>JARQAB010000020.1:1870000-2493333 GCA_036172955.1 Meloidogyne arenaria
ATAGGAGGTAGAACGATAGGGACTGTTTAATTTGTATTTTTTGTTTCAGTTGTCAATATTCAGTAATCAATAATTCTCAAAAGCTTAAATTTTAAGGTTGATCGTAACACAACCAGACAAATGACTTGGAGTAAGCCTGGATGGGACTCTACTGTTGAATACACTGTTCCGTTGATTAAAAAGATGCAATCTAGAATTCTTGTGCCTAATGAGCTATCGAAATTGAAATAAATATTTAAAGAATAAAAATATAGTACAATGTAATTTGTATTTAGTTTATCTTTTCTGGTCTTATTGTTAGTAAAAGTAGGTGCTATTAATTGTGGCATAAATTGATTATCTATTTTTTCTCTAATTCTTTATTGTTGTTTTATTTACAATTAAATACATATTTCTGAAATTTTTATTTTGCTTCTCCCTCTATTATTGACTGGCTGATGTCAAAGGCTAATATTATGTGATTGATTGTGGGGAGGGACGAAATTCATATTTAATATTTCTGTTCATTAAATAAAATTCTATTATTTAGAAATGGCTAATCCTTTCTATTCTGAAGAAGATCAACTCAAAGGCAATAGCAGGGCTGGGTTGGGTGAGTTAGCTTATAATTTTGTATTTTAAATTGTTTTTTAGATCCAGTGAAAAGTTATACCGCGGGTTCAAGCAACAATGTTGAAGATCAGATAGCTGACTATGAGCGGGAAGTTGAGAAGTATTTACAAATGTCAGTGGATAGCACACAGCGTTCTGTTATGCAGTTAGACTCATCTGATAAAATGGCAGAATCAACAGCTAGGGTTGGTTTTACAAAGATATTTTTGAGATTGTTGGGGTAATTTTTTGATTAATACTCTTTAGAATTTGTTGGAACAACGAGAGAAGTTGGAGCGTGCCGAAAAAAATCTGGATGAAATTCATACTACGACACAGTACACACAACGAAGCCTTAATAGGTAATTTTTCTATAAGACTAGATGTCATTTATACTAGAGCCCGGAATTTCGTACCGTATTCCGTACCGTATTACCGAAAAATACTGATACCGATAATTACCGATAAAAATTTATCGGTATTCGTACCGTAATTTAAAAAAATTAATTTATTAGTCATTAATTATTTTTGAATTAAATTTGTAAGGATAAAGATGTATTTCGAGAAATAGCAGGGACTAAGGACGATTTGGAGGACTAAGGACGATTTTTTTTCGATTTTCAGGGACCTATATTTCGGCTAACAGGCGTTTCCGTGAATAGAGAGTGGTACCGTTATACTCAGTTCGCCAAGACGAATCGAATGGTATGTGTTTCGTATCGAAAGTTTGCTTCCGGTATGCTATACTAAAGCCGGATAAACGATAAGATCCCCATTAATTTCCCAAATCCTTTGATATCCTGTTAATCCCTCATTATCCCATATAATCCACCTAAAAATATTAATAGCAGGCGAAACTTTCAGGGATTTTATAAGTTCCAGGCGAAAATTTTGAGAATTTTGTAAGGCCAAGAAGACAAAAATATTGCTTTTCAGCGCTTCCTATTTCTTTTTCTCTTAAAATAAGATAAAACTGAAAATTTTGATCGATATCGTATTATCGGTAATCATTTTTTCCGTACCGTAATACCGAAAAATACGATACCGATAAATACCGATAAAATTCAAAATTTTACCGTACCGTAATACGGTACGGATTACCGATAATTACCGACGGTAATACGGTAGCGTCCGGGCTCTAATTTATACCCACTGCTAAAGGGTCATTGACTCAAAAAATGTCAGATTGCGGAACCTCCCCCTATTTTTTCTCGATTTTTCCGAGTTTGTGTTTTTGCTATAGTGAGATTTTGCGTGCAATTAAAATCATTCATCTTTAGCCTTAAATCTCTGTTCGGTGGAATGTTTAAGAATAAATTCTCGCGCTTGCCTAAGGAGAAGCCGAAGGATGGAGTTCAACAGGTTATCTTTATATTGCGGTATTTTTGTTTTATTTTTAGAACTCGTTTTCTTCGTCAAAATCGGCAGATCAACTTAGCAAAATCGTTAACAGCGATAACTCTTCTGGTTCAACCTCCGTTAGCAATTCCAAATCAACTACCCTGAGTGCCTGTGGCCCTTCACTTAGTGAATCATCTCGTGCTCAAATTCAAGGGACTCGTTGGGAAGCTATGGACAACCAAGTTGATCAAAACCTTGGTATTTTGATTATCTGTATATCAAGGGGTAACCAGGGGCAGCTTCCCCATTTTCCTAAAATGGGGAAAATGAAGAAATTTTGTGAGGGAAATTATCAAAAAAGTAAATTTTTCGCCTACCATCCCCAAAATTTTCACCTGCGGCGCTGAAAAAAATAAAGATATATTTACAATAAATTTATTATTATTTTATTTCCGAGCTAATTTATTTTTTATCATTTCAGATCAAATGAGTGCTCAACTTGCTCGTCTTCGAATGTGGGGTTCGGCGCTTGGTGATGAAGTGGATGATCAGAATCGTATGCTTGATCGTATTCATACCAAAACCGAACGTAATGACGCTGTTGTTCGTAGTCAGGAGGGACAGATGCGAAAATTATTGGGTTGAGACTAATCTTCGATGATAAAATTTATTGTAAGACGTAATTGATTTATTTGACTTAAATATGATATGTTTTGGATGTTCTATTGAATATAAATATGATATATATCAAAGACTAACAATGCCACATTTTTATTTAATTTTATAAATATATTTCTTTTTTGAATTTTTAACCGAAATGATCGTCAACGTTATTAACATACTGTTTTTTTTTAAATTTTTGTTACTTTATTCAGAAGGGATATTGTCGTTGCTGGGAGACAGCCTGATACGAGTTGATATAGAAATTAGGTAATCATTATTTACATTTCATTCCTAATTTTTAAATAGTGGAATGTCTGCCGAGAAACGCAAAAGAAAACGTTCTTCCTTTGAAGAGGACCTTTCTTCAAATATAATGGATGAATATTGGAAAGTTAGAAAACAATATGAGCGAAAAATTGCTGTTCAAGGGCTGGTGGGGTGTGAAATTGATGAAAGTTTTTATTTTTCAGAAGTCATTTGAATCGTCCAGAAAGATATCTCCTCAGACGGTCAACTTCAATTTTATTCCTCTTCAAATTCCAGAATATAACCAAGTAAAAGATAATCAATCTACCATTCTTCGCCGTGCAGAAACGGGATCAGTTGTTAACAAATGTCCTGTCATTCCGCTTGAACATGTTGAATCAACTCCGCCAATGCAATATTGGACACATACAGAGGCTAATGTGATTGTGAGTATATTAAAATATTTGGATGAATTTGAACATTTTCCTATGAGAGAATAAAATGTTGACAGATGACGAAGAATTACCCTCATTGTTCTTAATATATTTAGGCCGAAGACGAATACACGCTTTCACATATCCCATTTCTTGGAGATTCTGTTGACGACACTTCCTTTTGTCTTGATCTAATGAAAACATTCCCGGAGGGCATTCATGGCACTAAAGATGGCTGCGGAGAATACATTAACGACTTTATTCTATATTACACAGTTAAGGCAGTAAAAGCACGGCTTAAAGATACTGGTAAAATTTTTGTAATTAAATTCAATTCTTTTTTTTACAGATTTGAAATCCATTTTCAAGTACGTTTATCAATGTTTTCCAAATAAGGCGTCTAAACATGAATTACTTACAATGTAAGAATTAAGACTCAAGTTATCAAATTTTGGAACGTTTATCTCGTTTTCGAGCTTTTTTATTTTCAAAAATGATGATATTAATTCTTTCTAATTTAGGTATCCAGATTTGCAACAACGCTTTGAGCCGGAGACAATTACCCGCCAAGAATTCACGAACGAAGAGGGTGAATTGGTCGCCAACTTTTCTTCTAATCGTTTGTTAAACAGTTATGAAGTATTGCTTTGTCATAAATGTTTTGCTTATGATTGTATTATGCATAATGGTTGAGTTAATTAATTTGAGTTAAAAATTAAAAATAAATTATTTTATAGCCACAATTGCCGATGGTTATGGAGGTGGAAATAGAACACGTAAACGCAATGCTTTTTCTGAAAGGAATAAATCTAAGAAAAATACTGAAGTTCCAAGACCTTGTTCTCTTCAATGTTATATGACTGTTGAAAGAGTTAAATCTCCTCTTTCAAATCAAAAGGTTTTTTCACAAAATATCAAAATTATTTTCCTCTATTTATAGGACAATACCTCAAAACGTAACAATTTATACATAGATGTTAAGGGCAATGAGAATTCCAAAAATGGTTGGACACCACATGAAGAATCTATTTTTGCTATTCTTCGAAAAACTGGCGAGGATGATTTTTGTAAAATAACAAAGTAAAATAATTTGGAATTTTTTTTGAAAATAATTTTTCTTTTTTAGAATGTTAAATGTCTGTACAAATTCGTCAAATAAGAAAACTTGTATTGAAATTTATGATTATGCTGCACGGGCTGGGCCTTTATCGCCTCGTTTAGAACTTGCTACATCTCCAATAAAGAACTCAAAGTATTTTTTAATAATTAGAATTTAAAAAGTTGGCCATAGGCAATATTCTTTACAGCGAAAGTTACTCATCTAATTTATCTCAAATAAAGGTACCGAAAAAATCGTGATTCTCATCGAACTTTTCGTGCCATGAAATGGGCAAATACAAATGGAAAAGTAGAAAATGGTGGTATGTTTAAGCCTTGCCAACACAAAGGAGATTGTCGTGAGGAGCATGGATGTTACTGTATTCGAGTTAATAATCTTTGTACAAAATATTGTGGATGTTCTGATGAATGTGAAAATCGTTTTCCTGGATGTCGTTGTGCTCCAGGAAATTGTAGAACGAAACAGGTATTTTGTTCTTGTTATTAAACCAGTTTTTATTTTCCTTTATTTTCGTTTTCCTGGATTTTAGGCAGATTTTAAATTTAACATTACCCCCCCCCCTCCCATTATTGTTCTCTTATTGTTAGTAAAGTTTGTTTTCTGTTTTAAGTGTCAATGTTATTATGCAAGTTGGGAATGCGACCCAGATGTTTGTACATCTTGTAATTGCGGTAATTTTTAATTTTTTAAAAATTTTTACAATTAATTTTTAAAGACAAACTTAGTTCTTCTGGAGAGCCTATATGTAAAAATGTTTCGATTCAACGTGGTCTTCAAAAACGTTTAATTGTTGCGCCTTCACAAGTAGCTGGTTGGGGTTGTTTTGCGAATGAGGATATCGAGAAAAACGATTTTGTGTCTGAATATTGTGGTGAAGTTATAAGTCAGGCAGAAAGTGAAAGACGTGGGAAAATTTATGATCGAATCAAATGTAGTTACTTATTTGGTAAGAAGCAATATTTTTTGACAGAAAATTATTTAGAATAAGGCCTTTGAAATTTTTTGGGAAGATTTATGTACATCTAGCTTTTTCAATCCGGATTCTACGACCTAAATGTATTTGCTTTATCGTTTCTTGCAAAGGCGTATCCAGTGGGCTAGACCCCCCCCCCCCCCCCGAAAAAGACCCCCTGGATACGCCAATGGCTTTTTGAAGGGATGCACATTTACTTACCTAATTTATTTCTTTTAAATTTAGGTTTGAATGATGAACAAGTAGTTGATGCAACTCGTGTCGGGAATGTTATTCGTTTTGCTAATCATTCAAAAAATCCAAATTGTCGTGCAAGAGTTGTTGTAGTTAATGGAGACCATAAAATTGGTATTTTTGCCCAACAGTCAATAAAATGTGGGGAAGAATTATTTTTTGATTATGGTAAAGTGTTAAAGAATTTTTTAAATAAAATTTCTTCTTTTTTAAGCATATAATAAAATTCAACAAGTAGAATTTGTTCCAAAAGAATTAAAAAGTATTGTTAAACATAGAGAAAGGCAAGCCGGTCGTTCTGTTGGTAGACATTCTGCAATAAGAGAGGATTCTATTTGAAATGTGAGTGAATTTTTTGGAGAACTTTATTGAAGTTTTTGTTGTATTCTTGAATATATCTCATTTACATAATGCTTTCAAATTTCTTTTAAAATTTTAAATTGATATTTTTGCAATTATTTATGGATGGGTATGTTCGCGGATATCTTATAATTAAGAATTTATTACTAAGTATTTACTTAAAACATTAGATATTTGGATTGGAATTCCTTTGTAATCTTTTGATTTAGTTTTTAGAAACTCATAAAAATCTTCGGTCACCTACATATATATCCGCGTTTATCTCAGATATTATACTGACTTTCAATTCTTTAATCTTTCATAGATCAATTATGCTTAAAACTTTCAATTTTTTGTTTCGATCTTTCATTTTCTGACAAACAATTTCCAAATTTTTTGATTTATAAAGGTGTATAATTGTTTATTTATGTTCAATTTTTGTCAAAAATTTGTCTGTTTTTACAATAAAAACATTAAAAATTAGTTACAGATGAGTGTTTTAGCCTTGTTTTCCTTCTAAATCGATCAATCTTTGCGCAGTCCTTTCTCAAAAACAATTTTTCATTCATATTTTTTGTCCATTTTATTTACGCGACAAGCTTTTTTTGCTTATGGTTTGTAAAACCCTCTTTAATGAAAAAACAAGAACCTTTTAAGCAATTAATGTGCGACGATTGTTTTGTTTATATGTAATTATTTGTAAATTTTAATAAGACTAATTGCGGCCAAATAACACTTTTACAAAAAAGTTTATTGTTAAAAATTATTAAGATTATGTCAAAATTAAGTTTATTTTTAATTCTTTCTTCATGTCTTTTACTTGTACTGAGTCAAGAACAAAGTATGTAGTATTTAATTTCTTTTTTAAGTTTAAAATTTTCAAATAGTTTCTGATTTTGATGTGATTGATAAAAATGCTGATGGTTTAGTTTCTTATGGAGAATTTCAGAGTTGGCATAGAATTGCTTTGGGTGCTGAACCTAAGCAGAGTGCTGGTTTGGAAATTTTGAAGATTAACCCTCTCCAATATATAAACATTCTCTAATCCCTACAATATCCAATTCTCCAACCACTATTCATAATTCTCATTTTAGAAAATTTACTGAGACAAATATAATATTTCAGTTTTCTTCAGCTCTCATGATTTGGACAAAGATGGAAAATTGTCTGTGGCTGAATGTAACAAATAATATTCTCATAATTTTATCAAAAAATATTTTTAGTCGTTCCTCTTGCATTTGAATTGAGCCGAAAACCTGTAAAAGAAGCAGAAAAAGTTTTTCAGAAATTCGATTCAAATTCCGATGGATTTTTAAGTGTTGATGAACTAAAAAAAGAGAAAATTTCTGATGGGATAATTGATGGTCTCTTTGATGTTGCTGATGTGGATGGTAATGGAAATATTTCAGAAAAGGAATTTTCAAATGTTGCAGATTCTTTTGAAAGTCATCTATCGAGAGTAAAAATATTTTTAATAAAAATGTAGTAAATAAGTAATCATTCCCTATATTTGATTAAAATAATTTAAAAAATAGGTTGTCGAAAGGGCAGGTCAAGCTCAATCATTAATGGCAGCCTTAGATTTGGATGGAGATGGAAAAATTAATTCAAAAGAATTAATAGCACATCAACGAAAATTTGGAATTAAAGTAGAAAAAATAAAAATATTTTTTTTGAATTAAAACAAAATTATTTTAAGAAAGAAAATATAGGCAATAATGAGACTGTTGAATTAGCAATTAGACAATTAGATATTGACAGAGATGGATATATTTCTTTTGAAGAATTAAAACAATTGCCTGAAGTTGTTATGAAAGCAGCAGGAATTCAACCAGAAATTCCTTCGTAAAAAATTTTTCTTTTAAAGAAATTGTCTATATATAATTGTTTTTATTTTAGTTTTTTTGTAGATAAAAAAAGAAGGAAAAAATATATTTTTATATTAATTAATTTAAAAAATATTTATTTAAATATAAAATTTTCCAGCAATACTGTATTAAATAATCTAAATATTTTTCATTCGAAATATTAAAATTAAAATACAAAATACATATATATTCTAATTAATTTAAAGTCCCAATCTAAAATTTATAACAAAAATAATATTTTCTGAATTGGGACTTTTTAAATTATATTTTTAAGTAATATGTAAAAAGTGGAAGAAAAATTAAATAAAAAGGGGAGCACAAAATTTTGAAGAAAGTTGGTGGCACTTTGAAAATTAAAAAAAAATTCAAGGCAGTAAATTATTATTTTTTGAATTTAAAAAAGAAATGAATGGCTTAATAGAAGATTTAATTGAGAAAAAAATAAATTTGCTTATAAAATGAATGACAAAATAAAAATAATTTTTGTATGAATACGTGTCAGACAAGAAAATAATAAAAATATTTTTTTTTGAATTTCACTTTTATTCAAGTGAAAAGGTAATACGCATATGTACTAATACATGAAGCATTTTGAGTGAAAGAAAAAATTATTGCCCTCTGAATAATTCTCATCCAAACTGAAAATTAATTTTTTTGTTTATTTCTCCAGGTTAGATTTGAAGAATCTAAGATTTTTCTATTGTCAGAGAGCAATTTTATTTTGAAAGGAAAAGACATTTAATCCCATTAAACAAAATCATTTAATTCTTTTAAATATATTTCTATATCCTCTCATTTTGGCGGCAACCCACTTTCGTGTTTCACACTAACTTGGCTAACATCTCTACTTCTAATAAATATATAATTTATTTATTTAAGCTTAATTTAATTATTACCTAAGTTCTCCGTTATTAGGAGTTCCAAAACCCCCTCCTCCCCCTCCATCTAATTTTCTATCAGAATGTGCTTTAACTTCACGTTCATAGGTTTCATAACCTCCAGGTATTTCTCTATGATGATGTTGTTTCTCATACATATTCCCGCTTGGTATTCTCATAAGACGTGCATCACGAAATTCATTTTCTAATCTTGCCATATCTTCATCGTAACTTAAAATTTAAAAAGAATTTCGTGGAATTCTTTATTTTAATTAGAATTAATGAGTGTATTAGAGAAACTAAATTTGGAGATTGATATTTAGGAAAAATGCGTTGGTGGGCATTTCTTCCCTACTTTTGTTTTCTGGGAAGCTGATATAGAAAAACATAAACAGGAGTGAAGGATTTGAGCTAAAGGAAAAACTTGTAGAAAATTCCTCGTAAATTTCCATTTTAAGACTTACAAAAAAATTTCTTACCCTCTACTTCCAAAAACAATTCGACCACGCCCCTCCTCTCCCCAATCAGCAAAAGAACGTGCTTTTGTCAGTTGACCGCCACGAAATTCGTCGATGGCATGTCGACGATGTGATGGTGGTTCTGGTGGAACTGACCATTCTGAACGGCGATCTATCGAAGGAGGAAATTCAATGAATGGCTCACGATGTTGATAAAACGAGTGGCGGCTGCCTGTATCTGCCCCTTCATCATGATGGTAAACATCTCTAGTAGAGTGTGCTTTATGGACACGATGATGCTTTAATTATTTAAATTTAGACAGTAGAATGTTCTCCCCTCAGATATTATTATTTTTTAAAAATACTTTTAAAGTCCCAGTTCCATTAATTTTTAATTCCCCATTTGGCATATATTTTGTATCTCCACGACGAAGACTATCAGTCACAGAACCATAACGTGCATGTCCATTCTGGGCAGCAAAATGTCGTTCAGAGTCAAAACCTCCATTTCGTCTACCTCCACCCTCATAACTTATAGGTAAATGACGTTCTCCAAACCCATCAGAATAACCGTTGGCATAGCCACTTCGACGTGAAGCTGATCTGCTTCGATATCCTCCTAAATATTTTTATTTAAAATAAGTCAATTGTAGACTTGTAGGTATATGTCACTTATAAACATTTATTAGTGTTAGACAAAAATATATTTGAGTATTTTTTAGTTTGAAAATTTAAATAAAATTTCTCCTTTTATTTACCTCCTCCACCACTTCCCCATCCTCCTCCTCCTCTTCCACCCCAAGATCCATAATGATAATCATGACCGCCACTAGCCACACCACTGCTATGATATCCGCGATGAACACGACGACTTTTATGACGACGTTCCCGACGAACAACACGACGTTCAACTTCTTCTGTTCGTTTCTTTTCTTCTATTCGGTGAACTGTGTGTTTAGTTGTTGGGGCCTTTTTAAGAGTTTTGAATTAGAAAAAGAAATAATTAGTATTATATTTTAATAATACCTTAATCACTTCTCTTCTAACAACTTCTCTACGTTGAATTGGTGCTGGAGGAGACACTCTAACTACACTACGTTCCTAAAAAGAATAAATAAAAATAATTTTGGATGATTTTTGAGATTATATATTGAAAATAAAGGAAAATTATAAGTGTTAATTTAAAATAAAATTAAATTGTGCAGAGGAGAAATAAAAAATTAGGTTCAGATTTAAGGAGAAGCTTGTGAAAAATATATTGATCTTGAGATTTGATAAATAAAATGCAGTAATGTTAGAATGTGTGTTTTTAAAAGCGATGATGTTTAGGCAGTCAGAGTTCGGATTAAGTCCGGATATCAGAAGCTTTTCAAGGAATTGGAAGATTTTGAGTTGTGATCTCCCAAGATCTGAAAAATCTGGTGGAAGTTTGTTCCATCCATTTAGTGTAAATCTTTCCTTCTATAACATTTTGACAAGCTCGAGAATTCTTCTTTTAATAAAGCCCTTGGATAACGAATCCAAGGACTTTAGTGCAGTTTTGTGTTTACAAAGTGCAGTGTTGTGATCCTTCAAGCACAATACTTGATCAAATTAATGTGCAATTAGGTGTATATATATTTCCCACACTTTTGTGCAATTAATATTTTTGTGTTTTTAATAATTCCCCCAAATATATTTTGATTGTTATTTTGTGCTGATTTATTTAAGTGCCTGCATTTATTCCACCTCAAATAATTGATGTTTATTTTGACGTGAAGATGAAGAATTTTTATTTTTATTATTAGATGAAGATAAAATTTTAAGTAATTGTTGTCCTTCTCCTCCAAAATTATTTTTCTTTTTTATTCCATTTAAAGAAATTAATGTTGAACGAGGTGTTGAAGAGGAATTTATACAATTATTAAATTGCCAATTTGGAGAAGAAATATCCTTAAAATTAAATTTTAAATTATTAAATAAATAAACTAACAGTTAAACAACTTTCTGAAGAAGTTGCTGAACATTCTAATGATTCACGAAATTGTGGACGAAAATATTGTTTTTGTTGTTGGGTATTATAATCCTTTATTTTATTTTTCAAAAATAAATATTTGAATTTTTTGGGGGATTAAATTAGAGAGAAGAGAGAAAGAAAAAAGAAAGAGAAAAATTAATTAAAATAATTTAAAAAATTTTTAATTAATAAAATTTAAATTAAAAATTACCGCTCGAGGTATTGGACGAGCCTAAATTGAACAAAAATATATTTGTATTAAAAAATTTTTTTATGTAATTTTTTTTTGCAGCAAAACAAAAAAAAGCAAAGAAAAAAACAAAAGAAGTTTTTTTTAAAAAAATACTTAATTGTTGTTTGATTAGAGTACTAATTATTGACAAGGCAAGAAAGCAAAGGCAAGAAAAAAATTAAAGCATAAATTAAAAAAAAGTAATTTTAAGTAATAAGCATTCGGCATAATTGGTGGCATAAACTAAAAATAAAATAATTCAAAATTAAATTTAAATCTCTCATTTAAAATTTACAATTTACTACCGTTTATTCATTCTCTTATATTCAACTTCTAGATGTATAACGTCGATGTTCAACAGTTCTTTCAGAATGATAACTTTGTATTTCCCCGCTATCAGTACTTGAAGGTAATATTTGATTCCTTTCTCCTCCTTTTTCTTCATAATGGCAGCCTTAGATTTGGATGGAGATGGAAAAATTAATTCAAAAGAATTAATAGCACATCAACGAAAATTTGGAATTAAAGTAGAAAAAATAAAAATATTTTTTTTGAATTAAAACAAAATTATTTTAAGAAAGAAAATATAGGCAATAATGAGACTGTTGAATTAGCAATTAGACAATTAGATATTGACAGAGATGGATATATTTCTTTTGAAGAATTAAAACAATTGCCTGAAGTTGTTATGAAAGCAGCAGGAATTCAACCAGAAATTCCTTCGTAAAAAATTTTTCTTTTAAAGAAATTGTCTATATATAATTGTTTTTATTTTAGTTTTTTTGTAGATAAAAAAAGAAGGAAAAAATATATTTTTATATTAATTAATTTAAAAAATATTTATTTAAATATAAAATTTTCCAGCAATACTGTATTAAATAATCTAAATATTTTTCATTCGAAATATTAAAATTAAAATACAAAATACATATATATTCTAATTAATTTAAAGTCCCAATCTAAAATTTATAACAAAAATAATATTTTCTGAATTGGGACTTTTTAAATTATATTTTTAAGTAATATGTAAAAAGTGGAAGAAAAATTAAATAAAAAGGGGAGCACAAAATTTTGAAGAAAGTTGGTGGCACTTTGAAAATTAAAAAAAAATTCAAGGCAGTAAATTATTATTTTTTGAATTTAAAAAAGAAATGAATGGCTTAATAGAAGATTTAATTGAGAAAAAAATAAATTTGCTTATAAAATGAATGACAAAATAAAAATAATTTTTGTATGAATACGTGTCAGACAAGAAAATAATAAAAATATTTTTTTTTGAATTTCACTTTTATTCAAGTGAAAAGGTAATACGCATATGTACTAATACATGAAGCATTTTGAGTGAAAGAAAAAATTATTGCCCTCTGAATAATTCTCATCCAAACTGAAAATTAATTTTTTTGTTTATTTCTCCAGGTTAGATTTGAAGAATCTAAGATTTTTCTATTGTCAGAGAGCAATTTTATTTTGAAAGGAAAAGACATTTAATCCCATTAAACAAAATCATTTAATTCTTTTAAATATATTTCTATATCCTCTCATTTTGGCGGCAACCCACTTTCGTGTTTCACACTAACTTGGCTAACATCTCTACTTCTAATAAATATATAATTTATTTATTTAAGCTTAATTTAATTATTACCTAAGTTCTCCGTTATTAGGAGTTCCAAAACCCCCTCCTCCCCCTCCATCTAATTTTCTATCAGAATGTGCTTTAACTTCACGTTCATAGGTTTCATAACCTCCAGGTATTTCTCTATGATGATGTTGTTTCTCATACATATTCCCGCTTGGTATTCTCATAAGACGTGCATCACGAAATTCATTTTCTAATCTTGCCATATCTTCATCGTAACTTAAAATTTAAAAAGAATTTCGTGGAATTCTTTATTTTAATTAGAATTAATGAGTGTATTAGAGAAACTAAATTTGGAGATTGATATTTAGGAAAAATGCGTTGGTGGGCATTTCTTCCCTACTTTTGTTTTCTGGGAAGCTGATATAGAAAAACATAAACAGGAGTGAAGGATTTGAGCTAAAGGAAAAACTTGTAGAAAATTCCTCGTAAATTTCCATTTTAAGACTTACAAAAAAATTTCTTACCCTCTACTTCCAAAAACAATTCGACCACGCCCCTCCTCTCCCCAATCAGCAAAAGAACGTGCTTTTGTCAGTTGACCGCCACGAAATTCGTCGATGGCATGTCGACGATGTGATGGTGGTTCTGGTGGAACTGACCATTCTGAACGGCGATCTATCGAAGGAGGAAATTCAATGAATGGCTCACGATGTTGATAAAACGAGTGGCGGCTGCCTGTATCTGCCCCTTCATCATGATGGTAAACATCTCTAGTAGAGTGTGCTTTATGGACACGATGATGCTTTAATTATTTAAATTTAGACAGTAGAATGTTCTCCCCTCAGATATTATTATTTTTTAAAAATACTTTTAAAGTCCCAGTTCCATTAATTTTTAATTCCCCATTTGGCATATATTTTGTATCTCCACGACGAAGACTATCAGTCACAGAACCATAACGTGCATGTCCATTCTGGGCAGCAAAATGTCGTTCAGAGTCAAAACCTCCATTTCGTCTACCTCCACCCTCATAACTTATAGGTAAATGACGTTCTCCAAACCCATCAGAATAACCGTTGGCATAGCCACTTCGACGTGAAGCTGATCTGCTTCGATATCCTCCTAAATATTTTTATTTAAAATAAGTCAATTGTAGACTTGTAGGTATATGTCACTTATAAACATTTATTAGTGTTAGACAAAAATATATTTGAGTATTTTTTAGTTTGAAAATTTAAATAAAATTTCTCCTTTTATTTACCTCCTCCACCACTTCCCCATCCTCCTCCTCCTCTTCCACCCCAAGATCCATAATGATAATCATGACCGCCACTAGCCACACCACTGCTATGATATCCGCGATGAACACGACGACTTTTATGACGACGTTCCCGACGAACAACACGACGTTCAACTTCTTCTGTTCGTTTCTTTTCTTCTATTCGGTGAACTGTGTGTTTAGTTGTTGGGGCCTTTTTAAGAGTTTTGAATTAGAAAAAGAAATAATTAGTATTATATTTTAATAATACCTTAATCACTTCTCTTCTAACAACTTCTCTACGTTGAATTGGTGCTGGAGGAGACACTCTAACTACACTACGTTCCTAAAAAGAATAAATAAAAATAATTTTGGATGATTTTTGAGATTATATATTGAAAATAAAGGAAAATTATAAGTGTTAATTTAAAATAAAATTAAATTGTGCAGAGGAGAAATAAAAAATTAGGTTCAGATTTAAGGAGAAGCTTGTGAAAAATATATTGATCTTGAGATTTGATAAATAAAATGCAGTAATGTTAGAATGTGTGTTTTTAAAAGCGATGATGTTTAGGCAGTCAGAGTTCGGATTAAGTCCGGATATCAGAAGCTTTTCAAGGAATTGGAAGATTTTGAGTTGTGATCTCCCAAGATCTGAAAAATCTGGTGGAAGTTTGTTCCATCCATTTAGTGTAAATCTTTCCTTCTATAACATTTTGACAAGCTCGAGAATTCTTCTTTTAATAAAGCCCTTGGATAACGAATCCAAGGACTTTAGTGCAGTTTTGTGTTTACAAAGTGCAGTGTTGTGATCCTTCAAGCACAATACTTGATCAAATTAATGTGCAATTAGGTGTATATATATTTCCCACACTTTTGTGCAATTAATATTTTTGTGTTTTTAATAATTCCCCCAAATATATTTTGATTGTTATTTTGTGCTGATTTATTTAAGTGCCTGCATTTATTCCACCTCAAATAATTGATGTTTATTTTGACGTGAAGATGAAGAATTTTTATTTTTATTATTAGATGAAGATAAAATTTTAAGTAATTGTTGTCCTTCTCCTCCAAAATTATTTTTCTTTTTTATTCCATTTAAAGAAATTAATGTTGAACGAGGTGTTGAAGAGGAATTTATACAATTATTAAATTGCCAATTTGGAGAAGAAATATCCTTAAAATTAAATTTTAAATTATTAAATAAATAAACTAACAGTTAAACAACTTTCTGAAGAAGTTGCTGAACATTCTAATGATTCACGAAATTGTGGACGAAAATATTGTTTTTGTTGTTGGGTATTATAATCCTTTATTTTATTTTTCAAAAATAAATATTTGAATTTTTTGGGGGATTAAATTAGAGAGAAGAGAGAAAGAAAAAAGAAAGAGAAAAATTAATTAAAATAATTTAAAAAATTTTTAATTAATAAAATTTAAATTAAAAATTACCGCTCGAGGTATTGGACGAGCCTAAATTGAACAAAAATATATTTGTATTAAAAAATTTTTTTATGTAATTTTTTTTTGCAGCAAAACAAAAAAAAGCAAAGAAAAAAACAAAAGAAGTTTTTTTTAAAAAAATACTTAATTGTTGTTTGATTAGAGTACTAATTATTGACAAGGCAAGAAAGCAAAGGCAAGAAAAAAATTAAAGCATAAATTAAAAAAAAGTAATTTTAAGTAATAAGCATTCGGCATAATTGGTGGCATAAACTAAAAATAAAATAATTCAAAATTAAATTTAAATCTCTCATTTAAAATTTACAATTTACTACCGTTTATTCATTCTCTTATATTCAACTTCTAGATGTATAACGTCGATGTTCAACAGTTCTTTCAGAATGATAACTTTGTATTTCCCCGCTATCAGTACTTGAAGGTAATATTTGATTCCTTTCTCCTCCTTTTTCTTCATTCAAAATTAATTGCTTTTTTCTTTTTTCTTCTTGAGGAGGAATTATTTTCTTTTGACTTTTTTCATTAAATATTCCTCTCCCATTTCCTTCTAGTTTTTGTTTTTGGGTAGAAAACGTGCTTGGCACAAATTTGGCGCAAAGAGGTTCATGGATTTGTTTATGGGATTTAGCTGCATTCTGAACAACCTCAACCATTTGGCGAGTATGTCGTGGGGGTATTTGGGGTCTTTCTTGAGACATTTGATCAGAACTTTGCTAGAAATTTCTCATTATTTTCAAAGATTTTTTATTACTCAACTCTAATGCCAGAAGGTAAAGCTGTAGGGATATATCTTCTTGCCCTAGCATAACTAGCTGGTGCTGGGCTTGGGGCTGTTGCTCTTTGTATTCTTTCTAAACTGCGCTGAGCTGAAGGAGACCGAGCAGCAGAAGAACCACTTCTAGCATGTGAAACAGCACTTCGACTTCTTTGATAGTTTGTTTGCTGCTGGCGAGCTTCGAGTAGTTTAATGCGGCGACGAACTTCCACTCGTGGTAGTGGACCTAATTGAACAATGGTAGAGGAATGACGAGGAAGTTGGCGATTATATTGATATTGTGAAGATGAAGCTCCTCCATTCATATCCTCATTATTATGAGTTAAATATTCTCTTTCTAAAATATTGAATTAATTTTTGATTTTAAAGAGAGAAAATTTTATAGAAAATTAAAATAACCGATTGGTTCTTTTGATTTCATATCACTTGTATGCCGTCGAAGTCCTCCTCCAATTTCACCTTTTTGAGCTTTTCCTTCCGCTCTAGAAACTCGAATAACATTTGGAGCATGAGGCATAAAACCCCCAGCAGGCGGTTTTCGTATATGAGAGAATTCAGTCCTTGGTCGATGCGATCCATCGGGAGAAGGAAGAATGAGACCTGCAGTTTGTCGTTTAGCTACATCGTCAAGTGGACCTGTACCTAAAAAATATTTTTGAGGAGACAATTAAAAGAGTTTGTTTTAATTAAGGAGATAATTGGATATTATAGAACTTTATTTATTTGTTATATCAAGATGACTAACAAATTTTCTATAAAAGTAATCAAAAATTCAACTCATTTTACAAATTTTCAATAAAATAAATTTTCCAAAACATCAACAAATGTTTAACAAACAAATTTTATCTTTATTTGTTGTTCTCCTTGTAATCCTTGTCAATTTTGAAAACGTCTACAATGCTGCAATTTCTCAAACAAATAAAGGTCAACAAGGTCAACAAAAGAGGGAATTGTCTAATCATCAAAACGACTACAAAAGGTGATAAATCTTTTAAATGTCTTCAACTTTTAATTTTTAATTATAGGTATATGAAGGGAAATATTCAACAAAAAACCTGGCTGGGAAAATTGAATTGGTCAGGGATTTCTATCGGTGTTGGAATTTACCTTATAATGTGAGTTGTTATTGTTTTTTAAAGGAAGATTTGAAAGTATTTAGAGTAAATAAAAAATAATTTTATTTCCTTTTTAGTACTTTCATCTTGTACTTGATCAGCCGCTTCTTTTATCGAAAAAGAAAAAAACAAGAAAAGGAATTGGCATTACTTGATAAAGTTATTGGCTCTGCGACAGAAGAAGACAAAAAGAAGAAATATGAAGAAGGAGGGAAGAAGAGGAGAGAAGAGGAAGAAAGGAAGAAGAGGGAAGTTAAAAGGAAAAGGAAAGGCCCAACTTCACTTCAAATGGATTCTTCCTCTGTTTTTGAAGGAAAAGAAATTAATACAGCCATTGAAATGAACAAGGCCGAGGAAATGGAGGAGAGAAAATTTCTTTTGAAATGGCAGGTGAGAAAAGAAAAGAAAGGGGATATTTTTAAGAAAAATTAATTTAGATAAAAGCAAAAGAAGAATTGATGAAGAGCCTGAAAGACTACGAGGATCCACTAAAAACTATGCGCAATGAGGCTAGTCAAGTGGTCAGTTCTCTTAAATTCTTCAAAATATTTTAACTTTTTAAATTTAGAGTTCAATGGACAGCTTAGTATTATCAGATTCTTCCCTTGCATCAACAACTCAATCATTTTCATCGGCGGATAAAGAAAAAGGAGAAACAAAAGAAGAAACAAAATCAACTACTAGTCAAGGTAATAATCAAAGTGACGGTACTTCTGTGGATGAAGGAAGTTATTCTTCTACTGAATCAGAATCTTCAGAGGCACTTTCTCCAGAAAACGATAAAGATTGAGAAAGAAAATGAACATTTTGAGAGAATTCCAATTAGGGGTAATAAAGATAATAAATTTGTGTGTAGGTATATTTTTTGTTGCATTAAAATCCATTCTTATGTATATTTTTAAATAAAAGGGAATAATTAAAAATATTGTTTAAATTTTTTATCTACTCCAAAAGAAATTATTTGGTAATTTTAATCTTTTACAATTCATAAAAAACTAACCATGTCCTCTTATTGGTGGCGATTCAGGTTCTGGTGTGAAACGTTTAGTTTCTTTCTTAAAAGTAGGTTCTCTAATTAAGGGCGCCCAACGATATTCCTCAGCATCTCCAACTCCTGTTTGAACAGAAAGTGGTTGTTGTGTTGAAGTGGAAGAAGTTGGCCATTTAAATGGTTGTTCTAATGGGGGTTGCCAACATCTACCGAGCCTTTGAATTTCTGGTGGATGTTCTGGTTTTTCGATGAAAGATTCTCTTCTCTATTAAAAATATTAATAATTTCTAAAGTTTAAAGTTTTGATTTAAAAAATATTTAAAATTTACCTTCAATAAGTCAATATTGAATCTTTCTCTAATTAATCTTTCGTCGCTTGTTAAAATTTCATTTCGTTCATCAATAGTTAATCCACGTGAAAGTCTCGAATCTAAAGTAAATGTTCTCCTCCAAGTTCCCCTATTTGATTGCCCATTTGTTGCGAATTCTGGAGAAGTTAAAGATTCTTCTGCAGATATTGGACGTGTTTCAAATACTCGAACATTTTTTTGATTTTGTTGTTGTTGATAATCATCATAATCTGGTAAAGGATGTGAAGGAGGAGAAGGAAAATAATTTGAAGTAGAAGTAGATGGAACTCTAACATGATTTTGTTGTTGTTGTTGAAGTTGTAATGCACGGAACTGGAAAGAATTTTTTGAATTGAAAATATGAAGCATTTAAGTGAAGGAAATGTTATTCCAACAAGTTACAGAACATCTAGTTTCTGAGTATCTAGGGGCTAATCTTGAAGGAAATAAGAATGGAATTGAATCTTTCATTCAAGTAATTCTACTAAATAGACAAAACTTTCTCTCTACCTGCCTATCCCTTAGTTCAGCTTCTCGTTGCAATCGAAGAGCTTCTGCTTCTTTCTGCATCTGTTCTTGTCTAAGAAATTCTTCTAATCGTTCAGGATCTCTTAAATTTTTTGGTGGTGGAGGTGCTTGCTTTGGAAGGCGACTTTTTGGGTCAGGTGCTGGCCAATAAACAACTCTTCCTCCACTTGCTTCATCAAACTCTTCTTCCTCAGGATAATTGGAAGGAGATTGTTGTTCATATATTTGTGATGAAGATTGACGCGGAGTCCATCCTTGAGGGGGAGGTGGCGGTGGAACTATTTAATTACAGGAATATTATACAATAACAAACAGGCAAATAGTCTATTTTGAGAATTGCCTCAAAATATTTTGGGGGAATTCTTTTCAAAATATTCTTCTAATAGTAAATTAATTAATCTACCAGGTATTTTCCCTCCACTAGTTGAAGTCCCCGGAATATTATTCCCAACTTCTTCCAATCGAAAAAAAGGTCCATCAAAAGGTACAGTTGGATAACGTCGAGGACTTTGATGTTTTCTATGTATTTCTAAATTTTTTTGCATTTGTTGAATTAAAGCTAAACGTTGTTTATCTAAATCAAAGCTAATTTCTCCTCTATCCTCCCAACTTTCTCCATCAGGTTCAGTGCCGACATGATGCAGAGAATAACTACTACTCCCTATTTGTTGCTTTGGACTAGAAGATGTTTGTGGAGTTTGCTTAATACAAGATTTTGTTGGTTGCTGAAGAAAAAAAATTTTTATAAAAAATCGTGTCGGGCTACAAAATTTTTAAGAGTTTTCGTGGCTGAGTTTGGGATTCAGTGAAGAAAGTAATCCTGGAAACGATAATGGGATACATCTGATTGATATGCTGAGTATCTATATTAATTATAATAGCTTGATCAAAAAAACTTTTTAAAGAATAGGGAATCTTTAGGGTAGAGGGGGAGGGGCCATTCTCAAACAGAAATAGTTTAAAAAACAATTCCAATACCCCAGTAGGTGTTTCAATTCCTCTCCAAGGCTGTTGCCCCCCTCCTCCTCCTTGTTCCATCTTTATATTTTTTTGTAAATCTTTTTCTTTAATATTAAACCGCCACTCGCAAATATCAGCACCGTCTTCGTCTGCAACTAAAAACAAATTGCGACGCCAAACAGGGGATTTACTGTCTTCTTTTGGAAATTGCTGATCGTCAGAGAATATCTAAAATTATTTTAATTAATTAAATATTTTCTTTAAAAATTCTTTTGGGAAGGGAAAAGGAATCTAACTTAACACAATCCCCAGACCTTTTCTCTTTCATCAATTTCTTTATTTTCATCATCCCCAGAAGGTAAATATTCTAAATATTTAATTGTTTTTGTTTTTAATTCTTCCTTTCCTTCTTTCTTTTTATTTTTCCAAAAATCCTCCCCCACCATTTGTTCAATTTTTGTTGATTTTGGGATTAATTTTGGAATATTTAAACGATCATCTTCAGAAAAGAAATAAGAACAAGTACTTGAGGATTGAATTATATTTTGATTATTTAAATGAATTTGGGTAGAATTGACCGATTTAGAGGGGTGGACAGAACGAATAATATTTAAGGGAAGTAAAGGCATTTTTATATAAAAATAGTAAAAAAGAAGAGGAAAATAAAAGAAGGATGACAAATAAAGGATAAAGGAAGATGAATCAGAAAATATTTTTATGAGGAAGAAAAGGAGTGGATTATTTTTGTAGGAAGGAATTGTTTGTGATAATAAACAAAGGAGGATAAAAAATATAAAAATTAATAATTAATTTACTTATTAAGATAAAATTTAAAAAGATATTTTTAAAAGATCATTTAATCCCAGTTTAACCAAAATAAAATTTCCTAAAAGGATCTTCTGCGATTTTCTGATCCTCGAATGTTTTTCTAATTAAAAAGACGGGAAAAAAGAATATATTTATTTATTTTATCTGTAATATATTTCTGTTTGTTTTGGTTTGTTCAGGCTGGCCATTTTTTGTAAATAAAAAGAAAAATATGGATTTAACTAAAAAATATTATTTTCCCTTTGTTTGGTTAATCTACATATTTATAAAGAGAAGGGTATTTTACTATAAAAAATGAATCGGTATTTATTTTTGTTTGGATTGTAGATGAATCTTGAGGGATTTTTTTAGTTTCGTAAAAGTACTTTTATATTTAATGAAAAAAAGAAGATTTAAAACTTAAAAATATTCTCCGAATAAATAAAAATATTATTTTAAATAAAAAAAACTTACAGAAATACTACTTGTTTCACTTTGCTTTTCAGAAGAACTGGCAGTAGCGTTTTCGATTGAAAATTGAAAATTTTGAATAGAATAATGGTCAGAAGAACGTGAAAATTGAAAAGGAGGTGGTGATGGAAGAGGAGGAGATACTAACTAAAAAAGAAATTTTTCTAAATTTTGATATTAATTTGAACAACAAAATAGGGGTTAATAAAAAGGCCTCGAAATTTATATTTTGCTCATACCTCGTATATCAATGTACTAATTTTTTGGTGTATATTTTATTTAAAATTTAAAAAAAATTATAGTAGGTATTATAACAAAAACACATTTAGAAAATAAATAAACAGGAAGGGAAATCTTCTTCTCCTTTACTTCATTTCAAGTCAAACCAATTGAGAGTTAAAAATGAAAACTGAAGAAAACATAAGAAGAAGAGGAGGATATATTTATTGTCTACAACGTTCTCAGTTTTAGTTTGAGGGAGAAGTGTAAACGATTTGGGGCTAAATAAAGAAAAGAGAAGATTACAAGCAAAAAAAAAAGAAATTTTTTTGTTTCTTTTACTTTAATTTTTTTGCGCAGAAAAAATCGAATTGAGGAAAAATATTTTTAAGCTAAAGTGAATGATGGAGGAAAGAAAAAATGAAAAAAAAAGAAAATGATTTTACTTTAGTTCGTTTATATTTTTTGTTGAGGAATAAATGAGAAATAAATATATTTATGTAGTTAGTTAAGGAGAGATTGAAAGTTTATGTATGTGATCATTTCATAAAATTGCAAAATTAATCCCCCAATAGATCAGATATAATTGTTAAATGTGGAAGATTAGATAAAGAGGGGTGAGAGGAAAGGACATATTTAATAAAGAGAAATTTGGGGCCAATTCCTTTCATTTCCATTCAAAAAACCTTACTTTTTATGGTCAACCCAAAAAATATTTTTAAATTTTAAAATTATTTTTATTTATATTTCAAATAAATATATTTTTAAATATATGTAGGTATTTTTATTTTTCTTTTCTTTATTTTTAAATTTATTAAAAAAAATCTTTTTACCTTTTCATTTACCTGCTGCGCATTTAGTAAATTGATCATAGAAAGTCTGTCATCCTTTTCTTTCTTTTCTTTTTCATTTAATTCTTTAATTAACTTTAAATTAAATTTTAAATTTAAATAAAATTTAAATTAATTTTCACTTTAATTTTTTCATTCATTTGTTCAGCAATTGCTTCATGTAATTCACTCAAAGATTTACTTCGATGAAAGGAAGACTATTTGACAAGACGAAAATATAAGAGACATAACAAAATTTTAGAAATTTTTGTTTAAAAAATAATCCCAAAAAAATTCATATTTAATTATTCCTATTAAAAATCCAAAAATAAATTCCCAAATAATTTCCATCACCAAATATTTTAAATAAAAAGAAAAAAAGCAAAGCAAATAAGCAAAATATTTTTAATTAAAAAAAATAAAAACTACTACCTTTTGAAGGTTATCAATATTCTTAAAAATTAAAAAAAAGTTTTTAATAATTTAAAATATTCACAAAACTAACATTACGCAATCGATCCAATTCACGTAATGAATCGTCATCAACCTTTTAAAAATTTTATTTTTAATTTATTTGTTGGAGTTTATTTGGTTACTTTAGGGGGATGTGCCAATTCCCAAGGTTTTCCATCCCTATTTTTCAAAAATTTATCCAAATCTTTGTCTCTATCTGTAGCATCCCCAAGTTTTCCTTTTGGTCGAATTCGTAATTGGTCCAAAGCTTCTAAATCGAGAAAAGAACGTTTGCCGTGTAATGAAGGAAAGTCATCAATTAAATGGCGACGAGCATAATCACGAATTGCATGAGCTGAGGAAGAATTTTTTTAATTTAAAGGAAAAAGTAATCAAAAAATAACACCTTTAAGACAATTTAGTATTTAATTTACTAAAATTTCTTTTCCAAAAATATTTCAATTACCAGGAATGTGTGCATGAGAAGCAACTCTAGGATCTATAATTTGCATTCTAAAATGCTCTGCTGCACGTTCAGCTCTATAATCAGCAGCATCAGTTAATTTAGAACTTAAATCTTGAAGACTAGAACCAATTTGGACATCTGTCCCCTTTAAATTAAATAAAGTTGAAAGAAAAAATTAAATAAATTAACAGGTTTTTCAGGTATTTTATAGTGGGGAGTAACAATTCGAATTGCTGCTTGTTCTGTTTGAGCACGAAAAGCATCTGATCCAGCCTTTAGAAAAATATGATATTTAAAAAAATATCTAGTTTAAAAAATAAAATAATTTTGGAAGGGCAAATATTTCTCTAAAAATTTAAAAAAATAAACGAGTTTCTGAATTTTTAATGAATAAAAATGTTCAATAATTACATATGAAGTTAATCAGAAAATACTCGAAAAATAAAACTTTCTTTTAAAATATTTTTTTATAGAAAATATATTTTTATTTCCCCAAAATATTTAATTTTCTCTTTTAATTTCCAAACATTTAATTATTAAATTTTCCACTTTTTCCCCCCTCTTCCTTTAAAATGTACCTACCAGGTCCAAAGTAGCGTTTGTCTGAAGAAAAAATAGAAATATTTAATTTTTTTCTTTAAATTTTTGATAGATTTGAGGAGGTAAAAGTTTTGTTAATTTAATTAAAAATATATTTAAAGAAAGAAAACTAAATATATTTTAAACACTTACATGACGAATCTGTTCCATATCACGTAAACTTTCTTCGTGTTGTTGCTAAAAATTAATTGAGAAATATTTAATATTTATTTGTAACAATAAAATAAAACAAAAATAGTAAATATTTAAACAAAATTTTATTTTTGTAAAACATTTAAGAGAAACAGTTCTTATTAATAATTTGTTAGGAAAAAAATTTTTTCTCAACTTTTTTAACTAAAATTTTACATTTATATCTTTTGTAAAGAAATATCGAGTTTATTAAAGAAAATTAAAAAAAATTTGGATTTAAGGACTAACCGTAGCTAGGCCTCGTTCTTCCCTCTGGGACTGTTCATAATAACGAGACTGATGGGCTGAAGCCATAATTTTAAATAAAAATTAAATATTTAAATTTAAAAAATCTTTAATTTAAGAGGAAAAATATTTAATTTAAAAATATAAAAGTAAATATAGCAAACAAAAATGAAAGAAGTTTTTTTATTTAAAAAAATTAAGATTAAATATGTACATATATAAAAAGATTAAAACTTAATTTAATTATTATTTTGTTGGAATAAACAAAAATTAATGTTTTGATTTAAAGGAACGTGCGCGTAAATGGAAATAAATAAATAAATATATTTGGGGAAGTCTATACATAAATATATTGACCCATTTATTCATCGAGACTGATTTGTGAAAATGAAAGATTGATTCGCGGCTGGTTTAGGAGGGGGAAAGAGCCGCCCCTTGGATAAAAACAAAAATATATTTTATTTGCAAATAGAGAACTCACACAGATGTAAATAAATAAATAAATTACTCAATTAATATTTTTAGTTTTGACTTTGTCGCTGGTTGTGTGTTTGAAAGAGATAAATATTCAAAGCTGACCTTGAAGAAAGTTGGAAGGATTTGAGAAGGATTTTACAAAAAAAACAGGATGGTAAGCAGTCAATTAATTAATGAAAAGTGAGAAAATGAAAGGATTTTTTGTTGATTAATTTTAAAAAAGTGATGTGTTTAAATATTTTGTAAAAATAGCCAAGAAGAACAAAGACAAATCAGCGAGAAAAAAAAATAAAGAAAATAAATATATAAGGGAGAACGAATTGAATGATTAATTTTGAAATTTATTTTTTCATGAAAGTAAATTAGTAATTTATTTATTTTTAGGTACAAATTCTGTAAATTATTTTAAAAATATTTTATAAAAGTAAACATTTATAATAATTTTTAAAATCCATTCATTCATGCCCTCTTTAGATAATATTTCCAATAAATTTTTTTATTTTTAACTTAAAAACAAAGGATAAAAATTAAATAATTTTAAAATAAAAAATAATTAAATTTAAAGGGTGGACGAAGAATAAGTTGAGGAAAAGAATAATAATGGACAGATAGATTGAGTAAAGAAGAAAGGAATGTAAGGGAATAATTGAGAGGAGATGCGCGAGCAGCCGCTGAAGAAACATTTTTATAAAAAATATATTTGTATATACCCCTTTTTTTAATTTATTTTTTTTTCTGACAGTGGTTGAATATTTTTATTTAAAGGAGGAGGAAGACCAGTTTGGCTACTACTAACTGCGTTTAGTGATCAACCATATGTTGAGTTACTACTTTTTAATTTGATACGCGTTGGGACATTAAGAGAAATGTTTTTAATTGATTTTGAAGGAATTTTAATTTAATTTAATTAGACAATAAAATATTTAAGGAATTTAATTAAAAAATATTTTTTGTCGAATTATGAATAAATATTAGATATCCAGTATATGCTCAAATAATTACCCTCTCTCAAACCCTTCCTATTAATTACCCCTCCAAAGAGAAGTTGAAACAATCCAAAATAATAATTTGAGTACATCCGGTCTAACTATAGTAAATTTATATCTCAGTCCCAATCATTAACGTAACCTAGAGCTTCAAAGAGTTAAGAAAAGAAGCTCACTAAAATACAAAATAATTTTTTAATTATAAAAATGGCGACATTAAACACCTAAAAATATTTATTAGTTTTGATAGTAAAAATAAAATTAAATAAAAAAAGGAAAGGAGAGGAGGGGAACGTTTTTAGTTTTGTTTAAAAGGTATTGTGGGGAAGGTGGTGGTTATTATATTTTATATTTATTTATTTTTGTGTGGTTGTCCCAAAAACTCTTTAAAATTACATTAAAAATAAAAAAAACCGGTTTAAAAAGAAATTCTTTAAATGAAAGGAAATGATTTAAAAAAAAGTTTTTGACTTGGAAAAGGTGAAAAGAAAGGAGGGAACTACTACTATGTCCCTAAGGCATTTTTAGTAGTTTATAGAAGCGAAAGGACAAACTAAATGCGCGATTGGAATCTTTAAATTGAAAAAAAATTAAAAATAAAGGGGAAATATTTTGGAATTGAAAAGACTAAAAGGAGGGAAATTTTGAATATAAATAGTGTGTTTTTTAATTAATTTATTACTTTTCAGAAAAAATCTTTGGTAGTTTGGATGGCGTTGAATAAAAAATACTATTGAAGAAATTAAAAATTTCTTACTTTTTAAAAATATTTTTTTTAATTAAAAAAAGTTTTTTCCTTTAATTTAATATTTGTACTTTCTTTTTTCATTTAATTTTAATACTAAAATTTGCCCGAAAGTCTGGGTTAAAAATTAAGAAATATATGTATAACCCTGAATACTCGCTAATTTTTTATTAATGCTAATAAACTAAATATACAAGAGCACTTACAAAACAAAAAAATCACAGCTAACAACGAAAATGAAAAGTGAGGGTTACAAAAAAACTTGGGGTAAACAATACAATCAATATTTAGAATTTTGTTCTGACCGTTCTGTTTTCATTTTCATACTTTGGGTCGAAATTGAACGAAAGAGCATCCAAGCCTCTGGTCGACGTACATCACTGCGCCGGCATTGTCGAACTGAAAAAAGGAGGACATTTTAGATTATAGATGAGTATCTCTTCAACTCACTTCTCCACAGTAATTCGGTGCTGAAAACACTGTAATGAGTCGTTGAGTTGGGTTGATTTCATATCCATCCTGGACCACTTGGTGCGCGCGCACAATCAGATCAATATCAAGTTGACGACAAGAATCTAGCAGGACGTCATTACCAAATAAGTAGCTGCATCCGCGGGGACTTGGCCTCCAGCCTCTTATGGTTGGGTCGGGATCGGACCTGAAATAAAAAAGTCTTCTGACTTAAAACCAGTCTAAATACCACAGCAGATCCAATGCTAGTCGGTTTTCTCCAGGGTCATGCCATCCGCGAGGTATTTTGCGTAGCTGCTTTCTGGTCTCTAAGTGTGGCGAAAGGCCTCCGTGCATACAAAGGATACGTCCTAAAAAAGAGAATTTTCGCTGATACAACTGAAAATTTATTTCCTCACCCCCAATAATTGCCGTGACTGGCATTTGCGAAAATGCCTCGTTAAACATACGCCACAGAGGTCCATGCTCGTTCCTACCAAATCTCCTTTGAATCTCTTGCCGGAAGCCGTATACAGCATTCACCGCAGCCGTTTCATGGTTTCCTCGGAGCAAAAAGAAGTTGCGCGGGTACTTGATTTTGTAGCAGAAGAGCAGAGCGATCGTCTCCAGGTTTTTGGTTCCACGGTCGACGTAATCTATGAAAAGTTAATTTAATTCTATAAGGGAAACACAGCTGTGCAAACCTCCTAGGAAAAGGTAGTTTGCCGTTGGTGGGTAGCCTAGCTGATGAAAAATCCGCAATAGGTCCACATATTGTCCATGAATGTCACCGCAAACGACAACAGGCGGATTGAGCTCCAGAAGGACGGGTTGCGACTCGAAAACTTGTTGGGCCTGACGGCAAACTTCAAAAAGCACAGACGCGTCAACCTTAAAATAAATACATTTAGGGTATTATTAAACAAAAAATCTAAGAAAATAAACTCACAGCTGCGGCGAGGTCAGGGCCTTGCTTATCAATAAGATACGTCAGTAATCTGTCTATGTCCATATTGGCCATAGAGGACAAGTGCGGCTGGAAGGCACAAATTGGCGAAGCTAGCGATGAGTAACCGGAATTAAGTGGTGTCTCTCTGACGGTTTTTATATTCGAAGTTTTCTGGGTAACTGGACTTTGATAAAACAGCGATGTTAAGGCATTATAAAAGCCTCACAATCTTGGTTCCTTACCACCTACAACTAGTCAACTACTTCTCTTCCTCTTTTCTCTACCAGTAATCGTCCAACGTCAACTACCATGCACACTGCGTCAATAAGTTCGGAGGCCAGCGTACAATCGTTCCAAGGGTCAGTTTCCATTTCATAACTTTATAAATCCGTTCTCATCTTTTTTCCTTTTTAGCGCCACACAGGAGTTTCTTGTAATTGCCGACATCGCTTCTGGTGGGTACGGCGCTGTCCACAAAGTCCGAGGCTCTAAGGGAGGCGTTTTTGCTCTAAAACTTGAGAAGCGTGCTCCAAAGCGTGACCACTACAAGCTGCAGATGGAGGTGCGGGTGTTGCAGGCAGCTGACAAGGCAAAGCCGGAAGAGCGACAACACTTGCCCACGCTCATTGACCATAGTGAACCGCACAGTTCAAGCAGTAGTATGTTCATTGTCATGACGCTTTTGGGCAAGTCGCTGGGAGACATAAAGCGAGCGTACAGAAAGAGGATCTTCAGGTTTGTTACCTGAAGGGGTCTAATTTTTAATTTCTTCTCTTTAATATTTTTAGCCCTAACACTGCCTACTATTGTGCCATCCAGTCGATTGACGCGATCAAGGAAATGCACGATCTTGGCTTTCTTCACCGCGACATCAAACCGGCAAATTTCGTGATCGGAGCGCCAGGGAGCAAAAACGCAAACACTGTTTACGTTGTCGACTACGGGATTGCACGGAAGTTTCTTGACGCGAAGGGGAGTATGCTGACACCACGAAGAAAGGTAAAGGAAGATAAAATCATAAGGAAATTGGTTATCTTCTTCAAATTTTCAGATAAAGTTCAAAGGCACCGTCCGTTTCGCCCCAGTGACCATGCACAAGATGGAGGAGCTTGGACGTAAAGACGACTGCGAAAGCTGGATCTATATGGTTGTGGACATGGTCAACGAGAATCGACTTCCGTGGCACATGGTTACCGACGTGGACGAAGTTGAGCGAATGAAGAGGAAGGCAATTGCTGAGCCACGAACATTGTTCAAGAGCTCCGAGGTGTGTTGATGGAACTCGGGGGTGTGCCTTTTCGCCTTTGGCTTTCAGTTTTGGTTTTTTAAAATCTGTTTCGGCACGCCCCTAATAGACTTTTAAGTCGATATAATCTCGTTTGTTTTTTTAACAGGAAAGCGAGTTCTGTGAGGTGATCACATACTTGAATGGACTGCACTATGTGGACAAAATAGACTACCATTGGATTCGCGAAATGGTCAGGCGTGTGGCGAAACGACGGAATTGCAATTTGAGGGAACCTTATGATTGGCAAAAGAAGAACACTCATAGCAGAACGGTGTCAAGATAAAAATCTTGTGTGTATATTGGATCTTTTTTTCTCTGATTTCTTGTACATTATTAATTGTATGTATTATTAATTGTATTTGCCCATCCATAAATATAATATTTGTAATTTATTTTTGATTAAGATAAATATGTATTTTTTCCTTGTTTAATTTAAAAATTGGGAGCTGATCAGTGAGAATTTAAAATTGTAAATAAAATAATCCAATCAGTAAATTGCATCTCTTTTATTTTTTCAAATATAGGGGGAAATATTTTAGGGGGAATATTATTTAAGGGGGAGTACTACTTCAGGGGGGAGTACTACTTTAGGGGGGAGTACTATTTCAAGAAATAAGGTATTTTATTTTAGAATTAAAACAAAAAAAATAAATATTTTTTTATTCAATTTTTCTCAATATTTTAATTGAAGAATGTCTTTCATCGGCCATTCTATCAAATAACCCAATGTGTGCATTTCTTAGTGCTCTAATAAGTCCATTTAATCCATTATCTCCTTGTCCACTTAATCTAAATCTGTAATCATCTACTAAATGCTCAAATTTTGTTTTTGGATTTTGACGAGACCAAAACTAAAAAAGAATAAATATTTAATTTTTTTTTTATTTACGGCAAAGGGTTTTTGCCTACAAACCCCCAAAATTCTCAAAAAAAAGGAAGAAATCTGGCCCCTTGGTCTTCCAAATTTCAAAAAAATCTTCGCCTGCGTCCAAAAATTCAGTCCAAAAATTCGGCCTTCAGGTTTCCCTATGCCCCCCCCCCTCTTTTCCGAGAATTTTATATTTTTGTAAAAGGCAGTCTAATTTTTAATTAAACTCGCTCTATGATTTCTATTTTTTAACATCATTATTGCCCTGTCTCTGTCTTCATTAATTTCAATTTTTGGTGTTATTGTTGTTGTTATTATTAATTGTTTTTTATTGGGAGCCAAATCATTATTATTATTAATTGTTATTGCTGTTGTTGTTTGTGTAGCCCATAAAGGTTTTGAAAGTTTTGATGGAATTAATAAATTAATTAAATCAACATCCTCATTTTCTTTTTTATTATTATTCTCAAAAAAGTGTTCTTCTTCTTCTTTTTGTTGTTGTTTATTTGTTTCCTCATTTAATTTACTTAAAAGTTTATCAAATTCTTCTTGTTCTCTTTTACGATAATCATTTTCATTTAAAGAATTATTATTTAAATTTTCTGCTGAATTAGAATTAAATTGGTCAATTAATGTTCTGAAATGGTATAAAATAAATCAGAAATAATTTTTTTAAAAATATTCCGGACAATTTAAATCTTTAAAAACAAAAAATAAATTAAAAAGAAAATATTCTTCAACAATTCAAAAATTGCCTCTCTTGTTGATCATTTGCTCCTCCAATTCCTCCTTCTCCACTAGTTAGTAATGAGAAAAGCCTCGTATTTACTGTACGTAATTCTGATCGTTTTGGAAAATCAGAATTAATTCTTCTACTCCCCCCAAAATTATTTTCATTTTCTTCTTTTATATAATGAAGGTTTTCTGTTTGTTGTTTATTTTGTTTCCTCTGTATTTCTTCAACAATTGGATTTGTCTAAAAAAGTAAATTTAAAAAAAAATTATTTTTAAATATAAATTACCTCAGTCTCTATTTTTTCTTCTTTGTTATTTTCATTTAAACGATTTTCCAATCTTCTTGATATTTCACTTTCCATTAATTTTAAAAATTCTTCTTTATATTTTTCAGAAATATTGACAGATTGTAAAAATGTTGGGAAATCGAGGGTTGTTGAAAGTTGGAGGGATTGTGTTGATGAGGTAGAAAATAAATTGTTTATTGTTGTACTTTCTGGCGAAGGAGAAGAAGAAAAAGAATTAGTAGAAGGTGAAGAAGTAGAAGTAGAAGATTTTTCTTCAAAATTATTTTGAGAAACAGAACTACTTCTACTATTTTCTTCTGTTGAAACAAAGGGATTGCTAAAAGTACTTTTTGTTGTAAATAATTCATTTTGAGTACTCATTTGTTTTTCCAATAAAGAATTTAAACTTGAATTTAATGGAAATGCTTGACTTTGAGACATTGGAGTTGCTGATAAACGGAATATTGAAGGTAATTGTGCTGGATTTGGAAGTAAAAGAATGTTTGAATGAATTTGTGATTGAAGGAGTGTTGGAGGTGGGGGATTTCTAAATGTGAAATAGAGAGAGAAAGAAAGAATAAATTTAAAAAATATTTACCTTAAATTATTTAATGGAAAAAATAAAGGATTTATAGGAGGAGGGGAATAATTTGAAATTTCTTCTTTTACACCCTCAGATTTTTGTAATTGATAAAGGAATTTATTTAAAGGTTTTTCTTGAGGAAATTCTTTATTGCCTGATGAAGATTGTTGACAATTAATAAAAATTCGTAAAAATTGAAATAAAGAGGAGAAAAATATTAAAAGTTGGAAAATTGTTTTTTGTAATTTAAACATTTTCTCTGTTAAAAGGGGAGGAAGATTAAAAGAGAAAGAATTGAGAATATATTAATTTGTAAAAGTATTTATTATCTAAAAAAATATATACGTTATAAATACTGGAATCTCAAAGCTTTGTTATTAAAATAATTTTGGTCTTGGACGTTTATAATAAAAATAAAGACAGACTACATATAACTATCATACATACAAAAGTTATTTTTAAGAAAAATTTTTTAATAAAATTTTTTTAATTTTTTTCATGTTCTTATTTAATTTAACTATAAAAAATTATATGTATAGTAGTTATTTTTATACAAATAATTAATATAAAAATAATTTAAAAAACATTTATTTTATAAATGATTGGACAAGCAAAAATTTATTTATTTACAATCAATGAAGCACATAATATTTATTTAATCATAAGAGGAAAATCTTCTTTTATCGAAAATAGCCACAAAATGGTGACCAACGAGCGAAAGCAGATAAAATAAAAATAATTATCAAACCAATTTGGCGAAAGTAATTTTTTATTAGAAGTAACAAAAAATATTTATTAAATCCTTTTCCATTCTTTGAAGGAGAAAAACAAAGCCAATTTAACGAAAATTTATACGCAGACATTAATTGCTTTATTATTCCTACCGAATATTTAAAAACTTAAGTTTTGTTTATGTATTTATTAAAAATTTTGAATCAGGAAATGAAAATTTCCCGAGAAACTAGATGTAAATGGAAATCATGTTCTTTAGGTTAAAATTTTTAAAGTTTTTTCAATGCAAAAACATTAATATTTATCATCTCTAATTTTATGTCTAAAGTCTGGACGGAATCACACAGATTTGTTAAAAGTAAGAAAAATTTCTAACAAAAACTTATTTATTAAATCATATTTTAATCAAAAAATATCATTGCTCTTTTTTAAATTCGCTAAAAAATGCATAAGTAGCACCATTAAAATCCAAATCAAAATTAAAGAAATTAAACCAAAAAAATAAGCAAGATTTTAGAGATCAACATTTTATTTAAGTAAATACTATATTAAATGTTCGAATAGAGACGAAAAAGTATATTTGCAGAAGATAAAATTAAGTAAAAACTTCTCAATTCAAAAATTTTTTAAAAGAAATTCAACGATCATCAAAATTTTTTGCTCAAAAGTTCAGAAAGAGAAGGATTTTGAAGTAAAAAAAATTGAATAGAAAAATAAATATACACTAAATAGAGAGAAGGGATTTTCTGTTTGAAGAAAATTTTTTGTGGAATTTTGCAAAAAATTTGAGTAAGTTTAATAGAACAAAACAGCAGCATAAAATAAAGCAGTGTTCCTAGGGTTTAGGCGCATTAGCTTAATTGGTTAGCAGTGTTTTTAGTAGTAAATGATTTTTTTCAATCATTTTATTCTATCCATAATTTTTTAGATGTTCAAAAAATTGAATTCGGTTTTAAATGAAAGGATAGTTTAACGCATATTTTTTGATGAGTGAAATTTTAGAATTAAAGTTCCAATAGTGACAAAAGGGAAAAAAGAAAGGAAAAACCCACTCTCTAAATAATATGAAATAATATATAATAACATTTTTTGGGTAGATTATTGAATTGAATAAAAAGAAAATCTATCTCGATTTTTATAATTATTTTATTTAAAATCCTAATTCTTCCTCAACCTATCTATATAATCGTCAGCATATTCCTTGAGAACATCCTTAATACAGTCAACATCCATAGAATCAAAAGTAGATGACAAAGACTCTTTTGTAAGAAATTCATTTACAAGATCCAAAGAAGTTTTTGAAGGATCGCACCCAAATCCTTTAAGAAATTCGTTGAAAGCTACAATCATACGGTGAGTATTTGAACTGAAATTTAATAAAAATTAAAATGTTTATTTCAAATCTAATGTTCAACAAAAACAAGATTATTTATAAATTGAACAGATAAATGTCCTTTAATAAGAGTCGAAAGAGCAAATTAGTATGAGAACTGATGTAAGCTAATGAAAAGGGAGCCAGTCCGAAATTAATGTTAAAAAGGAAAAGCCAAAGCATTGCAATGATTAAAAAATAAGAACACCTTTCACTGTTAACGTTGGTAGAGTTATTCAATAAAATCGGAATCTCAACATCGCCATTAAGATGAACTTCATTTTCTTTCCCAGATAAAAGACGACGCTAAAGAATTTTAATTAATAAAATATATAAAATATTTTTGATAAAAACCAATAACAAACCTTTCGAGCTCTACGCGATTTAACCGAATTTGGCTGAGACAAACCAACACCATCATTCTACAATAAAAATATTAAAGTTGAAATAAAAAAATAATAACCTTCTCGGGAGTAAAAGCCTTTGGTCCTTGAGTTTGGGTTTCTTCCAGAAATTCAATGTCAGAATCATAAGCACCATTACAAGTAGCAGTACCATCATTTTGTTCCCGTGACGGAGGAGATAAAGTGTCACATCTTTCTCTAAAAAATATTTCTGAAATTTTAATAGTTCAAAATAAAAAAACAAACAATCTACGCTTCGAGCAAGTAGAGTTCTGAAAATTTTCGCCAATAAAATGAATGTCATTTAGAACAGAAACAGTAGAGTTTGATGGCTTGGCGACCTCCAAAAGACGAGCAATTGCAGCATCTAATTGAACTTTTTTAATGACGACTTCCCCAATCTAAATTTTAAATAAGCTAAAGTTTAGATAACAGACTTAAAAAAAGCTACATGAGCGATTATATTTGTTGCATTATCTCCAGAAAGGTCAGTTTGACAAGTGACGTCATTTAACTAAATTTAAATAAAAATGCATAAAATAATAAAATTAGGATCCCTTCGAGAAAATCAGAAGTATTCAATTTTATTTTAAATTTGACAGAAAATTTCCAAAAAATTTAGGTGATAGGAAGGGAATAAATTGATTTTCTATAAAAATTTTTATCCTTGAAATTGATTACCGATTTTTGAAGTAAATTGTTAAACTCAAGAAAGAATTCCTCGGCCTCAGTTCTATATCGCTTGTTTTCCAAAATTAAATCAGTAGCTCTTTCGAGAATTAATGGAAGAACACTATTCTCTTTGATAAGTTGCTCATTAACTTCCCTTTCTTTGGCAAGATTGACATTGGCGTCACAACATAATTTTTGCTTTACTTTAATATCATTTGTAAGCTCAGTTATCTTATTTGCCAATAAAGCATTATTCTTCTTTTCGGCTTCATAACGATCCCTAACCATTTTAGTTTCTTTAACCACTTCGGACTTGCAATAATTCCTCCACGTTTCTTTCGTTACCTTAAGTTCCTTCTTCAATTGTTCACACCCTGGACATTTGGAAACCCCGTCATTTGAGGCTGAGTCAGATGGCGTCTTTAAAATTTATTTGTTTTAAATTAAAAATATAAAATACATTAGACTGTATTTGAGGACTAATCGGTGAAGCAAAGTTAACAGTTTTCGACATATTCACATTACTTGAAGTGCCTAATTAAAAATATATTTAAAGAAAATGAAAGAAAAATAACTTACTAGTGCACTTTAAAGATGAATTACTAGTTTCCATCCAAATAACCAATTTAAAAAGTAAATTGAGATTACAATATTTTTAATAAAAGTAGCTTAAATAATATTAAATAGAAAATGTTCAAAATAATTGAGGTAAAATAAAAAAAAGGCGAAATTTTTTTGTTGGAACCGTTTGATTAAAATAAAGACTCAGACAAAAGATAATACATATAAGAGATTTTAGCAATAAAAAGTAAAAAGCTAAATTGATTGCAAAAAACACAAAAGACTAAAAAAATTGATTGAATAAACTAAAATTCATAAAGCCAATTTTTTTCAGCAATTTCGCCAAAATGCACTTCATTAAAATAACACACTATTTCTCTTCACTTTTGCTCTTTTTAAAAATCTTTTAATTGAGTCTTAGACTTTAGAGTATGAAACTAAATTAAGTTATTACATTTTATGTATTGTTAATGATTTTTTCTTTTTTTGAGATGAATCATTTTTGTTGTTGTTCATCTTGCAAACCTCGATATAAAAGAGTTGTTGATCATATTTATCCCCGAATGCCTCCATATGATGTGCCAGTTAGTGGAAATATGCAAAAATTAACATTTTATTCGATATTTCATCCTGAAAAATTAAATCGAATTGGTATTTATCTTGTTCAAAGACTTTCACGAGATCTTGGTCGACAAAAAGTTGCTGATGTTAAGGTTGTCTTTAAATATTTTTAAATTTAATTTTTAATTCAATGTTGCCGTTGATGCAATTGATCAATTATTAAAAAGTTGTCATGGCTCTCCTTCAATTAATCAATTTATTGAAAGTTTTCTTTTAATGGTTCAACGACTTTTGGAAACAAATGACCCTCAAATGGAAAAATTAGCGACTGATTTGTTTGTTAGATTTTCTGGAATTGAGGAGGATTCACCTTCTTATCATCGCCAATATGATTTTTTTATTTCAAAATTCTCTTCAATGTGTCATGCAAATCGAGGTGATTATGTGCGCTCACAACGATTTAATGGGCTTCGAGGTCTTAGAGGTTAATTAATATTGTTATATTTATTTTTGTTAATTTCTATTAACATTTTTCGATATTAGGTGTTATTTGGAAATCTGCAAGTGATGATTTACAAGCCAACATTTGGGAGAAACAACATATGAACAAAATTATTCCTTCAATTCTTTTTAATTTCCAGGATGAAAATGGTTAGTTTCTGACGTGTTTGACTAATTTATTCAAACCTAAGACGAAGTTGATGACCAACGTGTTGATCATACTACCGCAATGCTATTTCATCCTGAAGAACAAAATGGATCTATTGCTGAAGCCGAACCAAGAAATTTAGCGCTTCAATGTCTTCGAGAACTTTTCCAGAAATGTAGTTTTGGATCTCTCAAGTTGATTTTTATTTTTAATTCTTTTTATTAACAAATTCAGATCTGTACTTGAACCAGTCTTTAGACATTTTGATTTACACAATAAATGGGATCCTCCGCCAACTTTTGCTATTAAAACTTTCAAGGCTATTATTTACAGCATTCAATCACAAAATTCTTATTTTGTTATACAGGTTTTTTTTTATTTTTTACTCTTGTTTAAGATATTTCTTGAAGGATCTTATTAATCAACTTGAACAAGTTCAAAATGGAGAATCTAATGTTCGTGTTGGAATGGCTACAGTTTTGGCAAATATTGTCAGCATTGCTGGAACGAGTATTGGCCCTCTTCTTTTAGCTATTTTTAATTCATTGTTAAAATTGCTTCATTCTTCTGTTGAATTCCAACAATCAAAGCAATGTGTTGATTTGGAAAAGGAAAATTTATTTCAAAACACATTAATCTATGCTCTTTGTGATTTTGCAAGTGCGTTACCTGATTATCAAAAAGTTGAAATTATGATGTTTACTGCTGGAAGTATTCCAAATGATGAAAGCACTGGTTTTTATATTTTATTTTGCTAGATAATCATCTTTTTTTAGTGAATCGTAAAATGGAACATTTATGTGAACCATTTCTGAAAAAGGAAGTGTTAAAAATGTTTAGAGACAAAAATCAACGGCAACTTTCTGAACAACAGAATAGTTTCGATATTGTTTCTATAGGAAGTAGTAGTGTAGATTGGAGTCCATCTGATACAGAACCACATGGCAGAAGGAATACAGTTCTTACAATTAGTGGACAAAGTAACGTTTTTAGTAATTTTTACTGATTTTTGTATTTTTTTAGAAAACCTCAATGTTGAGCAACTTCGAATTCTTGCCAATACTCCTCTGAATGTTGCTGAAGAGGAAAGACGGGATCAGGCATGAAGCATCTTTTTTTAACTTAAATAATATAAATTATTTTTTAGGAAAAGAGTCGAGAAGTGTTAAAAATGTTTAGAGATAAAAATCAACAGCAACTTTCTGAACTATTTAGACATCATCAACGTCATTGTTCTTGCTCTTCTACAGGCCCTCCTTGTCCACATGGAAATGGTGAAAGTCAAGAAACATTAGCACAAACATTGCAGCGATTAACACTTAGACATGATGAGGTAAAAAAAAATAAAATATTTCTTAATTAAAAACTGTTTTTAGAAAACACGAATTCGAATGTTTGGCCAACAAGCTCCGCCTGCAACTATTTTTGACATAAAATTCCCTTCCTCGTTTGAATTTTAAAATATATTTTTTTCGATCTAGTTTATTTACTTAATTAACATTCCAAATTATTGTTTTTTGTTTAAAATGTGCAAGCCTTAATAATTATTATTTTTTCTTGTCAATACTATTAAATAATAAAGAGTTTATTGCTTAAATTATTTCAAAACTTGAGTGTTTATCTCAACTGAATTCCTTTGACTTTTAGACAAAGAATTTTTATGGAATTTATGGATATTGATAATAATTTAAAGATTTGAAAATCTATAACTGTAAGAATGTCTTCTGCTTTTGATTATAGGAATTGAAGTTTTTAACTTTTGAACGATGAATGGCACTCTCCTTTCAATTAAAACTTTCAATTATGTTATCTCAAAACCTGGCTTTCAACAAACAATATCTTATGATTTTCAAATTCCATTGGCTGAAAATTCGCTAGGATCTGATTTTTTTGGACATTTATTTGCAAAACAGAAAGTCCCTTTATTTGCATGTGAAGGCAAATTAAATTATTTAAGTTTAATTTTTTTAATTTTTAGAAGTCGAAAATGCTTTGAATAATTTTGTATATGATGAGACAAATAAATGTACTTCTTTAATTGCTGATGAATTATTAAAAGAAAAATTGGCTCAATTTGGGGATGATTCTTCAAAATTGGCTTTAGAATTAAACACAGACAAATTGGTGAATAACAGAATTCTTTTTATTTTTTCTTATTTTTTGTAGGATGGACAACATTCAATTGGATTATTTTCTAAAGGAGAACTTTCTTTTGAGGAGCAATTTCAAAAGCTAATAAATAAATGTTCTACGCATCAATTATCTAATTTAATTAAAGAAGAGACTGAAATGACAAATGATGTAATTCTAAATATTCTTTTAATAATTTTAAATATTTTTAAGGTTCGTTCAATTGTACATGCTAGAGATTTTGAATTAAATCGTCTTGAAAAAGCTTGTGAGGCAAAACTATTAGCTACTTCTACTCCAGATTCTGACAAATTTGATGAATATTCTCGTGAACTGTCAAAGCTCAACGCAGAGATTCGTGTTAGTTTTTTATAATTAATTTTATATTTGGTAGGGGATTCAATTCTATTTTCTCGTACAAAATTTGAGGGAAAAAATCATTAAAATCTGGCTTTGAAAATTTTTTATTTAGCGAGTAGGCGCTGATTTTTCTTGCCGAATGGAAGAGCTTCGTCAATATCAAAGAGAGAAATACCGTTCATTAGTTAAAAATTTGAGTCAAAATGTTGAGAATTCTCTCCTTTCAACTAAACGTCAAATTCCAGAAAAGAAAATGTCAACCCCTGAACAACACAGTTCTTCACTTAATTACTCTCCTAGTTGTGGATTTCAACAACAATTTACTAATAAGAATTTAATATCTTTAAAAAAGTAATTTTTGAAAAATTTTAATTAAATCTATAATTGAAACCTTTAAGGGGTCTTTTATGTTTTGACAAAATTGATTTAGACGTAGAAATAACCATTGAAATATGAGTTCTCTCTTCATAGATTTCAGGGATTAGCACATTTAAGTTGTTAAATTTATTATGTTATAGAGGAAGAATTTTTTTGATTCCTCGAATTTCTTCTTAATTTTTCTTTTCTTCAAAATAGATTTTAATATTTTAATTAAAAGGTCAATATCGTGTGAAGAAAAAATTTCCCAACTTTGTCTTGGTGAAAAGGGTAATAAATCATCCTTTGTCGGACGTCAATCAGAAAGTTTTTCAATATATATAGGTAAATAATATTTTATTTTTATTTTAGATTTTATTTTTTAAAGGTTCTCAACTCAAAACTCGGCATAATGTTCGTCTCTTAACTTGTAATTGTTTATCTGATTTGTGTCTTTCACAAACTTTCGAAGATTTTTCTCATCAAGAAGAATTATTAGGCTCTAAACGTCTTCATCTTTTAATGAATTTATATGGAAGAGAACTTTCTGCAACAGTTTTAATTGTTGGAAGAGATCCTTTATGGCATATTAAACAAAAAACAGAATTTGCAAAACTTTGTGAACAGTCAGCAGAATTACATTTTGATTCGCTTGAAGGACAATTAAAGGCTATTGAAGAACATGTAAGGAGTTTTTAAAAAATATTTTGAAGTTTGTTCAATTATTAAATGATAATGTTATTTTAATCATAAGTACTATAAATACTTTTCCTTAAATTTTGGATTTTAAATGTTCCTTAAGCGTTTAGGCATTAATGCTTTGATATATATAATTTTGACAAGTACTAGTAGGTGTTAACTTTCCTTTACCTATTTTCTTTATACGAATGACTTAAAAATTTTAATCTCCTTTTATTCTCATTTTGTTCTACTTAATTTTTAGCATTGTTATAAGGGAAATGTTTAATCATTCTCCTTTTAATTATAATAATTCTAATAAAATTATTTTTAAGGTTAGATCAGCAAATCGAAGCCGTCGTTTAGCTAAAAATTCAATTGGATATACTTCTCCATTCCTTCCCTATTTTTCTTCATCCCAACAAGATTTTGGGGATGATAATGAAGATGAAGGCATTTTAAAAATTGGAGATGTTTATTTAACAAAACATTCAAATCTTTCTTCTATTCAAATTATTTTTCATTTAGTTGGAGATGATAAATTAGAAAAAGAAGAAATATCTTCAAGACATCCTTGTGTTGCTGGTCTCCACAATATTGTTAGATTATCTTCTCGTTTTGCAATTAGAAATATTTCTTTACCTCTTTTATTGGTTGATCAATTTAATGACGAGGTAAATAGAAAAAAAATTCGTACGAAATTTTTTTAATATTTTTGGCGAAAAATTTTGAATTTTGGCTAGTAATCCTGAATTTTCTTAAAAATATTTTGAGAGAATTTATCTGCCTTTTCTCATCATTTTAATTTCCTTTGGGAGAAATTAGTTTTTTTCTTTTACAAGTTGCCAATTTAGTAAATTATTAATATTAAAGATTAATTTTTACAAAAAATAATTTAAAAAAATTTTTCACTTTTTAAAGTTTTTGTCATCAGAAAATATTAATATAAATATTTGGTGTCAATCTCGTGCAGAACTTGTTTTTAAATGTTTAAAAGGGTTTTTGATGGAAGTTTGTTCAAGCGGATCAAGTTGTTCCCTAGCTGGAGGTGCTAATTCTGGACCTATCCAATCTTTACATTTTAATATTAATTTTGCCATAACTTTTTCTAAATTACTTCCAGATTCTTTTTTATTTCAACAATTGACTGATTTATTTACTTCTATTTATTATTTAGTTCCTTCTTTAAATGCTTAAATTTAAAATATTTCTTTTTAAAAATCAATTATCATATGTTTTTAAGCATAGTTTCTAAAATATGTTTCTAATTTAGAATAAAATTTTTTTCTAAATTTTTCCTCTTTTTCGACATTTTTAATAAAATGTTTTTTCACATTTTTATTTTTTTTGTTTTTATTTTATAAATTTAAAGATTAAATAATTATTCCCAAACAAAAATAAAAATATTTGATTGGTACACTTTTGCATAAATAAATAAATAAATATATTTAATTATCATTAATTTTATTACAAATTCTTTTATTATATCAACAAAAAATAAATATTTTTTACTTTTTTTTGCTTTTGATGAACCCCTCAAAATTCTCAACAAAAAATTATCTCAATAAAATTAAAGATTCTTTAAATTATTTATTGAAATAATTTAAAAATTTACAAAATTTTGTTCTATGTACTTTATTTAAAATTGGAATTTTTAGAAAAAAATATTTTGGTAATTATTAAATCCTTTTTTAAGGATTGTGCTTTTAAGCAGATGTGTGTTTAAAAATTGTTTTTGGAGTGTTTAAAAAGCAATTATATAAATATTTTTATTTGTTTAAAAAGAGTCAGATTTCTGTAAAAAGTGAGAAAATATATAAACTTTTTTTTTGAAAAGTAATAAAAAAAAATTTGAAAAACTTTTAAAGGAAATTTATATTTATTTATTTTTTGTTTGTTTTGATGATATTTATTTTTAATGGATATTTAAAAATATTTACTTTTAGCTAATGAAAAGTTGATGATATATTTAGTTAATAATTTAGTTAATTCCATTAATGTATATCCCTCCCTCCCTCCCTTTCATTTTTTGTTTCTCCAAGCTTTGTCTTTTCCCCCTTCTACCTTTTGATCGACAACAACAAAAAACCATTTAATTATCAAAAATAATTAACTTTTTTAAATTTTCTCTAATATGTATATTTAGAAAGAAATATATTAATTATTTAAATTAAAAAATAAAAATTATGGAAAATTTAAGTATTTTAATTAATAAAAGTAAGGAAGAAATTGAAGAAGATGAAGTTGGAGATAAAATGACAGTATTTGAAGAATATTTTTATTTGGTTAATGGATTAATAGGAACTTTTTTAAATTTAATTGTTTTATTAATTGCTTGTTTAAATGTTAATATTAATGATAAACCTAGACAGGTAAATAAATAAATAATTAATTTTTAATCCAAAAAATAATTATTTTAAATTTTCTCGAACTTTTTGAGGGAAAATGGCTTTTTATAAATTTATACAATTTTTAGAAGTATTCATAATTTTAGACTCAACACATTTTTCTTGAGTTTTCTATGCGACTTAGCTTAAAATATTTATAGACAGAATTAATTGTAAAATATTAAAAAATACATAGTTTTTGAGAAAATTTATTAATTATTTATCGAAATTAATAAGAATAACCAAAAAAACCTTTAAACTCTTTCCATAGTCGGGTTCTGAAAACTTTAATATTAACGGAAAATGAAGATAAGTTTAAAATTAAAATATTTTCTACTCCTTTACTACTAATTATTATTTAATTAATTTTTATTTTTAAAGATAATTGTTATAAATATGACTTTGGCCGATTTATTAACTTGTACTATTTATATAATTACGAGATCTTGTAAATTTTTTAAAAATATTTTTCTTAATTATTATTTTTAGATGTAAGTATTTTCCCTCAATTTCTTTGTTATCCTTATTATGTTTTAATTGTTACTTCACAATTATGTAGTTGTTTAAATCTTTTATGGTAATTAATTAAAATTTAAATAATTTAAATTAAAAAAAGGATTAATTTGGATAAATTTTTATTTATTAAATTTCCATTACATTATTATACTTTGGTTAGCAAAAGAAGAGTTATTTGGGTAATGATTGGAAGTTGGGCATTAATTTTTGGATTTGTTATTTTTTTATATTGGTTTATGGAAATTAAAGTAATTAATTAAATATTTTTTTTTGAAAAAAAATTATTTAAATTTAAAAAAGCATCCATGTGAAAAAGTAATTTTATCTGGACATATTTATTTATTAATTTGTTTACTTTATATTATTTCAATAATTGCTTCTTTAACACTTTCTGCTATTATATTTTATATTGCACAAAAATCAAGACGTTCTTTAGATTCTTCTAAAGAATCAAAGGTAAAAAAGAAATATTTTTAAAACATAAAAAGATGGGGTCAAAGAATGGATATGTGTGAATCTTGCGGGATTAATGGGATTTGGAGGGATTAAAGGGATGTAGGTCTTCAGGGGTGGACTCAAAAAAATTATCGTGGTGAGGACTTTCCTTTATAAATTTTGGGGGATTTTTGGAGAAATCTGAGAATAATCTTAAAAAATTAATCCTTTTTAGAGACTTTTCAAACGCCTTTTTTTTGTTTTTTCCTCAACATTATGGACATTTTGTACTTGTCTTCCCTATCGTCTTTTATATCTTGGAATTTTACTTTCATTATTTTCATCATCTCCACCTTTATTACTTAAACAAGCAATTGATTTATTTTATTCTTTATTAGTTATTGGGATTGTTTGTAATCCAATAATTACTTTATTTACACAAAGAATTTACAGAAATTATTTAATTAATTATTTTTTAAATCCTTTTGGAAAAAAAAATAAAACAAAAAATAATTCAAGTAGAAGAAGAAGAACAGCAACAAGTTTATATAAAAATGAAAAAGAAATTTTAAATATTAATGAAGAAAAAGAAGAAAGAAGAGAAAGGATATAAACAATTACAGGGTGCGGCAAATTTTCCGCCCCTTTTGTTTTGGTCATAACTCGGTTCAAATTTAACAAAAATTAATAATTCTTTTTTTTATTTTATTCACAACTCCCTGAGAAAATTTTCGGTACCAAAAAGAAGAAATTTAGTTCACAATTGGTAAAGTTAAGCCGGTCCGAACATAAAAATGCATCAAAAAACATTTTTTGGCACTATCCGCAAAAAGGTCGGTAATCGTTTTTTTTCATTACTTTTTTCCATTACTTTTTTCCTTCCTTAATTATAAATAATGGTCAGTCTTTTCTTCCTCGTTCAATTCCACTCTTTTTACCTGTGGCATATTCAAATGAGGACAGACAAAAACACACACACGGACAGACAAAACACGAGTGTTTTCTGTTCGTGTCCGTTCGTGCTTGTCTGGTGTTTTGTCTGTCTGTGTCCGTCCGTGTTTGTCTGTCCGTGCTCGTCCGTGTTTTGTCTGTCCGTGCTCGTCCGTGTTTTGTCTGTCCGAGTTCGTCCGTGTTTTGTCTGTCCGTGCTCGTCCGTGTTTTGTCTGTCCGAGTTCGTCCGTGTTTTGTCTGTCCGTGCTCGTCCGTGTTCTGTCTTTCCGAATTCGTCCGTCTTTCGTCCGGCGTGTACTTTTCTGTCCTCTCATTTGATTATGCCACAGGCAAATTTATTGGAGTTTAACAAGGAGGAAAATGCTGACCATTATTTATAATTAAGGAAGGAAAAAAGTAATGGAAAAAAGTAATGAAAAAAAACGATTACCGACCTTTTTGCGGATAGTGCCCATTTTTTCTTGCCAAATTTTAATTGATCATAACTTCGTCCAAGATCCTTCAATCCCATTGATTTTTGCACCAATAGACTCAACTCGTTCAGGCGCATCGAAATAGCTTATATTTACATTTTTGAGAATTTCACTCAAAAATTTTATTTTTACCAAAATTATTTTAATTTATCATTCAGAGGACCGTATCTCATTCGATTTTTGTCGAAGCCGCCTAATTTTGATGTCATTCGAATCAGAATGAAAAGCTGATTCGAATGATATAAACATTTCTAATATTAAAATCTTAGACTTGAATCTAGGCCAATTTTTGTCCAAAAAATTTTGCTCAAACTTTGAGAGAAGTTTTATCAGAGTAAACTTAAAATTTAAATGTGATTTTGGTTCAGAGAGTTGTCAATAAAATAAAAAAAGAATTATGAATTTTTGTTGAGTTTGAGCCGAGATATGATAAAAACAAAAGGGGCGGAAAATTTGCCGCACCCTGTAAATAAAATTATTTAATAAATAATTGTTCATTTTTCTAAATTTAATATAAAGTTCTAATAATCTTAAAAAAATTTTGAAAAAGAAAAAACAAAATTTATTAGAATTAGAGGTCGGTAAAATCGCATTTGCAGGATCCTGTAACAGGACTGGGTTTTAAAATTTCGTACAGGACAGGATCCTGCAGGATCCTGTCCAGGATTCCAGGATCCTGTCCAGGATTTCGGGATTTTCAAAAAATCTCAGAATTTCACAAAATTTACGCCTGCGGCGCTGAAAATCGAAATTTTTGGCTAGTATGTCCCAACTGAATCTTCGCTGAAAAAAGTTGTCCTTCAAATCTGGATTTGGAATCCTCTAAATCCTCCGATATACAATCAACTTTCTTTTTATGCGCCGCAGGCAAAACTTTTGGGAGTTCGGTGCCATATTTCTTCCTTTTTCAACGCCGCAGGCACAAAATAAAATCCTGAACAGTGAAAATTATTCAGGACGGATCCTGTACAGGATTGTTTTAAAATTTCATACAGGACAGGATCCTGCAGGATTAATCCTGAAAATCCTGGAACCCTGAAAACTGAAAAAAAGGCAGAATTTCGGACAGGATCCTGAAAAATCCTGTGCGGGATCCTGTCCTGTGCCGACCTTTAATTAGAATTATGGAGGTACAACGGAGCAGTTCAACTGAGTCCCGGCCCTATAACTCAAGTACGGGTTGATAATTTTTAATGATTTTGATATCATTTGATAGAGCATTCGATGGACTACAATATACAAAAAAATCAAAATTTTTGATTGGTTGGTAAAAAAGTTATGATCTAAAAACTAACTTTTTCAAAAAATCTGATTTTTCGGTACTTTATCGATCATAACTTTTTTACCAGTCGGTCAGGAATTTTGATTTTTTGATATATTGTAGCCTATTTAATGCCCTATCCAATGGTACCAAGAGCAAAAAAAAAGTGACCATCTCTTCATAAGTTATAGGGTCCGGGACTCAGTTGAGTCGGGACTCAATTGAGGTGTACCGGTACGACAATTGCGGATATAAAATTAAAAATTATTTATTGAAAGCGCCGCTTCAAAAGAATCGTTCGGAAACTGTACGGGGTCGACTGACATTCCATTCGACAACCGGCAATCTACCATGTTATTTTATTTGATTTTTAAATTTTACATCTCTAATTGTCATATCCTTAACTTATTGTCACATCCGCAATTGTCGTAATACATTGTGAAAAAAAAGAAAATTAAATGGGTACGTCCCACATTGTCGCGCGGCGACATTGTCGCCGTGCCATAACTAAATAGCTTTAAGATTTCCGAATCTTTCCAAATTTAGTATTAAACGATTCCTCTCATCGAGCTAAAGAGACAATGTGGCCGCGCGACAATGTGGGCGTTCCCAATTAAAGTGAATCATCAAATCAATGTTATTTGGAAAAGTATTATTTCTTTCGGGTAGGGGACGATTCAGTATCGCCAATTCAGTATCGCCGATTCAGTATTGGCCGATTCAGTATCTGGGCTTTTTGGCCATAACTTTTTGCTCGATCAATATTGTAGGAATTATTATATATGATTTGATAGGCCTCGGGGTGCTGCATCTTTTTCATAATTGGACTGACCTGATCTAATCACTCTATAAAAAGTTATCACTGATAAACGACGTCACAGGCATAAAAAATCGGTTTTCACGCTGTAACTTTTTTTGTGATCATCAGATCTGATCGGGCCAATTATGAAAAAGATGTCGAATCTCGAGACCTTTCGAATGATATGAGAATTATTCAAATCGGTCGAATATCAGGAAAGTTATGACCATATACTGAATCGGCGGATACTGAATCGGCGATACTGAATCGGCTATACTGAATCGGCGATACTGAATCGTCCTTAACCGATTTCTTTCAAGTATTTAGTACTTTGTCTTTAAATTTTTACAATTATTAAAAATCTTTAGATTATTTTTAATTTATCATTTGTTAAAGTAACTGATTATTTATTAAATAAATATTTATGGATGAGAAAAATTCTTTGTCATCTACACAAACAACTAATAATTATTTTAAAAAATTCCTAAGCAATCTTAACGAACTTCGAAATAATTGTTTGCTTTGTGATGTGGAAATTGAGGTTACAATTTTTTAAATTTAGGCCCTTTTTTGTTTATTTTCACGTTTTTAATTTTGTCTTTCTTTTTCTTTAGTGCCAAGAGAAAGTAATTTTTGCCCATAGAGGTGATTTTTTAAATTAAAATGAAATACCTTTTCGATTTCTTTAGTTATTTTGGCGGCTTCTATCGAATATTTTCGCGGACTTTTTAATTCAGGGATGGCTGATGCCGTTGAAAAGCGAATTGTTCTTAAGGTTTTTTAAAATTATTTTTTTAACTTTCTACTGATATTACGGCGGGTACACGCCAACCTACCGCGAGCCCAACTTACCGCCGAGCTATAACTTTGTTCAAAATGGTCGAATCCGGGATAACTTGACCAAGGCGTCCCAGCAGGCCCGTAGCCAGGATTTTTTTTCGGGGGGGGGGGACAAGAGGGGAAAATTTTTTTGCGCCCAATTTTTGGCGCCGAAGGCGCCAAAAAATTTTTATTTTCAGCGCCGCAGGCAAAAATTTTGAGAATTTTAGAAGGCCGTAGGCCAAAAAAATTCACCTTTTCAGCGCCGCAGGCGAAAATTTTTTGAATTTTGGAGCTCAAGAAGCCAGATTTCTTCTATTTTCAGCGCCGCAGGCGAAAATTTTTTGAATTTCAGAGGCCGTAGACCAAAAAAATTCACTTTTCTCCCCCAAACCCTTCCGCAAAATTTTCCATTTCCCCATTTCGGGGGGGGGGGGGGGGGGGGGGGGGGGGGCCCCCCCCCCCCCCCCCCCCCCCCCCCCCCCCCTGGCTACGGGCCTGCGTCCCAGATTCGACAACTCTGAAGGAAGTTATAGCTCTGCGGTAAATTGGGCTCGCGGTAAGTTGGCCTGCTCCCTATTACGGCGATGTTTTTAATGAGGAGAATCTTTTGGCTTTTAATATCAATGATTTTATACGATTTTTTGCGGACAATTCCGCAATCTAAATCATATTTTTTCTTTGTTTTTAGTCACTTTTCTCTTAAAAATATAGCTAACAATAAGTAAGTTTATTTTTTATAAACTGGTTGACATTTTTTTCTTACAAACCCAATGATTTTTTGAAAAATAATTTTTTTATTCAATATTTTAAGGAAATTACTTTTATTGGTCTAAAACAAATTGTGGACTTTGCATATACATATGAATCTTATATTGATGAAAATAATGTTCGGCAATCATTACAGGCTGCTAATTATCTTGGAGTAATTTTTCAAAGATTTATTTATTTTTAAAAATTATTTTTTAAGATAAATTCAGTCAAAGAAGCTTGTGAAACTTTTTTGACTTTTCGAATTAATGTTGGTAATTGTATTGAATTGTATGAACTTTCAGATCAATATAATTGTTTAAAATTGTTTGATTCTATTTATATATTCATTTTGGAACATTTTTTGGTATTTTTATTTTAATTTTGTTTGATCTTTGGGGTCTTTGGGTTTCCTTATTCTTTTTGTAATTCGCGGATATTTCTTACAATTAGTCAGAATTTGCGATCCATCTCTGATATAAAACTTCTTGAATTTGATTTATTGCAAGTCTAGGCATAATAAAATTTTTTAAAGTGAAAAAACATACTACTAAATTTTTCCTATGCAATTTTTCTCTTTTAGGAATTTTCTAAACTTCCTCAATTTCTCACACTCAATTCAATTACATTATTAGAACGGTTAACTTCAAGCGATGAATTGTTTATACCTGATGAATATTTTCTTTTTGAATTTTTAATTAATTGGGTTAAACAAAATGAAGAAGAAAGACTTATTTATTTGCCAAAACTTTTAAAAAATATTCGTTTCTTTCAAATTTTAACAAATAAATTTTTAAATAATGTCCTGCCAAATACATTAATTAATAAATGCCCAGAAGCTTTGACTTTTGTTAGATCTCAAACTGAAGCTATTTTGGGAAAAATTGTTGGAAATAATTCTTTTGGGAATCTTGATGGAAGTTTGTTTTAAAGAAGTTATTTTTAGTTTTTATTTGGTATCATTTCAAATGTACAGTTGAATCTAATTTTTAGATATCCCAAAATTATCTTATAATTTTCAGTTGCCAATTCGTCAACAATGGTGTCATTTCGTCCGAGAAAAGTTTATGCTGGTTTGCTCTTTTTAGTCTAATATATTTATAAATATTTCTTAGGTGTCATATTTTGTGTTGGTGGACGTGGTTCACGTTTGGATCCATTTAAGTCTGTTGAAGTCTTTGATTGGTTACACAATTGTTGGCATCAAATTTGTGAACTTAAAATTGGAAGAAGACACGTTGGTGTTATTTGTGTTGGTTCTAGAATTTATGCAATTGGAGGACATGATGGAACTGAACATTTAAGTTCTGTTGAATGTTTAGATGTTAAAGAAGAATCTTGGAGGGATGTTGCCCCAATGAATGTTAGAAGACGAGGAATGGCTGTTGGGGCTTTGGGTGGTGCAATATATGCCGTCGGAGGTTTGTTTGAATTTTAAAGTTTGGATTGTGTAGTACACAAATTGGAAATGAGGGATACTTCTAGAGTTGCTAAAATCGAAAGTTATGCTTTTTTATGCTTTACTTTTTGAACACTTTATTCGCTTATTATTCTAATTTTTTGTTTTTCAGGTTTAGATGATCAGAATTGTTATAGGGCTGTTGAACGATACGACATACAAGAAAACTTATGGGTACAGGTTGCTGATATGACCACGGCTAGAGGTGGTGTTGCTGTTGCTGCTTATGGTTTTTAATTTAGAAAAACTTTTTTATTTTTAAATTTAAGACGGAAAACTTTATGCAATTGGTGGAAATAGTGGAGCCCATTCATTAGAAACATGTGAAAAATATGATCCAATATGTAAATTTAGTCAAATTGTTTTATTGAAAAATAATTTATTTTTAGTAAATAAATGGACATTAATTGCTCCAATGAAGAACAGAAGGTTTTTTTAAATGAAAATTTATGTTAAAAAACTTTCTTAAATTAGAGCTGGGTCTGGAGTTGCCATTATTGGATCTTATTTATATGTTATCGGAGGATTTGATGATGACTCCCCTTTAAGGTTGTTTTTTTTTTATTTGAAGAAAATCAAAAATTTAATTTAGGGTAATTTTTTGAGTATAATTTTGGCTTATAACCATTAACTTCAAGCTGTCTAAACTGTGAGGTTTGGGCAGAACTCTCGATTTTTTGGGTTTTTAGAAATATCTCGTACATAAAATTTTTCCATTTTAACAAATATTTTTTAGCACCTGTGAACGTTATAGTTTTGCTGAAAATGTTTGGAAAGAGATAGAACCACTTTCCTGTGCTAGAGGAGGTGTTGGAGTAACAGCAATGGGTGGACGTATATTTGCTATAGGTGGACATGACAGTCATAATTATTTAAACACCGTAGAAGCATATGATCCTTTATCTGAAGGGAACGAAAACAAATGGACAGAAATTGCTTCTATTGGTCAAAGAAGGTTTTAAAAAGAAACATATTTTGTAATTAAAATTTATAAATTTTTTAGGGCTGGCGCAGGTGTCGCTTGGTCACCTTGTAGTATTAAAGAAATTTCTTTCTCTGATGAAACTTGTGATTTATAAAATTGTTTTTATTTTTTTTCGCATTTTAAAATTTTTTTTATTTTTGCCAACATAAATTTTAAGAATTTTAAAACATTTTTTCAATTTTAAAAATATTCATGTATTGCTCTGTAGAATTGTCAGCGGACCCTTGGGAGGCAGGTATATATGTATATACTTCGGGTGGATATTTTTAGGTTCTCGGAGTATTAAATATGCTACTAGGGTATTTGGTATTGTGAAACATGGGATGTGTAAATTTTTTAAAATAAGTAATAAAATAATTAAATGTTCATAATTAAGTCAAATAAGATATTTGTATTTTTTTACTTATATTTTTCATCGACGTCCCCATGGCCATGTTGGACGAAATGGCGAACCATAATGACCATATCCATAATGCCCTATAAAATTAGAATGTATATATATATATAATAGTACTGAAGTTGACTCCGCATGGGGAGAGGCCTCTGGGAAAATTTTCGGTAAGGCAGCATCACGGAGGGGAGGGGGGGGGGGGGATAACGGAAAGGGGAATTTGCAAAAATAAGTCCTCTTGAGGACGGTGAGCGGACCCCGTGTCAGGCTAAAACACGGAAACACTGAACGACAAAACACGGTCTTACCAAAACACGGAACGACCAAAATACGGACCATACCAAAACGGGGAATAGACAAAACACGGACTTGCCAAAACACGGAACGACCAAAACACGGTCCAGAGAAATAATTTTTTATGATTTTAAAATATTTTAAATACATACATATGTATTATCAAAAAATGATTATTCAAAAATGATAAAAAAAATTTAAATCAAAATATTTTTAGAAATCAGAATTTTCAGAATTATTTATGTTCTGATTTTTAGAATACATATTTCTGATTTTTAAAGAATTTTGATTTAAAAACGGTAATAATTCTTTAGAATTTTAAAATATTTTAAATAGGTATTATCAAAAAAATATTTAAAATAATGGGGTTTTAAATCAGAAAGATTCTTAAAATCAGAATTTTTTTAAAATCAAAATATTTCTTTAAATCAGAATTTTTAGATCAGAATATTCAGAATATTTCTTTCAATCGGAATTTTTTAAAGATCAGAATTTCTTTTAAATCAGAATATTTTTTAAAATCAAAATTCTTTAAAATAGAAATATTTTAAAATTTTATAAAAAAATTCTGAAAAATTTTGATTTTTAAAAATATTTTGATTTAAAAAATCTTATCATTTTTGAATAATAATTTTTTGATAATATTTAAAATATTCTAAAATTATAAAGAATTATTATTTCCCTGGACCGTATTTTGGTCGTTCCGCCTTTTGGCTATTCCGTGTTTTGGCAAGTCCGTGTTTTGTCTATTCCTCGTTTTGGTATGGTCCATATTTTGGTCGTTCCGTGTTTTGGTAAGACCGTGTTTTGTCGTTCCGTGTTCTGTCTGTTCCGTGTTTTGGAATTCCTGGTTTTGCCCCTCACCCAGCGGACCCACAAAATGCCCCATGAATTAAAATAAGAGGGAAAGCCTTTTTAATTGTATTGAAATTAAAAACTTCTATCTGTTGACCATTATTTTATTGTAGAATTTTAGATTAATTTATTTTGTAGAAATACCTCTATGTCGCCATTCTTCGCTACTACTACTAGAATGGTGATGATGATGTGGTGATGCTTTATTTAAATTAATAAGTAAAAATATCCCCAAAAGAGAAATTAATAAAAATTTAATAAATATTGAATTAATAGTAGTAACCATTTTTGAAAAATGTTTAGTAAAAATTAATTTGAAAAATATTCTTTACAAAATGATCAAATTAAAAATAAATATACGTATTTAAGAATTTTTTTATTTACGTACAATTCTCTCTAGAAAGAAGGTATTTTCTTTATTTGGCGAGTTTAAGTAATTATTACAGTTATTAACGTATTAACTCCTTCATATTTTATGGTGTAAACTAATTAATTTATTATTAATTATGTTAATTGGTAAATGAACAATTATCTGTGTCAGGGGTATCATCTTTCGCCTTTCACCAAATTTTCCCTTTTTTGGTGTTTCGCCTTTCGTTTTTCGCTTTTTAAAATCCGAGCTTCGGCACACCCCTGATTTGCGAAAAAATTTCCAGACTGTAACCTTTTGTGAAATGTTCAGATCAGATCATTCCAATTATGAAAAAGATGTCGTATCTCGATACAATTCCAATGATATGAGAATTATTCGAATCTGAAAAACCGTTTATTTCCCTACTCTGAATTGGCGACATTGAATCGACCTCTACCGTACTTTTGTGTTTTGCTTAATTTTAATTGAAAATTTTGATGATAATTTTTATCATAAATTTAGGAAATAATCGAGATTTTACGTTTTAAAATATTTAGAAAAAATGCCGACAATAGAATCTTCACACAGACAATTATTAAGTGAATATTCTAAACAGAATTTTACCAATATTGGACGTATTTTAGAAGATATACAAGTAAAATAAATTAATTAAAAAATATTTTTCTTTAATTTTTCAGAATGAATTTAATGAAATACAAATTAAAAAAGGTGTTTGGCCATCTCTTAATATTTTAAGTAAATTAAAAATAATTTTTTTTAAATTATTTAATTAAAATTTTAGAGGATTATTATGAAATTAAAGCTATATATCTTGCAAAAGAAGGAAAATTAATTGAATTTGGACAGGCAATTAAAGATGTTGAAGCTTTATATGAAGCAGGGATTAATGATGGAAAGGAAATTTTGGATTCGAAACAAAAAGATTTAATGTAAATATTTTTTGTTGGGGGGAATTATTTGGGAGGGTTTAATGAGGATTTTGTATTGTTTAAATCTGAATAAAAAATTTTAGGTTTGGACTTTATTTAATGTATTTATTGGCTACTAATCAAATTGGAAAATTTAATTTGGTTTGATTAATTTATTTAAAAATAATTTTTTTTAATTTAGAAAATTGAGAAAATTGATTATAAAACAAGAATGGGCAATCCTTTCTTTGCTGTCCCTGCACGTTTGGGGCTTTGTTTGACAGAAGGAGCTTATAATTCTATTGTAAATTTTTTTAATTTAATTTTTTTAATTTTACATTTTTTTATAAAGAATCTTGCCGAAAATGACCTTCCAACTCCTTATTACAAACCTTTTATGAATAGTTTGAAGGAATCTATAAAGTAAATATTTTTCTTAATTTTTAATTAAAATAAAAAAATTTTTTAAAGAAATGAAATTGCTGAAAGTTTGGAAATTAGTTATCGAGCAATTCCTGTTAATATTGCTATGAAAAAACTTTCTTTGAAAAATAATGAGGAGACTTTGGCTTTTGGAAATAAGAGAGGGTGGATTTTGAAGGGTAATGAATTTCTTGTTGCTGGAAAGGGAACAAATTTTGATGATCAAAAAATGCCAACTTTAGCTTTAGCTAGTGGAGCTGAACGTGTTCTTCAAGTATTTTATTTTTTAATTAAATATTAAAAAGAAATTAATTTTTAGCCATTAAATACCGAACAAAGTTTGAAACGTCTTTTTAATTATTCAAGTCATCTGGAACGTATTGTTTAATTTGAATGTTCTATATAAATATGGCGATTTATCTATAATCGTTTTTTTTATTTTAATGTAAAGGTTTAAAAAATTTCTGTTTTATTTATTTTTTGTTTTTATATCTTTTAAAATATTTTTTAAATTCGTTTATAAATTTTAATCTGTTTTTTTAAATTTTGTTTTATTTCGTAATGGTTTTTGATTCTGGGAATTTGCCTTGGGTTGAAAAGTATAGGCCTTCTTCATTGTCTGACCTTGTTTCTCAAGAAGAAATTGTTAATTCAAGTAAGATTCTAGATATAATTTTTTTTGTTTTATTTTCTTTAGTATCAAAAATGATAGCTGAAGATCGATTGCCCCATCTTCTCTTCTATGGACCGCCAGGTACGGGGAAAACAACAACGATCTTGGCAGCAGCACGAAAGATGTTCCCACTTAAAGGAATGAAATCTAGATTACTTGAGGTATTTTTCTCTTAATCATAAAATTTTTTTGTCAGATCCTTGACTCGATAATCACAAAAAATATCTTGCTAGATTATCATCTCTTACTAACACTATATTTACTTCCACAGAATTTAATTAAAAATTCATCCAAACAAATTTTAAAGTTGAATGCTTCTGACGAGCGTGGTATAGATGTTGTTCGAAACAAAATTGTTAGTTTTGCAAGTTCTCAAGGATTGCAAGATGTCTTTTCATCAACAAATGCATCTGGTGCAAAAAGACAAATAAAACTAGTTATTTTGGATGAGGCTGATGCAATGACTAAAGATGCTCAAAATGCTTTACGTAGAATTATTGAAAAGTAAAGAATTTTTTTTATTTTTTCAATTAATTTATTTAAGATATACTGATAGCACACGTTTTTGTATAATTTGTAATTATCTTTCAAAAATTATACCTGCATTGCAATCACGTTGCACTCGGTTTGAAATTTTTTATTTTTATTAGAGGATTACGAGGAAATATAAATTCAATTATTTTTGGGGCGTTTTTGTTCAAACTTTTTGTATTTGACAGTTTATAATTCAAAGTTTTGATTTCTAGATTTCGTTTTGCTCCACTTAAACAAGAACAAGTAATGCCAAGAATTGATTACATTATTGAAAAAGAAGAATTAAATGTTACTGTTGATGGAAAGGATGCTTTGTTTAAATTATCTAAAGGAGATATGCGGCGTATAATTAATGTTTTGCAGGTTTTTTAAATTTTTTTGCTGGTTGTTGAATGTTTAAAACTTTAATCAAACGATTATTTTTTTATTTTTTAGAGTACTGCCTTGGCAACAGATGTGATTGATGAAAAAGGCGTTTATTCCTGTGTAGGGTATCCACGCCCAAACGTTGTTGAAAAAATATTGCGTATATTGTTAGATAGTACAATTGAAGTAGCCAATCAAAGTAATTTTAAAAATATTTTTATTGGGATTTTAATAAATTGGGAAGTTCCTAAAATGGACAGAAATTTGCTATTTAAATTGACTGACATTTCCCGACATGTCCTTTTTAATCTGTCGTTATATCATCTTTTATTTAGAATTGTCTGAAATGAGACTTCGTCATTCAGTTGCTTTAATGGATATATTAGATGAATTAACTGATAAAATAAGTAAAATGGATGGGACCCCAAAATTGTTACAAATTCTTTATGATGGATTATCTGCGATTGAACAGAGATTGTCTGCTGGATGTTCTGAAAGAATTCAAAGTTTGGCATTAATTTCAATTTTTATACAAGCGAGGGGAATGGAATTTGAGACATTTACAAATGGAGATATGGAATAATTTAATTGACATTTTGTACGTTAAATTCACTTTTGATATTAATCTTCATGGGAAGTTGTATGGAGTTTTTTTATTCTTTCATCATTGTTAGATAGATCTGGACCATATTGGTTAAATTTGTGTAAAAAATTTTTTTTAATCAGATCTAACTCCACACAACTCAGCATCGTTCAGAAGATTTTTAATTATAAACCAAACATTTTGATTTTATTTTAAATATATTTTTGATCTCCAATTTAATTTATAAAATTGTTTTTTAAAGTAAATTTTTACCAAATTATCTAGAAATTATACGAATTTTGATTAAAGTTGGTTTAAATAGATGCAGGATTTTGAAAATAGATTTAATGAAATTATTACAAATATTTCTAAATTAGTTAAGCAATGGAAATCTTTAAACGATGATGGCTATAAATTGTTTAAATTATTAATTAATATTCGTTTACAAATGAAAAAATTAAAAGAAATGGAAAATGAAAGTAAATTTTATTTAAATAATTTAAAAAATAATTTTAGACGCTGAATTAATTGAAAATGAATTATTAATTAAATCAGAAGAAATTTTGAGAAAATCAGAAGATATTTCAATTATTATTTTTAAATCAAAAAATATTTTTGAAAATATTCGGCAAAATCAAAAAAAACTTTTGGCCCTTCAAAAACTTTCTGAAGAGTCTTCAAGTATACAGCAATCTTCAACTTTTTTACAATTTTTATCTCAAACAATTGAAGAATTATCTCAATTAATTTTTATGTTGGAAAAAGAATATTTATTTCATTCATCGGCACTTTGGGATTTTGCAATAAATGATAATAATGATTTAAATAAATTTTTAAGTATAGCTTGGGAAAATCAAATTTATTTAGATAAATATATTTTATCACAATTCTTGAACGAAAAAGAATAAATTTTAAAAAGAAAATTTTAGATATTAAAAGATGTTTAATTTTCATTTAAATATTTTTTTAAATTAATTTTTTAATTATAAATTTAGAGAATTTTCTCAGATACTAACTTCATTAACAAATAAAGCCAAACATTTCTGTATTTATGGGTGATTCCAACACAGATGAGGTAATATGTTTTGAGAGTAGGTAGATTTTAACTTTTTGGATTCTAAATTTTATCAACCAATTTACAAAAAATCAAAATTTATCCATTTTTTAATTTTAATAAATTTTAATTTTAGAAAGTCTCGGAAAATGAAAACAACAAAGAAAAACAAATTAATACTTTAAATTTACTTCTATCAAACGAACCAATTAATGGACCAAATTCTGCTTTTTTTGAAGAAGTTCGTCTTGTAGCTAATCAACAATTACAACATGCTTTGGCCGATGTTTCAAAAAATAATACAGAAGGATGGGAATTGTTTGTGGAAGATGGAAATTTAAAGATGTATAAATTGGAAAATGAAATTGATGGAATTGTTATTGATCCTTTAAAAGCTCTTCACTGTATTGATGTAAATTTAAAATTTTTTAGTTCGGGTAACTCGTTGTTGGAAACCAAAAATTATTTTTGTGGTATTTTATTTTAATATTAATCTGAGTAAACAATTTTGAATTAAATAGGCTTTACCAAAAATATACAAAAAAAAAAGCTTTAATTTTTACTCTATTCTAATTCATTTTAATTTATTATTTCAATTTTAGGGTGTGACTGCACGTGAATTTATTGATATTTTCTTTGATCCTTTTATCAAAAAGGAATGGGATGGTAAGTTTTTATTTGACTTAAAAAATATTTGAAAAAACTTTGATTTTATTTTTTGAGGTTTTTAACTGATTAAAAAAAGAATTTTTTTTCTTTTTATTTCAATTAGATACAATCCAAAGTTGTATAATTATTGAACAACTGTCACCTGATAGTGTATTTTTACATCAAGTTCATAGAAGAATATGGCCAACTGCCACACGTGAATCTCTTTTTTGGTCACAACGTTTAAATGTTTCTTCAAAGAAAAGTTCAAATGCTTTTGATGCTTGGATGGTTTGTTTTTTAAAATTTTTTTAAAAATATTTTTGATTATAAATTTATTTTTAATTTCCTACTAAAATTTTTTTAAAATTTAGTTCCTTGTTTTTTTATTTAAACATTTATTTTTCACATGTTTTTATAGGTGTGTAATAAATCAACTAATCGAGAGGATGTAGAGGTAAATTTATTTTAATTTTACAATAAAAGGTTTAATATATAAAAAATAATTTTTAGTTGTCATCTTCTTCTGCTGTTCGGGTAATTTTTAAAATTCTCGCAAATTTAGATTATTTTCTTTTTCTTTTCTTCTAAATAAAGGTAAAATTTACAATAGCAATGTTATGCCAAACAATTTTAAAAACTAATAAACCAATTGAACAATTAACTAGAGATGATATTCAATGTAAAATTGTCTATGTCGCTGAAGGTTTTTTTGAAAATTTATTTTAAAAATTAAAAGAAAAAATTATTTTTAGTCCATCCAGGTGGTTGGGTTCCAAAAATTGGTGTGAGACAAGTCTATAAAAAGGAATATCCAAAGTTTTTACGAACATTTAGTAAATATGTTTATGACAAAGTAAAAAATAAGGAAAATTTAAGTTTTTAAATTTTACATTTTTGTAGTATTTTTTTATTAAATTTAAGCCTTATATTCTTTTGACGACTTATTTTGTACAAATATTTAACTTTTCTAAAGCTAAATCAAGACGTCAAAATGAATCACAAACAATCACTCCTTTATAATTTTTTATTAGCCATATCATAAATATTTAAATTTAAATATTTTTATTTTAATAATTTTCAATTTAATTTTAAATATATTTCATATTATTTTAATTTATCAAATGAAAATTTTTAATAAAATAAAGGGTTTTTGAATGAAACGTCTTTATTGGGCTGTAGCCGCTGTTTTTGGAATTGTCACAATTATAACACGTAAAAATTTTTCTTTTTTTTTAATTGAATTTTATTTCCACTAACTTTTTCTTTTCTCTCTAAATTTAATTCTTTTCTATCAAATAATTAAAGGATAATAAAAAATTGGAAATAAAATTCAAAATTCATATTTTTTCTTTTAAAGTGTTTATCAGTTCAAAACTTTTTCAAGTTACAAATCAATTTTCTAGCAATATTGGAAATTCATCTGATAGGTAAATAAAATAATTAAATTTTATTTTTTTAATTTTTTAAATTAAGACGCCAAATAGAAATTCTTGAAAAGCAAATAAATGAACTAAGAAATCGTTTGGAAGGAATGGAGAGGATTATTGCAAGGAAAGGTGTTGATAAAATGTTTGTTTTTCTTTAAAAATTATTTTAATTCTTTTTTTTTTTAATTTAGAGAAAAATTTATTCCAAAAAATTATCCAAAAGTAAAATTTCGAAATGAAATGAACAGAAAAAGAATTTTAATTACTGGGGGAGCTGGCTTTGTTGGTTCTCATTTAGTTGACAGATTAATGCTTGATGGACATGAAGTTATTGCTTTAGATAATTTTTTTACTGGAAGAAGGAGGAATATTGAAAGGTGGATTGGACATCCAAATTTTGAATTAGTCCATCATGATGTTGTTAATGCTTTTTATAGTGAAGGTAATTAAATTTAAGGAAAATGAGAATTTAGAGGAGTTTAGAAGAAGAATTGCTACATTGTTAGAAATTGAGACTATTTTTTAGTTGATCAAATATATCATTTGGCAAGTCCAGCATCTCCCCCTCATTATATGTACAATCCAGTTAAAACATTAAAAACAAATATATTGGGAACATTAAATATGTTAGGAATGGCAAGGTTTTTTTTTAAATATTAGTTTAAATATATTTTTAGGCCCTATCTGAAAATAATGCGGCAATCAAATTTTTTCCTTCATTTTTTCCTTTCCATATTTTTCCTTATTTTGTACAGAAAGGTCAGACTTTTTCCCTCGTTCACTTCCAATAAATTTCCCTGGGGCATGTTCAAATGTAATCATAGAGAAAGGATTAAAAGCAAAAAATAAAAAATATTACATTTTTGTGTTGTCTGACAGAAAACACGGCGTATCGGGCTAAAACGAGGAACGGACAAAACACGGACAGAAAACACGGACGGACTCGGACAGAACACACGGACGAACACGGACAGACAAAACACGGACGAAGACGGACAGACAAACCAAGGACGGACTCGGGTTCGTCTGTGTTTTGCCTGTCCGAGTTCGTCCGTCGGTCAGTCAAAATTTGGACATCGGTCAGTCAAAATACGGACAGAAAAAAAGTAAATACTCCTAATATTAAAGAAAAATAATCCTTTCGCGTGTATTTTCCCTACGGCATAAATCAAATATAGAGAGAATTATATTGAAAAATTTACCATTATGGGGAGTAGGAAAAAATTTGATTGCCGCATTATTTTCAGATAGGGCCTATTTTTATTTTTGAAGAAGAGTTAAAGCTAGAATTCTTTTTGCCTCTTCTTCTGAAATTTATGGCGATCCAAAAGTTAGCCCGCAGGTAAAATTTAAATTCTTTTCTATGATTTTCTAAGTTATTAGCATTCAGTCTGAACTCTATTTTGGCTATGTAAATACAATTGGGCCTAGATCTTGTTATGGTAAGTGATTTTACTTTTTTTAATCCTTTACAAATATTTTCTGACAATTTTTAAAATTCGAAAGAATATAGAAATTACAGAATGGTGTTTTAGTTTAATTAAACAATTTTTTGAATAAAATTTTTTCAAAAAAAAATTAATATTTAGATGAAGGAAAAAGAGTTGGAGAATCTCTTTTAATGGCCTTTTATAAACACGAAAATGTGGATATTAGAATAGCTAGAATATTTAATACTTTTGGACCTCGAATGCATATAAATGATGGAAGAGTTGTTAGTAATTTTATAACACAATCACTTCAAGGAATGCCTATAACAGTAAAAAATATTTAAATATTTTTTATTTTATTCAAAGGTTTATGGAAATGGAAATCAAACACGTTCATTTCAATATATTTCTGATTTAATTACTGGATTAATTTCTTTAATGGAATCAAATACTACATTGCCTGTAAATATTGGAAATCCAGAAGAATATAGCATTTTAGAATTTGCAAAAATTGTTAAAAATTTAATTGGTAATTTTTTAGATTATAATTTTTAAATAATTTAAAAAAAGGAGGGAGTAGTAAAATAATACATACAGAAAAGATGACAGATGATCCACAAAAAAGAAGACCAGACATTACTAGAGCAAAAGAATTTTTAGGGTGGGAACCAAAAGTACAAATGATTGAGGGATTGCATAAAACAATTGAATATTTTAAGGGAGAATTGGAACAAGAAAAACTTTTAAATAATTAAAAAAACTTTTAAAGATTTTGACATATTGAGATTGGGGTTTCTATATGTATCCCTTTCTATTGCGGGTATTTTTTGTATATAATTGACTAAACATTTTTAGTTGTAAATTATTGAAATTTTAATTGCATTTATCTGATTATCTCTTAAATTGTTTTATGTTTTTTGATGTTTCTGTATGCAATAATTATTTTATAAATAAATTTTTTTTAATATTTAAATATTCTAAACGAGTTTTCCGCGATAATGATATTTTTTCAATTTCCAAACATTCCATCTTTTTACTTCAAATGAAGTAATCTAAATAATATCTACATTAAGTAGGTTTTGTGGTTAAGTGGTTAGTGTTCTTGTTTGGCGGACTGTGATGTTTTAATAGTTCAACGGAATTAAATTGAAGACAATTTCGCCCCTATCTGAGTTCGCTTTTTTAAGCATTCTGAATTACACTTTTTATGTTGCGTAGAATTATTTCGGTCTTTGGCGTTAGATTGCACGGGACTGAAATGTTCTATTTGGTTTTTTGATAATTTTTAGGTGTTGTGTGCTTATTCTTTAGCTGGCGTGTCATATTTTTGAATTTTATTGGAAAGATGTTTTAAAATTTTTAATTCATTAGAATTTTCTTTTACATTCACTTTAAAATTTTTTCAAATTTATTTTTTTATATTTTTAAGGCAAAACAACATTTAAATTTGTTTTATTGTTTAATTACAATGTTGGACACATTACTTGCTTATTTACCTGAATGGTTACAGAATTTGAGCACGGTAAATTTGTTTTGAAAATTTCCTTTAAAAATATTTACAAATTTATTTTTAAGCACATTGACTACGAGGGTCAACGTAAATCTGAAAGAATATTTCAGGTTTATTTTATTAAATTTATTCATTCCCCTATTTTTAAGGTAATTCTTGTTGTTCATGGGGTTTTGGGTTTTATTGCTGGATATATGGTTCAACAACTTTCTGTTACGATTTATACTGTTGGTATTGGATTTGCTATCTCATGCTTGGTTGTTTTGCCACCTTGGCCTTTCTATCGCCGTAATCCTTTAAATGTTTGTTTTTTTTAATTTCGTCAAAATACTCTACAAAAAATGTTTTTAGTGGCAACCAAATCCTCAAAAGGATGTTGACAATGGACAGAAGGGTTCCTCCTCGTCTGGAAATAATAAAAGTACAAAGAAATCACGTTAATTAGATGGAGAATTTTTGATTATTTTTATACATATAATTTTTGTGTTTGAAAAATTAATTTCTTCCTTTCAGATAATTTGTGTTGTTAATATCTTTTTTTCTGTCTAACTTTCCTTTTTATATAAAATTTATTTGGGTATTTTTTTGTTTTAATTTTGGATTGATTATTAACCTCCAATATTTGTTTTAAATTTAATTTCCTTATATTTTTTTAGCAAGTTTGAATTTAGAAAATGCCATTAAGTTATGGATTAAATGCTTCTGTCAGATTGTGTGGATTATTATTGCGTTCTCGACCTTCTTGTTCTATGTATTTTAGAAATGATATTTTGAGTACGACAAGAAGACCATTAAATTATTTAAATTCTCGTTTTTGCAGTTCTTCATCACCGTTAATTTTTTTATTTTTCAAAATTTAATAAATATATTTAAGTAATGACAACAATGATGATAAGACAAACAAAGATTTAGACGAAGAACAGCCTTCACCTGATTTGGAGGCCAATGAACTCACATTATTTACTGATTCTTCTTCTGTAAGTTCTTTTGTGGCATCAATAGCAGAAAAAGGTTCGAATTTTTAGCCGATGCAGTTTAAAGTTCCTGAAAATTTGCCAGACGTGCCAATTATTGCAATTAATCGATATCCTTTCTTTCCTGGATTTATTAAAAAAGTGGATGTATGTTGATAATTTTTTAAATAAATGTATTTTTTAAAATTTAGTTGAAACAAAATGAGGCTTTGATGAATTTGATTAAATCAAAGGCTAGACAGAAGTTACCTTATGTTGGTTTATTTGTTAAGAAAAATCCAGAGTAAGTTGATTTTTAGAAAAGTTTTGTGAGCATACTTTTTAAAAACTAAAACTTTTGGATATTTTTTAGTGGAATATGAGTCATTTTATATATTTAGAATAGTTCATAAAATTAGGAACCATGTGTATGTAGAACATTTTTCTAGATGAACAAATTTATTTTTTAAAATAATTTTAGTGATAAATCTGAAGCCGTTCCTTCAATAAGCCATTTATATACTGTTGGCACGTTTGCTCATATTTTTGAAATGCGTGACCACGAAGGTAGAATGCTGGAAATGATATTAAATTCACATAGAAGAATTCGAATACTTCAACCACTTGAACCTTCAATTGATTTTCCAAAGGGAAATGGAAGACGAAAATTAAGTGGAAATAGAAAAGCTAATTTAAAAACGAAAAGAGAAGAAATACAACCTGAAGAACAGTCACAAGAACAACAAATAGAACAACCGCCAGAAGAAAAATTAATAATTTATGCACGTACGGAAAATATTGTGGATAATGTTCCTACACAAATATCTATTGAAATTACGGTTATAAATTAAAATTATTTTAAAACAAAGAGTGGGTAGGGGGATAAAAGTATTGAAAACTAAAGTTGAATATTTTGTGTTTTACATTAAATTATATTTTAGATTTTGCTCTTTTTGTCCCTTTTGGGTGGATGATTTGGCCCTATCTGAAAATAATGCGGCAATCAAATTTTTTCCTTCATTTTTTCCTTTCCATATTTTTCCTTATTTTGTACAGAAAGGTCAGACTTTTTCCCTCGTTCACTTCCAATAAATTTCCCTGGGGCATGTTCAAATGTAATCATAGAGAAAGGATTAAAAGCAAAAAATAAAAAATATTACATTTTTGTGTTGTCTGACAGAAAACACGGCGTATCGGGCTAAAACGAGGAACGGACAAAACACGGACAGAAAACACGGACGGACTCGGACAGAACACACGGACGAACACGGACAGACAAAACACGGACGAAGACGGACAGACAAACCAAGGACGGACTCGAGTTCGTCTGTGTTTTGTCTGTCCGAGTTCGTCCGTCGGTCAGTCAAAATACGGACAGAAAAAAAGTAAATACTCCTAATATTAAAGAAAAATGATCCTTTCGCGTGTATTTTCCCTACGGCATAAATCAAATATAGAGAGAATTATATTGAAAAATTTACCATTATGGGGAGTAGGAAAAAATTTGATTGCCGCATTATTTTCAGATAGGGCCGATGATTTTATTTAACTTTTAAAATTCAATTATTAGGTTAATATGACACAAAATTATATCCTCTTCCTAACTTTAACACTAATTCAGATTTTTTTATTTTGAAAGCTAATTTAAAAATACAAACATTTAACTAAATCTCTTCCTTTCAAGGTAAAAATGCAGGCAATTGTTTCTATTGTTCGAGAAATTATTCGTGACAATAATATGATGGCACAGCATGTTGCTTTACTTTTACAGCCAGAGCATAGCATTGTGGACAATCCTGTTTATTTGTGTGATTTTGTTGGTACAATTGCTCAAAATGCTGAAACTGAAGAATTGCAGGCAGTTATGGAAGAAATTAATGTATAAAAGTTAAATTTTTGTAAAAGTTTAAAATTAAAATTTTAGATAATGAGAAGACTTGATTTGGCATTAGAATTATTAGAAAAGGAAAGGGCAAGAGTAAAAATGTTAAAAAATATAAGAGAGTCTGTAGAGAAAAAAGTTCAAGAACAAAATCATAAATATTTACTTAATGAACAGGTTTTTTTGTAATTAAAAAAAATTTTTTTGTAAAATTATTTTTAAGTTAAAAGCAATAAAAAGAGAATTGGGAATTGAAAAAGAAGATAAACAAGCAGTTCTTGAAAGATTAGATGAACGTTTGGCTAATTTAAATGTTCCTGAATATGCAATGAAAGTAATAAAAGAAGAACAAACAAAACTTTCTTTTTTGGATCCGCATAGCAGTGAATTTAGCATTTCAAGGTATTTTTTCTTTTTATAGTATCTAATTACAATTATTTTTTACTTTCAAATACTTTTTTTTATTATAGAAATTATCTGGACTGGTTGACATCAATTCCCTGGGGTAAAACTTCTGAAGAAGTAACTGATGTTAATCGAGCTCAAAAAATTTTGGAAGAAGATCATTATGGAATGAAGGATATCAAAGAAAGAATATTAGAATTTATAGCTGTTGGAATTTTAAAGAAACAAACAAATGGAAAGATTTTATGTTTTTATGGGCCTCCAGGTGTTGGAAAAACAAGCATTGCAAAATCAATTGCCAGAGCATTAAACAGAGAATATTACCGATTTTCTGTTGGTGGGATGACTGATGTTGCAGAAATTAAAGGCCATAGACGAACCTATATTGGGGCAATGCCTGGAAAAATAATTCAATGTTTTAAAAAAGTACAGGCAGAAAATCCACTTATTTTAATTGACGAAATTGATAAAATTGGAGGAGCAGGTAATAATTCTTTTTTTTTAATAAAATGATTTTAATAATCTTTAAAGGTTATCACGGAGATCCAGCTTCAGCTTTACTTGAAGTTTTAGACCCCGAACAAAATTCTAATTTTCTCGATCATTTTATTGATGTTCCAGTTGACCTTTCCAAAGTTTTGTTTATTTGTACGGCAAATGAAACAGATAGAATACCTGGCCCAGTTAAAGATAGAATGGAAATGATTGAGGTTTCTGGTTATGTTGCAGAAGAAAAAATTGAAATTGCAAAGAATTTTCTTGTGCCAAAATGTCGGGAGAAATGGTTAATTTTGTGTTTTAAAAAAATAATTTAAAATATTTTTTAAGTGCTCTGACTGAAGAAAATTTAATTATAACTAATGAAGCTATAAATACATTAATTCGTTCATATTGCCGTGAGTCTGGAGTTAGAAATTTGGAGAAACATTTGGAAAAGGTTTCTTTTATTTTTTTAATTTAGTTATTTTTTTAAAAGATTTTCCGAAAAGCAGCATTCCGTATTGTTAGCAACGAGGAAAATAAAAATGAGAAAATTATTGTCGACAATTCTAATCTTAAAGAATTTGTTGGACGGGAGAAATTCACTAGTGAACGACTTTATGATGTTACACCACCAGGAGTTATTATGGGGTTAGCTTGGACAGCTATGGGTTTGTTTTTGTTTTTATTATTCTAAATTAAAATTTAAGGTGGTTCTGCACTTTATATTGAAGCCTCTTTGGCGAGAAAACTCCGTCCGTGGGATGCTCACCAAATTGTCAACACCAACGTGACAACAAATTCCCCATCACCATCACCACCTCAAGGTAGTTTGGAAGCAACTGGACATCTCGGTGACGTCATGAAGGAATCAATGCGAACAGCATACACAGTAGCAAAGAATGTTTTGGGAAGGAGAGATCCAAACAACGAGTTTTTAGAACAGGCTCATATTCATGTTCACGTTCCTGAGGTTTGTTTTGCCACATTTGTACATGCTGAATTTTTTCGTTTAGGGTGCAGTACCGAAAGACGGTCCTTCTGCTGGTTGTACAATTACTAGTGCACTTCTCTCTTTGGCAACTGGAAAGCCCGCAGTTCAAGGCATTTCAATGACAGGAGAGATTTCTCTGACTGGAAAAGTACTACCCGTTGGTGGAATCAAAGAGAAAATAATTGCTGCAAAAAGGGCGGGTGTTAATTGTGTTGTGCTCCCAGAGGAAAACAAAAAGGATTATGAAGATTTGGCAGATTTTATCAAGAAAGACGTTGAAATTCATTTCGTTGATCACTATGACCAAGTTTTTGATTTGATATTCCCTAATTTTGTGCCGACTACAAATTCAAGTTAACGTATTTTTTTAATTTGCGTCATTTTTTGCATTGTTTTCACTTTCAAAGTTATTAAAAATAAATTATGCGTGCTATTCAAAACTTTAAATTTATTCAATATGGAAAATAAAAAACAATAAACTAAATTCTAGTTATTTGCGGCTATTAATTCCCTCTACCTCCCCTCATGCCCCTTCCACGGCCCGTTCCTCTACTTTGTCCTTGAGTTCCTCTCCCTCTAACACCCCCGCGGCTTGAGGAGACGTTGTCACGATTTGAAGAATTGCTTCTGGTGGTTGTAATACCCCTTCCTCGTCCCCTCCCTCCTCGATTTCCTCTTGTACCACGATTACCACCGATAGTTGGTTCCTTATCTAAAAAAGCGTGTCGGAAGTTAACGCACTCTCCCAAATTATGTTGTTCACAAAATGCACATCCAACAAAATTGCAAACCTGATCTGGGAGTTTGGAAGTTTTGGCGTTCTTTAGGGAAAAATCGTTAATTCTTTAATTATGATTTCAAAACCTTATATTCTACAGACAGTTTTCTAGCACCGCATTTTTCACATCTATCCATTACTTTCAATTTCGAAGCACCTTCAAAAATGCTAACCACAGCAGGGCATTTATTGCACGAGAGTCTCCATTTAGGTCCAGATTGAGGATCAAGTACAAGAGTTCCTCTACCACCAAAGCATCTAGTTAAACATTGGAGTACTCCTTGAGATCTAAAAAATAAATATAAAAAATATTTTTATAACAAAAGCAAACATATAAGAATGTTGACATTCTGGATGACTACATTCATTACAGCCTGGATGCCTTCCACGCATATCTTCAAAAGGTGGATTGTTGTAACAATGAGGGCAAAATGCAAAAGACTTGGCCAGTTTTCCTCCAGCAGGGTGAAAATAGAGTAACTCAAATCCATCAATTGGACATAAATGCTCGCCATGAAGGCGGACAGAAGCATCTTTGGCAGAAGGAACAGAATATTGCTCCTTCAAATTGTTTTTAAAATTTTATCAAAAATTACATAAAGAAACCTGGCATGTTGGACAATAAAGGCGTTGTGGCCTTGCCTCAACAAGTTTCATATAACGACGACATTTACCACATTTACTGAAAGGTTTTCCACTCTCAACCAAAGTTTTGAAAGAATCTATGAGTAAATTACAAGAGGAAAAAAAAATAAAATTAAAACCTTCGAAAAAAGAATCAACCAATTTAATATTTGTTACAAAATATTCGTATTTTTGTCTGAACATATCCAAAGTTTGACTTTTCATCTAAAAAATTAATTTTCTTTTAAATTTTAATCAAAATTATTTTTAACTGCAATATAATCCGCTTTTCCTTCTGCAATTAAATTCAACTGTTTCTCAACATTTGCCCTTGTAGTTGGCTCAACTAAATCTGCATCAATTTTTTGGTAGCCATGGATTAGGGCAATACCCAATTTTGTTGGAACTAATTTACGGCCAGTTTCTATCTAAATTAAAATTAATTTTCGACTATCATTCCTTTTTTGAAAAATACCCCCCCCCCCCATCTAATCTACTCAAAAATTAATTTCAAAAAATTTCCAACCTTAACATAATTTCTAGTACATATATTATTAATGTGAGTAGGAATTGAAGCATCCGTTCCAATCCCATATTTTTCCATTAAAGATATAAGTTCTGATTCTGTTAAATATTCTGGAGGTGTTGTCATTCGTTCAACCATTTTAACTTCTCTTTAAAAATTAAAATTTCTTTAAAAAAAATTTTTTTTTATTAAAAACTTTATTTCAAAATTTTGTCCTTTCTTTATCTGGTCAAAAGTTTCATCTTGTGAGACAGCCATCCAAGTAAGCAATTCAGTAAATCCTGGCTCTGTAACAACACGAGAATGAGTCAAAAACTGTTCTTCTCCAATAGAAAATCTGAAAACAAAATTATTTTAAATAAAAACAATTTAATGGGGATTACTTGATAGTTTTAGTCAAATATTTACATGAAGGCATTAAAGTTGCCAAAAAATGTTGTACAATATATTCATATATGCGTAGATGATCTAAAACAAAAAAATATTAAAATTATATTTAAAAAACATTTCCCTTTTAGAAACTTATATTTGGACGCCATTATCGATAAACGTATCCAAATTACGAGGATATAATTTATATCACCTCCACTAAGCCAGCTATCTTTTGCTTTGAGGGGAGTAATCGGTGGATGGTCTCCTTTATTAACACCAGCCCTAGGTTTGGAGATGCCATTTTGCATAATCTAAAACAAATTTTTTAATCTAAAAAATTAAAAAATAAATTTACCTTTAGTGCAAAAGCATGAAATTCAGGAATGATTGCAATTTGTTTTAAAATTGAAGAAAAATCGAAAGATTCGGGATAAGCGGTAGTTTCAGTACGTGGATAACTAAAACATTAAATGAAGAAAATAGGTAATTTAAAATAGATTACCTTGTATATCCACGAGTATATAAAAATTCAGCAACAGACATTGCACTAGAAGGTCCAAGACCCAAATAACTGGAAGCAACCTTCAATAATTCAACAGTGTTAAGAGCTACTGGCTTTTCCTTTTTATGTTCTTTGTCAGAAATTTCGACGACTGTTGCATGTTTAGCATTCTATAAAAATAAAAGACTTTATATTTAAAAATTAAATTACAATCAAAAAGAACCTTTATCTTCTTGAGAAAAGATTGAGCAGCATTTTTATCAAATTGACGATCTCGTGCCCATTCCAATTTCAATGTTCTACCTCCAGGCAATTCAATTTCAGCGTGTAAAAGCCAATAAGGCTGAGGTTTGAAATTAACAATCTCATCATGTCTAACAACACAAAATGCGAGTGTCGGGGTTTGGCAGGGACCAAAAGAAATTAAATTCGAGTCGAGATCTCCATACTTTTCCTTTAATTTTGAAAAATTTAAAGAATTTTATTCTATCAAAAATTCAATTTATAAAATATTTAAAACCTGGAAAAATTTCGTTTGAAAACGTGTAAAAGCACAACCAATTCGAAGATCTAATTCTTGACGAGCATCAACCGAAAGTGATTCATTGAGATTGGGTCGAACTAAATTTCTCATTGCATCCTTTATTTCCTTTTCTATTACCGCAGAAAAACGAGCTCTAAAAATTGTCAAAATTTATTTAAAAAGTCAATTTCTTATTTAAAAGTAAAAAAATATTTACCTATAAACAACATTCAAAAAATTATTAGATCTTGAAGGCTTCATAGAATTTTGAACTGCATCAATTACTTCAAAACAAATATTTTCACCTTCTTTGTCACAATCAAGCCATAGAACCAAATAATCACAACCTTTCGCTACCGAAGCGAGAAACTAAAACAAAAGTAGTTATATTTAAACAAAAAATGAAAAAATACAGCAGGCATTCTTAATTTCGGGTTTGCCTCAATATGTTCAATTGGACAATTAAAAAGTTCAGCAGGATCGGTTCTGTGCCAGGCATTAAATTTACCAGGAAAATCAACACCTATAAATTATCAGATTTTTAAAAAATAAATCAACAAACCCATAACATGTCCACAAGTAGAAGTAACTTTAAATATTGCTGGCAAATTATTAAATCTTCCATTGTACGTTGAAATTGAACAAGCACCATTCGAACCTTTATAAGGATTTTAAAAATAAATTAAAAAGAACCTTTTCGAGTTTCACAATTTCCTCCTGAGAGAATTCTTGCAATAGATTCAGCCAATATTGGCTTCTCTGCCACCATTAATACATGAACAGACATTTAACTCAATTAAAATAAGAAATTGAATTAAAAATAAAAAGTAATTCATTTAAAACAAATTTAATTTTAAGAAATTTTTAAAAATTTTAAAATAAAATTTTTAAGACATTTTTATTTTCTAATATTTTTATTTTCTCGTTTATTAAAGCATGAAAATATTAAAATATTTATTAAAGTATTTATTTAAGCATATACGAAAAATAAAATTAACCATTTAAAAATTTAATTTACCCGTAAAAAATACAATGAGATCATAAAAAGTCAATATATTAAAGTATAGAGACACGGAATGTTTTATTTTATACGTCATCACTTCACAAAAAATTTTCATCGTCTTCTACTTGTTGTTCGTCTGGATCATCCCTCTCGCAACCAAGTTCTTTAACTCTAAATTGGACATGAAATGAAAAAATACATATAGGTAATTTAATTACCTACCTGCATACTGAAGAGTGTTCATGGTATTTTCAATACAGCTAATTCCAAAGCTGATCATAGCAATCTTAAATAAGAAAGGGTAATTGTTCGGTTGAGACCCCCCTTCATTTTTCTGACCATTTTTTCATTTTTCTTCCCTTTTTCATTTCTCCTCCCTCTCTCCTTATTTTTCATGAGGCAAGTATCAAAAAGGATTATGTAAGTATATATGAATGAGAAAAGTTTTGGAAAAACTCATTTACATCATTCAATAATCAATATGGAGCAACTAAAAAATTTTACCATGCTTGATTTGGGCGACAGACTGCGATTAAGCGACAACGATTTTTGTGCGTGGCTCGAAGATCTTGGACTTCTTCATTGTAAACGAACATGTGAAGAATGTGGTGGCAGAACAAATGTACATAGTATCAAAAATCACCGATATGGAAACTGGAGGTGCACAACTAAAAATTGTAGAAAAGAACGAGGGTATCTTTTTCTCACATTTTCTCATACATACATAATCCTTTTTGATACTTGCCTCATGAAAAATAAGGAGAGAGGGAGGAGAAATGAAAAAGGGAAGAAAAATGAAAAAATGGTCAGAAAATGAGGGGAGGGGTCTCAACCGAACAATTACCTAAGAAAGAGAATAAGCATATAAAAAAATAAAATTAACCATGCAAGTTTTAGCATATTTCCCCACAATGAATCCCGAAGAATTAAAGTAAGTTTAGAGGCATATTAAAGTATAGAGACACGAAAGGGAATATGTTGTTCATCACGTCCAATAGCCCGAATACATTCTTTCAACGCCAACAAAGACTTATTAATCTCAATTCCTTCAAGACGAGCTTGCCGGTCAAAGCTAATGGTATGTGCACTAAATATAAAGAAAAATAATAAAATGAAAATATAGAATTTAAAAACGAACTTGTAAACCAGTTCATTTGAAGAATTTTCATTAAATGTGTAGTCGAATTTAAATTGTTGATTGACCAGATATTTTGTTGAATCAACTTTTGTTTGAAGTTGGTGTACAATAACTCGATCCTTGTTTGGTATAGTAACCACCTCCACCTCTTTATTAAACAATTCTTTTTTACTAAACGGTAAACACAAATTCGGCTGTCTAAAACTGGATCCGTAATTCGAAGAGGACGGTAGACAAGTTGAGATTGGTAATTGCGGATCATGGAAAGAAACTCCCAAACAAGCTTATCAATGTTCGTGGTATTTTCAACACAGCTAATTCCAGGGCTGATCATAGCAAACTTAAGAAAAAAAGAGAATAAGCATACAGGGTGGGGCAAAAGTTCGGCGACAAATGTTTTTAATAAAATCTATTGTAAAAAAATTTTATTTAAGATTAAAAAATGATAAAATATAATCAATATGATATAATAATCATTTTATTAAAGTAATTTCTCAAAATGACCGACCCTGACTGAAATACATGCATCCAAATACTTACGGATGTTACTCACAATGGTCGCGCATTGTTCCACGGTTATTTCGTTCCAGGCTCGCTCCAAAACAACATTAGTTCCTCCGATGTTGCGTATCGGATTTGGCATACTTTTTGCTCCAGAAATGCCCAAATAGAATAATCCACTGACTTAAATCCAGTGAGTTTGAAGGCCTTAAATCTTACTCCCAAAAACCTGGAAACAGCTCCCCACAGAGCTGGATTGTCGTTTTGGCTCCATGCGCGGGTGCTCAATCCTGCTGAATCGAGAATTGGTTTTCTCCGTAAAGCTATAATGCCCATGGATGCTCAATCCCCCTCAGAATGTCATTTTTAGACTAGCATTAATTTTTACATTTCACCACTCTGTTATGGCGACCAGGCGTTAAATGCTTCGACATTTCTGAAGCTTCTGATGCTTCATTCGATAGATAAGGAAATATGCGCGGCTAATCTTTTAGCTCCTATATCAAGCTTCACTCTGACAATTCTTAGGAGGCTCCTCGAGCTCATTCCGAGATCTGAGGCCGTTTTTCACATCGATTGTTCAGAAAAACGGCGAATTCGGAATCTGACCACGTTAATGTTTTCAGGCGTAACTGCGGTTACCGGCGGGCCACTACTAGGGCGGTCCTGAGTATTTCCAAGCTCATGATATCGTTTTATTGCTTTGGAAACCAACATACGACAGATATCGAGCCGTCTAGCGATGTCACATCTTCGAACATTTTTAAAATACAAAGAAATAATAGAAGCACGATTTTTTAAAAGTCTGTAAAATTTTTACTTTATGAGATAGAAAAAAATTTTCAAGATAAAATTTGTAGAGCACGAATCATAGAATATGGGAAAAATAAACAAAAAGCAAAATTTAAAATAAAATTTTAAGAAAGGACAAAATAAAATTTGTCGCCGAACTTTTGCCCCACCCTGTATACGAAAAAACTGCTACAAAGAAAGTTTTCCCAATGTCGGAGAAAGTCAACCAGCGGGACTCAACCGGTAGGACTCAATGGACCCCCCACCGAGAGTATTGATTAGTTCTAGGATTTTTGGATGATTTTTTTAATATACTGGGTTCTTTCATATTCTTAAAAATGAACAAGTCTGACTTTGATTGGAATATGTTTATTGAAATTGTACGTGAATGCGAGTTTCTTTGGAACATGGCCTTAGAAGATCATAAAGATAAACAAAAATGTAAAGATGCATGGACTAGAATTTCTGAACAAGTTGGAGTTGGTAATAATTTAATTATAATTATATAATTACTATTGTTTTAAAAAGATATTGAAGATGCAAAGAAGAAATGGAAATATTTAGTTGATTATTATGCAAGATTGAAAAAGAAGAAGCCACTTTCTGATTCTGAAGGAAACAAAGAGAGGGTGTGGCCATATCGTGAGGCTTTGTCTTTTATGGATACTGCTACAAGAGGAACTCCTAAGTTCTTTTTTTTTTGTTAATTTAATAAATTTGGGTTAAAATTTAAAGAAAAACTATAGGGGATAGAATGATAGTATAATTTCTAGTTTATTAATTAAAAAACGATTTTTTCAAAATATCTTTCATTTCCTTAAAAATCAACACTTCCCAGTTCTATTGACAGGAGGAAGCGGGTTGACATGGATCAAAAGCCTTCTATTAAAAAGATCAAAAAGTGTGAGTCTTCTCCTGGTCCTACTTCAATTCGTCCGGCTACTCCGGATTCACAATTTGGAGCATATATAGGTGCCGAACTTCGTCTTTTTGAAGAACATGAAAGAGATGAAGCTAAAATGGGAATTATGCAGGTGTTGCACAGCATAAAAAGCCGTCGACGTTGTATGATGCCGGGAAATGAGGGATACGATTTTAATTAATGAGGAACGAAATTGATATTTAATCTGATTGTATTTAAACTTGTATCTTAATTATTCTCATTCCTTTCGCTAAATGGATAAATTCCTTCGTTTTTGTTTAATGATTTATTTTCTATTTGTTTCATTGCAGTATTATACTTTTTCAATAATCTTTTTAAGTAAATTTTAGTGACATTTCAATTGTAAACAAGTAAAAATGAGTATTATGTTCGCTAATACTGGCTCTCCTACCGTTGGAGGGAGCTATCTTCTTGAGTTTCAGGTATACGTAATACTTTGATTATTCTTTTAATGAATCGAATTCTAGGCTGGCAGGACAATGATTGAGCCTGGTTCCACTAAAGATGAACGTCGAGCTGTAGCTAAACAGGATCCTGGTTCAGTTTATGTCAAGCACTCGCAGGATGACCAACTCTTGCATCTTTGTTGGAAAAATCGTAAAAATAGTGCTACTGAACTTGTTAGTGTTTTAATTTCCTTCAACTTTAACAATAAGCACTTTTTAGGATTTAATTATTTTTCCGGGTGAAACTGAGTTTCTTCGCGTAACTGAATGCAAAGATGGACGTGTGTTTATGCTTAAATTCAAAAATAGCGAAGAACGTCATCTTTTTTGGATGCAAGGATTAGATGAAGAAAAGGATGCTGAAGTTTTGAAAAAGGTTAGAAAGATATTTTGGCGTTCAAACTTGACGTGACATGTGAATGTCAAGTAATAATTCTCCTCTTTCGTGGTAAATTGATTTGTGTTCCATTCACAATCGCTCATTATGATGAAAAATTCGCTCATTCTTTAGGGTTCAGTCCATTCTTTAAGTTCATTATGGCAGATTACCTTAAAAATTTAATTTTAAGATGAATGAGTTGCTGAGTAATGCACCACCTACTCGTGCACCTGTACGTACTGAACGTACTCAATCAACCCATCCTGCACTTGTTAATATTAATGCGGAGGATTTGGGTGCACTTGCAAATATGGACCAACAACGTTATTCAACAACTTTAATTTTTAAATGATTTAATTTTTTAGAATTGATGCGTCTTTTCTCTGTGGCCAATAATAGTGGAGGAAATCTAAGCGATTTAATGCCTCAATTGTCGCAACTTGCTACGGCAGCCGCAAAGTAAATAACAGTGTTCATAGATCTTTAATAAATTTAATCTTTAGTGCTGGTTATCCGATTGGAAACCTCTCCTCTTTAATTTCCCAAGGGGGAACTTCTACACCTCTCCAATCAAGGCCCTCAAAAATTAGTGCTGCAGCTGCTTCTACTGCTGGAAAAGTGAATGCTCAAACTCTAAGCCAAATTATAGGTTCATTACCAAGTGGAGAAGGAACTTCTGACGGAGATAAAAAGCGTTCTATTATTGATATGTCTACAATAATTACTCGAAATAATACTCAACAAGTAATTTTTTTAATTTTTGCTGGCCCAATCGGTTTGAAGTCTATGCCTCTTACAATTAGAATATTTTATATCATATATCATTTTAACTGGCCCTACTCATCTATGTATGTATAGGTTGATATTTACTAGGGATATGTCAGTTTCGCTTAGCGCTTTTCACTTTTGTCATTGCTAGCTCGCATTTGCTTCCTAGGATTGTTGCAGTATATCTATGATATATAAAACATTTTTGATTATCCAAATTAAAAAATTCTTTTAAAAGGTCGTTGATAAATACAAAGAACAATTAGTTCCTCATTTGCCTGATCAAGGAGACCTACAAAATGTTAATGAAGAATTAACACAAACTGTTAGTACTCCACAGTTTCAACAATCTGCGGATTTTATTGGACAGGCACTTCAAATGGGTCAATTGGGGCAAGCTTTGGAACATTTTCATTTAAATCGTCCAGTTATTGAGGCTGCAAATAAAGGAGATTTGAAACAATTTGCAGAAAAATTAACTGCTCAAGAAGGTTTTTAAGAATATTTTTAATTGAAAAAAATAATATTTTTAGTTGACAAATCAATTGAAAAAGAAGCAGATGATGAACAAAATATTGCAAATGAATTGGTAAAAGAAGAAGAAAATCGAAAGAAAATTAAAGATGAAGCTGAGAAGACTAAAGTGGATAAAAAACCGCCACGTGAACGTGATGATGATATGGAATTGGATTAAGTAAATATTTTTAAATGAAGAAAGAAGAAATATATATTCTGATATGAATATTTCGGAGAAATATTTTTTGACTGTTAAATGTAAGAAAAAAATTTTTTAAATAAAATTACTTGGTTAATAATTTTTTAAAAATATTTTAACAGCAAGTTACTTAATTTGTGACAGAATTTTGCTGTCGCTTCATGCCGTGCCAGTTTGTAAAATTTCATTCTTGTCGACTTCATCTTTTTTCATTAGCTTTTTCCTATTTTTATCATTAGCAGTTTCTGCCCTTTACTACCCACAGTTTTATCCTCCGATGTTTCACACCATTATCCCTACAAGCGTCGATGGTTTGAATGACCCTTCTACCCACAATTCTCTTCTCTCTCTTTTTGTGTCACCCTTTAAAAATTATAGTAGCTCATATAGCTGACCGCCGATGACCCGTTGTTTGCGGCTGTCCACCCTACTTTTAACTAGCAAATAGCCTCGCACTGCTGGGCACGCTTCAACGAATGGTAGTGGGCGGTGCTGAATTTTGGTGGACAGGAGCTGGCACCAACTCCGAAGAAGGAAAATGGGGAAAGAAGAAGATCCTTTATGAACGGATAAACTTTATGAATAAATGAGGAACTCTGACTGGGTTGGTTGGAATGGACATTTTGCTGTCAATATTCTCGCTTTTAAAGCCTTGGGTTATTTATAGAAATATTTGCTGAATAGTTTGAATTAATATTTTAAATTAATGAAGCTAAAGCTAAATTGTATCGACTAGAACCCGTTAAAATGTAACAGAAAAATCAGAATAAATTCAAAGTGAGAAAAAACCCAAAAAACCCCAATAATAATTTCGGGATCGACTCTCATTCCCTCGAAATGGTCAGCCAGTGTCATTTCTTATTGCTCACCCATCACGACTGGCGACATCATTTCTCTGTCACCATAAATTTTGGGGTTAGTTGACAGCAAGTTGCTTGTTTTTAGAAAAGAAAGCGAAGCAAAGGAAGGGGGAAAAGGTTATTTAAATATATTTTTTGTTGAATTTTAAATTATTTTTAAAATTAAATAAAAATAATTCAAAATAATTAAAGAATTATAAAAAATATTTTAATTTTTCTATTATTTAGTTTTTAACTCAATTATTTTTATTAATTATTTAAATTTTTTTTTAATTTTCATTTTAATTTTAAAATATAAACAAATATTTCCCTTCCCCTCCTCCCCTCCTTCCTTTTAATTTTAAAGCAATTCGGCGGCGGCAGTACTCGGAGCGAGTACATTCCCCCCATCCTCCTTCCTTTTCTTTTTCAATTTACTCTCCTCCCCTTTTCTCCATCAAATTTACAGCCAGCCGGAGCTAAAAATTTAGAAAAAGAATCACTACTTTATTCGGACATTTACTAAAAATAAATAAATATTTAATTCTTTATAGTATGTAGTGGTCAGTTAAAATATTTAGTTAATTTGCCAATTACTTTTTTGTTATTAAAATATTTTACTATAATTATTGAGAAAAATAATTATTTGTCTTTTCCTTTTTTAATTTAATAATTATCTGCAAAATAAACTTTACATCATTCAAATAATAATTAAACATTTCTTTATTTAAATTAATATATTTTATTAAAATTAAAATTATTTAAAAAAACTTTTTCCCTTTCTCACTCCTTTTTGCATTTTCTCTGCTTAGGTTAAGGCTATTCAATTTTTAAAATTCTGCGCTGAATTCTTTTTAATATTTTCTCCTTCCATTTTCCTTTCCTTTTAACTGTCACATTTTTAAAATTATTTTTTTTATTAAAAAAATAAATTTAATATTTATTTAAATTAAATATTTTTTCCATTTTTTAAAATTCTTTTTATTTATTTGACCATTGCTTTGCAGTTTTTCTTTTATTTTTTTCAACACATGTTTGGCTATTTCCCAAAATATTTTTTATGCAAATTTTTCTTTATTAAAAATAATTATTTTTATTTTTTTATTTAAATAAAATATACTTTTATATATTTTTTAATATATCAAAATTCAAAAATAATTAAAATATTTTTTTTTAGTTTATTTAAAATACATTTATTTATTTTCTCTTTAAAATGCATTCAAATACTTCCTGTATAATATCAACAATCCCTTTAAATGAAGACGAAAATAAAAATAAAATATTAGAACAACAACAATCTTTAATTGATGAACAATTTAAAGATTGTGATTCCCCACAAAGTGGATCTGATAATTTTAATGTAAAAATTTAAATAAAAATAATTGTTTTTAAAAATATTGGGTTGGGGATTAGTTAGGGATTATGTAGATAAAATATTATTTTCTTTTTCTCTTTTTAAAGTCCCCACCACCACCAAATTCTTCAATCTTTGGACGTCAATATCTCGGAGCATTATTTATTTCATTACCAGACGGAATAATACTTGAATTTCAGCAAAACAACAATATTTCTTTTTCTTCAAATTCTTCTGAAGAAGAGAATCAATCAGACTTTTGTTTAAAAATTGGGGATTCTTTATTTAATTATTTAAATGGAAAGGGAGCACAAACAATGTTGTTAAATGCTTTTTGTGGACATTCACGTAGAAGAATGTATGCAAGAATTAAATGGTTAGAGGAAGAATTTTGAAAAAAGATATTTTTAATTTAAAGGGGAGATAATTCTATTCGGGCATGTGAATTACTTTGTGAATTTTTTGATGATTTAAAAAATTCTTCTCGTCGATTAGCCAATATTCAATTATTTTGTCTTCAAAATATTGATATTAAACAGCAACAACATTTATTTATTAAAAACAAAAATTTAGTATTTACTACAAGACATAATTCTTTTTGTTCAATTATTTATTTAGATTCTAAGTAAGAAAAAAAATTTTTTAATTAAAATAATAATCCTTTATAATTAAATTTACATATCTTCTACTTTAATTGTTAGGATTAAAAAAACAAAATTATGAGGTTCAAAAAGACAACAAAATATCATTGTTAATTAGGCCGTTTTTTAGTATTTAATTACCGTATTTACTCGATTAATTCCCCCGAGGAATTATTTTTTCAACTCATCCCTGGCATGGGGAATTAATAGGGGGTGGGGAATTAATCGAGTAAATACGGTAATTTATTATATTTTATTTTACACCTTTTGACTTTTTTTTGTAAATTATTTTTAATATTTTATCTGTTCCTTTCTTAATTCCTGAGTTATTCATTTTTTTTATAAAAATATTTTATTAATCTCCATCATGTTTTAGGTAATTAATTAATAGATATGTAGGTGTGTGTGTGTTTGGGAAGTCTTTTCATTTTACCTTTAAATTAAATTATAGGTCACTTTTTTTAATTTAATAAAAATAAATTTTTTTTCTAAACCGGTCTGCTTATTCTCTCTCTTTTCACTTTTTTTTAAAAAATAAATTCAAAGAAACTGACTATTAATTTAATATTTATTTTGCTTAATTTATCGTTTAGAAAGTTTTTTTTAAATTATTTTACTAAAAATAAATTTTCTAAATTTAAATATTTGCCCCCAAATATTTTTAAATATTTCTTTAAACAATATATCCGTTCCCCGTATTTTCTATTCTTTTTTTGTTGGTCATTGGCCGCAGTCATTGACCAAACAACAAACAAGCAGTATTTATTTTGGTCATTCCCTCCTTCCCTCACCTTCCCTTCCCCTTCCCCTCCCTTCACTTTCCTTCATCCTCTTTTTCCTCGTTTGGTCAGTTTTGGTCACTCAACTGTTTCCTCCCTTTTTCCTCTCTAAGAGAAGGGGGGGGGGGAGGTGACTGACCTAATTCTTTTTTTCCATCACTTTATGGGAGCAGCGCCAGCCGCCACCATTCTTCCACTGACAGACACTGTCACTGACCTAGTACTCTCCTTTATTCATTTCCTTTTAAAATATCTTCTCCGCACCAGCCGCCACCGGTCTGCCATCCATTGCCGGTCACTGTCCGCAACAAGCTGAAAACCGAAATAGCCAGCGGCGACAACAACCACGAGGCTTTGGAAGAAAATTAGCGAGGAATGGACAATAAATAAATAAACAATTTTATATTTTCTGTCAAAAGGCAAAAGGAACTTTAATTTCCCCCTCCCCCCTTTTTTTAAAATTTATTATTGTTTTAGTTAGTATTGGGGTAAAGCATGAACGGAAAAATAAAAGGAAGAAAGAATATATATTTATTTATTTACCACAATTTATTTTAATAAATAAATATTTAAATAGGAGAAACACAAGATAAATTTAACTTTTCCTTTTTAAACAAAGGAAATAAAATTTAAAATTAAATTTATCTTGTTCTTCTTTCCAAACTTTTAAATAAATAATTGAATTAAAACGCATTATAATTAATTACTATTTATATTTTATTCCCTTATATTCTCTTTTATTCTTAAAAACTTTAATTATAAATTAATAATTTCTACTCACCCAAAATTCTCGATATATTAAATGGAAAATCTTTTGACTTAAATAAACTTATTTTGTTTTTCCCCTCGGTGCAAGTCTGGCCGAGCGGTCTAAGGCGCTGCGTTCAGGTCGCAGTCCTCTTCGGAGGGCGCAGGTTCGAATCCTGCGGCTTGCAAAAATTTTTTTTAATTTTTAATAAAATAAAAAAAAACTTTTTAAATTTATTTTATTTTTTCTAGTTCAATTCCATTACTTGGACATTTTCCAAGTGAAGTTACTGGCAAATCATTATTTACAATTGTACACCCAGAAGATGCTCATATAATTAAAGAAGCACATCAAAAATGTATTTTTTTAATTTAAATTTAAAATATAAATAAATTCTTTTCTCTTTTTTTTTTCTAGTACATTCTCTAGGAGGAACCCAAATTGTTAAAAGTTCAGGTCTTCGTTTACTTACATATTCAGGCAATTCTTTGGTAATTGATAGTGAATGGGCTGCTTTTGTAAATCCGTGGACTAAACATATTGAAATGGTTATTTGGAATTAATTAATTGAAAATTAATTTATTTTTAAAGGTTGTTGGAAGACATTCATTTAATATACAATCACAAATAAATAATGTTGAAGATAATTCAAAAGAATTAATTTATTCTTCTTCAAATAATAATTGTGATAAACAAACTAAAATATTACAAACAATTTTATCTGAGGTATTTTTAAATTAAAATTAAATTAGAAATTAATATGTATTTTAGCCTGTAAATAATAATAAAGAACAATCAGAATTAATTACTCCTCCAGCACTTTCTTCTTTAATTATTCAACAAAATAATCAACAAATTACTTCTACTAATTTATCTTATAATCAAGTAATTTAATTAAAAAATAAAATTAATTTTTGAAAGAATTTTCCGAATTATTAAATTAATTTAGAGAATAAATTAAAATTTATTTAATTAACAGATAAATTGTCTCGAAAATGTCCATCGTTTACTAAAAAGTCAAAAAAGCAATTCTCGTGTTGAAACAGAAGAAGATATTAAATCAATTAAAAGTAATCAAAAAACAACAGAAATTAATTATTCTTCTTCAAATAATCCTTTAACAAAAGAATTACTTCAAAAACATAATCAACGTTGGGAAGAAGAATGTAGAGATAATTGGAATAAAAAACTTTCTTCAACAATTTATTTAAAAAGAAAATTAATTAAAGAAGAAGAAGAAAAAGAAATTTTACCTTTAAAACAATTAAAATGTGAAGAAAATATTATTAAAGAAGGAAATTGTGAAAGAAATTTTGAAGTAAATAATTTGGATATTTAGAGGGGGGGGGGGGAGGGGAATAAATAAATATATTTTTTTGTATTTAAAAATTAATTTTGGGAAAGTTCTAAGTCCAAATTAATGGATTTAGAAGGGGTTTAGAAGGGAGAGGGGGCATTTAATGCTTATCTTTTTTTGGGAGAAAACCAATGAAATAAGTGAGATTTACTTTACTAATTCTCTTTAAACACGGAAAAAAGCTAACTTCCCCATTCTAATTTTATATATAATTAGGAAAAGAAAAATAAATTAATTTTTATTTTTTTTTCTTTCAGAATTCTTCAAATTCTCCAATACCTTTAAAAAGAAAATATTCAAATAATTTACAAAAATATTTTGGACAAGAAATTGGAGAATTATTAAATTGTCTTCAACAAAAAAATAAAGAGGAAATAAATACAATAAAAATACTTCCTCAACCTAAACAATTAGATAATAATTTAAAACAAAATTCTGAATTAATTGAACAACTTTTACAAGCAGCGAATTTTGCTAGAAATACTTTAGCTATTAAATTATTGCAAAAAAATAATTTTTCTTCTTCACAACAAATAAATAATAATTTAAATTATTTAAAAGAATTTCAATTTATTTAAAAGTTCGGCTTTGGAGAAGGAGGAAGAGGGATTCCAAAAGTCCTCCCTTTATTGTAAAGTTTTGGGGATTTCTCCATACTATAACCTAAACTCTCTTTTACTTTTTTAGTCAAGTCTGATTTTTGGAAAGCAATAAACTAACAATCCTCCCCCAATAAACTAACAATCCTCCATTAAAAGCCGAACTTAAATACAGTGGAATCTCTATTTAATGTCACCACCCAGGCCAAAGGGAAGTGACGTAGGGAGGGAACGAAGTTATGGAGAGCTTCCACTTATTTCCTTTTCAAAATTTATTTATAATTTAATTTTTAACCAGCTGATTGCCTGCCTAACCTTCAGCAATTTTTATTTGTTTATATTTTTTATTTGTCGATAATATTTCACTGCCATCCCTTTTTATAATTTATTATGCCTTTTTTTTAAATTTTAATAACTTATATTTGCCAATTTTAATTTAATTATTTTGTTTACCACTTTATTTAAAAAATTTAAGATAACCTCTTTCTTTCCTAAACATTCCCTTTTAAAACTTTTAAATATAAATAAACCCCTTGTCTTTCAACAATTTTTTGAATTTATTTTTTTAAATTTATATATTCAATTGGCCGAGCTAATGTGCAATTTTTATATATTTAATTAATTTAATTTATTATTTTATTTGTATTCTCTCTAATAATTTTAACTAAAAATTTAAACATTCATAATTAAATATATTTATTTTTTGTCTCAACTAACCAGAATGGTTAAGTCTTTCAAACAATTCATTTACTAAACATTTCTTTCTCAAATAATTTATTTTTTCAATTTTAAATTAATTTTTTTAATTCCATTTTTTAAAAATAATCTCTCTTTTTCCTTTTATTTTAAAATTTCTTATTGCCATTTTTGTATTTTTACTTCTCTTTTAGTATTTAGTGTTCAAATTCTAAATTTTTTGTTTAAGCTTTTAAAGAACACAAAATACTTAATTTTGATAATTTATTTTTTTTTAATTTTTAAATGTGACAAATTGAGCAATAAAAATATTTTTTTGGGTAAACAAAGACTTGGAAAAATATATCCAACATTTAAAAATTTTTTCCAAACTTCCAAATCAATCTAAACCCAAAAATTGTCAAAGTGTAACAAATAAATAAAATAAAATCAACAACAAAAGGCTAAAAACAAAAAAATATCTTTTTTTAATTTAATTCTCTTTTCTCTTCTTTCCCTTCGTAATTGTTGGTTGTTCAGGCAAAATTTGATTATTTTGTTCTAATCCACGTTCAGCTGCCAACCATTCCATTTTTCGTTTATGTTGTTTAATTACTTGCTCACTATATTCGTCAATCATTTTTGAAGTTAAAATACCATCTTCTGATGCATATGCAGATGCCTAAAAATTTTTAAAAAATTTCTCTATTAAAATTATATATTTTTACCTGCCATCCAAAAACCAATTTTGACAATTCTCTACCAGACATTCCTTTTGTTTTTTCAGCAATTTCTTTCATTTTTGGAATCCATTCAAAATTTCCAAGTTTAAGACGTTGTCGCCGTGATCCAGATGTTGCTGGGTCGGCAATATATTCTTTAAAATATTGAAGTAAAAGTCTTTCTCTTTCAACATCACCTTGAAATTATTTAAAATCATTTTTAGATTAAATATTTTTGGTTAAAATAAGCACAAAAATATGGTTTGAGCATCAAAAAATATTTTGAGCATGGATAATTCAGACTAGACAAAAAATTATTTAAAATTTTTTGACACTAATTTCGGAAAGATTTCTTGATCACATCTGTGTAATTAATAAAATTAAACAAAGATTATCCCATTTTTTTTTCATTTCTAATTTAAACTAACCAGGCAAATCGAATTCTACAAGTTCATCAAGACGATCATTAACTGCCCAATCAAATTGTTCTGGTTGATTACTAGCAACAACTAACATAAACCTAACAAAAAAACATTTTTCTTTAAAAACTTTTTTATTTTTCTAATTACTTTCTTGATTGCTCTCCAGTTCTAAAAAGAAAAGCATTTAAAGTAGCTCTCATATCTTCACTTATTTGTTCTGTACTTCGTTTACGTAAAAATGCATCAGCTTCATCAATAAATAAAACAAGGCCTTTTCTTGAAGTTTGAGCCCAATCAAAGATTTTATGCATTGCAGAGACACCATCTCGACCCATTGGTGCAACATCACCACCAGTCATTATTGCATAATCAAGTCCAGAATGACGCGCTAAGCTCTAGAATAAAAAAAGTAAAGAGATATCATCCAACATTTGTAAAGTTAAAGAAGAGGAAAAATTAGAAAATAATAAAATTTTGTAAGAGATAAGGATTCAGACTTTCTTTAGTGGATATATGTAAGTACCAAAAACAACTGTAAGATGGAAAATCGAAGCCGATAGATCAGCAAAAGAAAATTCTAATTGAATTTAAAATGTTAAACCCTACTTTTGCAAACATAGTTTTTCCTGTCCCAGGTGGTCCATGCAAAAGAACATTCCTGAATAGGCCATAATTTCGTTTAGTGTTGCTTGTTGTAATTGCTACATCACGTAATTGAGACTCTAATTTTGGCTTAAAAATTTATAGATTAATTTTATTAAAAATTAAACAAAAACATACACTTAAAATAATTCCTTTTAAAGGATCATCACCACGTCTAAAAATTTGTTTTAAAGCAGAATAAGGATGTTTTGCTACTTCAAAAGGTGTCATTCGAGAGGTTTCACGAATTAAGGAAGGTTTTCCCAAACGAGCCTGAACATAACGAGCAACAACGTCTGTTCCTCTTTTGGCAGAATACCAACCAATAGCAAGGAGTGTCAGGCCACCAACCTAAATATTAATTATAATTTTTAAATTTGATTATTTGTTAGCTGAATTTTGTTAAAAATTTGCTGACGAAAAAGGTACAAAGGACTCCTAACATTTTTAAAACAAAATTTAAACAGAAAATCTTAAAATTATTAAAATTACTTTTAATTTTACGATATTAATGCTTAAAAATTAAATCTTTTTTTAATTAAAAATATACTGCAGTCGCAATTTTTGTCCTATCTGCAATGAATTCTTGAAAACCAGCGCCAAGAACACCTCCTGCAGTTCTAATTTGTTCCATAATTGTCTTACGTCTTTCCTCTTCACTTGCACGCATCATCTCCAAATTAACGTCTCGATTTTCACGAGCTGATTTTGTTTTTGCTTTAACTTCAGTTTCAATGCGTTCTAAATCAAGTTTATGTCTGAGGCTGAGTTCGTGTTCAATTGTTGCTAAAAAAGATAAAAATAAATCAAAATATAAATAGTACAAAAAAATTAGCTGTTTGGATAATGACTTAGAAAATAAATCGAGAATTTTATGGAAGCTATAACCGGGCAAATGAAGATGAAGTGATAACACAATAAATTAGTTTTACTAAAAAAGCAGTCAAAATCAACTACCAGGATTTAAAAACAATTTAATTTAATCCAAAAGCAAACCTTTACGCATCGCTTCCTGTTTCTTAATTGATTCTTCCTGTCTTCTAAGTGACTCTTCTTGTAATCTAGCTTTAATAGCTGCATCTTCTTCTTGTCGCTTACGCGCCAATTGATCTTGATAATCAGCACGCTACAAAAAATAACAAAAAATAATTTTAAATTAATTTAAAAATAACCGCTCTAGAATGTTTTGTCTCTTCAATAAGTGTTTTTCGTCTCTCTTCTTCAGCTACTCGAATGTTTTCAGATTGTATTGAAGCCATACGCAATTCAATTTGCTAAATTTAAATTTTAAAATCTAAAAATTATAAAAAAACCTTTTGTTGAAGTTCATATTCTTTTTGTTTTGATACCTCTTGCAATCGACTAAGTTCCAAAGCCTGTTTTGCATTTGAAGATTTCTCCAACGATTTTGCTGCCTGGGCCGCTCTTTCGAGAGCTGCCGAGTCAAAGGAAAAGGCTGTTTTTGCACCTATTTCTTGTTGCTGTTGAGCTGACCCTGCAGCGTGACTACGATTATCTAAAAAAATTTAAATTAATATACACAAACATTCGATAATTAATAAAAAAAAACAAACCATTTTCTAGAGAAGCACCATCTTGAGGAACAGAAACCTGTTGGGGTTGCTTAAATCCAAATATCCATGACATTGTGTCAAAGTTATTCTAAGAATAAATTAAGAATAAAATACACCTAAACAAAAATGAATTAAAGATTAATTAAAAATTATTAGGTAATAGTCAAAAACAACAGATAATCTTTTATATTTTAATAGATAATTATTCAATAAATTATTTGTTTTTATCTTTATCATTTAAAAGGAAAAATCCAATGAAATATCGATAAAAAATGCAAATTTAAAATATTCCAACTAAGCAGGAGCTTTGTAAATAACTGCAATCATATATTCTTGAAAATAAAAAAAAATATTTTTTTTATTTTCAAAAAAAACCTTTATCTGGGGCAACCAAAATTTCATTTTTCTTCGTTCGAAGACGTAAAAAAGTCAAATCATTAGAAGCATCCATTTCTTTTACCGTATTTTTTGATTTATCACATAACTGGTGAAGTAATAATGAATGTTGATTTGTAGTTTCATCATCCAAAGTTGAACGAATTGCTCTTCCTAAAAAATATTTTAGAATTATAATCTTTAAAATAACTCACCAATATTATCCATAATAATTACACCAACAACGCCTTTTTGTGATTGAATCCTTTTTATGGTTTCTTCAATATCAGATGACATATTTACCTATCTTTAAAAATCAAGCAGATGTAACAAAAACTGAAAGTGAAAGAAAAACTGGAATTTGCGCAGTTTAGGCAAACACCCCATTTATTCGCGGGACAACCCCGTTGTTGGCCCATTTATTTGCCAACAAACCCATTTAAACGCAAGCCAAAAATAGGCCTATGTTACTGAACGACCCTGCTGCGACCGTTGACTCCTGCGAAACGCGTGCCGCAAAAACCCCTTGCGAATCGGTCTCGGGGTTGATTCCCAGTCTCGATTCTCGGCTTTTTTTAACTCCCGACCATCACTATTGCACGGACACAAATTTTCCAGAGAGGATACAGTTTTATAATTTTGTTCAGAATCACCAATCTAACTTATCTTTGTATCATTCGAATGGCCAGGGAAACAAGGGGATCTAAACCAAACCATTACCCTAATCTACTTTTTTATTTTCCAACTACACAACTGTACATATCTCTTAACCTTAAAAAATCATTATTCTACAAAATAGTACATAGTAAAGAAAATTGTTTCCACACCAAGCTTGTACATCCTATATTTTTGAATAATCAAGCTTAAGCATAAATATAGTTTTTAAAATTTATCATCAAAATATACCAAAATGAATAAAAAAAATTGCTAAATGTGAATAAAAATATTTTTGCTATTTTCTTTTAAAATTTATCATTATTTTCTCCTCTATTTCCTTTCATTTACTAATTATTCTTTTATTTAAATTATTATTTTTGAGTTTTATTAGCGCAGCACTTAAAGGGTGTAATCTTTGTGTATGTCCAACAAAATCATCATAATTTGGAGCTGTAAATCCACATTCTTCACAAACAAAAACTTTATTTCTTCTTTCTTTATAACCATAAGAATGACTTTGGCCATGTACTTTTCTTAAATGGGATTCCAAAGAACAGCGTTGAGTAAATGATTTTTCACACAAATTACATTTATAAGGCCGGACACCTTTAATTAAATTTAAAAAAATATTTATTTCTTTTAAAATTAACCAGTATGTGTTCTTGTATGTCTTTTTAAATCAAAAGTATCATTAAAACCTTTCCCACAAAATGTACAAAGATAACGTTTGAGATCAGAATGACATTTTATATGTCTATTTAATAACCTTTGTAAATGAAATTTCTTTTAAAAAATTTAAAATTATTTTAAATTTTTAAATATAGAAAAACCTTTCCACATGTATGACAACTTAAAGAAGAATTATTAGATTTTGATTCACAAGAGATTTTACTGAAAATTAAACAATTAGATTTTTAATTTAAAATAAAAATATAGGATTTTTGGATATTTGATTAGAAGAGTTATTCCTCTTGAGGGCTAATGTTTATATATTAATTGTCGAATCTAATTGTTATTTATGTATAAAGTTTAGTTTTCGGTTTTCTTACAAATTTTCGAGACAGTTAGGTTAGTACAATGAGTATTCTAAGACAACAAACTTATTTACACCTTGAAAATAATGTAGAGGGGTAAAAGTTGTTTTTAAACTTACGTAATTGGAGGTTTAGAGTTATTTAAATCCTCAAAGTTCTCCATCCGTACATTCTGAAGTAAAGGATTTTTAACACCATAACCTCCATTTACATACTCCCAATTACAAGTTGAAGCATTTTTTGCGGTAATAGCTGCTACATTTACTAAAGTTGTTTGTGGCAATAAAGGCAAATTCTAAATAAAGTTTTGATTCAGAAAGAGATATTGGATTGTTAAAAATAAAAAGTACATATTTAATTACTTAGAAGGATGATATATTCAAATTTATCAAAAAAAATATTTTTCTTAAAAAAGGAAGCAAATAATAATTTATAAATTTTAATTAATTTACAGGAAATATGGCTGATGGTTGGGAAAGACGTTGAAGTGGAGGAATATTACTATCATTAAAAGAAGAATTTGTAGCTAATGATGAATCTGTTGGCGATAAACTATTAATTTCTTTATTTTTTGTTGGAGTTTGGGGTAATAAACGTTCAACAAAAAATGCTGAAGAAGATGGGGAAATAACTGGGGAATTTTTTATATTTTCATTTTTTAATGTTTTTGTTGGCCCAGTTGAAGATTTTAAGATTTCTGAATTTGTTGTTTTTAAGGGAGAATTTTGAAGTAAATTAATAGAGGTATTTTCTGGTAATTGTAAAGTTGTTGGTGTTAAACCTTTAAAATAATATTTTTGTAAATTTTTTGAGAAAAATTAATTTTGTGATGAAAATCCAATATATATGTAGGTTTTGATAAAGTGCGTAAAGGAATGGTTAATAATAATATGTAATAATTGTTATTTAGTTGGCGTTAATATCATAAAGTTAAAAAAATATTTTATTATACAGAATAAAAAAACAAAATATTTCATAAATATGACACGAGTTCCGAGAAGGGGTGTATTTCACTTACTCAAAAAAACACAAAAGTCCAAAAAGAAGGGCTTAAGCCCAAAAATATTTATTCGAAATCTAAAATTTAATGGGGGGATAAATAAATTTAAAAAAACCTTTTAAAGAAAGTAAAGAATAAATAAAATTTGTTTTGTTATTAATTTCATTTGTTGCTGTAGTGTTATTGGAATATATTTGATTTAAAATTTTAATTATTTCTAATGATTTTTGTGGAATATTATTTAAATTATTAATTATTTGTTGTTGTTTTGTTGGTGGTGGAAATATTAAATTATTATTTGTTTTTTGTAAAATAAATTGATGAGGAATTAAAGAATGTGGTGGAAATGGAAGGATTGGGGTTATTTGAGGGAACATTTTAAAATAATTACTAAAACTTTTAATAATTTTATTTTTAAAATTAAAAAAATTAAATTTGAAAAGTTAAAATTACCATAAGAAATTTTTTTTATTTTTTTTGTAGAGTAGCAAGCAACGATTAAAGAATGAAGAACGGAAAATAAAAGATGGAAAAACGAGAGAAATACTTATATTTAACTGGAATAAATAAATAAAATAAAGTTGTTACCAGGCCTAAGTAAAAGAAAAAAGGGGGAGGGAAGGGAGGGAATTAACCCATCTTTCTCTCAAATAATTTAGCGGCAGCCAATCAACGAAGAGAGAGAGGACCTTAAACACAGTTACACTATACGGCCTTTTCTTCTTCTACTTTACTTTTTTTTCAAACCTCTAACAAATAAAAAGAAATGACAAATTATCAAAAAAATATATTAAAAAATTTTTCTTTATTTTTAAGTATTTTCGAAACATAGTATAAAGGAGTATTTAAATATAGGTATACCTAAATTTTTATAAATAAACTTTAAAAATATATCAAGTTTTTTAACAGAAATACTAAATAATATTTAATACAAATAAAAAGATGGTTTGAAAGAAAAAATCCTTCTTTTTCTTTAAAGAGACGGCCAAAATCAGAAAATAATTTTAAAAAATCGTGTGCATCAACCGGTAAGTCGCCAAAGTAATTTACTGTGTTGTGAAGAGAGGAAGAAGAAAATTAATAGAAATAATTACTCTTCTTATTTTTATTTTAAAATTTCCGGAAGGGGGTGGGGGACTGGCACGATTATATTTTTATTTTCTCGTGAAACTCTTTTCTTCTTCTTTTTTCCCTCTATAATCTTTAATTGCTCTACAGACTTTTCTTTTAAAAATAAGTTTCATGAGCACATTCCTTAACAAAAAAAATTATTTTTTTTGTTTGATTATTTTCTTTTATTTTCAACAAAACTTCTTCCGCCTTTCAAGGATGAAATAACTTTCCTGAAAAGTAAAGGAAGGGAAGAGGAATGACAAAAAAAGGTGAGCGCGTAAATAGCCTCCTCTTTTCTTCTTCACCTCAAGGTCGAGCATCTTCCTTCCTTTCTGTTTTTAATGGCAGGAAAGAGGGAAGAGGAGAGGAGGGGGGGGGGGACGGTACACGACGAATGGGCGCGGCCGAATGGGCGCGGACGAATGGGCGCGGCCGAATAGGCGCGGAGACAAATGGGCGCGAGACGAATGGGCGCGGGACGTTTGGGCGCCCGAAATTATTTTTTCCTAGAAATTTTTTTCTGATTTTTCTGTTCTGATTTTTTCTTCTGGTTTTTTTGTTCTGATTTTTTCTTCTGGTTTTTTCTGATTTTTCTTCTTATTTTTTTGTTGTGATTTTTTTGTTGTGATTTTTTGTTCTGATTTTTCTTCTGATTTTCTGTTCTGATTTTTTCTTCTGGTTTTTTCTGATTTTTCTTCTTATTTTTTTGTTGTGATTTTTTTGTTGTGATTTTTTGTTCTGATTTTTCTTCTGATTTTTTGTTCTGATTTTTCTTCTGATTTTTTGTTCTGATTTTTCTTCTGATTTTTGGATATAGTATAGTATACCGTTTCGACAAAAAACCAATACCATTCGATTCGTCTTGGCGAGTTGAGTCGAACCGTACCACTCTTTTTTTCGAGATGCCTGTGGACTGAGATATAGGTCCCCGAAAATCGAAAAACCATATGGGGGAGTAGGTTTGTGTGCTTCTTGCGTTTTGCGTTTCACAATTGCCTCCTGCGCTCACCCCTGCTCCGAAATGAGTGAAAATGGAATAAATTGAAAGAAAATCAGAACAAAAAAATCAGAACAGAAAATCAGAACAAAAAAATCAGAACAGAAAAATCAGAACAGAAAAACCAGAACAGAAAAATCAGAATAAAAAAATCAGAACAAAAAAATCACAACAAAAAAATCACAACAAAAAAATAAGAAGAAAAATCAGAAAAAACCAGAAGAAAAATCAGAACAGAAAAATCAGAAGAAAAAATCAGAACAGAAAAATCAGAATAAAAAAATCAGAACAAAAAACCAGAACAAAAAAACCAGAACAGAAAAATCAGAATAAAAAAATCAGAACAAAAAACCAGAAGAAAAAATCAGAACAGAAAAATCAGAACAGTAAAATCAGAAGAAAAAATCAGAACAGAAAAATCAGAACAGTAAAATCAGAAGAAAAAAACCAGAAGAAAAAATCAGAACAGAAAAATCAGAACAGAAAAATCAGAAAAAAATTTCTAGGAAAAAAAAATTTCGGGCGCCCAAACGTCCCGCGCCCATTCGTCTCGCGCCCATTTGTCTCCGCGCCTATTCGGCCGCGCCCATTCGTCCGCGCCCATTCGGCCGCGCCCATTAGTCCTGCTCCGGGGGGGGAGTAAGGGAAAGGAGGAGGAGGCCGTTTCAAGTGTAAAATGTTTTTGTGTGGAAACGGTATTCAAAAACTAGAAAATAAACAAAAAAAAAGAATGAAAATATTAAAGAAAATAATTTTAGAAATTATGTATTTTAGAAAATTTTTAGAAGAAAATGAAAATATATTTACATATATCTAAACTACACACATAATTAATTCAAAATATTATTAATTAGAAGTTATAAAATCAGGTTGGCGCCCTTATAATAAATAATTTTAAAAAATTAGTAATTAGAGGAAAAATGTGAGGAATTTTAATTGACAAAAATAAAATAACAAAGTTTTTAAAAAAAATATTTATGAGGTAAATAAAAAAAAATTAATTACAGAAAATCTCAATTATCAAAAATTATTTTAACAATTTTATTTATTTATTTAAACAACATATATTTCCATGTTTTTCTTCTCTCATTCCTTTACTATTCAATAATTTCGGTTTTATTTAAAAGAAAAAATAAAGGAAGTTAATAAAAAATATTTCGAGAGAATATTTCTTAAAAAATCAGAAAAAAATGCTTGAAAAGTATTTCCTTTAAAAAATTTTGTGAAAATAATTTTTAAGTAAAAAGCGGCAAAAAATAAAAAAAAAATAATTTATTTTTAACCTTTTTACCACTCCTTTTACTTTTTAAAAAATATATTTCTTATTGGCACAAAAGAGGCAAAAACAAAAAAAAGTCAAGAGAGACTTTTAAATAAAAACAAAAGAAATATTCTTTAAAAGAAAGTAAATAATTAAGATCAAAAAAAGAAAATTTTGGAGGGGAGAAAATAAATATGTAATTAATTGAGGGGGGAGACTTTTAGTTAATATAAAAAAGGTCAAATAAATAATTTTAGGGGCAATAAAATAATTGTTCGCGCATTTTTAGAGGAAATTAAAGTTTTTTTTGTTAATTTAAAAGAAAGAAATAATTTTTAAAAACAAATTAAACTTTAATTAATATTTTCTTTTTAAACATCTTCCTTCCCTTCTCAATTTTTTAGTCTCAATTACTACTTTTCTTTATATTTATTTTTAATCCTTAAAAATATTTTTTCTTCCAAATTTAAGAAATCGCGCAACAACCAGCTAATAAATAAATAAATAAATAAATAAATAAATACAGCAATTATTTTTAAGTATTTGAGAAAAGGGGGCGGGAAAATAATTTTAAAAAAGAGAGGGAGAGGGACATACACTCAATTTATCCGTTGCAATGTAAAATATTTATATGTAGATAGTTGGAATAAATAAAAACTGGTTATATTTATATAGTAAATAAATAAATACAGTTTTTTAGTAAATAAATATTTTTTTAAAGATTAAATAATTAGATTAACAAAATGACATTTTTAAATTAAATTTAGGGAGAGAAAATGAATATATTTTTTTGTAAAAAAAGTAAAAAGATTTTCTTTTTAAAAAATTAAAAAATGTTTTTTAAAAGAAAAAAGAATAAATTATTTGAATAAAAAGTCTAATTAAAAAATAAAGAAATAAAAATAACAGAGAATAAAAATTGAGAAATAAATAAATTACGGTTGTCTGTGAGTAATAATAACAGAGAAAATATATAATGGTGAAGGAATGGCCCCGAATTCTGATTGGATATTTATTTTATAAAATTAATATTTATATGGAAAAATATATGAAATTGATTAATATAAAAGTTAATATATAAAAAAATTATTTATTTTTATTTTTAAATAATTAAAATTAATTAAATTGAATGTTAAAAACTATAAAGTAATGACTTTTCGTGTGCCAGTAGTATCCACCCGTGCCAAATTTACAGCCCTAATTCCCCAAAAAATTTTTCAAAAATAAATTAACTTCTCTGTGTAAGGCCGGCAAATTCTATCCCCCCTCCCCAGCCTACTTGATAAATCAAAAAGAAAATACCAGTCGGGTGTAATAAAAGATTGGAAGGATAAGAGCAATCTTGATTTCCAGGTTCAATCCCCTTGCTGTGTTTTGAGATTTTTTTAAAATTAAATTAAATATTTTTTATTAAATTCTGTCTGCCGCCTGAATGATTAAGGAGAAAAGCAAGCAAGAGAATGGCAGAAAAAAAAGAAAATAAAAATAATAATTAAATAATTATTTAAATTAATTTGTGAAAACAATAAAAATAAACACAATTGAATAGAAAAAAAAAGAAAATAATTAAAAAAGAATCGGCCAAATGGAACGGCTATGGGAATTTTTTTTTTGGAAAAGTGACCGGATGCTACAGAAAGAATTCAAACAGAAAATACTTATATTTATTTTTCTTTGACCGGTCATTCAATTCTTTATTTTTAATACTTTTATGGTCGGTGGATCTTGGGAAAATGATTTTTGGGATTTGAAAGAAAAATAAAAGAATTTGTGGTTAGTGATAAATATGAGGAGAGATTAAAAAAATAAAATAAATATTTGGGTATTAAAAAAATTTTTGGATGTAATTTTTTGTTTATTTAATAAAAACAGAAATCCCAAGTAAATCGAAAATTCGAAAGTCAGTTAGGAAACAAAATAGATTACGCTATTATAAAATAATTTTAGAAAATAAATCAAAGGTATTTTAGATAAATTTGTGAAAAAAAGAACTACAAGGTTTTGAATAGAATTAACATAAAAGATTTTCTTGTATTTTGTTCTTTTATCAGTAAATAGGGTTCGGGGAATTTGAGACTTTTTTTGAAAATTCCCCGTTTCCGCCTCACTCCCGTTGCAGAATTTTCCCCGGTTCTCCTTGTAAATTTTATTAAAGTAAATATAATAAATCTAATAATAAATATTTTTATTAAAAATTAAATAAAATAATTAGAGTATGTATTTATTAAAATATTTTAAGAATTATGTTAAAAATTTTTTTTGAAAAATACCTAAATATTACTACAATAAAATGTTAAATTTCCTCCTTATTTTTATTTGGATCGAAAAAGTCATAATGCTGTCTCATTATTTTCGCGCATCCTTACAAAAAAACTGAAATAAGAAAAGACAAAAAAGCCGCAAAGAACTAAAAAAATTAAAGAAAAGAACCTCTAGTATTTTTATTTCTTTTAAGAAATTCCGGCGGACGTTCTCTTCTTTAAAACCTCATTCAAAGTAATAATTATATATATGTTGTTAGTAGTCTATATTTTTGGATATTAATGGGGAGACTTTTCTTAAAATTTCATGTATTTTGATAATATATTAAGTAAAATGTCATAAATGTAGAATGGACGTTAAATGTTTGATAAGAGTAGTTAATATAAAAGCCTAGTTTCGTTCATATCCTCACCAGTTCTACAAAATCCAAAAATCTTCATCGTCCTTCCCAAACCAACTCTTCACATCTCTACAAACAAAAATGGGGTTCTTGATGTACATCATCTTTGCTCTGATCTTCGGCGCTGCTGGATTTGTGAGTTTTTGGTTTTAATTTATAATTCATTTGTCTTCGTTAATTAAAATAAATAATTTTTGTTTTTTCTTCTTCAGGCCTTAAGCGAGTTTCTGAACAAGAAGAAAGCTGCGGGTGGAGCAGGAGCTGGACCGGATGCGGGATCTGGACCGAGCCCAGCGAAGGGTGCTAAGGGAGGCAAAGGAGGCAAGTCCGCTAAGACGCGCTCAGCGGAGACCGCAGCAAGTCTCGGCAGCAAGAAGGGAAAGAAGAAATGAAGGAAAGAATTGTAAGAAGATTGTGATAATAATTGTATTGTAAGGATTTTGGCTGAATAATTAATTGCCTCTCATTGTATATCTTTCCCCTATATTCTATTGTTGGTGTTTGTATATAGTTTTTGTTTATTGTATGGTGATAGTAAATCCGGTATAAATATATTTATTAAACCCTTATTAGTCATTCAAGCTGGGAGTATCAGAATGAGTTGAAAAATAAATTAGATAAAAATGTTAAACTAATTTGGACTAAATATATAAATATACAAAGTTTTAGATATGCGGAGAAAAAAAAACTGGGAGTTCTAAATCGGAAGTAAATATTTAAGCTCTTTTCATTAATTCCATTGCTTCCCATAAACAATTGTAGTCATTTCCGTTGAGCCAAATCAAAGCAGCGATCATTTAACAAAAAACCTTTAAGCAAGCAAAAAACTTTTCAGCCGCATTTGTTATCTTTGAACAGATCTATGAAAATATAAATTTCTAAACTTAAAAAGGCGGTATTTTGGAAAAATAAAACATGGAATTTTAATTTTAAAAATTTGCTAAAATCAGTAGGGTAGGGATTAAGATTTAGAAATCCGTGTATGTAGATGCATAACTAATTTAAAGCTGAACAGAAATTAGTATTTAACTTTTTAAAATTCTCACGCTTGTAAATTACATTATAAATATACACAAATGGTTGCAATGAAAGGCAAAGTATTATTTTTGTGTAAACTTTCATGGCGCCAAACGGTTGTTCTTAAGTGGCAATGAAAGTCTCAACAAAATCAACACCGGAACCGTTTCGCCCCATTCACCAATGTTAAAATAAAAACGGTGAATATAAATGGAGCAGATAGGGAAAATGACAAAAGAATTACTATAATAGTTTGTTTTGGAAATATTCAACCTCCTCCCTCTATAACGGATAATCCTCCGGAAGGCTTTTAAAAAACGTCATTTAAAACCAATATATTTTCCCTCTAAAATAGAATTTATTTTTTGGATAATTTGTTGATTCTAACAAAAAAAAATAACAAAAATCCGTTTAAAAAATATTTTGATCAAAACAATAAACGAATTAAAAAAGAAATAGAGAGCAAAACCTAAAACATTAAAATAGATAAACGCAACAATAAAACAATTTTTGTGAATAAACAAAAATGTGTGTAAAACATGAATTATTATTTGATAAAACTTTTAAGTATTTTTTCAGGTGAAAAAGAAAATTTTGAAGATCCTCCACCTCCACCTCCTTCACTTTTATCACTAGATGTATTTCCTCCTTCTGTACTTCTTTCAGTATCCATTCCATCAACTGATCCAGTACGACCTGATTCATTTCTAGCAATTTCCATTAACAAATGTTTTTCTTTTGATGATAATTTCCTAAAGAAATTTTTTAAATTAAAAGAAAATATTTGAAATTTAATTACAAATTAGGTAATACACTATTTTAAATTTATTTTTTAAAATTATTTTCGTTGCTTAAAACTAAGTATATATGCATATATTATTAAAATAAGAGTCAAGGAATTTATAATATAAAAATAATTGTCTATAAAAAATCTTCCCCACTTGGGCATTCCAATTTTGATGTTCAAAATTTGATCTCCATAACCAGGCTGATCAAGCCGTTTAATTCCCTTCCCTTTAAGGCACATTTGTGTATGAGAACTAGTACAAGCCGGAATATGCACTTTCGATGTTCCAACAATTCCAGGCACGTCGATAGTACCACCTAATGCTGCCTGAGTAAAAGTTATCTCAACATCAGTAAAAATGTTTTCACTTTCACGTCGATGTATTCGTGAAGGTGAAACGTTGACAACAACATAAATTGTTGACTGAAATAAAAATTTAAAATTAATTTTACAAGAATTATTTTTTTACCCTTCCAACTTGTGTACGCAAAATCTGTCCACTATCAATCCCAGCGGGTATATCAATTGTAAAAGCTTTTTGCTGAACAGAATGGCCATGCCCCTCACATTCAATACAAGGATTTTTATTATAAGATCCATGCCCACCACAACGAGAGCTTAATTATAATTTGTGCTTTGATTTATTTGATCGATATATAGATACCAAGTTGTTTGAATGAAATATCCTTGTGTATGTTGAGTTACCATTCCAGTGCCATTACAATAAGGACAAGAAACCTAAAAATAATTTTGAAATAAAAAATACGAAGCTTTATTTTCATATTAATTATAAAGCACACAACCGGTTAATTTTAAGCGGTTCGGAGTTAACATTACACAATCTTCTACTCACATAATTTTTCACTATTCTACATAATATTGTAATTTAATTTTATCTTCCATCCCTTATATAAAAATGCTTAAGATAAATACCTTTTTATACGGCGGCTCAACTCCCGTTCCTTTACACGCGCCACAAGCGTCAACAGTATTTATTCTCAAATCTTTACGAACACCTCTACACGCTTCCTCAAATGTGATATTAACTAAAAGTATATCTTGGAAAATTGTGAGAAATATATTTATGAACCTGCAGCTTCCTGTGCCGCATCAAAGCCGTAACCACTTTCAGCAAATTGACCGCGTGCATTAGTAGAGAATCCACCTTTCCCAAAAGGATCAAAATCTCTGAAGATTTCACGAAATCTTTAAAAAAATATAGTAAAACTTAAAAAGAAAATAATAAACATTTGTTCAGCCGAACGCCCTGAACGAAATTCCCAACTCCCGCCAAATCCTCCTTGGCCCGGACTGCCACCAGCGCCCGCCCGGGGTCCACCAGAACCTGGTGAACCAAAATTGTCATATTCAGAACGCCGCTTCGAATCGCTCAAGACCTGAAATAAAGATTTGTTTTATTATAGTTTACCGCCATCATAAATCAATTTTAAAATCAAATTTTAAAAAATAACCTCATACGCTTCTGAAAGCTCTTGAAATTTTTCACTAGCACCTTTTTCCTTGTTTACGTCTGGGTGGTACTTCTTTGCCAACTGAAAAACATATAACATAATCCTATTCCGATTTTAAAAAATTTCTTTAAATTTAAACCTGATAATAAGCCTTTTTAACTTCAGAATCACTTGCTGATTTAGGAACACCAAGTATTTTATAATAATCTTTCAAACGATTAAAAGAAGAATGAAGAAACCGGCGAGAGATGAGCATCTCAAAGAAATTAAATATTTAATTAAACAATAAATAAAAAATATAAAAGTGAATAAAAACATTTGCATGAATTACGTAATTCTAGTATTTTTATAAAATAGATAAGTGTAAAGCAATGAAAATGGGACAATTTAAATGTATAAGAATAGCAATATATAAGAATAGCAAACTATATAATTTTAAAAAATGATTTTACACGGTTTTAAGAATTTTAGAAAATGACAAAAATGGAGATAAACCGGTGACACTCTGATGCACCGCAGGAATCGCAGAATCACAATCAAGGGTCGATGCTCGCCGACGAGCTGAATCAACCCATTTAGGGCGTCCGGGTTAAAATTTTAAACAAAATTACCACCATGCGGTGCAATGTGCTCGCGGTAATTGGTCTACTCCTTAAAATTACACAAAGGGTAATCGCCAGAATAACACAATTATAGATAAAATTTCTAAAGTAACTTTAAAAATCTGGCGACAACCCTTAATAAGGCAAATATTTTCTCATGATAGCATGGAATAAAATGAGCAGCAAAAAATTATAGAAAAATTTGAAGAAATGGGATATTTACACATTTTAAACTTAGTAATTTCTATATCACATCGCGTCAAAGTGAAATCGATGAGTTTGAGCTTGCCTTTCCTTTTTATCTTGTTGCCGCTCACGCAGATGTAGAGAGGCAATTAAAACTAGTAAAATGATGCACATAGAAACCATAACTAATCTAAAAATATTCATTTTAATGTAAAATTAATTAAAAACAAACATAGAAAGAATAATTAAACGCGAAGGAGTCACATAAAGTCTACTTGTCCAATTCGCGCTTCTGTCCTGTAGTCCCGGGGGAATCACAATAACACGGGAATTAGGCACAATTTGTCTAATAAAGTCCTTCTGAAGTTTGCCTAGTTCTGGCCATCGAGGACCACCTAAATGAACTTCTTCAACAAAATTAGGTGAACGGCTAAGGCCAAAAAGCACAAAAGGATTGTGCAAGATGCGGTGAGATGTTTGAGGAATTTGACATTGAAGAGCATTACGCATCCCTTGTTCGATTAAACCTTGGCCAGAGTCAGCCATTCGAATACTTACACAAGCACCTTGCCAAGCAATTCCACTACCTTTGAATAAAACAAAGTTATAAATAGAACTTTTTATTAAAATAAACCAATTTTCACTCGTCTAGATGATTCAGTTTCAGGATCACAGCATTGTCCGGAAGAGCATTCAGGACCAGTGAAAATTTGTACTTTCAAGAAAGTTGTATCGCCTTTATCGTCACATTTGATAAAATTGATCATTGGTCCATTAGATCCCTCATATTCGTACATAATATCCAAATTTCCATCCTCTTTTAAATCAAAAAATGCAGATAGCCGAACATTTTGTACATCTTTTTGAAGAATTCTTTGTGGCTTTTTTGAAAGTTCATATTTTCTTTTAAAAAATTCGAAGAATATCTTAGATTAATAATTGAAATAAAACCTATTAAAATTTGCAGCTGTATTAGTGTCGATAACGTTCTCCAAAATCAAAGGTACCTTCATTCCTCCAGATAGTGAAATTGTTGCAATTAAATCAGGAAAACCATTTTGAGAAAAATCTCCAATGCGGAAAAGGACTCGTGTATCTCCGTCTACTTCTGGATAAATGGTTGCCTTCTAAATAAAAAATAATGATATGTTAGGAATTGTTGAAAACTTGATTTCCAAAGTCTAAAGAGATTGTCCGCCATTGTGCTTTGTTAAGTGTTTCATTAAATTTATAACACCAAATAGTAGAGACTGAAGTGCATTCTTTACTATCACATATGGGAACAAGAATTTCCTGGAAACCATCAGAGTCAACGTCGGCAACTAATGGACTTGCTAAATATTGTGACTTTTCTGTATTTGGAAGGTAAACAGTAAGTTCATTATTTAATTCCCATTTAAAATGATCACTTAAAAATTTAATTTAAAAAATATTTTCAATAAATATTTACCTATCAGTAAATTCTTTGTATTTCCAAACAACTAAGCGTTTTTTCTGTCCACTTGAATTATTCTCTTCTTGATCAACAAAAATTAATTCTGCAGACAAATCTCTGTCCAAATCAGTAAAAATTGGTGTGAACCCAGTAAAGACTTGTCTTGGGACAGGGAAATTTTGTTTGCATATTTTCAAATCAAATCCATGAACATCTTCTTGAAAATTTCCAGCAAGACAAACAAAAGAATTTTCAGAATTTGAGGCGGCATTTTTGTCGGAATTTTCCATTATTGCTTGAAATCCAATAATATCAGTAATTCCATCTCCATTTATGTCAACAAGACTTGGGTGATCAACAAATTGATAAGGAGTACAAATATCAGATTTTGAAGAATCAGAATTTTTAAAACATAGAGGCAATTCAACAAAATTGTCATTTCGTCCATTCAAATAAACTCTTGCTTGATAACGAGTTGGAGGACGAGGGGAGAAAACGCTTGCAATTTTGTTGACAAAACTGGCACTTGTATCATCGATTTTCTGAAAAAAATAAAGTTACAAAACAAGACAAAGAAAAACTTTATTTTGGCCAATCATAGGGGACGAATTACTAATAAAAGGTTAATAACCTAACACAAAACAACTAGAAAAAAATAAACCCTAATAGAAAAGCAATCGAAAATACAAGACATACCGAAACAATAAACAAGTCTGGACAAGAATCTCCGTTAAAATCTCCAACATTACAAAAAACATCATTCCCATCTTTCCCCAAATCAATATGCTGTGTCCCATTTCGAAATTCTGCTCCCTCTGATTGTAAATAAACGACTAATTTATTTTGACTTCCAGTACGTTGTTGCACAATCAAATCAGTATTCCCGTCTTTATTCATATCTCCAATACCACATATTCGACCATTAAGAGGGTCAATTGGTTTGTCATCTCCAATGTTGACAATTGAACACTGTGAAATCCTCATTAAAATAAGAACAAAAATAGATGGCCAAAATCGCATTTTTGATCTATTTTAGAAATTCTTATCTAAAATTATACAATAAAAACTGATAAAAAATAAAAAATATTTCAATGTTACAAAAACATTCAAAATTAACAATTCCTAAAAACATATTTAGTCAAAAAGACAATAAATTGGTCTATAACAAAGGAAAAACTCAAAAATAACCTTAAATCACTAAAACTAGTGTTGCAGCCCGACATCGAGTACTCAAATCCCAAATAAAAATTCCTGGTTCCAACGCTCTATATCTCTATAATTGAGCGATAAAAAAATGAATTTTTGGCCAAATAATTTGAGTTAACATTTTGTCATATTCTGACTTCTCAAACTCGAAAGGTCAGGCTGCAACTCTATCTAAAACAATTTCTATCTAAATATCTTTAACAAATGCCAGTAAACGTTCTTTCAATTTAGTCAAATCATTCGTACTTTCTTCAAAACATTTAACAGCACATTTGGTAAAACCTTCATCAAATTCCTTTTTCTCCGAAGGATTCAATTTAACATAGTCACGATTATATTTCTTTCGTTCCTTTTCTTGACTAAAAATAACGTTAAAATTAATTTTAAAAAATTAGACTACATTTAACAAATTTAAATAAAAATAATTCAATTTGGAATTGAAAATTATTGATGAACAGAATACCTGACTCTAAAAAGAACCTTCTAGTTAATAGAAATTCAGAAGCAAAAAAAGTTACTAGAATGTTATTGACTAATAAAATCAACCCAAATGAAAGTTTGGTAATATTCAATTTCGTACCCCCCCTTTTTTTTAATTTCTCAAGGTGTTAAAAATGGTCAGTCTTGGGAAGAATGTAGAGCACGAGCTGTATCGAATGACACCAAAATCAACGTGATTGGACCAGATTTGACAAAATTATGACATTATCTAGACCTACCGGAGTCGGCAACTTTATGTCATAATCTTGTCAAATCTGGTCCAATCACGTTGATTTTGGTGTCATTCGACTCAGCTCGACGAGCTCTTTCAAATGAGCTATCATTTGTAGCAACTCTCAAGCCTATGGTTTTTCGCCCCTATGGTTTTCCAATTTTCAGGGGTCTGTATCTCGGTCAAATCAAGTCGGATTTTTTTCATTTTGGTGTCATTCGACTCAGCTCGTTGGGCTCTACATTCTTCCCAAGACTGACCATTTTTAACACCTTGAAAAATTAAAAAAAAAGGGGGGGGGGTACGAAATTGAATATTACCGAAAGTTTTATTTTATCTCGGTAACTTATACTAGCTATTTTAATTAAAACAAATATTTTATTAAAATTACCATGACATAATCCCTCTGGCCAAATGATTCTAAAAATCATTTAAAATTAAAATTATTTAAAATTAAAAGCAAACATTCATAGCCTCAGATTCCTGATCAAATTTGTCAAAAACTTTACGAAGCTTATCCTGACATTGTTCAGAACATTTAGCGACTTCTTTTTGATTAATCAAATTTTTACAACAATCTGCTGCACATAAATAACTTTGCCGTTGGATATCTCGAATGTATCTAAATTAAACAATAAAAAAGTAAAATTATAAAAAACACAAACTTTTTGTATATATCACTATACATAACTTCTAACGACTCCTTTAAATGCTCTTCAGCCACATTCATTTCATTCAGATTTGGATCCATTCGGCCAGTCAAATTTAATCGAAATTAAGTAAATTTTATCTATAAAAAACATTATAAAATAAGAATATCAATAAAACTACAAATTAATCATCGACACTTTGACAAGCCTAGAAAACAAGAGATAATAAGAAGTAGAATGAAAAAGATTTAAAGATGGGATTAAATGTCATTTTAATCAGCCATTTCAACGTTGAATCTAATAATGCGTTTAAATTACTTTATTTTGGGACGTATGCTCGATTCACAAAAAAGCTCGATTTCAACTTGATTCACAAAAAAGTTCAGTCAATTTTTTTCATTTTACACTATACAAAAATTTATCAGACAAAGTTATCACATAAATACAATATAAAATACATACTCAAACAATAAATAGATCCTAACAATTTACAATATCTTAATTTGAGGAGAAAAATCGGACTCGATATTCCTCACGAGAATTTAGATAAGAACAAAAATAGCAACAACAATAACAGCAGCAACAACTTAATATCGTTAGAATAATAGACACAATTCCAAAGACTTTCCAAAATTCATGGCCACTTTCTGATTCAACCAATGCCGCTTTACAGTCCCTTTCTCCTTTTGAAATATTCCCAACCAAGTCGAGTTCACGCTTTAACAATTCATAACATTCGTGTTGAGCACACTAAAATAAAATTTTTGATTTATTTTTTTTTGCTTATTTTTTAAAACTTACGAGATTAATGATACTCCCATTCCCTGTTTTTAAGGGGTTTCCGACCAGATTTGAATTGACGTCTATTATGGAAGATTCTGTTGTTGCATTAATTGCCGCTTCATTTGCGGTTGTTGTTGACACAAATACAAACAAAAAGAAAAAGATGAGAAGTCCCATAATTTTCTACATAAATTTTAATTTTGTTTAAAACCTAAATTACTAATTAGTCTTTAAATAGTAAAGGAAAAATGGTAGATGACCAAAATAAATGGAGTGCGAGGCAAAATCGCATTCCCGGGATGACGGTCCCGCGTGATTAATCCCATAAATCCCGGTAACCCCGTTCTCAGATCTACCGGAATCCCACCGGAATTCCGGGAGGAAAATTTTTACCTTCCTCTTTATTATTAAAATTATAGTTCTTTATAATTTATATTAAGCTACCTGTATTTAAGCATCCTTCTAGAATTATCTACAAACTACAAAGAGAGATTAGATATCTCTATAGCAGAAGTTATCTCAAGAAATAAATCACATCTAGGACTTCAAGAATGGTCTACTCCTTAGGAACATGATTTGTCTTAATTTATTTTAAAAAGTAAATTATATTATTTAAATTTTTCTCTTTAATTATTTTCACAATTTATTGGTCTTTTGGGTTATAAAAATTAATTTAAAATTTTCCTCATTTTTTACTCAAATTAAAATAAAATGCCATGCATTGTGCCCACATTATTTTTATTATTCTAGTCTTTAAGCATTAAATATATATGTGTATGCTATAAAAAATAGATAAATACTTCCATATAGAGAAAAATATATTTTTGGTTATTTTACTTGAAATCTCCTTTCTATTTTCATTTATTTAAAGCCAAGAAAATAGACAAAAATGAAAATGAAAGGAAATATTGTGTATTTTGAAAAGGAAAGAAAAAATGCCAGCCGTCTGCCTTTAAAGGCTGGTTATTTGTTTTTGTATATAAAATTAGCTAAACAACATTCTCTATTTAATTATATTATTTTATTCATGTTCCTTTAATGAAGTTTTTTGTAAATATTTTTTCTCTTTTGGTTCTCCAATAAAATACCTGACTTATAAATGATAAAATATACAAGAATTATATTCTAATTAATTTAGATCCTTTTATTATTTTTTTCATTTCTAAACATCACTCAACTCAGTTCGTGTCAAATGAGCTTATGTATTTGACCCATAGTTAAATAATTTTTGGATTTCTTTTAGAAAATATTTTCTTTTAATTTTTATATTTTCTTTTAAATTATTTTATTAATTTTTGTTTGTTTAACATTTATTTTTTATTTGAAAGAAAAATGTTCTAATTCCTTATTCTCAATTTATATTCTTTTTCATTTCCACGTTTTATATAAAAATTCAATTTAATTCAATTTTTTAAATAAAGGATCAAAAAATAGTTTCAAATATTTAAATGTAAATATTTTAAAGTATTTTTTATTTATTTAAAATTATTTTAAAATAAAATGGGAGACAAAGCAATTTTAACTGAAGTATTAGAAGCATCTAAACTTACTGACACATATTCTAGTTTAACAGCTTCAAATATCATTGATCAGTAAAGTTTTTTTCTAATTTTAAATTTCTACATATTTCCTTTCCTTCTTCCTCCAATAAGCTTTCGAAAAATGATTGGAAATTTTCAAAGTCCTTATAATTCAGACCCAAATTTTTAGTATTTTTGTGAGGCTTCCTCAAAGATCTCTTCCACATACTCAACTAAATATAAATCCAAAATTAATTAAGGTTAAAAGAAATAAAAAGTAGCTCCTTTCATTCAACAACCTCTGTACATTATGAAGATTTAGATGGTTCAAACAGTCAAGGAGGAGGAGACACAAACAATGTGAATGTAAATATTGAAAGACAAAATAATCAGAAAAAAGAGGTAACAACAAATGGAGTTCCTGATGTATATACTGTAGATGACGCTGTTGAATTTCTTGGTTTTGGACGTTTTCAAATTTTACTAGCATTTTTAACTGGATTAGCTTGGATGGCAGATGCAATGGAAATTATGATTTTATCAATTCTTTCTCCATCACTTTATTGTGAATGGGCAATTACTCCAATGCAACAAGTATTGAATTTTAAAAATGTTTGGAATAAAATATAAATTTAATACCACAAAATTTCTTTTCTATTAAGTAGATTATATTTAGAATAATCAATTTCTCAATTATCCTTATCCTTATTATATACATAATTAGAATTTTTAAAATACTTATTAATTTGAAAGGCATTAATAACAACTTGTGTTTTCTCTGGAATGATGCTTTCTTCAACAGCCTGGGGTAAATTTTGTGATCATTTTGGTCGTCGTAAAGGTCTTTTATCTGCTGCACTTCTCACATTTGCCATGGGTGTTCTCTCAGCAGCAGCCCCAAATTTTCATTTATTTTTAGTACTTAGAGGACTTACTGGAGTTGGAATTGGAGGGATTCCTCAAGCGTAATAATTAAATGAAAATAAAAAAATAATTTTCTTCTCAAGTGTTACTTTATTTGCCGAATTTTTACCTTTGGCGCAAAGAGCAAAATGTGTTGTATTTATTGAATCATTTTGGGCAATTGGGGCCTCTTTTGAGGCTATTTTAGCATTTTTTGTTATGTCAGCAGGTTGGGGATGGCGTTGGCTTTTATTGTTAAGTTCTTTACCTTTGGCACTTTTTTCTATTTCTTGCCTTGTAAGTTATAATTTTAGAAGAAATTGTTTTAAAAATTATTTCTTTAAAAAGTGGTTACCAGAAAGTGCTCGTTATCTGGTAGCTGCTGGCAGGCCAGATTTAGCAATTTCAAGTTTACAAAGAATTGCTAAATTAAATGGACGTTCTTTGCCTCCTGGAAGGTTAATTGAAGGTAATAAAGCAACAATAAATGGACGGGGAAAATTACTTGATCTATTTTCACCAATGCTTGCCGGAACAACTTTTAGGCTTTGGATATTGTGGACAGTTAATGCTTTTTGTTATTATGGTGGTTTAATTTACTATACATACCTATGTTAAATTTTAAAAGAAAATAAAAAAAATACTCAACAAATTTTGGAATTTTTAAAAAATATTGAAAACGCGAAAAATTTCGCGTGACACTCCAACTGCTAATTCTTAAAAATTTTGAAACACGCCAAACGCCAAAAACTTGAGAAATTTAACCATGGCTTATCACATTAGCTTAGTGAAGGCTCATTCTCCTATTTATAGGACTATCAAAGTTGGTGAAAGATTTAAGATATTCTAAATTGAATTTAAAACTCCTTAATTCTATTAAAAAATGAAGGAATTCTGTCACCAATCCTTTTATTCTCTTATCCCATTTAGGTATTGTTCTACTAACAACTGTACTTTTCCAATCTGGGGATGAATGTCATGGCGGAATATCAAAACAAATAAATAATTCAATAAATAATGGAATAGTAATAACAGAACCCCCAATAATTTTAGAATGTAAACCTCTTCTTAAAAAAGATTATATTGATTTGGTAATTATTTAAATTAATCAAAATTTATTAAATTTAAAAAAAGATATCAACAACTTTCTCAGAATTTCCGGGTTTGATTTTAACTGCTATATTAATTGAATGGTTAGGAAGGAAAAGAACAATGGCTATGGAATTTGGTGTTTTTGCTTTATTTTCTTTTCTTTTAATTTTTTGTGTTAAAAGGTTTTTTTTGGTAGTAAAAAGGCGAAAATAATCTAAAATTAAAAAAAAGATATTGGTTAACTACTTTTATTTTTATTTCTCGTGCATTTATTTCTGGTTCTTTTCAATGTGTTTATGTTTACACCCCAGAAGTATATCCAACAACGCTCAGAGCTTTAGGTCTTGGAGCTAGTAGTTCTATGGCTAGACTTGGAGCTATAGGTAGAGAAAAGATGGAAATTAAATTTTTTTATTTAAAATTTTAGTAACTCCTTTTATTGCACAAGTTGCTTCTGGAAATTCTTTGTTGATTCCCATTATGTAAGGAGATTAAATAAATTATTATTTTTTTTTTAAATTATTTAAGTCCGAATATATTTTTAATTTTTAAAGAACATATAGTTTTGCATCCCTAATTGGTTTAGTAACAGCACTTTCTTTACCAATAGAAACTAAAGGAAGGCAAATGATGGTAATTAATATATTTAAATATATTTAATTTAATTTTATAGGAAACACATTAAAAAGACAAAAAAAAAAGAAATGACAGATTTTTAAAATAAAAGAGGATAACAAATTTAATTTTTAAAATTGTTCTGTTTCTTCTGTATATTTAACTAACCAATCAGAAATAAATCCGATTGGATTAGCAGGACGTCGAAGAAGTACCTTCAAATTAAAAATAAATTTTTTAATTTTTAAATTAACACCTCTGCTAATGCTTTGGTTAAAACAGGTGCTACAGTACGTGCCAAATAAAGACCGTTATCACTTCTAAGAAGTCTAAATGTTTTTTAAACTTTTATTTAATTTTACGTTGGCATTCCCAATCTTGCATGTAATAAATGTTCAAATCTATTCTTCTCTGCATCTTCTCCATCATCAATTCCATCTCCATCCCCATTTCCATCAAATTCTATCATTTCCCCTTCATCATCAATATATTCTCTACCTCCACCTTTTTCTAAACCTCTTCTGCCTGTATCAACGCCAGAAGAATGCAAAGAAAGTAAATCAGCTGATTCGCTCGGACTGTCAGGGAAGTCGCCGTGTTGCTTTTTAAATTCTTCATTGTAATTTTTCTTTAAATCTTTACTCACTACAGATTTGGAGAGTAAAGCATCTGCACCCAATTCTTCCACATCACGTTCTTTGAGCAATTTAAGATCAAAAACAGCATTCCGACGGTAATAGTCAGGTGTCCGACCTTCCTAGAAAGAATTTTGTTAGGAAGCTCCATAAGGATTTCATCATCAATTTATTGGGACAAGCAATAAAAAAAGGGATTATCTTCCCATCAGCATTCTTCCTGTTTCAAAACGAATGATTCTAGTTCAATGGATCAACGAAAGGGCCCAGTTTTGAGACCTGGAACTGAGGTTCCCGGAAACAAGGTAACATACTTGATTCGCTTAATTGACCTGTCTAGCACTTAAATGAAATAATAACTGACTAAGTCAATTAATCGAATATTAGAGTAGTTCTTGTATTAGAAACTTACATTATCAACAGCCATAGGATCAGCACCTGCTTTACCTAAAATTTTCAAATAATGACCTCCATCACGTGCAGCTGCTGCATAATGCATTGCTGTCCTTTTATTATAATCTGGAGCATTAAGAACTAAAGGAAAATTAGCAGCAAGAAAACGGATTATTTCTGTTTTTTCATGAATAATTGCTGTATGTAGAGGAGTACAGCCATGTTTATCTCTAGCTAATGCCTTTTAATTTAAATTTATTTTTTTTTAATTTTATTTATTTTTTACCAATCTTTTATTTGTAATTAATTGTTTGATTGATTCAATTCTCCCTTCACGTATTGCTCTATGAATTGAGTCTATATTTGACAAAAGAGAAGGTAATTCTTTCAAAAATATTTGAGCTTCCGGATTATTTGATTTTTTATCGAGAACCAAATCACCGCAACCAGACATTACTAATTGTTCTAATTTTGCTAAATTTCCTTCTCTTAGCCATTGCTGAATGCTAAATATGTCTGTATTTTATTTATTTTACCTTCTGGATAAAAAATCTTTTTTATTTTATTTATTTACTTTGATTCTAAATAGGAAGGCGCCACTCTTGTATGCAAAATTTGTTTTAATGCTTGTTTTGTATCTAATCTCATTCTTTCCAAATTAAGTTCTCCAGGATATTTTAAATAATATTTTGGTAATCTTCCATTCTTTAAAAGGAAAAATATTTAAAAAAATATTTTCTTTTTTCTCTTACACAATCAAAAGTATTTGGATCAGCACCAGCTTTTCTCATTAATTTATACATATAACCCCCATCTCTTAAAGCCGCAGAATAATGTAAAGGAGTTCTTTTACTTTGATCCATTGAATTAACAGATTGCGGGTAATTACGAATTAAATACTTTTAAATTAAAAATTAAATTAAAGAAAAAATTTTATTTTTAAAAACTTTAGCAATTTCTGTTTGTCCAAAAACCACAGCTTTATGTAAAGGTGCAAGTCCTCTACTATCTCTACAAAAAGCTAATTTCTTTCTGTCAGTTAATAATTTAACAGCACGTAAATTCCCCTGTTCTATAGCTTTATGTATTGCTTGAACTTTTGCCTGATATTGAGGTAATACTTCTAGAAAACTTATTGCGTCAGCATCATCCAACTGATTAACCAAAAAAAATAGAAAAATATTTTTTTTAATTTAAAATAATTACTTGATGATTTCTCCCTAACAATAAATCAGCATAACCATTTAAAACTAATTCTTCCAATTTCCCAATATTTCCTGTATGTATCCAATCTGTAATATCTTCTTCTAAATCTTGAAGTAAAGGACGATTTAATTGACCAGAAATTAACTGATTTATTACCTAAAAATATTTTCTTAATTATGAGGGGATTTAGAATTTTAAATCGAAAAAAAATTAAATTTTAATTTTAAATCGACGAACATCTCCTTCTTCTACAGGAGATGAATTATCAACTAAAAATTCTTTTACTTTTCCTTTAGAAAAACTTACAGCATTATCTTTAAGTGTTCTTATATTTAATCTCTTTCCATGTGTTCGATAATAAAAAGGTGTATGTCCATATTTATCTTCAATAAAAGCATCACCACCAGCCTTTTGTAAAACTTTAATCATATGTTCTCCATTAGCATCAGCAGCAGCAAAATGTAAAGCTGTTCTGCCTGCCTAGAAAATTATTTATTTTTAAAAAATCAAAAATATTTAACAAACATGATCTGGTTCGTTAACACAATGAGGATATTTTGTTAACAAAAACCGAACCTAAAAAGATTAATGATTTAAAAAATATTTTTGTATTTATTACAGTAATTGTTTGCCCATATAAAAGAGCTTTATGTAAAGGAGTCATTCCTTCAAAAATAATATTTCTCAAAAATTTAATATATAATTACCGTGACTGTCTTTTGCAGTTGCTAGCATTGTTCTGTCAATTAAAGATTTTACTCGACGAACATCTCCTTCTTCTACAGCTTTATGTATTGAATCAACCTTAATTTTTAAAGAATATTTAAGGCTATATTTAATTTATTAAGAGAAAAATTATTAAAATGATTTAAGAATAAAAAGACAAAGTCTGTGGAAATGCTTCTTTATTGCTATTTAAATTTTTAACAAAATTAGGGCAAAATATATTTAATTAATTAGAATAAAATCCTCAAAAAAATTTCCAAATTTACTATAAGTAACTTTCTTAAGAATAAAAAATACTTTAGATTGATATTGAGAGACTCCTTGAAGAAATTCTGCTGAAGCTAAATTAGTTGAAGATTTATCTTTTAATAAATGTGCTCTTCCATCCAAAACTAATTGTTCAAGTTGTTGTACATCACCTAAGGAAATCCATCTTTGTACTTGCTCATCAGTGGGGGCATCTAAAAAATTTTTTAAAAAATTATAAATATTTTTTTAAGAATATTAAGAGTAAATATTATTTGGAAGATCATCTGAAAAGATGAGAGAAAATGACAAAAAGTATAAGGTTAATGAAAATTAATTAGAATATCTCAAAGTTATTTTTTTAGTCAGACCAGGAAAATTAACTGATTCCTCAAGGAAATCACCGCAGCTTCCGCTCTCCTCCTCCTCCTCCTCAGTTTCCCTTCCTTCATCCAAAATCATTTCAGTATCTTGTCTATTTAATTCACTCAAATTTAAACGAAATTTTTCTCCTTCAAATTTTGTTAAAATCATTTCTTCTGTTGGGGCAGAGGAATCCAATGAATGAGGGGAAGAACAAGAAATTAATTTATTATTATTTGTATTTCTGTTGTTAAAAGGGGTGGTAATTAAGGGGTAATGAAAATGGTTTTGTCGACGTTCTAACCAAAATTTATACATTTTTGGGGAAAGAATTTTAGGAAGTAGAAAGAATGAAAAATAATCTTTTGTGTATTTTAAAAGAGATAATTAAGGATAAGAAAAATTTAAATCTGAAAAATATTATTTATCAAAAAAACTTTTTTAGGTTCTGAAGAGAATCAAAATATTGGAGGGAAACATTTAAGGGGGTAAATAAAGGGTAAAGTGTCACTCTCAAATAAAAAAATATTTTTTAGAAAATATTTAAGAATAAAAGCTTGATTGGAGAAAAAAGCAAAAAAATGTATAAATAGTTGGTTAGTATGTATTTATGTAGAACGACGACAAAAGCATCACGTAAAAATAATAAAAGAGGCGGTAATAATAAATGAGGAATATATTAATTACTACATCATTAATTATTTTTTAAAATATATATATGTATAATTATTTGATAAAAATAAATATATGTATTTATTTTTATTTATAATTTTATATTTTTAATGTTTTATTAAATATGATAAACATTTTCTAATTAAATCCTCCTTAAATCCTAAAAAGCTGTAAGGAGAAAAACTTTTACAGAAACTAAAAATTGTTTTGAAATTGCTTTAAAATAAAAAAACAAATGATAATTTTGGATTAAAAATGTTTTTTTAAATAAATCTTTTTTTAATTTTTATTTCCTTTTTTCCTAAAAACATTAATTAATTGAACAAAGTTTAAATTTTGATATAAAAGTACGAAAAATAAAGAGAGAGAGAAATAAAGGATAATGGAGTATATTTAAATATATATGTAATTTTAAAAGAAAAATTCCCTACCGGGATCAAAAATAGAATAACCATCTTCATCCATAGATATATTATTATTTCTCATATTTTGTAAAGACAACAAACCATTTTTGGATATTTTATTATTTATTAATTTTTTTTCTTTTTCATTAATATTTAAAAGAGGTAATGGACGAACCATTTGTTTTGGATTTGCTCTATAACGTTCTGCACTAAATCCATTCTTTAAAAATTATTTTTAATTGTTGAATAAATTAAAATTTAATAAAAATTTGTTTAGAATAATTTATTTATTTATTTACTTTGTCAGGAATTTTTATATCAGCCCCAAGATCTGACAAAGTGTCATAAATAGCATTTTGTTGGGGAGCTGCATAATGTGCAACTGTTCTGCCCAACTAAAAAATTTTTTTGTTTTAAAAATTTAAAAATAAATGTTTAATTAAAAATTAAAATGTTTTAACAGTTTTAAAGATTTTAAAAGAAATTCTTCAGTTAAGGACGAGGTGGGGGGGGGGGGGGGGGGGATTGGGAAAAATAAATAAAGATAATCAGATTTTTGGAATTACGACAATTGACTGGTTTAAAATGACGTTTCCCAAATAATTTCTGAATTAATGCGGCGCTGAAAATATCAATATATGTACTTCTCTTATTTTTTAAAATTTTATATTTTCAATTGTCGCCCCTATTTTTCAATATTAACATATTTAAACTTTAATTTCTTTAAATTTACATGATCAGAAATATTTATATGTGCTGGAAATTGATTTGCTATAAATTCAACCATTTCATGTCTTTCCTCTAAAACGGCAATGTGAAGAGGTGTTAAACCTTTTTTATTTATTTTTTAATAAAAAAACAATTAAAATTACCTCTTAAATCCCTAGCCTGAACAATTTCTTCGTCTAACAAAACTTTAAGTTTACGAAAATCATTTGATTCAATAGCTCCAAATACTTGAGAAAGTCTGTTTTGTGCTTGCCGATAAGCATAAATATATTTAACTAATCTATTAAGATAATCTATTTTAAAATTATTTTTAAATAATTTTAAAAAACAAAATTAATTAATTATTTATTTAATATATTTATTTTTTACTTTTCATTTCCCAAATGTTTTTTAACAACAAGCCAAACTTTTCCACCCAACCCTTCAGAATATAATTGTTCTAATTGACGATATTGTTTTTGATTAAAATCTATAGACAAAACACGTCTTTCAATATTTTCATCAACAATAGATTCATCCCCATCTGTTGAATTATTAAATAATAAATAAGAAATTATTTTTTGTAAATTATTAGTTTTTTGCATTTTTTTTCTAAACTAATTATTTTCCTAAAAGGATTTTAAAAATTAAATTTAAATTTTTGCTACTAAAAAAATTTTTTTTAGAATTTTCAAAAATAATTCCCATCTAAATTTTCTAACAAATATTTTTAAAAAAATTTTCAAAACTAACCACTATCTTTAACTAAAAACATTTCTTCACCCTCCCCCTCTCCTCCTCCTTCATTTCCTCCCATTTCATCATTTTTGTTTATCCTCCAATTTGTCCTTATTAAATCCTCTTCTGTCGATTCATCCTCATCCTCACTATCTGACAAAATTACTTTCTCTATATCTGGAAATTCTTCTTCTTTTTGTCCATCCATCTAAATAATTATAAAGTTTTTCTGTGAAATTAAATTTAAAAAAATTCTTTTAAGTTTTGTTTACCTAATTAACACTATTAATTATACAGAAATATATTTTAATTTCTGTCCCAAAGGGTGTCTAATTTATTTTAGAATAAAATTTAATTATTATAGGTAAGTAATACTTTTCTTTTTCTTTTCTACTTTCCCCTTTTATTTTTTAAAAATTATTCTTTTTTAGCACCTTTTCTTCATCATTTTCTTTTATTTTCTTTGACTTTTTTGTTATTTTATTTCCATTTATTTTTGAGGAAATCTCTGCTCCAGCTCTATAAAGAATTCTTGTCATTTGTGTACGTTGATGCTCATCGGGTAAACAGCTAGCATAATGTAAAGATGTCCGTTGAGCCTTAAAAAAGAGAAGATTTTTTTATATTTTTTTAATCACAGTTCCCATGGAAATATAAAAAATTCCTTTTATTAAAAATGAATAAATATTTAAAAGTGACTATTTAATAATAATAATAATAATAATAATAATGATGATGTTATTTAAAAATAATATTTTTGTTAAATTATTAAAAATATTTGTGGATATAAAATGTTTGAAAAGATAGAAGAAAATAAAGAATTTTATAGAAGATTAATAATAATTAAATTAAAATAATTAACAGAGATTCTAATTTTTTTCAATTAACCTCCAAAGGGGTTTTAATTTAGTGTATTTTAAAAATCTAAATAATAAAATATTTAATATTCCAAATACCTTATCTACTAAATCAACACAACGAGGAAATAACAATAATAAATATCTAGCCATTCTAGCCCTTCCATACAAAACAGCAATATGTAAAGGGGTTCTTCCATATTCGTCTTTCCCTGTTGCTGTATCCCAACTATCAACTAATTGTTTTAACGTTCTTTGGTCTTTATTTCGAATTGCTTCGTGTATAGCTAAAATTCGTGTTTGGAGATGTAAAAGTGTTGGGGCTAGATCACGACTTTCTGGAGGAAATATTCTTCCTTCAATTTGTGATTTGTAGTCTCCAGCTAAATATTTAAAAATGAGAAAAAAATTAAATAATTATTCTTTAGAATTAACTAAATTTAATTAATAAATAAATTTAATTAATTACCCAAAACAATTTCTCTCAAAGCTTTTACATTTCTTTGAGCAATCAATTCATCAATATTATCACCTGGCCGTATCGGAACTAAAAGAAATTAAAATCTTTTATTTTGTTTAAAAACTTCAAAACATTGATTCAATCCGCGTATTTGGTGCATATCCAATAAATGGGGTGATCGATGGAAATTCATAGGTGTATATCCTTCAACATCAAGTAAAACCTCATTAGCCCCATAATCAAGTAAAATATCAAAACATTCCTCTTCCTCCACAGATTGTTGAATATTATTGTTATTGGATTCGTCTGAATTTTCTTCTAATTTTAAGCCTTTAGGGCCTAAAGTTCCAGCTATGGCAGCTGCATAATGTAAAGGGCTTCGGCCCTCCTAAATGGAAGAGAAAAATAATTAAAAAGAAAAAATATTTACAGCATCACGAGAATCAACCAAATTACGGTCTTTTTCGAGAAGAATTCGAAGAATTATTGGCCGTTCAAAAATTACAGATAAATGAATCTAATAAATAAAATAAAAGTAAACAAAAAAAGAGAGAATTGTTACAGTAGTTGTATGAGTTCTTGGATGTCGGGACTGTACGAGATGTCTAAAATCAATTAGTTGACGAACTGTATGTTCATCTCCATTTACTACAGCCTCCAAAAATCTTTCATATTTAACCTAAATATTTTGTGAAAACAAATAAAAAATATATTTTTTTGTTAGAATAATTAATTTTTATTCAATTTTTAAGCTCACATTATATTCAGCTAAGTCTGCAATAAATTGTTTTGAACGATTATGGCCATAAATAAAATTTTCTTTATATTCCGTCCCCATTAAAAGGTCTGAACGGCCTGATAGAAGTAAAGATTCTAATGGTTGTATATCTCCATTAACTATCCATCGATTGAGCTGTTCAGAAGTTCGGAGATTATCTCCCAAATGAGGAGGACGCCAACGTGCCCCAACAAGACCGGCACTAAATGGACTGCCTGCTGGAGGCCAATCTAGAGAACCTCCAGATTGAAGAGTAGGACGAGGGGGATCTATTAATATATATTTAAATTTTGAATATAAATTGATTAAAAACTAAGAGAAATTCGTAATCCTTGTGCTTTTCCTTTCCTTCTTTCTCGTAAACTACTCGTAATCTCATCTGGAGCGATTACTGTAACAACGTTTTCAGTCGAAGTTTCATCTTCATTTTCTTGAAAATTATCTCCCGGTACTTTAAGGGAAACTCGGCGATGTTTAATTACATCCAAACGCATTTTTAAAATTAGAAAAATATTTATAATTTTATCTTAAAAACAAAAATAGTAAAATAAAGTAAAGAATAAAATATTTACATATTTAAGTGGGAGAAATGAATAATTTTGTAAATGAAAGATGTTAAGGAGAAAGAGAGAAGAAATCCTTAAATGGGTGTCCAAATAAATTATAAAAAAATTAAGTTTTACTTTAAAAACATTGAAAAGATTAAATTCTCAGTCACTTAAAATATAAGAAAAGTTGTCTGGCTTCTTTAATAAAAAAGTAATTTTTTGCATTTTTATCTCCCTAAGGACAAAATATTCCCGGATATCCATTAAAGTGTTTATAAATAACATTATTTCTATAAAAATCGCAGAATTAAATATTAAGCTGAATTTTATTTATGTTAGTAAAATAATTTATTTTTAATATACTAATCAATGTCAGATTTATTTATAAAAAAATTAAAATAAAATTTCAATTAAATCAAATTTATTAAATTATAAAATTTTTCTATTTTTCAAAAAACAATAAATTATGAGAATATAACCAAAATTCTGGAATAAATTAAGCAAAAGAAACACGTACATCTATAATAAAATTTGTAATCAAATTTAAAAACCATAATTTTGTCTAAATTAGTAATTTAATTTAAATTGTATATAAAAATATATTTTAAATATAATCAAAAATCAACAACATCCATTGAATTAATTGGAAGTGGACGGCAAAAACATTTCTGGCCATTAATTATCTCATTAACAATAACCGAAAATTCAGTTCCTTCTTTCCAAAATCGGCGAATTTGAATCTGAAGACAAAAAGTTAGAGGAATTGAATAAAAGAATGTAATAAAAAATCTTTTTGGTTTGAAGCCTGTAAAAGGTAAAAAAAATTTCAATAACTAACCATATCAGCATTTACAATCTGTGCCGGAAACTGACAAGCTGGAAACCGCCAAATTGGAAAGTTTTCTGGAACATCAAAGACGCAATTGTTTAAAACCAAATGATCTTGAATATCCAAAATGTCGAAATCCTTGATTGAGACACTACTTTCATTTTCTTTTTTTGTGATATAACCACGACGTAAACGTTTTGAACGATCATAGAAAAAAACCATTCTTTTACTATCAGGAGTTAAACATTTAGTTGGTTGCTCGTCGAGAATTTCCAAAAGATCAGAGTAATCACTAAAAAGAAAAATTAATTTATACAAAAAATCAGGGGTGATAATTTAAAAGTACAGTACTACGAGTTTAAAAATAGAAAATAATTTTAATCGAACACGTATTATGGAAAGAAATCCCTGCTTAAAAGTAAATTGTCTTTCTCGAGTGTCATGGGGTGTGCGCCAAAATTTTGGCGTTTACTCTGGCGTTCCTAACGCAAATTTTTTCTGAAATATTTTTTTTCAGCGCCGCAAGCGTAAATTTTGAATTTCAGAGGCCGTATGCCAAAAAATTTCACTTTTTTCCCCATTCCCCAAATTTATTCCTTTTCACCATTTCGGGGGGGGGGGCTTTAGCCCCCCGGCTACGCCCTTGTTTAATAGTATAAAATAAACTAAAAACCTTAATAAAAGTCTCAATTTCGAAGAAAGTTGGCATAATTCCAATTTAGCATCTCCATTTGACACTACACTCAAAATTTTAACTCTCAATTTATTTCCACTACGGAAACCATTAAAAGAAGCAGTAGAAAATAAATTGTTCTTTTTAAGTTTCGGGCAGTTACGAATATCCAAAATGTATATTTTATCTCCTAAAAATTAAATTTGAGTGGAAATAAATGAAAATTTTAACCTTCAATTAAAATTTCACAAAAATCCGCAAGAAACTCCATCAAATATCCAAGTAGCCCCATTTTTGTTTGAAGTAAAGGATGTGGCGAAATTTTATTTAATTGTTCAAATAATTCATTTAAAAGCATTTTTCCATTTGCATTTTTGTCAAAAATAGTGGAAATTTTAATTGAAATTTTAAGAAAGTCTAATTTTGAATTGAAAGTTGGCTTGTCAACAGACTTAACAGTTGTAGTAGGTTGAATTGGCAATGAGGTGTTTGTTGAAGTTGATGGAACGTTATTATTACTCGTAATTGTTGAAATGGAAGAAATTTTCGGTAAAGGCGTAGAAGTTCGTGACATAACCCGAGATGGCAATTTTGCAAAATAAATAGATGGATCGATGAATTCTCCTAGAAAAAATAAAAAGTTTTAAAAAATTTAGCTAACAATAAACCAGTTAAACATCGTCGTAATTTAACTGTATAAAGGCTTGAAGATGAATCTAATTGAATAACTCTAAAGAAAGAGGAAGCTGGATATAAAGCTTTTTTGAAAGATTCTCCAACAATTCGAATATTTTGTGGACAACCCAACAATCTATTTAACTAAAAATAAATAAAATATACTTAAAAATCTAATTCAAAAACCTCCTTCGACGAGAGAGCACAGCCAAATTCCTTTTCGTAAAACCTTTTAAGATCATCAATTTTTGACGAAGACAGAGAGCCATCATTCAATTGGAAAAGATAAAGAAGACGAGAAAGATCAGCCTAAAATTAAGCAAAATAATAATTTCAGACCCATAAACTAAAATTTAAAAATACTTGTGGAGGGTGGAATTCATTTTTTAATTTGTCAATATATTTACAAACAGAAATATTCTCTTTCTCTTCCACAGATTCTTCAATTTCGTCAAAAAGAATATCAAACTCAGAATCATCAGAAACAAAAGCTTCATCATCTTCATCGTCAAACTCATCAATAACTTCATCAACCTCAGTTTCTTCCTTTGCATCGACTAAAACAGTTCCAGATTGTTTATTAGAGTCAATAGGATTATCAAGGCTTGAAACGGATCCAATACGTGAGGAAGCATCAGTAAGAGTAGATTCATCATCCGACGCTGGTACACGAAAGTCTTCGCTGAAATTTTAAGTTAAATAAGAAATAGAAACAAAAAGGGGGGAGGAACGACAACGGGTTTACAAAAGTTTCACTCGCGACGCAAAAAAACAAAAAAAATTGGGATGCAAAAAATTGGATTTTGATAAAAAAAATGACGAAAAGTCAGTAGGGACAACCGAAAAATGCAGAAATAGACTAGAATAAAAAATTAAAAAATGATTAAAAACATTCAGAGTAAAGAATATAATTTAAATTGAAAAATGCAGTTAAAATAATAAAAAGAAAGAAAACATACTCGTCAGAAATAAGCGGTTCAAATGTTTGACCAAGAATTGGTCGGCCTTTTCCCAATTTCATTGAAAATTCTCTCTCGGCTTGCTCTAATTCAGTTAGATCATTAATCGAAGAATGAAGACTAATAACTCGTGGAGTAGAAGCACGTGAGAAACCTAAAATATATTTAAATCAAAAAAATGTTTTTCCTCAAAAAATACTTGGAGGTGAGCTTCGTCCATCCCTCATCCTTTCTTCTTTTCCATTAAGTAAATTAGTTTTATTTCTTGATTGATGTCCAGTACCATTTTGACGCTGAGATAGTGGTGCTCTAACACCCAAATCAATTAAATTCGCATTTTCAGAAATTGGTTGTTTAACCCGCGGTTTTGATGATGGAATATATCCTCGATGGTAAGGCGGTAATAAATGTGGAGGTACTGATTGACCATTCTGAGAAATTGGATGGCTCTGGTTAAATATTTGTGGCGGATAAATTGGTGGAGGCACTGAAGAAAGTCTAATATGAATTGGATTTTGTCGTTGATTAAGTCTAAGTTTTCTTTCCCTAAAAATTAACAAAAATAATTATTAAAAATATTCAATACTTGTGTTCAGCAATTTCTTTATTTGATTGATCAATCAAATTCAAATTTTCGATAGTTGTTACAGTTGGGACAGGTTTAAAACGAACTAAACCACTTGGAAGTTCTTCAACTACAACATCATTTGGAAATGATTTCATTAAAGCAATTAAACCATCAACACCATCAGAATATTCGAGAAGTTTAGCAATATTATAAACATCAGTCTGCCAATCCTCTCTGAAATTTTAAATTTAAAGACATTCAAAAATAATTTATAAATCACTTAAAGTCTTTAATAAATTCAAATATAACAGCTCCATTACTTCCATACGCAGTTAGTGAAGATTGTAAACGTTTTTGAAATTCTGCACGAATGTGCTCCTTATTTTTATCAGTCATTAAATAAAACTAAAAATTGAAAATTAAAATGTAAACTAATAGTAATTCTAAGTATTTTGGAAATATTTTTGCATTGAAAAGTTATAAATTAACTAAACAGTATAAAGATCAATTAATTGATTTTCTTAAAAGAATGAGACGGAAAAATAAAATACAAAACTTCAAACAATGTAATTTGACTTGCAAAAAGCAATTATTTCAGTGACTTAACACAAGACCAAACGTGTCTGGTGATTTGGGCAGTGGTGAATTGGGCAGTGAGTTAAATGGGCAGTGAGTGATTTGGGCAGTAAACGTTTTTTAAAGAATAATTTTACACGCAAAAACAATTTGAGTAGCATTATAAAAATAATTTTGAGTGATTTGGGCAGTGACTTAAAAAACAAAAAAATTTTATTCTAAATTAAAGTAAATCCAGCACATTTTTCAAAATATATATAATCCAGCATATTTTTCAAAACATTGTACCTTGGGCTTCGGTACCTCAAATTTTTGTGTGTTAATAATTAGAAAATATAAGTTACTGCCCAAATCACTCAAAATTATTTTTCTAGTGTTACTCAAATTGTTTTTGCGTGTAAAATTATTTTTTAAAAAACCTTTACTGCCCAAATCACTCACTGCCCAAATAACTCACTGCCCAATTCACCACTGCCCAAATCACACGGCACCAGACCAAAGATGTGCACCATGGCGTTTTGTCGTTATTTTTGACCGATTTTGGCGTTGGCGTTATTTTCCCCTTTTTGGCGCGCCGAAACGCCAAAATTTTACATCCTAACGATGGAAATTGTTTAAATAAAAAATTGAATGGCGGAATTCTAGTCTCATGGCATTCAAAAATTGTAAAATTTCGCCATAAACGGTCCTTCAGACAATAAAAATTTTGCGGTACACCTCAAAAGGGTGTGTACATAAGGGCGCGCGAAGCGGCACAAAAGGGCGCGAACGTTAGGCGCCCGAGCTTAAATTTTTACTAAAATTTTGTCTATTTTCATTCATCCAACAACAGGGAAAGTTGTTCCAACACCGAGGAATGTTGTTGCGGTAACGGAGGAGTTTGTTTCGTCAATTGGACTGAAGCGGCTGATACTGAATCGTCCTTTTCCGCGAAAATTTTGGCGTTTGGCGTTGGCCGCGTTTGGCGTATCTTACAAATTTAAAAATTGGCATTTGGCGCACCAGGCTACCGGAACCGATTTTTTGACTTGCCACGTCAATACGATTTTTGGAAGGCCAATGATTCCTCCTTTGTCGAGGTTCATTGTCATTTTTCAATAATCGTTGAACTTTCGGGGTTGGGTTATTAAAAACATAAATCTAAAATTTCTTTTTTTTTTACATTGGAGGGTTAAAGTTCAGCATCTTTTACTAAAGTAAAATATGGTGATTAGTACATACTTAATATTTCGTCTCATTTTTGTATACACAATCTTTTTTCTGAATTTTTATTAGTTTAAAATAGAATATACTTATAAAAATTGTTTAACCTAAAATATGGGGTGGGGGGGGGGGGGGGTTTGGGGGGTTTTTTAGCTTTCTTTTCTTCAATTTTATTGACAGCTGACTTTTAAATGCAATAAAGAAAAGAGAGAATTAGTAGAAATTGGTCTATATTCGTTTTTCATTTTTTTCAGTTTTTTGGAAGAAAAATCGACAACGATCCTTTACTTTCTTGTTAGTAAAAATAATTATTTTTTAAATTTATTTTTTTTTCTCACTCTTTTCTTTAATTTTTTTCTTCCGCTCTTTTGAATTTTTTATAATAATTATTTTAACAGACATTTTATAGGTATCTAATTAATTATTAAAGAATATCAAGTCATTGAATAAATTGTTCATCCAGCTGTAATAGACACCAGCATTGGACAAACAAATTATTTTTTTAAAAAGCTCTTCTTATTTTTTAAGTAAAAAGCTAGCTAACTTTTACCGCGCAGTCATCCATACTTTTATATTTTTCTTTAAGTTCTTGTCTATATTTTTTTCTTTGACATTCTCAATATTATTTATTTTTTTTTGATTATTTACTCAATTATATTTTGAATTAAAAAAATATTCTTTCAAAATTTTTTGGAAATTTCTCATAAATATTTGTGGAAATGTGCGCGTCAGATTTAATTTATTTAAAAAATATAAATTCAAACAATCGATCTATTCTCGAACAGGTTATCCTCATCTCCATTTCCTTTTTTTCACGAAAATAATAGAAAAAATACTTTGTTGATAGTAAGTTTATTTAGTAGGTATATACTCTATACATATTATTTGTGTATTGCGCGAACTTTTCTAAATTAACAATTTTATTTTTAAAGTTTTTTTTATTTTTATTTTCATGTTTTTTAATAGTTAATTTAGTCTTTAGCCTTATACTTTCTAACTTACCAATCATCATTTTTTATTGAGCTTTTTCATTTTTTTTAATTTCAAGTTTATTAATTTTATTTTTTAATTTTTATATTTTTAAATCTCAATTTATTAATTAAATTTAATTATTTAAAATGTTTGAAAAATTCTCGTTTTATCAACAACATTTTTAGCTTTAATTATTTTTTTTTCAATTAAATTTCCAAATTTGTCTATGAATTTGGAAATAAAAAAAGCAAATTCTTTAATATATTTTCGACAAGCAAATAAAATTAAAATCTTTAAAATTAGAATTAAATTTTCTCATCTATTTTTGTATAATTTAATTTTAAATGATTATTAAAAAGTCTTTAAATTTAAAAAAATTAATTGATTGATTTAAATTTTAAATATAATTTTTATTTATTTTTGTTTTAACCAATTTTAAATTCAAAATAAAGTGTTTTTTTCTTTAAAGTCAACCAACAAATCCTCTTTTATATTTAATTTGTAAATGAGTAAAAAATGAAAGAAAAAAGTCTTTAACACTTCCACCCACTCATCCATTTTCAGTGTTTTTTAAAAAATCTTTATTTTTGTTGGAATTCCTCCGCTTGGCCAATTAGTTTATTTTTTTTGCAGTTTTTTTCCTTTTATTGCCTTTTTCTCTCTCAGAGGATTTTTTGAATTGTGTCATTTAGATATTATAAATTAACAACACGAAAACAAATGACACACTTGATTTATACTATTTTTATTTCTAAAAATAAATATTTTTTTATTTAATTATTAAACGTATAAAATTATTTTTTTACAAAAATTCTGTAAAAATAATTTATTTGCTCTTTTCTCTTTTAATTTTTAATATTCTCTTTCAATTTTATATTCCTCTAAATTAATTGGTTTTATCAAAATTTTAAGCCAATAAATTTTTGTTTTAAATAAAGTATAAGCTAAGGGGAGATTGCTTTATTCTCAACCATTTTAGAGCCAACTAAATAGTAAAAAGAAAAGCTAAAAACTAAAAATCTACAATATTTTTATCATTGCTAACTAAAATTTTAAATTAAATTTTTGTTTAATTTAAAAATTTAAAAAAGTTTTCAAAAAGAATTATTTATTGTCGACAATTTTGTATCAGAAAATATTTATATTTTATTTTATTCATCTTCCTTTTCATTTAATTTCTCTCGTTTTTAAAGCCATTTAACTTGAGACTTTTGGCACTTGCTAATTGTCTTTGGCGCTCTTTTAGTTGTTAAAGTTTTTCAATAACAAAACAAAAAAACTCTTGGCAATTAAATTGTTAAATAAAAAGAGAGGGGGAAGAAAGGATTGACAGAAAAATGTTAATTTATTATTTACTGTTCACCAACCTTTTTAATTTTTTTGTGCTTCAGTATTTTATGTATATTTAATACCTACAAATTATATTTAACGGTAAAACAAAAGAAGATTCACAAGTATTTCTTAACATTTCTTAAGGAAGTTATATTTCATTATTATTTTTGCACTTTAATAAATAAATAAATTTTTTGAAATAAATTTTTTATTGTCAATTTATTTCATAAAAAAATATTTTTTTATTAGTTTTATTTTTGGTTTAATTTCCCCGTCAAAAATATAATGGAGAACATTTTTATTTTAACACAGCGGGATCCTCAACAAAATTTACTTTATTATTTTTTTGTCAAAACTTTAGGCGTTAATCACATGTTTTTTAATTTTCTGCTGAATATTAAAATAATTTTATTAATCAATTTAATTAAATAAAAATTATTTTATATATATTTTTTTAATTTAACAATTCTGTCCACTGTATATTCTGTTTGTTAATAACGAGCAATAAATGGTCAATGATTCATTCAGCCCCGTCCTTAATAGAGGAAATTTTGAATTAATATGTAAATATTCTCTATAATATTTTTTTATTTTCCAATCAAATTTATTCTTTAAATTTTTGTCTTTTTTAAAAAACTTTTTTCACAATTTTAAACTTTTAATTTTTTTCAGATTTTTTATTTAAATATTAAAGTCCACATAAATTATTTTATTTTTTAAAGTCACTAACCAACCACCACCTTCCAGCTATTTATTTATTTTAATAGTACTCTTTTACGTAGATGTCCCCCCAATTTTTTTTTCCGCTTTTTTTCAAAATAATTTCCATTCAAGTTCCTTTATTGTAAATTTATATAGGTGAGGAATGCCGTTTTAAATGCTCTTTCCGCTTGAATTTCTCGGCAAGCGGTTGGGACTTTTTTTTAAACTTTTCTTTTCCTGCTGGTTATATTTTACTTTTAATATTGAAAAAAGAATATATTTATATATACCCACTTTTAGGATTTTTCATCTTCTGTCCTTAAAAAAAGTGAAAGGCTAAAGCCGTTCCATTTCATCGACCAATCTTCAATTGACTAACTTTTTATTTATTTTTATGTAAATAAAACCAAAAAAAGCAAACAAAAAATCAAATATTTATTTAAAAATATTATCATTTTTATAATACTTTTCAAAGTTTAATTTAAATATTATTAAAAATCATCGAGAACTCCTTTCCCTCTCTTTTTTGAAATTATAATTTTTGTTGAATGATAAAAAGTTATCTACTCCCTTCACCCAGCTGCTTATCAGTTTATTATTTATTTAATTTTTAAATTTTATTTTTTAAAATAATATATAAGTATTTTTTAAACATTGTTTAAATTTTATTGTGTAATAATTTTCATCATTTAATATGTACAATTGATTAAAACGATTTTAATTTTTTTTAATAGTGCATATTTCATATATATTTTTTAAAAATCTTTATTTTAATTTGTTAATATTTTTAAAGTAAAATACCTAAATAATTTAAAAATGGCTGGCTCAAATGGACGAGGTTATTTTTCTTTATTGGATTGGCTACGGAAAAATGCTTTAGTCTGTGCTACTGCTGGAGGTAATTTAAATTTAAATTTTATTAATTTTTACAAAAGTATTTTTTAAGGTGTACTTCTCGGTGCTTTATTGGGCTCTCTAATTCGTTTAGGAAATCCTTCAAGTCAGACAATTATGTTATTAAGTTTTCCTGGGGAATTACTTATGCATATGTTGAAAATGATGATTATACCTTTAATTTGTATGTTTTCTTTAAGGGAAAAAAATTAAAATATTTAATTTAAAGTTTCTTCTCTTATTTCCGGTCTAGCCCAATTAGATCCAAAACAATCTGGGCGGGTATGTTTTTATTTAAAAATAAAATTTAAAAAATATTTATTTTCCTTTAAAGGTCGGTAGTTTGGCTGTAATTTATTATTTTGCTACAACAGCAATAGCAGTTATTACTGGAATTGTTTTGGTTTTAGCTTTACATCCTGGAAATCCAGAACATCACAAAGATTTAAGTAATGGAAGAGAAATTAAAAGAGTTAGTACTGTTGATACTTTACTTGATTTAATTAGGTAATTTTAAATTTAATAAAAAGAAATATTCTTTTTAAAGAAATATGTTCCCAGAAAATATTGTGCAAGCAACAATGCAACAAATGGAAACTACCGTTCAAGTTGTTAATAAAACAATTCCTGGAAGAGACCCAATTAGATATAAACCTGTTTATAAAGATGGAATGAATATCCTTGGTTTTTAAATAAATTATTTTTTGATTTAAAAAGAAATATTTTTTTGAAGGAATTATTGTTTTTTGTATAAGTTTTGGAATTGTTATAAGTCAATTGGGGGAACGTGGACGTATTATGGTTTGAATTTTTGAGTCTATTTTTTTAATAAATTTATTTTTAAGGTTGAATTTTTTGGTGTTTTGGATTTGGCTATAATGAAACTTGTTTCTCTTATTATGTAAAAATTAATTTAAATATTTAAAATTTTATTTGTTTTTAAATAGGTGGTATTCTCCATTAGGCATTACTTGCTTAATTATGGGAAAAATTCTTGAAGTTGATGATATTAGCAATACTTTTCGGTCTTTATTTATGGTAATATTTAATTAAATATATTTTTTATATCAATCCTCTTATTAAATTCCTCAGATTCTTTGAAAAATATTAATTTTAAAGGGGAAACATCTAGTGTAGGTAAATTAGAATTCATCCTAAAATTAATTACACTAACATTATTTAAAATTACACTAACATTATTTACAATTTAAATTTTATTTTTTTTTAATTTAGTACACAGTAACGGTGCTAAGTGGTTTAGCTATTCACTCATTAATTTCATTACCTCTTCTCTTCTTTCTATTAACTCGACAAAATCCTTTTATTTTTATGCGTGGATTGCTTCAAGCTTGGGTTACAGCTTTGGGAACGGTAAATTAATAAAAATAAATTTAGCAAATTTAAATTAATTTGAAGGCTTCTAGTTCTGCTACTCTCCCAATTTCGTTTCGTTGTTTAGAAGAGAATTTAGGTATTGACAGACGTGTTACTCGTTTTGTTTTGCCTGTTGGGGCAACTATAAATATGGTAAATTAATTTATATATATTTTTTTAAATTTTATTTTAAAAAGGATGGAACAGCACTTTATGAGGCTGTAGCAACAATCTTTATTGGTATTTATATAAAAATAAATATATTATAAAATTTTTAATTTTTAAGCACAAATGAATAATGTTCAATTAACTTTTGGTCAAGTAGTCACTGTCTCCCTAACAGCTACTTTGGTAGTTAATTTTAAAAAATATTTATAGGTATATACTTTAGCTTTTTTTAAACATTAATTAAATACGCAAAATATCGCCAAATATTTTTAGTCCTCAACCTATCGTAACACATAAGGATGTATTATTTTATGAATATTTATATACAAAATATATTTTTAAAAGACAAAAAAATCAAATTAAAATCCAAAAAAAATAAATTAGAAAAATTTATTATCATTAAGTATTTATTCTCTATATTATGTAGGTAGTTGTACTTTAACTTTGAGTATTTTAAGTTTTTAATACTTATTTTCATTAAAAGGCTTCTATTGGGGCAGCTTCTGTTCCATCTGCTGGTCTAGTTACAATGTTGCTTGTTTTGACTGCTGTTGGTTTACCTGTAAAAGACGTTTCTTTAATTATTGCTGTTGACTGGTTTCTGTAAGTTTTTTTCCTTCCAAAAATTTTTCAAAAAATTAATTCGATTTAGTGACCGTATTCGAACGTCAATAAATGTTTTGGGGGATGCATTTGGCGCTGGAATTGTTTATCATTATGCAAAAAAGGATTTGGCGAAAGCTGATGCTGAACATGCGAGAAAAATGCTTGAACAAAATGATGCTTTAATGATTGCTGGGGAAAAAGGACGGAGAAGCAGTTGAGTAATTTTTGTGGAGGGGGGGGGGGGGTGAAGAGAAGAATTTAAAAAATCTATAACCTTTCATTGTTCTAAATTCACACTTTATTTATCCTAACCTAAATAACATATTTACATCCCAATATTAATTATATATTTTTTCAGCATTTATGGTTCACAATGATGATCAACAATTACAACTTTTAAATTCAAATAGGCATGGTTATGAGCCAGTCCCAAGTTCTGAAGAGCCAACAGCAGTTACTCAAACAAGCGATCCTTCGACAACAACAAATAATAATCATCCTTAAATTTATTTTCTTCCTCTTATTTTCCTTTAATTGTCCCCCCCCCCCCCCAAAATTAAGGACACAGAGCTTTTCCTTTTATTGTACCAAAATTTTTTAGTTATTTGTATCCCGTGTGTTTTCTTTATTTAAAAGTGATTCAAAAAATATTTTTAATATATAATTTGTTATATGTATAATTCTGAATTTTCTTGGCTTTTCTTTTAAATGAGAAAAGAAAATTTTGTTTTAAAAAACCTAAAAGCCAAGTTTTTTCTTTATATTGTTTTATTTTGTTTAAGAAATCCTTATATTTTTATACTAGTCTCTGTCTTCGTCTAACTTTTATTAGATTTTCTAAAGATATCTGGCTATTTATAAATTAGGTAGGTAATATCTGATTAATAAATAAGTCAGAAAAAGCTGTTATAGAATTTTACAAAAACAATTGTACAAAAACTTTTATTTTTTTAACTCTTTCCCTTACCGGTTAATTTTTTATCATTCCTTTTTGTCACAAATTGTCAACAAAAAAATAAAAACATTTTATTTTGAATTATAAAAATTTTTTCTAAATTATTTTTTATCCAGAAGTAGATAAAATTATGGGAGTTTCTCCATCACTGGGTATTTGAAGTTTTTGTAAAGGAGGAGGAGAAGGGCCTAACCAGAAAGTAAAAACCAACAATGCAAAAAATACCTGAAAAATTTAAATTTAATAAACTTTAAACATTTATTTTAGAAATTTAAACTGACACTTTCTATGGACGGACATCCTAGAAAGAGAACAATTGAATTGATGAAAGTAGTTAATATTAAAAGAGACTCGGATTTTTTCTATAAAAGTATGAATTTTCGAGTATTTCCGGCAAAGAGTTATCTCCAATCAGTCACCACATCGCACATTTTTGTCGGCGGTCGAGCAACAGCACCAAACTTCATAGACTCCTTTGCGCACATAGACGATATTCGTCAAAGCAGAACAACAACAGATGTCTCACAACGGCGGTAGCAGTCAAAACAATGGCTGTAACAACGACAGAAACGACAGAGACAATGGCAGCAGTCGGCGACTTAGGGGCGTTCAGAAAGGGATCGGGCAATGCTCCTGGAGAAGTAGCTGTAACAAACGAGTGAGGATTACATTTTTTACTTAATTAAAGTTTACAATATTCCGCCCCACTAATTTTCAGAAGCGAAAGACCACCGGATCCACATCACGTCAATCAGTTTTGGCCGCTGCCGCTCTTCGTCGCAATATGCCCTTCCAATTGGATGTGCTGCCGTTTGACACACTTGCAAACGCTGTCGCCTACTTGCCGTTTGATGATTTGGCCAAAATTGGACTTGTATCAAAAAAATTCCATAAAGTTTGTTGTAAAGTTTAATAAAAAATTTTCAAAATATTTTAGGTCCAGAACATGACAAGATATTCGCGAAAACACATCTCCGTTGGATTGCTTCGTCGTCTTTTCCCTGATGCAATAATCCCTTCTCCTAGCACTACAAACTGTGTTGGCATGCTGCAAGTAATGAGGCCACTTCGACGAGCACTTCGTTCCTATCCATCAGGAAATATCAATGAGGTGGACTTGTCTGAGCTTTTGGCCTTTCGCGAATCGCATTTTGAGGAGCTGTTGAAGGTAAAAACTTTAAAAGTCTTTCTTCGAAAAGCAAGGGTTATTTATTAATTTTTCAGTCCATCAACAACGGGAAATCTTTGTTCACAGAGGTTCGACGGCTGAACGTGCGTGGTTGTGTTGTCGAACCAAAAGACATTGCCTTTCTTGCTCAGCTAATGCCCAAGGTCTGGTTCGTGCGCTGCTCACCACAAACGCTTGTTCTGCCAGAAGAAATGTTTGTTTCTAGATAATTTTGAAAAGAAAATTAATTTTGTTTTTCTTTTTAAGCAAAGAGCATCTAATGCTGACTGCCGAACAACAATATCAACTACGAAACCGAGTGGAAGACTATGCCCAACTTTGCGGGAAACTAACGCAGCGACAACTCTTGCTATTGTCTCAACTCACCGAGCAATTCCCGTGTCTTGAAATGGTTCAACTAGACAAATTGTAACATCAACTACATAAATAAATATAAAGATAACAACTATACAAAGAAGGAAGAGCAGCAAAGAATAAAGATGTGAATAAACATTTCTCAATTATTTGAATGATTGTAATTTTGTTTTGTATATTTATAAATATTGTGTATATATGGTATATATGTATGTATTATCTATGTATAAATAACCTCTCCTTATCTTTTTGTCAATTTAAATATTTTTTCAAAATAAATTTTTAATTTACCGCAAAAATTGAAAAAGACATTATAATAAGCCATGTTTGTATTCCAAAGCAGCAATCTGTCATAGTTTCCCCACAGCAAATATACCAATGGAAGGGAGATCCAGAAGGGCATTGTGTGTGCCTATCTAGGGTCAGATTACGACACCACTGGCCAAAGTGTTTGTCTGCCCACGCATTGGGGCGAGTAAAGTTGATAGAAATTGGAGGTGGCTCTGGAGGCCAAGCCTTTTAAATTAAAATATAATTGGAAAAGGAAATGTTTTCATATATTATTTGAGGTTATTATTGGAATTGAGTATTACAATCGTTTAAAATTTAGTTTTCAGTAAAAGCAAAATAATCTAATCTTAAAACAATTTTATAAGTGAAAAGGTAGAAAATATTTTTTAAAGGAAATTTGTTAAAATTTTAGTAAGGATAAATTTGGTTTGAGGTGTCAGATGTTATTTAACATTCAGTCAAATTTCCGTAATTTTAAAACTTTAAAATAAACCTGAACAGGTTTAGGAGGATTTTGAAGAAGAAATTCAAACATTTTTGTTTAGAAAAGTTTATTTATTTTTTTTTTCAGAAATCCTTTTTTTATTCTTCCATTGTATTAATCTATTTAATAGTAAAATGATGAAAAAAAAGAATATTTTTTATAATGGATTATATAAATGTTGAATGTTTTTTAATATTAACTATAATTTATTTAAATAAAAAAATTATTTAGAATATATTTTGCTTTGGAGAAGGGGATAATTTTAATTAAAATTAATTAATTTTTAATAAAAAAATATTTAGAAAAAAAAAACTTAAAAACAATTTAAATATCTTCTTAATTAATTCTCGTTAAAAATATTGTGACTTTTTGTTTTTATAATTTACTAAAAAAGTACGAGAATATATAAGTAAAAAAAAGGAAAAAAAGAGAAAGTGAACATTGTACGCGATTGACTTTATAAAAATAAAATTAAGAAAACCGGCTACTATATTTGTTGATCTAAAAATATAAGAAGAAAAAATATAATAATTTAAATTAATTTCTAAATATTTTTCTTTAAAATTGTAATAATTATTAATTAAATAATATACTCTTCTCTACCAATTAGGCGCCAATTTTTTTTATAAAAAATTAGTTTAAAGAAAAATAAATTGTTTATTTTTTACTTTATACAAATAACCTTGAGTCAACAACAGGTTAAGCAATTTAAAGGAAAAAAATTTAAAAATTAAATTAATTCAAAAGGTTTTGTGTTATTATTATTTGTTCTATTAAAATTAATTATTCTACTACCTCCTCTTTGTTGTTTAAAACTAAAAAAATTAATTTAAATTAATTTAAAATTAAAAAAAAACTGTTTAAAAATTTTTTTTTCTTCATTTATTTTTTGATTTAAAAAATATTTATTTTTATTTATTTCTTCTAAAGTTGGTAATGTTGTTATTGTTGAAGTACTTGAATTATTACTACTTAAATTATTTAATGATTTTGATGTAATTATTGAATTATTAGAAGAATAAAGAGAGGGAGAAGGAGAAGGGGAATAATTATTAATTAAAATATTTTTTGTGTTTAGCCATTCATTTCGTCTTTTTTTAGTCAGAATTTTACTAAATAAATTTAATTAAATATTTATTATTGAAAAAATATTAGTTAATAAATTAATAGAGTAGAAATATTTTAATAGGTATTTAAAAATGGTAGTTTGATGTGATACAAAAATATAAAGTATGGGTCTACATATAAGGTTCGCTTTTCTCTTTTTTGGGCGAAGGTGAATTTTACATGCAATTTTTAGATTTTACATTTTCCAAAATTCTCAAAAACGTTAAAAAGGGGGAGTACTGGCTTATTATCCATCACAATGGCGTCCCTCCACGAAAATAAATTTTTAATAAAAATCAATTGGGTATCAGGTTCGGATATCCGAGGATTCCCAGTATTTAAATGATTCTCTTGAAACCGCCAAATAATTTTTAAACAATACAAAAAAGAAATGTACTAAATATTTTTAATTATTTATTTTTTATTTAAACAAAAACCTTCCTCTTCCATTTCTCTCCTCTTCCTCCCATTTATTTTTTTCTCTTCTCTCCTTCTGATTTTTAAATTTTTCCATCATTTCTTCTCGACATAAAAATTCTTGATTATTTTCTACAAAATTTTGTCTCGTCATTTCTTTCAATGGAATAAATGAAGAAAAATGTGAAGAAGAAAATTGTTTATTATTTCTAGTCCCTCCATTACTGGGTTCATAAAAAATATTAAATTTTCTGTCATCCAAACTGTGAGCCTTTAAAAAAGTTTTTTTTTAATTTTTGCAAATATTTTTGGGGCGAGAGAAATAAAAATAAATAAATATTCCAAATATTTATTTTTGCAAAAGTTTTTGTAATTTATGTTTAGAATTTTAGAAAGAGAATTGTTGTATGTATAATAAATATAAAAATTATTTAAATTATAATTGTAAAGAAAAGACGGTAATTTAGGAAAAGAAAATTATAAAAAATACAAAAAGTTATAATTTTGAGTTTGAGGAATTATAAAATTAAAAACATATTATATTAAACCTGTCTTTGAATTGGTAAATGTTGAGGTGGTAATATTAAATTAAAATTGTTAGAAGTTAATTTTGAATTAGTTAAATATTTATTTGTTGAATTGTTTGTTGTTGGGGTTGCTGGTAAATATCTCTTAAAATTTAAAAAAGAAAAAAAGTTTTTTTAAAAAATATAAAAAATGTCTAACGATTTATGTTGTTTAAAATTTTTTTCAATAAATTTATTAATTAATTATTAAATACAAGTTTATATATATATATTTAATTAATTAATTAATTATTTTGTACAGACAAGTTTTAACTTTAAAATATTTCTACAAAAATTTTTATTTAAATTTTTCTTCAAAATTTATTAAAAAAACCTTTGTTTGTTTAATCGGCCAATTTCTCCAAATTTCATTTTTTGTTAAATAATTATTATTATTTATTTCTACCTCCTCCTCTTCTTCATTAAAATAATTAGGTAAATCCCAAGAATGTATTTGTCGATAAATATTATTTAAATGTTTAGAATAATCTTTAATTTTTGTAGGTATATTACTATATTGTTGTTGTTGATTATTTGAATAAATCTTTAAAAATAATTAAATAAGATAAAACAATAAAAGGAATGTTGATTTTTCTAAAAATGTATAAAACAAATCAAAAACAAAACCGAAAACAATAAATTAAAATAATATTTTTAGTTGCCAAAAATTTTTTTAATTAAAATAAAAAAAGTTTTTTTTGTTAAATTTTGTATAAACAGCCAATCCTCCCAAAAATAAATATTTATTACAAAACTAAAATAATCAAAAAAAAAAGAAAAGAAAATTAAGTCAATAATTAAATAAATAAAAAATAGTTAGAGAATTTAATGGATCCACTATTTTATAATATAAAATATATGTGTATGTATATGCTCGAATATTATCACAATTTTCAATCAAAAAATTCAAAATACTTAAAAATCTGATAATATTTTTTTATTTTTAGAGAAAATATTTATTTTTGTTTTGTGTTTTAATTTTCTCTGCCTCTTTATGCAAATAATTTTTTATAATCTTTTTATGTTTCCAAAACAATTTCTAACCCCAATATATACTAAATTTATTTCTAAAAATCTTTTTCTTTTTAAATTATTTTTATTTTATATTTTTTAAAAAATTATATTCAAAATTATGTTAAACTCCTCCAGTCCCCCTCTTTTTAATTAAATACATATTCAACTAAACAATTAAAACATTTTCTAAAACAAAAATCTCTTTAATTTTTTTTCTTGTTTTATATAGTAAATAATTTAATTAGATAATTTAATTTATTTTTCTGCTAAAAAATATTTTTAAATTAATTATTGTTGTCAAATATCTCTTCAAAAATAATCCTTAGACTGTAAAACTCTTTTATAATGACAACCTTTAAAAGGATTGCTCCAAAATTTCTCGATTTTTTAAATTTATTTTTCACAAAAAGTACAAGTTCTTTTACAAAAAAGTAGCTAATACAAATTTTAGAGTATTTTAATTATTTTTTTTTGTGTATTTATGTATTTTATAGTTTATATTTATTTATAAAAATATTACCCAAAATTTGATACAAACTATTCCCAAAAATATTTATTTTTGTACTTTTTTTAATATTTTCTTTTTTAAATTATTTTTAGAAACAAAATTTTAAAAACAAAAATTTCTAAATTTGGAAAATTTTGGGGAAAAAGCCGAATAAAAAAATTAGTTTTTAGTGTTTGTACTGGAAGCTGTTTAAACAATTTAGTAATCTAAAAATAAAATCCCAAAGATAATTTAAATAAAAAGAATATTTAGAGAATTTATTTTTATTTGAAATATTAATTTTATTTTAATTTCTAATGAAATTTATTTTTGTTTTTATATTTAAACAAATTTTTATTTAAAATTCTATTGTTTTTTGGGAAATTTATTTAATATTATAAAAAATTTTTCAGAGATAATACAGTGCGTCCGTAAATTATACGACCACTTGTATTTTTTATCATATCTTATCTTTAATATGATATTTCCGCTTCATTTCTTTATTATATTAATTATTTATGTATTAAGAACTTCTAGGCAAAATTTCATTTAAATATTCTGAACCATCCCTCAGAAAATTAAATTTAATTAAAGGTAGTCGTTTTTCAAGCGTCCGTAAATTATACGACCACCTTAAATGAAATTTTGCCTAGAAGTTCTTAATACATAAATAATTAATATAATAAAGAAATGAAGCGGAAATATCATATTAAAGATAAGATATGATAAAAAATACAAGTGGTCGTATAATTTACGGACGCACTGTATGCATGGGTTAAGTGAATTGAGTTGGTAAGACATCGATGATAAGGCGGATATAGGTTAATTTATGCTGATTTCCGAGTTCCGAATTTTAATTCATTTCTGATGTCGTCACCTTCGGTTTTTCCGACCGACCCCTGGTATACATTATTAAGAGTTAGTATCAGTATATGGGGCTTCCTCACTAAATTGAATTGTATAAATAATGGGTGTATTATACTATAGCGAGACTCGACCATATAACTAACCAAAATTTCTATGAATAAGCTAACGGCTGGTCTAAGACACATAGAATGCTTACAGAACTCGACCCCAGTTTGAACCCCAAAAGAAAGATTGAAAAAATATATATGTATACATATTTCCTATATTTATCCAAAACATATATTTAGTAATAATAATTATTTAAAAAATTTTAATTAAATCATTTCCCTTTCCCTTTCTCTTTCTATCTCTCTCTCTCTCTCTCTCTCTCTCTCTCTCTCTCTCTCTCTCTCTCTCAAATATCCAAAAATTAATTATTCTCTCTCTTTATATTATAAGTAATTAATTTACTTAATGATCACTAAAATAACCAAAAAAAGATAATCATTTTTAATATTTCAATGATCATTTATTTCCTGTTACTTTTGACATAAAAATGAAATATAATCGAGTAAGTTTAACTAAAATACAAAAATTAACAGAATTATTAAAAATAATTATATGTACAAGTTTACCCTCTTTAATATAATCCAAAAGCGGATATAGAGAGAATGTTAGCGGAGGTCATTATTAAATAAAATAAATATTCATCATATATATTGAGAAAATAGAGAAAATAAAAAAATCTTTTATATATTTAAGTTGCAATTGATGATTAATATATTTATTTATTTGTTGGTAAAATTTATTTAAAATGTCTGGTGCTCATAAAATTTATGTGTAAACATTAATTACTTCCTTTATAAAACTTATTTTTTGGAAAATATAAAAAAATCCTTTAATTATTATTTTTTGAATAACCTCATCCAATTTTTAATTTTTTAAATTCCTCTTTTCAATCTACTAATTTATTTTACAAAAATTTCTGTACAAAATCTTTTAAAAAATTTTTAGTCGAAACAATTTATTTAAATTATTATTCCACTATTTTTTAATTAAAAAGTAATTTTAGAAATTAATTTTTATTTTTTTTCTTGCAATTTTTTCATTTAAAACCCCAATCATTTAGTTAGTTCATAGAATTTAAAATTAAAAAAAAAACTTTTGTTACGCCGGAAATTTTTATTTGTAAAATGATTCCCTCTTTTGCTACAAACAATATAGGTATATATATTAATTACTTCGCGCAATCACCTTACATTTATATTTTTATACTTTTTCCGCTCTTTTTTCAGATTTTTCCTAATGCGATGATCGCATTTTTGTTTAAGTGGTGAGGCGAGCGTTAAATAAATAAATACTTTTTTCATCTAAAAACCTTTCTTTTTCTCTCACTTTTCTTCCATTTAGTAGTTTTGTGTAAAAAATGGTTGGTGGAAGGAAAATAAATGGAAGGGAAGGGGAAGGGAAGGGAAAAGAAGTCTCTTATTCTTCCGCTTCTAATCGTATAAAAAGAATTGAGTGGTTGGGAGGCCTAGTAGTATAAAAGCCTTAAATTGTCAGCAGTCATCAACACAAAATTTACCAATCTTTATAGTTATTTGTTCTCCTCTCCTTTAAATAAATTCTTCTTTAAAAAGAGATTTTTGGGATTGATATAAGCGTGTCGACGCAGAAGACCCACAGACAGAAGACCCAAGTACAGAAGACCCACAGACAAAAGACCCACAGACAGAAGACCCACAAGGACAGAATACCCACAGACAAAAGACCCACAACTATTTTTTGTTTCTTTTATTGTGTATACCAGGGATGGATAATTTTAAATTTTAAAAAGCGGAAGACGGAAACAGAAGACTCAAAAAATGCAGAATTTTGTGGAAGCCGGAAGCTGGAGCAGATACATATATCCCTGGTGTATGCACTTTGGCGCGAGGAATGTTGGTTTTATTAGTTTTTCAGAATAAGAGCTTGATCCAACAACGGGAAAAGTTGCTTAATTTTAGGGAAGGTTGTTCCAACAATGTGTGATGTTGTTCCACGAACGGGGAAGTTAGTTTCAACAACGGTGGATGTTATTTTAACAATGGGGAATGTTGTTGCAACAACGGCTGAAGTTGTTCCAACGATGGTAATTTTCGGGATTTTGATCAGGAAAATCCGATGGCTTGTAAAAAATAGTGGATCCGGTCAGGGTCCAATATAAAAATATTTAGAATAAAAATTGCTCATTGGCCTTAATTTTCAAAATTCACGACGATGGCAGCAAAAATTAGATCAAAGGGATATTTAGGATTAACGGGATTTTAGTGAATGTCAGTTAAGTCCACATGGAGGGATATAGGGTTAGAAGTGACCAAGGGTATTTGAGATTAGCAATGATATTGGGGGTCTTTGGGATTAGCAAAGACTAGTAATTATTTTTCAGTAACATGGAGGGGTATCGGAGGATAAAAGCGGATTTGTGGGATTATAAAGCTTAAATGGTTTAAATCCGTTACAATCCTTAAAATCCCATGATATATCCGATTTATTGATTTCTTTGGATTTGAGAATCATCTAAATCGAAAGGTATCCCTACATATTCCAATTAATCACCAGCCTCTTCAAATCCCTTTCCAATTTAATGATTTAAATCTCACTCATCCCAGAAATTTAACTCCATCGATTAACTTTAGAATAAAAATTTTTATAATTTACAAATATTTTAATTTTGTGCCTAGAAGATTGACAAGTCTTTTTAAAAATCTCTGAAAGTTTTAAACTTTTGGTTAAAAAATTTTCTTGTGGGTCTTTTGTCTGTGGGTATTCTGTCCTTGTGGGTCTTCTGTCTGTGGGTCTTTTGTCCGTGGGTCTTCTGTCTGTGGGTCTTCTGTCTGTGGGTCTTCTGTCACTACGCCGATATAAGAGAGAGAGAGAAGGAAGATTTTTTAGATGATTTTTATTTGTCTAGTTTTATCCTCCCAATTGTTTGTCCTTCACATCCCTCAATATATATATAAAGAAATTTTATTCTTCATTTAAAGAAATTATAATTAAAATTTGGACTGGGAATTTTTAAAAGAAATTATTTTTTAAATTTAAATCCATTATTATTAGCATATAGCTATTTAATTTCTAAGCCAGTGCAATAGGTGTAATGAATGGATAACACATCAGTCCGATCTATTGAAGATACTAGTTCATCCCCAACCGCCGAATAACCTTTTGCACTAGCAGAAGGAGAGTCAGCAGTCATCCCCAGCTCTGCTTTACCTAATTATGTTGACAAACAATAATCAACATTTTCCATATTTGTGTGTCAATTCCCATTTTTTAAAATTCCTTTTAGCTAATCTCACAAAAATCTTTTTCTTAATAAAATATTTAATGTCTTAACCAGAAATCTTTGAAAACTGCATTTTATGCATTCAACTCCTCTATTCTCACTACCGTAATTTCCCTCAAGTTATGCTAAATCTGCAAATTTTATCTTCAATTTTGAACTTACAAATTCTGACTATTTAATACCTATTTTTTTAAATCAATTCGGCCCCTTCTTAAAAATATTTTTAATTAAATTTTATCTTTCTTATACTATAAACCTTATATCAATTTGCTATTTGAAACTTTAGATTTTCTTTGGATAAATCTATTGCATATTACAACAATATAACAAATAAACATTTCAATAATTCAACAATATGTTGAAATAGTGGGCAACCCGTAAAAACACCTCTCTAAGGTTGATGTTTCAATACCTTAAAATTTGTCTTCTTTTTAAGGAAAATTTTTCTTTTGTTTTTAAGGTTTATCAAATTTTTCTTTTGGTCTTATTTATTTTTGTGTAGTTTTGTAGCCCTATTTAATACCTATTAAATGGTACTCAGACTAGGAAAATATATAATAGATAAGTAAATGTCCTACTTATTTAGGTTAAGAAATGATTATATTTATTAAAGATAATTGATGACTTTATTTCTAATAATAATTTATTTGCATTGACTATGCTGTTTGTTTATTGATATATGGAAATTACATATTTTACTAGCATCTAAGGTTTAAAATAATCTATTAAATCATTTTTATACATATTATTTTAATAATTTTTTAATAAAATAATTTTCTGCAATTTAATTATATTTGCGGACAAAAAGAATTTGCGGACTTTTTCCACCATAACCCTTAAATAATTTAAAATTTGAATTGATTTTATTGAATATTTAAAAAAGAATTGAGTAAAAGCAGTGTGATTTACTCGACTCTTATTTTTCTTCACTCTTTCATCATTAATAAAAAAAATAAGTCTAGGCTTTATAAAATCTTTATCTTCTCCTTTTGGCGCCATTACTAAATTATATTTGCCAAAATTATTCTCGCAAAAATGGTACCTAAGCCAAAATTAGCAAAAACGGTAATATAGAATTACCGTTTTTGCCTATGAATAAGCAAAAAAAGTGGCAAAAAATATAGCCAGAAAAAAATTAATTGGGATAATCGGGACTAATAATTTGACTTTCTCATTGTTTCGACTTTCATATTACATTGACTTTCATATTATGTTCTTTTGTGAGACTTTCAGGCTCGTTGAGTGTTGACACTTTTCGAGTTTTTTTAATAATAATTTTTAGTTGGTATCTAAACCCTTCTGTTTATCAAATTCTCTATTTTTCTGAATACTATTTTGGCTTGATTTGTTATTTACCCAAAGTTCCATCTTGTTGAATACCATTTTGTCTCTAAAATTTTCTTCCATCTTTCTTTTAAATATAAAATTTTTCTCTTTTTATTCTTTCTCTCTTTCTTTAAAAATGCCCTTTTATGAGTGTGTTATTTATTTTACACGTCTAAAAATTTTTATTCGTCTTCCCAATGCCTCCACTCTCGATTACCTATAAAATGGATAGCCAAGACCCCAGCCAAGACCCTCTCAATCAGTCTTTATAAATGTATTTTTCTTTAACTCCCTTTTTATTTTACAATTCCTTTTACTTTTTTTTGTGAAATTCCAAATAATTTTTAAAACTTTTTTTGAATATTTCTTAATCTTTTAAAGTAAAAAAGTCTCGGAAATTTTACGGTTTTAGACATTTCTAATATATAAATAGATTTTAATTGTCAAAATAATGAAAGCCAAATAGTCGTCCCAAAATAAATATTATTTTGATAGGCCATTTAAATTAATTTTATTTTTTAAATTTAAAATATATAAATCTTTTATATTTTTCAAAAAGTAAATTAGTAGGTACTTTCTTTTTATTTAAATTTAAAATAAAATTTTTAAATTTAATTTCTCAATAAAACAAATACTTTTTATACCTAATTTATCTTTAACAATTTATTTGGATAATTTAGTAGAGAAAATTGTAAATTGTTTTACAATTTTTATTTGTTTTTTTTCTTATTATTTAATTTAAAAAAAATATTTTTACAAAAATAAAAATGATGTAATTTGAAGAAAATTTAAATAATTATTTTTTTCAAAATTACAAAGAAAAATTTTACATAAAATACCAAATAATTAATACAACTGCAAAACATGAGACTAAAAATATGAAAAAAAACAAACTTTCTTTAAAATTCTTTTTTGCTTTTTTTAAAAAAATGGTGAAATTTTTGTAGCAATTTATTTATTAATCATTTAAAAAATATTTCTGCCAAAAAATTATTTTTGTTTTGCTGATTAATAAATAAAAATATATTTTTTGTATATATATATATATATATATATATTTTATTTATTCAGCTTTTAACAAATTCTCCTTTTTTCAAAATTAAATATTTAAGGGAATGGATGGAGTTTGGAAACAATTTAAATATTTTAAATAGATTTGAGTATTTACATATCTCTTTCTAAATTTTATAAAATTTATAATTTATTTAATAAAAATATTCTAAAAATTTTTAATACATCGCGGCTCTCGTTGACTCAAAAAAATTTTTTGTTTACATTTAAAAACAAAAATTGACTTAAAATAAAAAAACTTTTCTTAAATAAATAATTTCATAAATTAAAAATAAATAATTGGCTCTAGTTTAAGACATGCGTCCAATGAGCTTTTATGCGTCCCATCAGACTGAAGGGACGCTTATACTTATTTTGAAACGCATAAACGCTCATGGGACGCATAAACTAGAGCCAAATAATTATATATCTAAAGATTTATATTTAATTATTTAAATATACATACTATTTATACTAAAAATGATCCTTTTACTTTAATCTTTTAATTTATACATATTTTAATTTTTAAATTTAAAAAAAAGTCTTTTTGAATATTTTTTTATTTATTTATTCAGCTAAATATTTTAAATGCCATTTCTTTAATATTTTTTTTAATTTTCCAATCTATATATAATCTGATAAATTTAAATTTGAGTTTTATAAAATTGACAAAAAATTGAATCTTCAAAAAAAATTTTATATATAAAGTTTTTATTCATAAAATTAAAAAAATTAATTATTAAACATAATTCTGTAAGGACTATATAAATTTTATTAAGGATATTCTTTTTCCAAACATACACACAAACATACCCCTAAATATTTTTTACTTTTTAGGCAGATTCTTCTTTAAAAATTTTTTTTCATTTTTTATTAATTGTGCACAAGCAACTTAATTCTTAAAATTAATTTATTTTTTAATTTAGTTATATACCTATATTTAATTATTATTTAAAAAAACATTCCAAATATTAATTTAAAAATATATGGCAGATTTTTGTTCTTCTGCTTTAAAACGTGAAAGAGATGAAATTACTCGTCTTCAATTACAAATAGCTAGTCAATTTTCAAATAATGCAGCAACAACACAAACAACAAATATTACTACTAGTCCTCCTTTATTAAAACAACAACAACAAATTATTTCACAAAATCAATCCAACAATAGCTTTCAATTGTAAAATAATAATTTTTAATAAAAATTAAAATGGGTATTTACAGAATTATATAGTATAGGATATATTAGTAATGAAAAATTGTTGTTTCATCTCTCTTTAGAAATGTTTCTAGAGAATTTTTAATAATTAAATATACTGATATTTAATGGTGTTAGGCACGGTATACCGCGGTATTTTCCGGTATTTCTGAACTAAATACAGAAAAAGGCCATTTGCCAAACACTAATATTTGAGCAATTAGGAAAGAAAAACTGCTACTGATTCTAAAACTCTAATATTTTTTTTAAAAAAAGGTCAACTCAATTACCCTCTCAAATAATTCCATTATCTTTTTTTCCTACACAAACATCCTCTTCCTACACAAACATCCAACAACATCCACAAATACCTTCCCAACCTTCCCAATTTATTTCATCTCCAATAACACCCTCACCTACTATTCCTCCTAATTTTCTTCCATCCCCTTCTTTTGATTTTGAGGAACAAAGAAAAAGACTTTTACAACTTCAGCATCAACAACAACAATTTATTTTTGAACAAAATAATAAAAATAATTCTAATAATAATATAATAATAACAACAACAATTGATCAACACCAACAACTTCAACAACAACAAAATTCTTTTTCTTCTTTTTTCCCTTTACCTTCTTTACAAAATAATTCTTTTTTTCTTCCTCAACAAGTTTCTATTTTAAAATTTAATTTTTTAAATCTTTTTCTTTTAAGAATTCTGGTCATTCTTCTTCTTTTATTAATTCCTCTTCTCAACAATTTCCACCACAACAACCCTCCACAATATTTCAATTAAATTCTTCCCCCCAATTTTCTTCAGGAATTCAATCAATTACAAAAAATATAGAAAATTCTTCTGATTTTTCTTCTCTTTATTCATTAATTTCAGAAAATACTTTAATTCCTTTAAATCAAAAAGAAAAACAAGAAAATAATTTTTTTATATATCCAACAGAAAAAAATAAAGAAAAAAATAAAAATAAAAAATCTTTTTCAGAAGAAATTATTTTTATTGAAAATAATGATGTTGAAAAATTAAATAATAAAAATAATAAAAATAAAGAATCTAAAAGAAAATTAAAAGAAGCTTTAATTGAAAAAGTTAATAAAGGAAAAGAAGAAAATAATAAAAAAGAGAAAAAGGTTTTTTTAGATTGTTGTATTAAAATTAAAAAAAATATTTTTCTTTAGTTAATTGAACAACAAAATCAACAAAATTCATTACTTCAACAACCCCAACAATTACCTCAGCCTCAACAACAACAACAACAACAACAACAACCTTCATCCTTTTCTTCCCAAAATACAGATTCTTTATCAACAACTAAACAAATATCAGAATTAAATAAAGAAATAGAAAATCCTTCTAAACGTTCAATTCCAATATTTCAAATAACCCCCCAACAATTACATTTAGCTATGCAACAATATTTTCGTAGTCAACAACAACAACCAGAAGAAGAAGAAAAAGAAGAAATAAAAAATAATAAAGAAATTAAAAATTCTGAAAAATCAGAAGAAATTATTGAAAAAGTTGAAGAAGAGGAGGGAGAGGAAATAATTGTTGTTGATGGGGAAGAAGAAATAAATAATAAAAATAAAAATGTGGAAATTGTTGATTTTGAAGAAGAAAAAAATTTAGATGAAGATAATTCTTATGTTGATGTTGTTGGGGATGGAGAAGCTAGAAGTTCATTACCAAAAATGCAAAGAAAAGCACATATTGAATTTTATAGGTAATTTATTTAAAAAAATATTTGTTAAAATATTTAATGTATGTAGGAAATAAAATATAAAATTGGAATTAAATTTAAAAATAATTATTTTTAATTTTTTTAAAGGAAATTAAAAAGTTTTCGCAATCGAGGCCCCCAATTAGACTGTCAATTATGTGATGCCTCCATTCCAAATAACGATGCTTCAATTCGTTCTCACATTCATGGACATTGTAAAACATCAATGTTTGTATGTAAATTGTGTCAGAAAGGATTTCAAGACCAACATTTGGTTTTTGAACATATTGATAGAGAACATCCGGCACAGAAAGGAACAAAATATATTGAGGACAGAAGGGATATGGGTGGGTAAATTTATATTTTTAGGGAAGCAAAATTAATTTTTAAACATAAATATTTTTAGAAAATAAATTTTTGGGGAGTTTTTAATTATCCTTAATTAATTTATAGAATCCTTTTAAATAAAAGAATACATTCACAAAATTAATATTTATTTAATTAAAGGTTTATTGGTGGAAATTTTAACTCAATGTTTTCCCAGAGTTTTTTGTCGAGCTCGTGACATTCTTTTTGATGCAATAGGTCGACTAACATCTTTAACAGAATCTAAACAACAAACAAAAATTAATTGCCATCTTTGTGGACAAATAATTCCGACTTTAAAAAGTTGTATTTATGGGCATTTAAGTATACATCCTTCTTACAAGTAATTTTATTTTTTAATTTAAAAAATTAAATATATTCTGTGGTGGAAAAATTTTAGTTTTAAAATTGGGGGAAAGAACTGCATTTTCTAATTACTGATAATAAAGAAGGGGTAAATAGGGGGGGGGGAGGTTAATCTGGAATTTGTTTTATCCTTCCAAAAAAGATTTTGTCTAAATACCTATTTTTGTTTTAGATGTAAAAAATGTCGATTTACTTCTAATGATGAAAAAAGTCAATTAGAACATCAAAAAAGAGAACATCCAGATTTCCCGTCAGGAGAACGTTGTTTTTGTATTTCTTTGGCTTTTGATGTTTTGTTGGAAACTTTAAAAAGTTGTTTTCCTATTGAACAAAATGAAATTGGTGGAGAAAAGAATTTAGAAGAAGTAAATACTAATTCTTCTTTATTTTTACATCCAGGAAGTGTTTTAGAATCAAAGAAAATAATAAAAAATAAAAAAGGAGAAGAAGAGGAAGGAGAATGTTTAATTATTGAAGAAGAAGAAAAGAAAGGAAAGAAAAGAAATTTGATTAAAAAAGATGATGATAATAATAATAAAAACGAAAATATTGGAAAAAAGAGAAAACAAAGAAAAAGGTCAATACTTTCTGAGGAGGAAGTAACTTGTGATAACAAAAAATAATTTTGTTTTTATTCTTTATAGACCAGATATTTAATAATTGTTGATATAATAAATTAAATATTATTCCCCCACAATCACTAATATGTATCTCAACATTCAATTCCCAACTCTTGATCCTTCTTCTAAAAATTATTTAATATAAATAATCTGGTCTTAAAAATATTTTAATTTTTATTTCTAAAGTAAAGCAGCTGGGCTAAAGCTATTTCTCTCCTTTAGCTAGTGCAAAAGGTTAATCGGCGGCTGGGAGCGAACCAGCATCTTCAGTAGACCGGACTGATGTGTTAGCCATTACACCACGCCGCCTACTGCACAGCCTTAGGAATTAAATAGCTATATGCTTTACACTAATTTATTTTTGCAATATTTTTACTTTAAAAACATTAAATTCAAAAAGTATTTTTTTAATTTTCGTTTGTCATAATAGGACTAATAAAAATATGTAGATAATATTAGTTCTATTATTATGTGATAAACCAAATCGGAAAAATTCTGAAACCATTAAAGCCCCCCCCCTATGAAAATTGAAATAAACGGTGAAATCGGAATGTTATGAAAAATTTTTTTGATTTGGTTGGTTACTACTGTTTCAGTCTTATGTTATTATTTAGAACATAGGGTATATCTAAATTTATTTTATTTTATATTTTATTTATTTTTTATTATTTTTTGTTAGTACATATACATACAAATATTATTTATAATTTTTTAAATTAAAATAGCCTTTGATTTACATAAATAAAATATTTAAAAACATATTTTTTATTAAAAATAAAATTAACTTTCTGGAAAATATCCATACTACATTTTAAAATTTTAACTCGAAATCCTAGATGAATAGAAACTGGTCTAAGGAATAAATACAATGTACATATCCCTTTTTCTCTAATTCCTTTCAACTAATATTTTAACACAAAATTTTTTTAAATTTAATTTAAATAATTTTTGTCTTCTTTTATTTTTTATTAGCAATTAATTCTTTAATTTAAAAAACAAAATAATTTTCTCCACCTGTTTTTGTGTCAATGTATTTGCTCTTCTTCTACGATTCCAACCATTTTTTATAAAAGAATTTTCTTCCATTTCTTTTGATTTTCTTGCAATAACAGAAAATTGTCTTTTTGATTTTCCAATTAAATTAGTATTTATTTCTTCATTAATATTATTATTTTGTTGTTTTTTATTTAATAAATAATTATTTGATGGTAATAAAGGGCTTGTCTAAATATTATTTACATATATTTTAGAATTTAAATTAGGATTTGAATTAATAAAAAGTTTAATTTCAAAGTAAACAAACGTCAAGAAATTTTCTAAATATCCTCTTTTAAACAGAATTTTTTAAATTCAAAAAATTCAGAATTCACTTTTAATCCCAATTTTCTTCTTTATCAGCTTTAAGAGAGTCAATTTAAAAGAAACAACCCCAAATTTAAAAATATAATTTACTTGTGTTCCACATTCTTTCAAATTAATTTGACAAAAATTCTTTTTTGGTTCAGAAAGTAAACGTATTGTTGAATTTCTTCTTTTTGTTTCGCTTTTTCGTTTTGTGCTTCTTCTACTATTTTTATTTGATAATATAAATTCATTTTCTTGATTGTTTGTTGATTCTTTTAGTTGTACTAAAAAATTATTAATTTAAAATATTTTCTGGCCTTTCTTGATCCTTTTCGATGGAATAATAATGAGGAAAGTTTACTTTTTAAATATCTGAATATTTCAATACTGGCCTGTCATAATTAGCATTTATATTTTTAGAATATGGGCCTTCTTTCATACAGATTAAAAGAAAAAGAAAATTTAAATCATACAAATTTAGGCTCTTGTCCAGTTTATGCGTCCAATAAACAAAAAATTGGATTTTTCTTGGTGTTGCAAAGTTGGAATATGGTTCCAAAGCATTTTTTCATGTTCGGGACCTACGCCCACTGGGTCTGGGACCGTCCCTTACCCAATCCCTCGAAATTTCGGAAAGTTATAATTGTTTTTCCGAAATTTTAAAAAATTGGCTATAACTTTCCGAAATTTCGAGGGATTGGGCAAGGGACGGTCCCAGACCAGGTGGCCGTAGGTCCCAAACATGAAGAAATGTTTTGGAGCCATACCCTAACTTTGCAATACTAAGAAAAATCCAATTTTTTGTTTATTGGACGCATAAACTGGACAAGCGCCCAAATTTACCTATTTTCTTTTAAAACAAAACTTTAAAAAATTAAAGTAAACTTACTTTTAGGACCAATTTTAGGGAAAAGCTTTGCCAATTTTCCTGTATCATTAGTCAATTCAAATAATAAACTACGTGTTTGCCCTTCCTGCCCATCTTCCTCTTCTTGTCCCCAAAAATTTCCATTTTGTTGTGAATTTTTACTTAATTGTCTTTGAAAATGATTAATTAAAGGTTTTTGACTTTGATTTGGATTAAATAATGGATTAAAATAATAATTAATATTATTCTCCCCCTCCTCTTCTTTTTGTCTTTTATTTATTTGTTCAAGTTCAGCAATTCCAATTATTGAAGAAGGAATTTGTTGATAAAAACGATTTCTACATAATTTTTTTTAATTAATTTTTAAATAAAAATTTAATTAACTACCTAAATCCATTATTATTTTGTCTAATATTTTTAGATTCTTTTTCAATTTTACGACAACAAAATTTCCAAAAATAAACAGAACATATTACAGCTATTAATCCGCCAATAATTCCAAATAATAAAATTAAAAAAGAAAAAACAATTTTATTTTCAATTTTTTTTAATTTTAAATATTTTAATTTTTAAAGAAAAAAAATTTTTTTGAATAAATTTTAGTTAATTATTTTCTTTTTCTTCCAAAAAAATCCAAATTAACAAATAAATGTCATTTTGAATAAATGTTTTATTTTAGAAATTTAATTAGAACAAAAAAAGTTGCTATTAATGTTTGAATAAATTAAAAAAGAAATATGCACATACATATTTATACAATAATTAGGAGTAAATGGAAATTAAAAAAATATGGATATAGGGATCTGACAAATCAAAGCTTTTGTCAAAAATTTTTTCAAATAAGTATTTTAAATTTAGAGGTTAATTATACTAATAATTTGGCCGCTAATAATAAATTATTAAAATTGAATTGATTATAAATTTTAATAATTATTCGATTTTATAAGGACAATATACATATTTTTAATTTATTTGTTACAAAGATATTAATATCCTCAAGTTTATTTCCATTATTTTCTATTTAAAGATAAAGTCAGCGAAACTAATATTACTGTTACTGATTAATAAGAAAAAGTTTTTTTATACATATTTTATTTCTTTTCTCTCTCTCTCTCAATACACTATCAGTTTAATGTGAAATATATGTATAACTAAATGATTCATTAGTTTTATTTTCTAATCAATCTTTTTTATCCATGATTCATTTCTCGTATTTTTCCCATTAAAATACGAAAGAGGAAGAGAATTTTATTGAGAATTTTATATATTTTATTTAATTCTATTTTTGTTTTTTTATAAAAAAAATTAAAATTAATAGAAATTTTTTTAATTTTATGTATTTTAAAGGCCTTTATAATGATGTAGTATTTGTTATTCCAAGTTGTCATTCTCCCTTATGACTGATAAAATGATTATTTTTCTTGAAAAATAAAGTCAGTTATTTCTAATTTAGTTAATATTCGTAAGATTTTTTATTTTGTTAGTCTCTCGACTCTTAATCTTCTCTTTTTTTAAATTTCATTCTTATCTATATTAAATCCTCAACCAAAATTATTCGAAAGACCGACTCTCTCCTTTAAAATCCCCCAAATCTCCCCGGTATCTCTCCAAAGCCTCTTAATCACTCGAAATGCCTCCCAATCCCCTCCTTAATCCCTCATTATCTCTAAAAACCCTCCCATCTCTCTCGATATCTGTTAATTCCACAAATACCCTCTTAATCACCCCTCCCTCGATATCACTCATTGGAACAAAGGCGAGCGCGATTTCAATTCGCCCCACCCCAATTCGTCCCAATGAACAAAACTCTCGATTTGTCCCTTAGAAACTAAAATACCCAATTCGTCTCATGTCAATTCATCTTTAATCACCAGTTTTATTAATTTTCTGAATTCTACCAATATTTTTAAATCCTAATCCTTTTATTTTTAATTTATGAATTTTAGCGAAAATATTTTTTAATTATGAGATAATTATTTTTCTATTTTTCACTTATTAAACAATACATTTAACTTTTGTTATTTTTATTTAATTATTTCTTTTATATGCTTGAAATTGTTGATTTACACGAATACAGGGCTTTCTGTTTTAGGTTTATTTTTTAGAAAATTTTTTTAAATTTCAATTTAAAGAGGTGAAGGGCGTTGTAATATTGTTATTAGTGCAAAAGGGAGGACAGATAATTTAAGGTTTGGAAAACTAAATTTTTGCTTATTTTAAATCCTCTAAAATTTAGAATTGTTTGGAGATTAGCAAAAAAGAGACGTTCTAATTTAATTAATTTCAAACCAAAGTTTGTTTATTTTTTTAAATATTTTTTTAACTTTTAATTAAAAGATGTGACATAATAAATAAATATATGGAACAATTTATTTCTCCTTTTCTTGATGATAATTATTTAATTAAAGCCAAACTTGTAAATATTAATTCTGATGAATTACATCATTTAGCTAAGGTTTTTTATTTTTATTTAAAAAATATTTTTTTTTTAATTTAAAAAAAAGATTCCTTCTCTTCCAAAAAATCACAAAATCGAAGATTTTAATGAATTAATTTCTACTTATCCAACTAATTCTTCTCGTTTTCCTCACAAATCCCATAATTGTTCGAGAACAATTCTTGCCCTTGAAATGCCTGATGCTACTCGAATACCCCGTCTTAATGCTCATTGTTTTGGGCCAACAATTACTTTAGAAATTAAACCTAAACAAGGCTAGATTTTGTTACTATTTTAAATAATTTTTGAATGTTTTTTAGGGTTTTTTCAAACTCATCCAGGCGTTGATGTCCCTTTTTGTAACAATTGCATACTGCAGGTTTTTTAAAAGAAATTTAGCAAAATTTTTTAGAATTTTCTAAAATAAATTAATTTTAATTTAAAACAATTTTATCGAGAGTTTTTTTATCCAAAAAAATTTTTTCTGGTAATATTGAAGTTTATGGGCCCTATTTTTTCTCCCCCAATTTTCCCCCTTATCGAGAGTTTTTTAGAAATCTTCGAATTTCTTCGAACCTTCGAATTTCTTCGAATCTTCGAACCCTCATAGAAATCTTCGAATTTTTGTTTTCCCCCTATATTTTTACAAAATGGTCAGACTTTTTCCTTCTTCCATCCAATTTGCCTTTCTAATTTTTCCCTACAATCAAACAAAAAGGATTATAAAAAGGAGGAGTTGTGTCTTAAGTTGTTCCATTTTTTAATTGAGAAAATGAGTCTTCTCAAAAATCATACATTTTAAATACCAAAAAATAATCCTCCTTTTTATAATCCTTTTTGTTTGATTGTAGGGAAAAATTAGAAAGGCAAATTGGATGGAAGAAGGAAAAAGTCTGACCATTTTGTAAAAATATAGGGGGAAAATTGGGGGAGAAAAAATAGGGCCCATAAACTTCAATATTACCTTTTTTCTCTTTAAATATCTCTTACACCTAAAATTAATGCAGATTTCTAAAGACAAAATTTTAGATAGAAAAATGGAAGTCTGCAAGTTTTTCTTCAATGTATGATTACTGCCCTTTGGCACTTTACAGTGGTGAACGCTCAAAAATGGAATATGCTCTTGCCTCCTTAATTTATGACCCTCATAGAAATCTTCGAATTTTTGTTGATGGAAATTCTGTTCATGATGATTCTGATTCTCCAAAAAATTTTGATGAAAAAATTCTTACTGACTTAATTTTTCCTGGCACTCCAAATGCAAATATTCAAATATTTATTAAAATTGTTAGTTTTTCTTTTACATCATTTTTTCCCTCTTTCTTTTTACTTAATTTATTTATCCTTTCAATTCGAATTTAATTTCAAAGATAACTTGCATTCTTGCCGGTGTCAATGATGACCAAAAACCATTTTCTCTACAACAAAGCAGCGTTCTTTTTGATTTGCTCAAAGCCCAAAAAATTGACAATATTGGAATTGTTCGTGCTTATGAGCTTTATAAAAGTCTTCCACAAAATATACAGGTTTTGCTTTGATCTTTTGAAGAATATTTTTTTAATTTTAAGAGAGAATTGCAGAAAAAATCAAATCTTTTGGGACGGGGACTTGACTTTTTATCCAAAATGGATGCACGTTCTCTTGTTGAAAGGTATTTACTTGCCGCAACAATGAAAGATTGTTCCTTAATGGTTTTTTAATATAAAAAATTTTAAATTTAATTTTGTTTAAAATTAAAGATAAGTATTCGACTTGTTGACAAAATTGGAGAAAATATAGTTAGGACTGTTGGGGGAGGTTCTGGGTTTGTAAGTGTTCGTGCTTTGGATGGTCAATCTCTTTATTTTGCTTTTTCTGTATAAAACTGTTTATTTTTTTAAAAATTATTTTTCTTTTTTGAGGTACGTATTGTTGATTTGGATCCAAAAACTGGAAAAGTTTGTTTTTTTAAATATATAAAAATATTTTTTTAGAATCTAGAGAGTGCCTATAGCCGTTTTATGGCAGGTATTGGACTAATTAAATCACATCCAAATGTTCACCGTCCTTGTATCACTTATTAAAATTAACTAAAAGTTGAAGAAATTCCAAAACAATTCCATTTTTATTTATTTTTTATTCAATTTTTTTTGTTTTTTAATATATTCTATTGTTTGGATAAAATGAAAAATTTACTTTTTTATTTAAAAGGAATATATTAACAGTTATTGTTATACTTTTTTTAAATTTAAAAATAAAAATTCAATACTCTCCCGTCTCTCCGAAAATGAATTAAAATAAAAATGGGGGAAGAGTGTTTGTTGTACTTTGACTTTTAATAACATTTTGTGCAAAAAAAAAGTACTCTGACAGAAATCTATTAAATTTTGCGCGCATTTGTGGGTAGGGGACGATTCAGTATCGCCGATTCAGTATCGCCGATTCAGTATTGGCCGATTCAGTATCTGGGCTTTTTGGCCATAACTTTTTGCTCGATCAATATTGTAGGAATTATTATATATGATTTGATAGGCCTCGGGGTGCTGCATCTTTTTCATAATTGGACTGACCTGATCTGATCACTCTACAAAAAGTTATCACTGATAAACGACGTCACAGGCATAAAAAATCGGTTTTCACGCTGTAACTTTTTTTGTGATGATCAGATCAGATCGGGCTAATAATAAAAAAGATGTCGAATCTCAAGACCTTTCGAATGATATGAGAATTATTCAAATCGGTCGAATATCAGGAAAGTTATGGCCATATACTGAATCGGCCAATACTGAATCGGCGATACTGAATCGGCTATACTGAATCGGCGATACTGAATCGTCCTTAACCGCGCATTTGTTCCCTCATGGAGGCAAAATGATAGTTTTTTACGTTGTGAGCGAAGTGATAAATATACCAAATAAAATTCACCTATGCTTTTAATATCTAAAGAAATATTTCCTGCGTGAGACTAAATGCCTATTTTATTTTTTTATTTCAATTAAGTTTAATTTATTTTTCTGTCAATTTAGTGAGTAATGTCATCTGAAGCAGTTGATGAAGCGATAAGGAAAAATATTACTTGGACAAAATTGTCAGATGATTTACGTACAGTTTTGGGTGGTTCTCAACGAGAATATGACAAAAGAATATTAGATTATTCAATTAAAAATCAACTTAGGTACAAGGAAAATATTGGTAAATGTTTTTCGAATTATTTAAAATTTAAATTATTTTTTAGTTAGATTTGTTAAAAGAGTTCAAGAGGAATATTATGATTGTTTACTTCATCATAGCAGAACAAAAATGATGCTCTACCCTTACCATCTTTCTGATATTTTGGTTCGAGAATTGCGTTTAACTCCTTTCACTTATTATACGTTTGTTATTTAAATTTTTCTTTGAAGGTGTCCTTTTTATTTTAAATATTTTAGTGAAATGCTTGTTGATGTAATGCAAGCAGAAAAGAGCTATGATTCTATTCCAAATTTTACTGCTGTTGATGCGATGCAAATCCTTGGAATTGGCCGCAATCAATATATTGACCTTGTGAACCAGAGCCGTGCAAACCGTCGTCTTTTTCGCCGTTCAAAATCTGTTAGAGAAATGCTGCCCCAAAAGCCAGTCAATAATTTTACTGTAGAGCCATGGTTTCTATTCAATTATGGTTGTGTTTTGGAGAATGATGTTCGGGTGATTTTTTATTAAATAAAAAAAGTTATGTTTTCATTAAATTTTAGTTATTAAGTTCTGTGGAGAAAGAAGTAATTGACAAACTTATGGATGAAGGTACTCAACTCTGTGGTCTTCTGGATAAGAATGTTATTCAGAGGTTGCTTAGCCGTGGCCTTGCTTATTTGGAAGTTCCAATACATCCCGAGGATTGTGTTTATGGTAAATATAGAAACCTTTTTATTTTTTATTTATTTATTAGTTCCTACTCTTGACGGATTTGTTATGAATCGAACTCAGGGAGATTTTTTTGAGACATTGCTTTACAAGATTTTTGTTGCTATTGATGGACAGACTTCTATACGAGAGGTTTTAATTTGATAGTAATTAATCAAGGTTAGTGCTCCCCGTTAAAATTCTAATGCAATCTTGTTTAACAATTTTTGGCATTCAGAAGAAAAAAATATTCTAATATCAAACTAATAAGTTTTTTCTCCATTAGGCATAAATTTTCTTTTGGCTTTAAAATAATTTTTTCTAATTTTACCGTTTAATTTTTAGCTCTCCGAAACAATCGGCATTGATATTGACTTAATTTGCAACGCCGTTTCTCTTTTTTGCCGACTTGGGTTTGCGCGTAAAAGAGTTACAGGAATTGAAAATTTTGTTCTTCACAACTCGTGGGGAGTGGAAAACTCGTCTTCTGGTTCTTGGTGAATATTTAATTAAATAATTATTTAAATAATCCTATCTAGTCTTTCATCGCCAACCACACCGGAACCTTCTATTAGTGCAGAATTAAATGATCTCAACTTTTCTTTAATGAATATAAATTCTGCAGGTGATTTCGACGATGATGATATTGTTTCGGCTGTGGAAAATGTATTAAAGAATGATATTTTTGTTGAAATATTTCTTTATATTTTTTAAGGCTGTTTCGCAAAATTCTCCATTAGTTGTGGAAAGTTCGGCAAGTTCAACCACTTCAGCTGTTGCAAAAAGAATAGCATTTATTTTTGATTCTTCTCTAACTGCCTTTTTGATGATGGGAAATTTATCTGCTGTAAATTTTCTTATTGAAATTTATTTTTAAATATATTCTTTGTAGACTCTAAAAAACCATGCAATTACGTTGTTTGAGGTTGGTAAGCTAAGTGAAGATGCTATGGATAGTTTCATTGACGAACTTCAAAATGTATTCATTTTTTGACAAATTTTTTAGCTTATACAGAAATAATTTTAGGTTAATTTCTTTGCTGAAGGTGAAGCACAGCGTTATTCAGAGCATGCTAGAACTTTGTTATATACAATTCAATCATTAAGAAGCGTTTCTGAGATGGACCTTATACGTGGAGAAAGTCTTTTAAATTTGGAAAGTGCAGCACGTCTTAGAGTAATTGAAAAATCTTACAAGTAAATATTTAATTTATTTTTTAAATAATTTTATAATTTTAGGATGCTCGTTTCGATGGCTCCAATCGGTTAATTTACAAAATTACAGTTTATCTAAAAAATTTTTTTTTAATTTTATACTTTTTTTGCTTTGTTATAGGTGCCGAAGCGTGTTGTTTACATTCTGCTAAACTTCCTCATTTGGGAACTGCTGCGTCAGTGGAGGTATTTTTTTAGATTTTCTATTCAAAATAATTTTTAGTTAACATCTCCTTGGTTTCGTCTTTTTATTTACGAATTAGCAACATGTGGTCCTCCTTCAATTTTCCTACCTATGGGCACTTATATCACCAAACTTCCTAAACTCTTCTGGGAAAGTCGTCGTTTAATGCTTACTCAAGGAAACAATCATGAACCTGTTATTTTACCTATTGAAAGTTCGCTTATTCAAGTAGGAGATGCTTTGCTTTCTGCACCAGTATTTTTACAAGTAAATTATTTTTATTAAATAAATATTTTCTTAATTTTCAGGCTTATAGTGAACTTGTAACTGATGCTGAAATTGTAAATGTTCCATTTCCTTTTGATATAGAAGGTGAAGAGAGAGGCATTAATGGATCTATTCAAACAACAGAATGTGAACAACAACAACAATCGGTGTGTCTTTTTATTGTATTCAATAGTTATTATTTTTATTGCTTATTTTATTTCTCTTTGCGCCCTTTTTTAATAACATTCTCTCTATTTTCATTTTTAACTATTGAATTAAAATAATCTACGAACAAATAATTGAATTTAAGTATTTAATTCATAAATTCTGTTTTTTAAAAATTCTTTTATAAAACCTCTCCTTTTGTTTTCTCTTAATTTTAAATTAATATTTTTATTTTCAGAATATAGAATGTCTACAACCATTTACAAGACATCCAGTCGTTCAAAGGTTGCAATCTTCCCTTGGTTTAGACTATCTTTGTGGTTATATTGTACTTTTAAAATTGCATAACACTGATGATCCTTCTCAACCTCCATTTGAAGATGAGGAGAATAATGATAAAAATGAAAGTGAACAACAACGTCCTTCAGATAATGATGAATTTTCTACTTCTAATCGATCGACGTTAATACCCTCACCAAATTCTGCTTATTCTCTAAGTGTTTTTCAATTAAGCAATACAATTACAAAGGATCCGAAGTAAGTGTTTTTTACAAATTAGAAAGCCAATTCTTCCTCTTAAGGAAAGTTTCAACCAGTCGAACACATTTATGTCGTGGGGAGTCTTTCAATGATTATGTTCTCTTCGACTGTGTTTTTGGCATTCCATTGTTTGATGAATCATTAAACAAAACAATTTGCCAAAGAATCTTACAGAATGGTTTACTCACTCCCGACAAGTAATTTTATCTTAAAAATATTCTCAGCAAATGATAAAAATATTCTAGTTTTGAGAATTCACGTTCTTCTCTGCAAAGGATAGAGGAATTAATAAAGAAATTTATTTCAAGATTTCGAAATCCTTCACTTGACGAACAAAATGCAATTGTTGGAATTGACTCTCCACCAATTCCTTATCCAACAACAAATGTTTTTTTCGATCCAATGGATGAGGATAGGAAATGTGAGTCAAAAGATTTAAATTTTTTGTAGTTTTAGTTAGACGGGCACGGCCCATTCTGTCGCTAGGCTAGTCTGTCGCAAACTTGGGGTATCGGTGGTACCATGCCAAAGCACAAAAAATTTGCTACAATAGTAAAAATGGAAAATTTTCAATAAAGGACATTGACATTTATTAGTCTGCGGCAGAATCGGCGTATCCCAATTGGATAAAAAATAATTCACTTCGACTTTTAAATTTAATTTTTGTACGGCATTTACAAAAAAAAATTAAATTTTATATTTTTTTTGGTATTTTTGACCATTATTCTACAATGATCTAATCAATTTATATTTTTATTTTCCAAATAATTCCACGCAGTCAACTTTATTTTCTTTCAATTTCCAAGTTTTTATCATCTTTCCCCTCTCATATTTTCCAAGTTATGTGCTTATTTTTCTGCAGCTAATAAAAAATAAATTTAATAATAATATGCTCATAGTTAATAATGGGTTGACCCAAAAAGAATGAGCCCTTTATGGATAATGCAAATAATTTACATAACAAAGGGCTCATTCTTTTTGGGTCAACCCATTAAATACTTACTTTTCTACGTAAATTTATTTGATATGACACTTAAATAATTTAATTAAATATTGAAATTTTGTGAATTTGTTTTTAATTTAATTTAATGTAAATAATTTATATAATTATTAAATAAATTGTCTTAATTTTTTACTTCAATTCTATAAAAAATTTGTAATTAATTATATATTGTATGTTCAGATTCTGATAAATTTTTTTGATAAATATTTTTAAAAATTCTGAAAAATTAAAGTTTAATTCTTTATTTATTTTTACTTTTATTTTTTATTATTAAATTATTTTAATTATTTTCTTAGCTTTTAAAATAATTGTAAATTTATTTTGTGTATAGCATAATAACAGAAACAACTTAAGCATAATCAATATGACCACGTCTACAGAAAATTCGTTTTTTTCACGTTTCTATGGCGTGGCACTTCTAGTCTTTGTAAACATTGTGAGTTTTTTTTTTGGTATTTTGTTTACCCTTTGTGGAAAGTTTTTTGGGCAAATTTTTTATTTAATTTTAACTTTGATCTTCAATAGTTTAGCTCCTGTTCTCTAGTTAATTTACTTTTCCTATAAAAATTAAATTTATATTTTTTAGGTATGGGTTGCAGCTTCAGAAATAACGAGGGTTTTTTTATTTCTTTTATTCAAACAATTTTTATTTTTAAGTATTTATTCATTGATCTCGATTTTAAAAGGCCACTTTTCTTCACCTACGCTAAGTCATGCATGTTATCTCTTTTTTTGACTTTTTATTGTTGTGATTGCAGAAAGAAATCTTCAGAATCAGAAACTACAACAACTACAAAAAACGGAAAAGTATTTAATTTAAATATTAAAATCTATATTAAATCTAAGTTTAGTTTACATATAAGTATATCCTCGATCAGTACTAAAACCTTTTAAATTATTTTTTTATTTGGAAAATTTGTTTGTAGGCCTTCTATTCTCGGTTAAATGAAAATAGTAACAGCAGCGTAGAAGAAACAGAAGAAGAAGATGAAGACATTTTAGATTGCAATACTTTGGTTAATTTAAAATTTATAAAAAAATATTTGAAATTTCTTTTGTCTTTTAACAGACAGAAGCTGAATTTGAGCCAATTTCTATCACAGATGTAGAATCAAATACTGGGGATTTATCAGCGCCGGAAAGTCAAAATAGTCAAACAACACCTGAACAACAAAAGAAATGTGAAATTGAAGAAAATTTTGTATCTTCTACCCCTTTAACTAAACCAAAAAGAATAAAAAGGAGAAGGAAAGTTCGTTTTAATAAATTAAGAGAAGTTCGTCGTTGGCCAGAAAGTTTAAGTGAAGCTGCAACATTAGCAAGATTACCTTATAATAAAGCTAAAGAAGTTGCAAAAAGTGATTTTTGTTCGAAATTTTGTGGTTCTCTTAAATTGGATCCAAATTCTGATATGTTTATTTATTGTGTTTATTTTGCACCTTTGGTAGGTTATTTTTAATTTAGAAAATATTTATTTTTGTTTTTTGTTAAACTGTAGGGTATTTTATTAATATTCCGACCCTTTCTTATTTGAGCTTCAGATTAATTTTCCTTTTATTGTCGACCATTTAATCTCCAAGCTTTTTAAGTAAAAGGTAAGTAACCAAAAATTAGAAAAGAAAAGACGGAACCGGCAAAAATCAACATTTATAAAACGGAAATTTGACTATTCTGATGCAGAAAGGAATGAAAGGAAAAAAACTGAGACTCAAATAAGTGAGGGTATTGATTAATTAACTTCTTTAGTTACCGTAAATGTTCCAATATAAGCCCTGGGCTTATATTTTTCAATACCCCCCATCGGGTGGGCTTATAATAGGGCATGGGCTTCTATTAGGGCATGGGCTTATATTTTTCAATATCAAAATTTTATTATATCAGAAAAATTTTCACAACTTTCAATAAAAATTAAATGTCAAAATCTATTGAAACATCACTTAGAATAATGTTTTTCTTCTCGTGGTGAGGTGCTCTCCATTTACACATATATCCCTCTATATCAAACAATTTAGTATGACGTTTATTATGCTTAATAGTGATGTTCGGGAGTGAAAAAAAGCCGAGAGCCGAGACCGAGACCGGGAATCAACCCCGAGACCGAGTCTCGGATCGAGACCGAGAGTCGAGACCGAGAGTCGAGACGAGAGATTAGGAGGGTTATCACTTGATATCCCTCATAATCCCCAAAAATACCTATATATCCTTCATAATCCCTCAAATCAATTAAATATACAAATCCACAATATAACCTTACTCCTATATCTACCGATATCCAACTTAATCCACTGATATTCCCATTAATCGCTTAGAATCCCCATATATCCCTCGATATCCCTCCAAATCGAACGATATCTTCTTTATCCCCCGATGCCAAGCACAAGTCCCTTTATGTTTATTTTAATCCTTAGAATTTCCAGATATCCCTCATAACTTTAATCCACCTCTATATCCTTTCAAATCCCCAAAAGCCTTCGATATACGACAACTCCATTGACCCCCTACTATTTAAGGCCGTATGCGATAATTTTTGCATTTTGGAAGGGTTTGAAGCCATAAATCCTCCAACCATTTTCTGCGCCGCAGGCAAAAATTTTGAGAATTTTGGAGGTCAGAAGCCAGATTTCTTTCATTTTCTGCGCGCAAGCTGAGATTTTGAGAATATAGGGAGGATTTAAGCGCCGCAGGCGAAAAGTTTGGAAAATTCATGACTACATTTAAATTTCTAACGTTTTTTCAAGTTTAAAAAATTAAAAAAATAAGTTTACAGATTTAAAATCAAAGATTAAAAACATTCATTTTTGAAGAGAAGTAATTTTCAGATTATTTCCATGCTTAGAGTCGAACCCATTCCTATCAAAATATCTAAGTGTGTGAAGTCAGTCACCTTAACCACTCAACCATCGACCAACAAAAGGAAAATGGGAAAAAATATAAATATTTCTTTCCCTTTTCCTTAAAAAAATAAATGTCAAAGTACGCGAGGTACGAGTAAAATTTAAAAAATTTCCGTCATTAGGGGTGTAAATTTAGTCTCGTTTTCCGAGACTAAAACACCGAGACCGAGATCGAGACCGAGAGCTCAAAAAACCCGGGAAATTTCCCGACTCGGGAACCGAGACCGAGAGTCTCGAACATCACTAATGCTTAATAATACGAGTTATTAATCACATGAATACTAATAAACACATTTAAGTACAGGGTGCGGCAAATTCGCGCAACTTTTTGTTTTTAACATAATTTTCTTTGTTCTTATCGAAAACCGATAATTCTTTTTTTATTTTACTTCTGACACTTTATCAAATTTAATGATACCAAAATCTCGGCCCTATCTGAAAGGAGGTGCGCCATCATATTTTTTCCCATTTTTTTTCCTCCTTCCTTTTCCTTCCTTTTACAAGGTCAGAATGGTCAGCATTTTCCTCCTTGTTCTATTCCATTAAATTTGCCTGTGGCATAATCAAATGAAAGGACAGAAAAATACACACACTGACAGACAAAACAAGGACGGACACGGACAGACAAAACACGGACGGACACCGTCCGTGTTTTGTCTGTCAGAGTTCGTCCGTGTTTTGTCTGTCAGAGTTCGTCCGTGTTTTGTCTGTCAGAGTTCGTCCGTGTTTTGTCTGTCAGAGTTCGTCCGTGTTTTGTCTGTCAGAGTTCGTCCGTGTTTTGTCTGTCAGAGTTCGTCCGTGTTTTGTCTGTCAGAGTTCGTCCGTGTTTTGTCTGTCAGAGTTCGTCCGTGCTTTGTCTGTCCGTGTCCGTCCTTGTTTTGTCTGTCAGTGTGTGTATTTTTCTGTCCTTTCATTTGATTATGCCACAGGCAAATTTAATGGAATAGAACAAGGAGGAAAATGCTGACCATTCTGACCTTGTGAAAGGAAGGAAAAGGAAGGAGGAAAAAAATGGGAAAAAATATGATGGCGCACCTCCTTTCAGATACTGCCAAAATCTCTTGAATTTTACAATTTAGTATGATCAATTTCCCGTCAAAGTTTAGGCAAAATTTTTTTGATAAAAATTGGCTTGGAGTCGAAAATTGGCCTTGCCGCACCCCGAATTTGCCGCACCCTGTATAAATTAAATATACTAAAAGTTAATTAATCAATTAATAGGTTAAATTAACTAAATAAATAATCCTAAATATCCTTCTTAAACTCCTAAATTCTTATTAATCACTTCACTAAGCTACTATATTCAATGGGGACAGAACGGGGCAAACTGAAATCTACCTCTATATAGTATACCCATAGAAATGTTATTTTTTGGGGTTTTATCTGATCATCTAAGCATTCTACTAGAAGTTATATGAATTTGCTTACTCAATATTTCTCATATCCTACTCGAAATCAAATAATGCATCCATATCCCTCTTAATCCCTTTCAATCACTTAATATCAACACAAATCCATCAATATTAATTCAAACCCTATTGAAGATTCTACCTCTATATCACTCTTAATTCCTTGATACTCTACGATATCCAACTCATTCAACCATTATCCTCTTAATTTCAATTCATTAGATATCTTTTTAAGTTTCTAACTTCTATTAATCCTCTCAAACCTCCTTAGTCCTCATAAGGAATCATACTAATCCTACTTAATCCATCCAAAGCTCCTAATATTCCATCCATATCCCTCTATATTCATTTTCTGCCATTGGAATTTCGTTATCAATACTTTTAGTAGACTGTAACAAAGATAATAGAAAAATAGGCATTCAAAAAACAGATGGGCTTATAATAGGGCATGGGCTTCTATTAGGGCATGGGCTTGTATTTTTCAATACCCCCCATCGGGTGGGCTTCTATTAGGGCATGGGCTTCTATTAGGACCGGGCTTATATTAGAACATTTACGGTATCTCCATTATTTTACAAAATATCTTTTAGTTTTGTTAAATTTACTTTAAAAATAATTTATTAAAATAATTCCATTTAAATTTAATATTATTCAAAGACTTTTTTAAATTTTTTTTTCTAGTGGTTACTTTCATCTGTCAGTTATCAGACAGCTCTTGCTTATTCTTCAGTTTCAACGGTTAATTTAATCTCTGCATCGTCTCCACTTTTTGTTTTAATATTTGGAGCATTTTTTGGCAAATATTCTGTGGATTCTTTTAGTTGGTTAAAAGTAAGTTTTTTTAATTTAAAAATAATTTAAAATTATTTCTTTTAGCTTTTAATGGTTTTATTGAATATGTTGGGTGTTTGTATTGTTTCTCGTTTTTCTGGAAATTTATTTACAACTTCATTATCTCTTTTTTCGGCTTTTTCTAATGCTCTATATCTATTTGCACTTGCTCGTTTAAGCTTCAAAGGCAAAAATGTTAATATGCCTTTACTTCTTGGTATGTTATTTATTTGCTTATCTTTTAAAGTGTTCCTCCTAATTATCCATTAATTTTTTACAATCCCTTAAACTTTATCATTTCTTTTGACTTCTGTGGTTAACAACAATTTCCTCAAATATATTTTTAGGAACTGTTGGCCTCTTTGCATTATTTGCGTGTACTCCATTAATATATATTGCACACATTTCTGGATTTGAATCCCAATTACCACTTCCAACATTTAAACAAATGTTTATACTCATTGCCAATGCATTCCTTGGCACACTTTTTGCCGATTCAATTTGGCTTTATGCAACACTTCTAACTGGATCATTAACTTCTTCACTTTCAGGCTCTTTAGGTGTTCCCCTTTCAATGCTAGCCGATTCTTTTTTTCGAAATCAACCTCCGAATATTTGGCAAATTATTGCTTCTATTCCAATTATGGTGAATAATTAAAATTCTTTTTATTAATCTCTATTTTTTAGATTTCATTCTTGGGTGCATCTATTTTAACTTCAAGAGTACAAGAATCATAAAATATAACATATTTTATATTTATAACTTACAAACTTATATCATTCAAATTAGCCGTTTTATTAGTAAAATTTTCTATTTTTTGTTGTTATTGTATACATCCCTTCAAAATCTCCTTTTTTATATTTTTTATTCATTTTGGGACATCATTTCTAATCAACATCTAAAGCCCTGCGTAAAGTAAAAAAACCCTGCGCCTTATACATGTGATGGAGTAAATTAAATTTCCTGTCTTTGCACCTCTCTTTTTTTTCTTTATTTTCAATTCATTGTCCCCTTCTCAAATTCATTCTCCCAAGAGCCTTTAGTTGAGAAAGGTTCACTCGTTTACTTGTTTCTGTCATTTTATCGTTCCCTTATCCCATTTCTTTAGCTTTTTCTTTTGAAAGGAATTTGCATCGCTTACAAATAATTAAAATTATTATATCGACTTTCGTTAACATTATCTTGACTCTCTAATATTAAATTAATAAAAAAACTTTAAAATCTAAAAGTTATGCTCCAAAAATAGGTCTTGGGAGTAAAGGACCAATTAACAACAGGCTACTTAATGAACTCGAATTTCTCCGGGGCTCGTAATAATCCATAATTACCAAGAGAGAAATTCTGCTTTATCAATCTTCCGAACTTTTTCTTCCATTCACTATAATTTTCTCTATAAATTTGGTGGCACTTTTTGAGCACACCCGCAAAAAAGACCTCTGATTTTTTTAAATATTTTTTAGCTTACCTACAATCTACTAACTATAATGCATAAACAAAACCAGTTTTTCTTAAAATTTAATTTCAAAAATTTACTCATTATTTGGCTGACACAAATGGCTACCATAAAAAGAAAATTTTTCTCGTAACTATTGCCCACTCTAATTGTCCGCCAGTCCTCCCTTTCCCCAATTTTGTCGTTATTCATTCATTCATGGGCAGCCGCATGGCAAAAATCCATATATATTTATTCCCCCTTTTTCAATTCTTATTTGTTCCAGCCTTTTTATTTAAAAGAAGTATTGGCCAACATATAAATGCCCTTCTATATAGAGGAATGTTGGTGGCACTTTTTGAGCATTATAAGCGGAAATATTTACGTAAATAAATATTTTTATCTAAATTTTTTTTAAATAAATTTTGCTTTGTTTATTAAACTTGGTAATCTCAGCAAAATTTTCTAGACATTTTTAAATTTTATTTCCTCGTTTCAAAATTTTAAAAATATATTTAGGTAATTTAACAGATTTAGAAAAATACATTGAATATTACATTTTTATTTTATTTTTTTGTTATCATTTTTAAAAAATCTCAGTTTTCTGACATTACCGTATTTACTAAATAATTATCCCGCCTCATTTAAAAGTTATCTTTAGGCTTTTAATAAAACTTTTTATATTTTACCCAATAAAAATTGGCAATTTACTACTTTTATATATTTTTTCTGTTTATAAATATAAATTTTAAAATAATAAATTGCTTGTACATATTTATACTAAAAAATCTTTAAAAAATATTAAAAAATATTTTTTTAAATATTCTTTCAGTTGAATGGTTACTTTTATATAAAGATTTTTTAAATTATAAGAAAATATAATTATTTAGTAATTACTACCAAATTTTACTAAGCAAAAACCATCTACATAAAATAATATAATTTTAGTTGATTCGAATAATGTTGAGAGATTGATTTATTTTTATTTTTAGAAACAGGTGTTTATTTTTATTTATTTTTAGCTTAATTTATTATAAAATAATTCTTTTTTTTTGAATATATTTTTCTATTTTTTTTTGTTTTTATTTTAATATTTGTTTTTAATCTTATTGTATATACGAAAATTCCCCAAATATTTCTGTAATTTTCTCCTAATTAAAAAAATAAATACATACATAATCTATAAAACAATTACCACAATGTGTAAATGTCCTGCTTGCTGTCCACATGTCCGCAAAAGGCATTCTGCAAAAAATCTCTTTGTCATTAAATATTTGGCCGAATAGATAAATTAAAATTTCAAGCATTTTGTTTTATCCATCTCGCACAAGTGATCAAAGACTCCTAATAGCCAGACAATATACAAGGGTGCGGCAAATTTAGCGCCGACTTTATTTTTTGAATGACTTTCTTCAAACTCAATGAAGATTGATAATTCTTTTTTTATTTGATTCCCAACACTCTAGGAAACTTTTTGATACAAAAATATTCTTTAAATTTTATAAATTAATCTGATAATTTTTTCTTAAAGTTTTGGCAAAAATTTTTGAACCAAAAGTCTTCTGATTTAAAAACCGCGTGTCTGATATTCAGGATGTTTATATCATTCGAATAAGCTCTTTTTTCTGATTCGAATGACGTGAGAACTAGGCGATTATCTTGTTCTTGGGCTGAGATATGGGCCTTTAAATGATAAATTTGGAACTTGATGTTAAATATGACTTTTTTAGGTGAAATTTTCAAAAATCTAATTATAGACTATTTCGATGCTCCTCGTCGAGACGAGTCGATTGGTACCAAAATTAGTAAGATTGGATGACTTTGAACGAAGCTATGGTAAAGTAAACTTTGGCATAAAAATATATTTCTTGATGCGATTTAGAGACTATTTCGGGCATATCTTTATTATCTGTAAACCGAATTTCTAATATTCGGTATCAAAAAGTTTCCTAGAGTGTTGGGAATCAAATAAAAAAAGAATTATCAATTTTCATTGAGTTTGAAGAAAGTTATTCAAAAAATAAAGTCGGCGCTAAATTTGCCGCACCCTGTAGATTAAATTTTAAAAAAGAACAAAGTTTTTAAATGTTAGAAGAACTGAAATTTCAGGAATTTCATTTAATTAAAAATAAATTTAATAACCAAAAATGTCCCAACTTTATATTAATTTAATTTTTATGTAGAATGTTTGGTTAAAAATTATTTTAATAATTATTTTTATTTTTAAGAGAGAAAATAAAGGGAATATTAAAGTAAAATAAAATTTTGTTTAATTTTAAAGAAAATTTAATTTAAAATAAAATGAATGGAATAACAAAAAATAATAATTCCTCCAATTATTCCCAATTATCAAATATTAAACCATTACAACTTCATTTATTTAATAATAATTTACAACAAAAACAAATGAGTACATTTATTGGGGAAGAGGAAGACAATAATAATTCTTCTATTAATTTAATTTCTTCTAAAAAATATCATCAACAAAAAGAATATTTAAATAATGGAATTAATAATGGTGTTAATTAATTAATTAATTAAAATATTTTTTTGGAAGAGGGGGGAGGGAGAGGGAGATTATTCTAGCATAGAATATTAAAGTAAAAAAACCCAATAAAAATTGGTAAAAAAAGTAAAAAAAAATAAAAGTAAAAGTAAAAAAAAAGTTTTTTTTACTTTTATATACCCATTGACTAGATCATTAAGATTTTTTGTTTCTTATGTTCCATTTTTGGTAATTTATAATTCATGGTGCAAATGCTTGTGAATTTCACTACGAGGTAGTGAAGTTCAAAAAATCATAACTTTATGAATATCACCCATATATAGCTAAACGTAGTATTAAAATGAAGAGTAGATTCAGATCTTTATGTTAGTTAATAAGAAAAAAGAATATTTATAAAATAACACCCCTAAAATTTAACCGAAAAAAAGCGACACTAATTATGACCCGACCTAATATGTAATTAATTTAAATAAAGCAAAATAATAATCTATTTAATTTCTTTTTTTAGTTATTCCTTTACAAAATTCAATTGGAATTGACGGACATTTATATTCTTCACCTTCCTTAAATTTAAATAATTGTAAATATAGGCAATCTACTAGTTATGGTTTTGGGCTTTATTCGAGGCATAAAAAGGCTAATAATAATTCTGAGGGTATTTTTAATTTTTTTGTTGAATTTATAAAAATAAATAGAATTTATTGGGTAGAAAGAAAGAAATTTATGTAAATAAAATAAATTAATTATAAATATATTAGATAAATATTTAATTGAATTTATTTTAGTTGAATAATAATTTTCAATGAAATACATATTATTAAAAAAAAAACAAAAAATTTTAAATTAAATATTTCTTTAAACCAGTTTTCTAAATTTAATTTATTTTAAACTCAATTTTATTATTTCTTTATTTTAAAAAATATATCTTTCTTTCAACAATTTTTTTTTCAAAAAATAATAAAATATATTTGTTAATTTTCACTTTCTTCAGAATTAAATAACCTCTCTCCCCCCCCCCCTTCTCTCCCCTCCTCCCTTTCACTCTCCCTTTCTTATACCATTTTCTCGTATAATTTATTTTTTACCAATTTATTTAACTCCTTAAAAAGCCCTTGCTTCTTCTTCAGGCAACCGGTAAATAACAATTTGGCTGCTCTTTTTCCCCCAATTTTTTTTAAATTTTCCTTCCCCTCTTTTCTAAAAATTATATTTAAATATATTTATATTTATTATTTTCCAACACGTATATATTTCTCTTTTTTATGGTTAATTTCCTTTTAGTATTTTATTTGAAGAAAAGCTCATTTTTCACTCAATTCCTTTGTTTTGATATTTTAAATAAAAGAAAAATATTTTTTTTTGTTTAAAATAAAGAAATACCTAAAAATATTATTATTTTTTAAATTAAATTATTTTTTAAAATATTTATTGTTTGGAATAAAAAAAGAAAGAAAAAGCTATTTACTTTAAATTAGCCTCTAAAATTTGGACAATTTTAAGTAAAAAAATGAGAGGAGAAAGAAAATTGGCACAGTTTCATTTTATTTTCTTTTTAAATTTATATAAAAATAAATATATTTACTTTAATATTTCCCTTACTTAAAAATAAAAAAAATTGAAGAATAAACAAGTTTATAAAATTGGAAAATAATTAAAAATTAAATTAATTTAAAAAAATAACCTTTAAATCAATTAATTATTTTATTTAAAATTAAAAAATTATTTTTTAGAATTACAAACAAAAACAATGTCTAATGGAGTAGGGGGTATTTCTTCTTCTTTAGAAATTATTAATCATCAAAATTATCAAAAATGTGAAGATAACCAAATAAATAATAAAGAAGAAAATGAACAAAATTTAATTGAATTAACAAAAATAAATAATTATTTTAAAGAAGAAAAAAATGGAGGGGAGGAGTGGAAAATTGAAGAAAATGAACAACAACAACAACAAACTTCTTTGTAAATAATTTGTTTTTAATTTTAAAATATTTGCGTTTTTTGTATTAATTTTGGTAAAAAAAGTTTTGATTTCAAATTTAAGAAAATTAGACTTTAGAAAAAAATGAGGGGAAATTTTTTAATTAAAAATTAAAGATAATTATTTCTTTTTAAAAGTTGTAATAATTTCTCTCTTCAAAATGAAGAAAATATTTTATTATCTGGACAATCACAATTATTATTACAAGAAAATAAAGAAGGGGAAGGAGGGGAATATTTTGAAGATATTTATCAACAAAATAATTTAATTGAAAATGAAGAAGAAGAAGAAATAATTAATGAAAGAGAAGCAACAGAAATACAATTAAGAATTAAAAGATTAGCTGGGGCACATCAATTAATTGGAAATAATAACGAAAGAAGTTTATCTAAAATTAATAGTAATAGAGAATTATTTAATGGAAATTTTGTTAATAATAATCAAAGACAGCCAAAACCTTGCAAAGAGTTTTAGAATAAAAAATAAAATAACTTTATTTTTATTTTAGTTATGCTTTAAGTTTTATTGTTGATGCTAAATTATTGCAAATTCGGAGGGCTGGTACTGAATTACAAGTAAATATATTTTTTAAATATATTTTTTTTTAAATTTATTTTAAAGATAACAGATAATGAAGGTTTTCCCCTTCTCGATTTATGGCAAAGAGCTAGTTGCTTTCGTTCGCATTCCTGGGTATTTGAATCATTGGGGTTAACAGTATTAACGCTCTGTGATTTGGAAAGAAGAATATTTCCTTTGCCAAAACTTTTGGGTGGCGGAGGGACAGATTGTAGTAGTGGAGGTAATGGATATGTTCAAAGAGTTGATAATCCTGACGGGGAATGTTTTGCACATTTTGTTGTTGGAATACCTTTTTTGGTACAAGATAGAAGGAGAATGAATATTGCTAGATTTGGATTAGAACAACAAAGGTTTTTTTTTAATTTTTGTTTAAAAATTGTTTGTAAAAAGACAAAGTTTTCGAACCAAAGCAAAAATAAAATCAAAATATTGATTGAGATTGCCCCCAAAACAATTACACTTCGAGTACCGATTTTTGTCAAACAGTGGAAACAAAATACCTATATATTTATACCGGATTTACTATCACCATACAATAAACAAAAACTATATACAAACACCAACAATAGAATATAGGGGAAAGATATACAATGAGAGGCAATTAATTATTCAGCCAAAATCCTTACAATACAATATATTATCACAATCTTCTTACAATTCTTTCCTTCATTTCTTCTTTCCCTTCTTGCTGCCGAGACTTGCTGCGGTCTCCGCTGAGCGCGTCTTAGCGGACTTGCCTCCTTTGCCTCCCTTAGCACCCTTCGCTGGGCTCGGTCCAGATCCCGCGTCCGGTCCAGCTCCTGCTCCACCCGCAGCTTTCTTCTTGTTCAGAAACTCGCTTAAGGCCTGAAGAAGAAAAAACAAAAATTATTTATTTTAATTAACGAAGACAAATGAATTATAAATTAAAACCAAAAACTCACAAATCCAGCAGCGCCGAAGATCAGAGCAAAGATGATGTACATCAAGAACCCCATTCTTTGTTTGTAGAGATGTGAAGAGTTTGGGAAGGACGACGAAGATTTTTGGATTTTGTAGTGTTGTTGAGGATATTGGCAAGATAGGCTTTTATACTAGATTATGTACCCAGATTTACATATACTCTCTATTGTACTTAAAATTTTTTAAGTTGATTAGCTACTTTATGGGGGGGGGGGGGTAGGTGTAACTAAGTATACCTTCAATTTACCTAATTGTCTCCCTCTCAAAATATTTATCTATCATTTTTTAATTTTTTTAAATCTCATTTCTTAAAAATTATTTAATATAAATAATATTTTAGTACCAATTATTTGCGTGTATTCCATTGCCTTTCTGAAAGTGATGGACAATTACTTGCACGTTTAGAAGAATTAAAACTTCCTTCAAGACGTTCTTCTTCATCATCTACTAATCATCGAAATCGTTCCTCCTCCTCCTCCTCCCACCACCAACAACCTCAAAATAATTCAAATTGTTTATATATGCTTTTACGATTTAATCCAGACAATTCTTTAAAAATAAATGCCCAATTAAAACTTTTATTAGTGGCTGCAGCTGCTCGTTTAGTTGCAAGTTGTTCACCAACACAAAAAAGAAAAGAAGAAAAATTTGGTGAAGAAAAAGGAAGAGGGGAAGTAGAAGAAATTAATGAAATTGGACAACAACAACAACAAAATATTTGTTCTTTCTTTTAAAATAAAAATTATTTAATAAATTTATACATAAAAATAGATAAATAAAGAATTAATATAATCTTCAACATCTTTTCTTCAAAATTTTTTTTTATTTTTACTTCAGACAGAATATCAAATTAATTTTTAAAGACTAAATATGTATAATAGGAAAGATTACATATATTTTTATTTCAAATTTTTAATAAAAAGATTTTTTATTAATTTTTTTTACTCGAGTCTGTTCGAAACGAATTTGAGAAATTTTTTGATTTTTTAGATTGCAGAGAGTTTTTAGATGTTATTATTTTTGAATTTCGTAAAATCAAAAATAATTGTTTCAAGAATGATGCTTGTAGATAAAATGATCTTTTGTATTCACACAAGACGGCCATTCAGAAGCCAAATGCCTATGTAAGCCGATCTATGCAAAATTACTATAAAAGCCATTAAAATTCAAAATCTCCAACATCGTTATTCTACAAAACCCAAAAAAGCGTCGTCAGTGCTTCTGTCTCTTCCACACCGTCTTCACAAAACAACACTTCACGTCTACTACAAACGAACAATGGGGCTCCTGATGTACATCATCCTTGTTCTTTTCTTCGGCGCGATCGGCTTTGTGAGTTTTCTCTTCTTTTTTCTTTAAATAAATTTAAAAAAATTTTTTTAATCTTTCAATCCTTCAGGGTGCAGCTGAGTATTTGCGCAAGGTGAAGGACGCAGGAGCGGGCAAAGCGAAGGGTGGCGGAGCGCCTGGAGCCGAGTCGAAGTCTGGCAAGAAGTCTGGCTCAGCGGAAACTGCAGCGAGTGGCGGCGCCAAGAAGGGCAAGAAGAAGTAAAGGAAGAAGAGGAGCCAATGACTGTGTGACATCGTTGGATTGTGTGGATTCTGCCTAAATGATAATAATGTCCTCCCCTCCCTAATAGTGTTTCCACATTTCAGAACATTGTGATATATGTATATTTTTGTTTGATAATAATATTGTTTTTCCCCTATTCTATTGTTGTTGGTGTTCACACATTTTGTGATATTGTATATATAAATAGGTTTGTGAAAATAAATATATGAGGTAGTTGTGTTTTTTTTCATTGAGAACTAGTAAATTTTAAGAGTGCCCTTAGGTTTGAATGGGGAAAAGTAGTTCATTTAGGGAAAGTAATTAGGTAATTTATTCTTTCACATTTAAATCAGGAAGGAAGAATTTAAGATTTACCAGATTTTTAACAATTTTTGGAAGGAATTTTCCGTTTGTGGAAAGGATATTTTGAGGTTTTTGAGATTTAAATCTTTTACGGGTTATTTCCACCTTACATCTAAAAAGGACAGAAAAAAAAATTCAAATTATTATTTGTAATTTACTTTTTTTATTTCCCAAAAATCCCCTCTTTTTAATTAAGTACATTTATTGTTTTATTTGCAAATATTAAATATTTTTTAGATCAGAAAATTAAAATTTGTTTAGCTAAAAGTTTTTTTTGTTAAGTTTGACAATTTTACTAAAAAATATTTTTTAAACTTTTTTTTTATTCAATAAAAAAATTAGAAAAAATCCTTCACAAATTTTACCAAAAAATTTTTGATAAGATTAAATAAAATAAAAAGATTTAAATAATTTTATATAAAAATATTTAAAATAATTAATTATTAAAAATAAAATTAAATAAATTATTCTTTTTTTCAAAAAAAATATGTATTTACCGTATTTACTCAAATAATTACCCTGGGTAATTATTGTTTCGATCTCTCGCTGGAGGGGGTAATTAATAGGGAGTGGGTAATTATTTGAGAGAGGGCAATTATTATTTCGACCTTTATAATTTTTATTTATCATAGGCATATTAACAGGAATATACAATATGTTATCAAATACGGAGATAAAAAGTCGTGTTTTACCTTTATTATTCCCTTAATTTTTCCACAAAACGGTATCATAACAGCAATAAATCCGTCATGGGATATATAAAGACATTTTTTGGTGAGATATATAAGGAATAAGGTTATGGAATATAATATCTATTCTTTTAATATAATATAAAATATTCTCAAAATAGTACTACTTCCGTCTTGTGATATATAAAAGCACAAAATCAAGCGAGGGATTTAGAATATTTTAGAGGATTTGGTGAGATATAGAAGGAATAAGGCTTAGAAGTAATAAGATTATCTCTCCTTAAATTCTCTAAATCTCCTCGATTTCCTTCTTAATCCACACACATCCTCGATTTTTCCTAAACCCTTTTAATGTCTCGATTTATTTCATGATATTGATAGGTAAAATGTTCTATTATTAAATTCGATCATTTTTAATAAATATTTCTAAAATCAGTAGGAAAAATAGGGGGTATTTATTTGAGAGAGGGTAATTATTTGAGAGAGGGTAATTATTTGAGTAAATACGGTAATTCACATTGACATAATTTCTAAAAAAATTAAGAAAAATACCTAATTTAAGGAATAAAAAAATATTTTAATTAAACAAAAAAACCCTTTAAATTTATTTTTTATTTAAATCTTATTTCCCCAAATATTCTTGTAATTTCTGCAAACTTCTTTATTCTGTGGAAATGCACGTTTATTTTTTTATTCAAAAACCGGATATATTTTGGATGAAATGTCCTTCCATAAATTTTAATAAAAATATTTTAACATTAAAAAAATAATTTTGGTCATCACATTTCAATGAAAAAAAATATTAATTAAAATAAATAAATAAATTATACATATATTTATAAATTTAACGAAAAAAGAAAAGATTAATTATTTTAAAAGAGTATATTTGAAAATTATTTTTTTTTCAAATTTTTTTCTTTAAAAGTATCAGAACACACATATTATTTTAATTAATTAATTAGTAATTAATTAAAATATTTTGAATTATATTTAAATTAAAATAAAAAAATAATAATAATTTATTTTATTTTAATTAAAATTAATTAATTTGTAATATGACAATATTAGAGAATATATTTATTTATTTGTTTATTTTCACCTGTTTTTGGTGCTAATTTTATTATTAATATTTAATTGTAAACTAATTTTATTAATTTTATTGTCTTAATCTTAAAATTAATTTTGCACTTTAATTCTAAAAATAAATTTATTTTTAGTTAAAATTTCAAGAAAATTTTTTTATTAAAAATGGCAATCATCTATTATTATCTGTATTTATTTTGCACTATTTTTGTGTGTATTTTTATTTATTTTTGTGTGTGCTTTGCTGTTGCCGCTGCCGTTTTTGTGTTCTCACTTTTTCCCCTTTTATTTTTCCTTGCTCTCGCTACACCCTTTCCATCATCATCCATTGCTTTGGTGGTTGGCCGTGTCAGTCCGTGTCAGCCTGTTAGCGGCTATGGCCACGGCTGGCAGCCTATGGCCATTATTACTTGCCAGCCTTCTTTCCCCTCCTCCCCTCCCTTTTTTCTTCCTCCCTCGAGAATGACTGAGTAAATTCGTTTTCACTTCAATTCAACAATTATTTGACGGTCTTCCCCTTCCCCCCTCCTTCCCTTTTCCCTCTCTCTCAACTACATATATACCCCTTATGTCCTAAGGCATCTGTGCCATATATATAAATACTTCTCTTTCAATTTGTGCCATTCTCTCATATTTTTTAGTCTTCAAACTTCCCCACTTCAGATATTTTCCTTTTCCATTAAAGTTTCTGAAAAACACAAAAATTGCAACTTTTGAGGGGAAAAATAAAAATATAAAATTAATTTCTAATTTATTTAAAATTAATTATTTTTAAATTTCTTTATTAAAGATTTTTTCTCTTTTCTTTTCCCTTCACACAATTATTTTAATTATTTTCTACTCTTGTTTGTGCCAAATATATTTAAATATTTTCTCTTAAAAGCTCTAGGCATTTCTTTTTAACTAAATACTTCTCTCTTCTTTTTTTATTTAGTTGCTCTATTTAAATTTTACAAATGAAAAATTGCCAAATGTAAAAAAATTTTTCTAGGGTTTTTTTATTTTTAAAAAATTAACTGGATATTAAGTGGGGGTTTTTTTTATGTATTTATGTATTTCTAAAAAATATTTAAATATTTATCGGAAACCGATGAACTTCTTTATTAAAGTGGAAGCTCTAAAATAAAATAAAATTAAAAGAAAAATATTTAAAAAATAAATCTTTTAATATTTCTCTATAATAAATTGTCATACAAAAAGATTGTGACGAATAAATATTTATTTTATATTTAAGAAAATAATTATTATTTTTTCAGATTTTGCCTATTTTCTTCTGTTGTAATATTAAAATAAAATAAAAAAAATAAGAAAAATTTAAATAAAAATAAAGAGAAAATGGCCTTGCAAAAATATAAGAAAAATTAAAAACTTATCATAATTAACGTGTTGATCATTTCAAAAAAAATTCTCGTCGGCATCACTTATTTATTTATTACTTTTAAATAAAATATTTTAAAACGTCAAAATTCTCTCTTTTTCTCTTAAATTTATTTATCAGCGTATTTTTGAAGAAAAAAAAGTTTTATCAGGTTTCCCGTTCTTTTTACATATAAAAAATATATATTATAATATATTTTATATATTCCCATTCCCTTCAATCCACCTACTCTCATTTGCAAAAATTTTTTAAATTAAATTCACGCAACATAAAATAATTATTTCTAAAAATTAAAAAAAAGGGGGGGGGGGTTGAGGGAGGGGAGGGAATATTTGAGTAGGATAAGTAGATCCACAAATATCCAAAAAAAAATTTGTTTACTACTTGCTGTAGTGAGCTACCTAAATGATACCTCCCCCCCCCCTTCCAACTCTTTCTCAACTTTAGTTTACCCCCTAATATTAGGCATAATTTTCTCAGCTTCAAAAATGTATTTTCGATAAATTAATTTCTATTAAAGTTTCTACAAATATATTTATTTATTTATTATTTATTTCATGATATTTCACTTTAAATAGAGACTTATGTAGCTAATAATTAGAGCTCGAACCCGGGCCGGGCCCGGAACCTGGTTTTCCGGGCTCGGCAAATTGAAAAGTTCGAGCTCTACTAATAATATAAAAAATAGAATTTTTCACTTTATTTATTCAAATTTTAATCAAAATCTATTTTATTTATTTAAAAATTCTTTTTTTTTCAATAAATTCATTGGGCGAATTAAGTTATATTAAACTCAATAAACGTAAATAAATTTTTAAAATATTTCTGAAATTCTATTTTTATTTAATAATTTTTTGTATATTTTTTTATTAATTATTTAAATATACCTAAATTCAATTAAAAAATCCCTCAATTCCCCCTACTTTTGTTTTTCTTTTATTTTTCAATCAAATAATTTTTCAATTTTTTTTCTTTCCGATCAGTTTTTGTATTTTTTTGTATATTCTTTTTTTTATTTTCCGTTTTTAATTTTTCTTTTTTAAAAATTTCTTTTAAATCTAATTGTCGGCATTAAATCATTTTGAAAAAATATTTTTATTTATTTCTCGAAAAATTTAAAAACTTGTCCTTTTAATTTTATTACGTTAAAGGAGGAGAGAAATATTTTTAAAAAAAACTATAAATATTTATTTATTTTTTAATATTTCTTAAAAGTATTTTATTTATTTTATTTTATTCTTAAATTTAAATAGAAAAGAATTTAAAAATATTCAAATATTTTGATATTTCTTGAAAGGATTACTAGGCAATCCCATTTAATTGTTTTCTAAACTGCTTTATTTTATTTATTAAAATTTTTTTAATTTTCTATGATTTTATTGATGTAACATATTTTAGTAAATTGTCATTCCTTACCAATTTCATTAATATTGAAAATTTTTAAGAAGAATCTTTAAATGAGAAAATTTATAGAAATTTACAAAAATACTTGAATTTCAAAATTTATTTTAAAAAACCGAGAAAATACAAAAAAAATAAAATATCAAAACAAAATTCTTCTCTCCAAAAAACCCCTCAATTTATCAATATATTAAAAACAATAATTTATATTTTATCGGTAATCAACCTTAAAAGACATTTAGGCAACTCTTTTAAATTTTTATGTTATTAGAAAAATAATTTATTTAATTATTTTTCTTCTTATTTTATTTATTAATTCGTAATCCAAAATATTTTAGTAATTTTTGAATTCTTTTTTTAATTATTTTGTGTTTTAACCAATTATAAAAAAATATTTTTTAAATTTATTTTTATATTTCCTTTAAATTTTTCACTCATTTTCTCCGTCTAATTTTCATTAAAATATTTCCGTTTTGGCTTACAGAAAATTGTGACAAAAAAATAAAATATTTTAATTGATTAGGAAAAGAAGAAAAAATATTTTTATCAACCTTTAAATTCTTAAATTTTTAGGTGATATGTAGAAGGAAAAAAAAGAAAAGAAATTTTTTTGAATTTAGAATATTATTTTATTTTCTGTAAATAAAATACCCCCCCCCCCCCCCCATTATTCTTTCAGTTCTGTCTGTATACCTAAATGTAATAATTTTCTTTTTTCTTTTTTAAAACAAAAATATATTTTGTATTTATTTATTTATTTTAATTATTTATTAACTTTTTTAATAAATAAAATCCCCCAAGAATTTTTTTTCTTTTTCTACTAAATCCCCAATACAATTAATTGAAAATGCAAAGAAACAGGCACAAAATTGGGGACAGAAAATAAAAGGGAAAGAGAAGGACTGAAACACAAAGCACGCATATATTTATTGAAAAAATGAGAAAAATTCCAAAAAAGGAAACAGTCCCCCCCCCCCCCCAAGAACTGTCAGAACTAAAAAAATAATTGAAGTAGAAAAAAAATAAAAGAAAGATATATTCAAAAAAAAGAAGAGGACACAAATAATGAAAAAAATAATATATCAAGAAAGAAGCCAAAAATGCTAAGCAAAAAAGGAGGGGAAGAAGAAAACTTTTTAGAAAAATTTTTTATTTTAAAGTCATGTGCCAAATTTTATTTTAAATAAAAAAAGTAATTTATAAGTATTATCTAATTGTAGAAAAAAATACTTATTTTTTTTGTAAAATATTATAAAAAAAATAATTTGAATTAAAAATTTACATATATAAATTAATAAATTAAGTGAAAGAAATCACTTTTAAATAACCGTCTTTTAATTAACTAGAAACTTTTTATTTTAATTTCTGACAAAATATTAATTTGTTTATTTTTTAAATAAATAATTAAAAAATACTTCCAGATTCCCATACTGACTAATTTTTATTTTTTCCATTTTTCTAAACAAAATTTTCTGACAGCCGCTGTCTTTTTAAAAATTATTTTATTTTTATGTTGCCTTCTATTTTATCTTTTTTTTTCTTTTTTTTTTATTATCCATTAGAATATTTTTAAGTATTTTCTTTTTTCTTTTTCTCTCAAAAAATATATTTTTTTGTCATCTGTCACAATTCACTTCTTTTTTCTCAAACCCAGTCATATTTTTTGTCCGAACATTTTTCATTCGAACGGTGTTCGAATTATTTTGAACGCCGTTCGCTACCAGACGTTGCTAAAAGGAATGGGAAATTGAAAAAAAGGAGAGCGGAATATTTGAGAGAGGAGAGACTGACGGCGCTTAGGGGATTTTTTTACAATTGAGGGGGGGGGGGGAGGAGGAGGAGGACTGGCTTTAATGAGAACAGTGTGGCTCGTAGGGAAAAAGAGAAAGGCGGGCGTTCCGTCAACGTTTTCTCCCTTTACTTTCTACTTTTTTTACAAACTAATATGGCCGAGTTAGAAGGAGGAGGAGAAGAAAAGTGGGAATTTAAGTAGAAAATAGTAGAGAAAGGGCAATCTTCTTTTCTCCTCCCCTACGTAGAAAAAAATTTTTTTCTTCACCCCCTATCTTTTACCAAACACGGTTTTTTTAAATACAGATATAAAGTAGAGTATGTATATAGATGAATATATTTATTTATTTACACTCTAATTTCGAACTTTTTGTAAACTAAATGCTTTTACTTTTTTTAATTTAATTCTAAAAATATATTTTTAACAATCCAAATATTTGAATATTTTAATTATTAACAAAATAAACATTTTTGATTCCAACATTTGATTTTAAATTTTAAAATTAGGAAGGCCTAAAAATTTTTTTAAATTCTTCTCCTTTAATTTAACTCCTCCCATATACTATACAAATAATTATAAAAATTAAGATTAAAAAACTTACTGATAAATACAACAGTAGTTAGACCAATCTAACTACTTACAACCATTCTTCTTTTAATAAAACTCCTCGGAAATCCCAACACAATGTATTGAGATTTTAATTAAAAATTACAAATAAATTTTTGGCATTTATTTTAAATTTAAAATAATTCCAAATTTATTTACAAAAAACCTTTTCCTTCTACATTTTCTTTTTCTGTTGCAAACTTTCTCTTCTTTTATTGTTGCCCCTTCTCTCTTTATCTTTTTTAAATAAATATTCCATTTTGCTCTCCTCATTTTTAATCAGATAATTTTATTTTAAATATTTAAAATAAATAAATATATAAATTTTTATTTTTTTTTTAAATTAATTTAAATTTAATTCTTTTTTTTAATCCAAATTTTCCTTTTTTCCGAATAAATAAAAAAATAATTGATTGATTTTTTAGAGCATTTTAAATAAATAAATAAATATTTATTGGCCAAAAGATTAAAATTTACTTTAAAAAGAGAATATAAAACACAAAAAATACTTTTTTTTTGTTAAAATAGTTGTAGTGTATTTCTATTTTAGACGCAACTTTTCAATAAAAAAATCAACAGAGCATTCTTAATTTTGTTCCGGTTTTTATTTTAAATTTAAAGAAAACAATAAATTTGTAATTTTTTTTGAAAAATATTTTCTTTTTTTAAACTTTTACAAAAAAAAATATTTTTTATAAATAAATTAATTAATCTAAATTTTTTTTAAATCAACTTAAAAACAAACAAAATATATCACAATTCTCTATTTATTAATCACCAAAATTGAATCTCTAATTTTAATTTTTGTTAATTTTCTTTAAATTTATTACAAAAAAATATTATTTATTTGTATTTAACACTTGATTCTAAATATAAAAATAAATAATATCGAAACTATTTATTGTTTAGATTATTTATAATTGCTTCTTTTAATATTTAATTTAATCTTTTAAAAGCTTTCTTTAATCATTAATTTTAATTTAATTTTTGAAAAAAATATTTTTTTAAAATATTTTCAATTAATTTTATAAATAAAAACTTCCTCAATTCTGTGATATATTTTTAAAACTTTTTATTTTCTTAAATATAATGTACTTTTAAATTTTAAGCTTTTTTTCTTCTTTAAAAAATAATTATTATTTAATAGAAGTTTAAAAAAAAATTTTTTTCTTCATTCTTTCAATTTTCGTCATTAAAAATTTAACAAAAAAATTATTATTTAAATGGAAAATTCGGCCATTTCAATGGCTCCAATGAGTACAACAACAGCAACAAATAATTTAATTTTAGAAAGCGGAATATGTTCTGTTTGTGGAGATAAATCTGCTGGAAGGCATTATGGAGTTAATTATTTTTAATTTTTTTAAATTTTTTAAATTAATTTTTTTAAGGTAATGGCTTGTTATGGATGTAAAGGCTTTTTTAGAAGGTTTTTCTTTTATTTTCTAAAAATGTTTAAATATTTGTTGTAAAATATATATTTAAGAGTAAATAAAGATAAATTCGTTACCTGTAAAAACAATTATATGTATATGAATTCTCATTTTAATAAAATACATAAAAAATATTCGAGAATTTAATAATAAAATTAATTTTCATTTTTCTAGGACTATTCGATCCAAACAAAGCTACAATTGCCGGTTTCAGAAACGTTGCAGTATAGATAAAGGTAAATATTTGGAATTGGGAAATAAGAGAAAATATAAAAAAGTGTTGGGAATATAGTTCGTACCCGGGCATTTTCCGGATCCAATAGTCCGGAATCCGGGTATTTTGATATAAACCCGTCTTATCTAAATCCCCTTAAATACATTTGATAATTGATCCCATCAAATTAGCATAATATCCCTCTCTATCCCCTCAAATCTCTCGTTATCCCTCTTAATCTCCAAATTTCCTGATATTCCCTCTAATCCCCACATCATTTGGGGGATTAGGAAAATCTTTTAAATAAACATATTAATTTTAATTTTTTACTCTTAAATAAAATTCAACAATTTAGACCAACGCAATGCTTGTCGTTTTTGTCGTTTTCAACGTTGTTTACAGGTTGGAATGGAAGTAACAGCAATTAGACCAGATAGAGATGTTATTGGAAAACAGAAAAATCCTCGAAAAAAGAAATTACTTTTATTACAACAAAATAAATCAGAAAATTTAAAAACAAAAAATAAAAATAAAAGAGGAGATAATAATAATAATTTTTGTTGTATTCCTTCACCTGGAGCTGAATCTAATAGGTTTTTTTCTTTGTTTTACAAATACAAAATAAATTTATTTTTAAAGTTCTCAACAAGAAGATTTACTTCTTGGGGTTTTTATGGATATACATTCCAAGGCTGGGGAGGGAAGTTTATTTCCTTCAACAACAACAGCAAATAATGAAAGATTTTTTAATAATTCTTTATTATTATCCCCATCAAACAACAACAACAATAATTCCTCTCCTCCTTTTGTAGAATTAGCTATTGGAATTTCTGTTCCAAATACTTCAGAAATACAATTACGGCGAAATATTAAACCTGATCCAGAAATTTCTTTATTTATGTTATTACAGAATCCACAAACTTTGGCCGAATATTCTCTCGAAGAACCGGTAAAATATTTCTGAATTTGGTTTATTGATTAAAGTAGGTTAAGAAATTATAACCAAAAATCTCAAAAATTAACGGGAAATGGGAGTACAGACTTTGAAAAATATTTCACAAACATAGACTGTACTTACGAATTTTTCTTTAGGCTTACTGAAAGCCTATAAAATTTGGTACAAGATATTTCTGGCCTCGTACTCTTACTTCGTACCAGCCTATTTTTTTGCTCGTACTCGTACCAGAGTACGAGTACGAATTTTGGTACGAGCTTGTGAACACTGATTAAAACTTAAGGATCAATCAAAATTTAATATATCAAAAAATTTCTATTTCGATATTAGTCTATTTATTATTTTAATTTCAAACAGATTTCTCCAATAGAACCTGGCCGCTTAGCTTGTGGACAAATATTTTCAGCAGCAATGCGAAAATATGTTTTGATGTGTGTTGATTGGGTAAATGCTATATTCCTTATGGCTAATTTAGATAGTGCAAAAGAAAAGGTTTTTTAAATCTTTTTTAAATCTTTTTTAAATAATTTTTTTTCAATTTTTAGTTGGATATTTTAAAAAATTCTTTTGCTGCTTTTTGTACATTTGAACAAGCAGCAACAACAGCCTCATTAAATAATTCAACACAAAATTCTCCTCTAAATCAATTATTTTTATGTAATGGATCTGTATTACCAAGAGAATTTTCTTCTTCTTCAACAACATCTACTCAACAACAACAACAACAGCAATGGATGATTGGAGGGGATTCAAGTCTTCTAGCCAATAATTTAGTTGGAAGAGTTTTGGATGATTTAGTTATTCCTCTCAGAAAATTATGTTTATCTGAACAAGAAAGGGTTGCCTTGACTGCTTTAATTTTATTAGATGGAGGTATTTGAATTTAAAAATAATAATAATTTATTTTATTCTTATCTGATAAAAATTAGAAAAAAGGAAAAAATAATTTCTTCTAATATTTTTTATTATTTTACACCAACCGATAACCTTATTCAACACAAAATTCTCCTCTAAATCAATTATCTTAGTCCATTCTTTCTTTTTATCATTCTTTTTATTTCTTTTCTAGATAGTCGAAGTTCTTTAGGAGATCCAGAAAGTGGAGAACATTGTGGTTTATACCAAATAAAAGATAAATTACAAAATGCATTATTTCAACATGTCAGAGAACGTTGTGATCAATCAATCAACAGAGCCAGTTCTCGTTTTGCAAATATTTTATTATTATTACCTGCTGTAGCTAAAGTTTCATCACTTTATTTAGAAAATGTTCAATTAGCTAGAATGTTTGGAAAACAATCATTAAATCCTTTATTGTCTGAAATTTTTGATAATAATAATGGAGGGAATGGAGGAAACAACAATAATTATTTATTAGAGCAACAATTAAATAATGAAGATTTTTTAATTAATTCCCCTCCTTTATGTCAACCAATTTCTTCTGGAAGTTGTAAAAGTAATACAAGCAGCAGCAGCACTAGTAGTAGTAGTAGTGGGTGTAGTAGTAGTAATAGTTGTATTAATAGATCAACAATAACAACAACAAATAATTTTGGGTTTTCTAATGGTAATTAAATAAATTTAAATTTTTAAAATAAAAAATAATTAAATTATGATTAAAAAATTTTTATGTATTAGAGATTTAAAAAATAAATTTTGTCCTTCCCCCCCCCCCCCCCCCCCCCCCCCCCCCCCCAAGGAAATCTCAAAAATTTCTATTTTTCTCTAAATTTAATTTAATTTTTTAAAAAGCATTTAATAACTCTTCTCAACAAATTGAATTACTCGATCATCAACAACATATCCACTCTTCTTCTTCAATTAATTCCTCCTCTTCTTCTTCTACTGCCAATAATGTTTATACTAATAATGGACAACAATTACTTTGTGGAATGGAACAATTATTATTAGCTCCAGTATATCAACCAGAAACACAAATTAGTGAATTATCTTCGCCTGAAGCTAATAATCAACAAAATAATTCTTTTGTTTCTTTAACTATGGAAACTGGGGGAGAAATAAATGGAAAAAATAATGAGACAAATATTATAAATTCTGATTATTTTGGGGAATTGTTTTCTGATATTGGTAAGTATTGGAACTTTTCTTTATTTAAAATTGAATGATAATATTTTATTTTGACTGATCAATTAGTTTAAGGATGAAATAATATTTAACCTTTCTTTCTTTTTTTGATTCAGAATTAAATAAATTTTCCTGACAATAGATTAGAGGATTTTGTTGACTTTTTACAAAATAAATTCTTTTCAAAATTATCTTTTTTAGGAAATAATATAATAACAGATAATGAATGTATTAGTACAACAAATACAGAAATTGGAGGAGGAGAAAAGCAAAAAGGAGAAGCAATTAATATTGAAGGAGGAGGAGTAATTGATAGAGCTAATAATTGGAGACAACAAAAGCAATATCGTTCTCTTCAAGTAGAAAGTGATTGTGTTGGAAATATTAGTAGACACGGTCCTCGACATATGTCTGCATGTTCACCTCCATTAAGTACACAATCTTGTAGTATTGGAGGGGCTTTTTATCAAGTAATTTATTTTAAAAATAATTAAGAAAATATTTATTTTTTTTCCTAATTTTCTCGAAACAAATCCCCCCCCCCTACCCACTTTTCTCCATTCAGAAATTTAACAAAATTTATTTTCAGGTTCAACAACACCAACAACAATATTTCTTTGTAAACACACCACCACCCCAAATGATTAATAATGGTAATAGTAATACTCAACAACAACAACAAACACCTTGTTCTGCTGGACCTTATTTATCGGCATTTAAATATTAAATAGAAAAAAAAAATTGTTTTTTTATGATAGGAAAATCGCTCATAGATATGCGGGGTGAAAATATATTCCAATTTTCTAGCCAATTTAATTTAGTTTTTTTTAAATATTTAATTAGGTTATTTTGAATTTTAACTAATTTTCTTGAAACAAATTTACTTATTTTTTGATGGCTATAGCCGCCACATTTGTAAATTAGACAATCTTAAATGAATCTATTTTTGAATTTATTTTTTTTCCTATTATTTGAGCGTCTAAATTGCTATTTATTTACTAAATTTATTAGAGATCGAGATTTTTGAAAACACTTGTTTTTAGTTAGCGACCTTGTCCATTCAAAGAAAAATCAAGGAAATTTGAAAATCCCTGGAACTAGGAAAATCATAGTATCTATCCCGATCAATAATAACCACAACTCTTTTTGTTGTTTAAAAACCCTTTGTTTATTTATTTTTCTCAATTGTTGTAAATCTATTTAAGATAGTTTAATCCCTCAGAAATTAAATATATTAATTAAATCCCATAATTTAAAATAAAAACTTAATATGATCAAATAAATATAAATAAACGAATATTTCGGTTAATATTAGACTGAAATCTCTATTTTATCCCATTGAGATATGTATGTAGGAGTATGAAATACTTAAAGTTTCAATGCTTGAGGAAGAAGACTGAAGACTATCTCTCCGAAACAGAAATATTCGTTTTTATATCTCCCTCCTCCTTCTTAATTTAAATCCTAATTTCTATAGATTTAGTCTCAGCACAAACCTCAATAATTCTTAATAAAAAATATGGGTTTTTCTCTCTCTTGTCACTACAATCCTCTTATTACACATAAAAATAAAAGCACCTCTCTCTCTCTTATATTATTATTCTTAGCATTATCTAAAATTATTTTTTTGTAGTTTTATTTTATTTTTTAAGCACTTCATTTTAATTATTTATGTTTTTTAAATAAATTTTAAAAATTTAAAAAGAAATTTTTTATTTCTAGTTTTGTGGGATTGGTTTATTTTTATTTTTATTCAGATCATCGAGTCATATAAAACATAAAATTATTTTTTAAATTATAATTTAAACTTTATTCTTAAAAATACTTTAACTACAAATTTGTTTTTAATTTTTAAACCCTAAAAAATTGTTCGTTTTTAGATGATCAGAACAATATAGTATTCAATCCCATTTATCTTTAATCTCATTTTTAATTTAATAATTTATTTAAAAAATATTTTTTTCAAAAAGAAGGAAGAAAAAAAAAATAAAAAAATTATTTTGTTGTCGTCATATTAAATAAATTTTGTATTAATAAAACTAAATACAATAAATTTGTCAAAAAATTTCTTTAATTATTTTTTTAAAGAAATGCATATTCAATCAGTTATTTAGCCCTATGCAAATTCACTCTGGCTGCATTACGGTCTCAATTAAGAAATTCTAATGTACTCGCCTTACTCATCAGACATTGTTCCATCCTAAAATTACTTATTCCGATCTGTGAAAATTCATTTTGTGACGTACGATTTCAGAATGATGCGCAGATCAATTTTTACATAGTGAGCTTTCTTCTCGTTTCAACTTAGTGTTTTAGACTTTACCAGATTCTTCGTCCAACCGAATTGACAAAATGGATCGATATGATAAATCGGCTAAAATTCAGGCGCCGAAAAAAATTTAAATTTTCAGCGCCGCATGATTGATGAAGCGGAAGTTCCTCATTATTTACATAAAATATTTAAATTAAAAAATAAATTTTTATCCACAAATGTATCTGTTAAATTCTATGGTAACTAAAAGTAACTAAACTCGACAGCAACTTAATTCAACACTGAAATTCGTCAGTAATAATTCCGTCCGTGACTAAATTCGACAGTAAACAAAAATTAAAAATAGGATAAAATGTATAATTATTAGCGTGGCGCGAACTTTGCGGACCCGAACTTTGCGGACTCGAAGTTTGCGGAACGAAAGTTGCGGACCCGAAGGTTGCGGACACGAAGTTTGCGGAACCATGATTTTAGGACCGACATGTGAGTAAAAACGAAAAATTAAAAATTTTATTTTTCGATGATTCCGGCAGAGTTTACCCTTATCCGTACCGGATTCCAGATTTTTTCTTGATTTTTCAAAATTTTTATTAATTTTTTATCTAAAAATAATTTCATAATTTAAATAATCGAGAAAATTCCTTAAAGAAATCATTTATATGGCCATTTCATAAGGTCATGATGCCTGAATTTATCCTAATTAACGCCGCAGGCTAAAATTTTTGAAATTTCCGAGGTTCAGTAGACTTTATTGTCGGTCCGCAAATTTTAAGTCCGCAAACCTCAGATCCGCAAAATTCGGGTCCGCATAGTTCGGGTCCGCAAAGTTCGATTCCGCAAATTTCGGGTCCGCAAGTTAAAATCCGCAAATTTCGGCGCGCCATTATTATTAGCTGTTTTTATGAAATTAACTCCAACTGTAAATACATATATCACTTTTATATTTGATTTTATGTTTAATTTAATGTCGATTATCCCACAAAATTTGCTACAAAAAAACAACTTGATACTATCCTGAAGAACAATTCTACGATTGAGGAGCCATAAGTTAAGTGAGTAGATGAATAAATTCACCCAAATTACCCCATAAATTGCCATTACATATTTCGTGTTTTCAAATTTAACAGATTTTTATCCACAAATGTATTTGTTAAATTCTATGGTAACTAAAAGTAAACAACAAGTGTCTGGTGATTTCGCCAGTGAATGAGTTGGGCAGTGAGTGATATGGGCAGTAGTGATTTAGGCAGTAAACGTTTTTTAGAAATTTTCTTTCACGCAAAAGCAATTCGAGTAACACTAGAAGAATAATTATGCGTAATCTCGGCTTTAGTATATGTATTTACTTTAATTTTTTAAAAATGAATAATTATAAAGACAAGTTGGCATCGCAATAAAATTAAACAAAAGAGATGGGTGGCTTAAACCCGTCTCCAGGTCCACAATCACCCACCTATTTTTGGAAATTTTTAAGTTCAATACTCAAACAACGGTTACTGCCCAAATCGCTCACTGCCCAATTAGATCACTGCCTAATTCACTTCTGTCGAAATCACACGGCACCTTCTCAAATATAGAATATGACCAAGTGTTTTTTGCCATTTTGACTTCTGATTGAATGGCCTAAAAACAATGGGCCTAAAATGGGTCACATTTGGCCTAAAAACAATGTCATTCGACTCAAATCAGCTCTACTTGCGCGTTGATAACCATTCTATCTATTATAGTGGGCCTTTGTACGGAAACATTTGGTCCATTTTCCCTGTCGTACTCTACATATGTATGTCGCATGTCATAACACCATTTATGTATTCTCTCAAATTATCTAAACAACGATTGTGCCCAATTGTCCACTGCTTAACTGTCTTCTGCCCAGTTGTCTTTGTCCCAGGGTTGTCTTTTTACCCTATTTATAGGGGGGGGGTTTCGCCATCAGCGCCAAAAAAAGGGAGAAATATGGCAGGCCGAAACTTGCGGACCGACTTTTGCGGACCGAGACTTGCGGTCCCGACGAATTTCTCAAAACATAGTTCATTCGAAAGAGCTCGACGAGCTGAGTCGAATGACATCAAAATCATCGTGATTGTACAAGCTTGGACAAAGTTACGATAGAAAAACAAAAACCTAAACCTATGATCCGCAAAAGACGGTCCGCAAGTTTCGCACTACCAGAAATATGGCTTCCTAACCTTTCAAAATATCAAAATTTTGCTAAAAATGGAAGAAATTTGACTGGAAATGAAAAAATCTGATTTGGAAATCCAAAACTTGAAAAAAATTCATTAGAGGTAGACGAGAGAATCGAAAGTCTGCCGTCTGCCGACTTTCGATTTCAAAGATTCTTGAAACTAATTTATTTAGAAACAGCTTATGCTCAATTTAATTAAAACAAGTGGAGAACATGCGGAATAAAGTTTTTTATTTAAAATTTTAATTATTTTTAGGTTTCTAAATTAATTCCCTATTTTTTGCCATATTTTTGACCGATTTCGCCCTATTTTTTCCCCATTTTTAAGTGGCTGCGCCCTATTTTAGTGGTTTGGAAAAGACAACCCTGCTTTGTCCCCAATTGTAATCTCCTTTTTCAAAAGTTGGGACACGCCCGAATAGTCGCGCGGCCATAAGGTCGCCAAGCTTGCTTTAAGATTTCCTAATCTTTCCAAATTTGGTATTAAACGATTTCTCTCATCGAGCTAAAGAGATTGGTACCAAAATTGATAAGGGCCAGAAATTTTTTAGAAAGTTATGGCTTGGCGACCTTATGCTTGGGGGGGACCTTAGGCCTTCTGGGCACGATCGGAGTTTTCTGGAGTAATCTGGTTTGGTTTTACGCCGTTAAAAATCCCGGCAGAACCTACCCGGATAAGAGAAAATAATAAAAGGAAAAAACACCTAAAACTTTATCAAAAAAATTAAAAAAAAGAAATAAAAACTTAAAAAACATAATAAATATTCTAAACCTCTTCAAATTTCCCATCGTTGTAGCTGTGGGATGAAGTACGGCACGTGGCAAGCAAAATTTAGGCCAATTTTAAAATAAAAATCAAAGATAAAAATCAAACTAAAAGCCTGCGACAAAGTGGGCCTGCGACAAAGTGGTCGCGACAATGTGGCCCGCGACAATGTGGGCGTGTCCCCTTGCACCGTAGTGGCCTGCGCCATAGTGGTCGCGCCATAGTGTCTGTGTCCCCCCAAAATTGATGCAAATATTTTTTGGGTACGGCCCAAGTAGGCGCGCGGCCAAGTAGGCGCAAAGTCATAACTTGCTTCAAAATTTCCGAATCTTAACAAATTTGGTATTAAACGATTCCTCTCATCGAGCTAAAGAGATTGGTACCAAAATTGTAAAGGTCCATAAATTTTTCAGGTAGTTATGGCTTTGCGCCTACTTGGCCGCGCGCCTACTTGGGCGTGTCCCATATTTTTTAATACGTTTAACACAATATTTTTCTTACAATTAGTTGCTAACATCTTTGTCTAATTTGTAGTTAACTAAATGTTTTAGTTGATAACTGAGAACTTACTTCAACTCCTCTAATTATTTAAAACTCAACTCAACTAAATGGTTTCTAAGAGGTTAAAACTTTAAGCAATTTTTGATAGTATGATACAAGATAAAATTAATTTTTGAATTCAGATAGTTTAAGAGATTGCTAAAATGATCGAAAATAGTTTCTTGGTTATTTTTAGGAACAATAGAACTCAAATGTGCCTGGTTACAACTGATGAACAATATAACCAACAAAATTCTCTCCAACAACACACTTCGAATGACACAAGTACTAAAAGAATTAATGGAAACTCAGGAAGAACAAGGTTTTTAATTTTTAAATGTTTTGCTAGGTAGTTCTTGTTATCTGTGAATAGATAACTAAATGTAGTATTATAAGAAACGATGTAATATAATTAAAAACCATACTACGTGTAGCCTATGTTAAATAGTTTGTCGAGCTGATGTGAGTCGGATGAGAATTAAATTGGCCTTCGACTCAAGTCAGCTTTATGAGCTTTTTTTCAATAATTATCTAGTTATTTAAAAATTTACCTGTTTTTCCTTAAGTTCTTCGTCTTCCTCTGAGCATTTTTGCATGGATGAGAGTGCTGGAACAAGTTCTGCCAGCAGCGCTTCAACTAACAACAATAACTTAGTTGTGGCAGTAAATGAACATGGACAGCTAGTTTGTGCCAATTATTTTACCCAAGTGCCTGTTCTTTCACGCACTCGTCCCTGCTGGGCAAGACTAAAATATCAGCCAACAATTGAAAGTCTTCATGATGAAATTATGGACTTATATAATTGGCTAAAGCCTACAGCAGAAGAAATTTGGTCCCGTCGTCTGCTTTTTAATAGAACAAGTGATATAATTAAAGGGATTTGGCCTGACTCTAATGTACAAATGTTTGGAAGTGTTGGTATGGATCTATTCAATTTTTCTTTAATTAGGGTTAAGAATGATTCAAATTTGTTTTTGTTTTATTTAAACATTGATAACTTTCTGCCCTATGTCGAATAAAAGGCGCCTTGAATTGTTTAAGAATAACTGTTTAAAAAATGTCGCCAATATATTAAATTCGATATAGTTAGTTTTTCTGTCCTGTATTCAATATACACACTGTCAGAAAAGTTTTTGACAGATACACACTGTCAAAAACTTTAATTAATCTAAACATAATTAAATTTCAAAGAAAAGAACAATCAGTGATAAATTATAATAAATATAGATAATATCGAAAATAAATGTTAAGCACCCTTGAGGTTTTTGCATTAACTGCAAAAATTCTGACAATTAATACATTTTATTTATTCAGCGACAAATTCCTTTCTCCCTTCATCAGATATTGATATATGTGTTAGGACTATAAACTCAATTCAAATACCAGAAGACCTTCATAAAGTAGCAGATGTTTTAAAGTATGTTCTTTTTTTGTAAAAGTATTTATCTTAAGCTATCAATATTTTTTAGTTTTTTCACATTTCCTCAAATTTTTAGGGGATTCCACTTCGAGAATATTCATGTTTTGGATAAAACTGGTAAAAAGATTTGTTGATTTGAATTTTGTTTATTCTTTTATGACTTTTGAATATTTATTTTTAGCCTTTCCTCTTGTAAAATGTACTGATCAGTTGACACAACTAAATATTGATATTAATTTTAACATTAATGGGCGTATTGATCGAACTGTTGGCTGGATTCGAGACAAGCTAGATTTTATGCCTCACTTGGAACCCTTATTGCTTGTTTTGAAGCTTTTCCTTGCACAGCGTGGTCTTAATAATCCGTATACGGGTGGATTGCCGTCATATGCTCTTGTTGTTATGCTGGTTCATTATTTGGAGGTTTTTTTTCTTTTTTGTGTTTTTCTATTGTTGATTATAATTTTTCAGTACATTCGTTTAAAAAACAAATCAGATGTTTCTCATAAAGATTCCTATAACTACATGACCCTAATTGGAAAGAAACCGTTAGGCCTTTTACTTCATTATTTCTTCTTCTACTTTTATTGTTTTGATTATTCCGAGCTGGGCATAAAAGTTCGAAATCGTGTATCGGCTTCGTTGGTTTTGCATAAGAAGGAATTGATTGAAGAACTTGGTGAAGAAATTTTTTACTCGAGTCCAGTCTTCATTTGCGATCCTTGTGAAAGAGGTTTGTCTTTCAAAAAGTTATTTTTTGTCAAATTGAATCCTTTTATTTTTTAGGCAACAATCTTGGTCGCTCAGCTCATAATATTTTGGTAATTATTTTTGTCTTTTCTATCATTTCCTTTTAAAGACAATCCGGCAAGCCTTTTATGACGCCTTTAGAACAATTGGTACAACCTTCAACCATTGTAATCAACTCTCTCCTTATATAAAAAATTTATATTGTGGTCCATTATTGAAGTTGCTTATCAGTGATGAACTTCTAAGTGGGCGAAAACGCAATATTTACAGGTTGCGAGAATTGCTTTTTGGTTCTTGCCATGGTCATCAAAATTCTATTTTGTCATTAGATAGCAATAAAGACATAGTTGAAACAACTAAACATGAAGAAAAGAAGGAAAAACAAGATTGACAATGCTCAATTTTGCTGAAAATATTTAAATGTGGGCAACAAATACTTAAAAATCATGTGCTAAAATCCCGTATAGGAATAATCCCATAACACTATCTTTTTTGTTTATTCTGTATCTCAAGATCATATATCCTCCTTTAACTTTTCCAATTCTTGTTTTCAGGTGTCATTGCCACATATTTATAGTTTAGTTAGTTTTAGGTCATCAGAACATTTTTCTGTTACCATTTATATCTCCCGCTAATCAAGCAATCTTGGAGAATATTTAACTAAAAAGATAAGAAAGAATATGTATCTAATAAAAATCAAATTAATTCTCTAGGATTGTGTTTTGCATTTGTTTTCATTTGTTTTTTATCTTTCTCCATGCCTTTCATTTTCTCAGTACTATATGCACATATAACTTTGAAAGATCTTGATTATTCTCACCGAAAAGGGTATCCGTTTTTCTCCAACAATTAATTTTTGGTTCTTTATAAAACAACGATGAGATGAATTGTTTAAATGAGAAAAACAAAAAAAAAAAGAATCATCATCGCAATTTAAAAATTTACAATCAATTATTGAAAACGAGTAAATAGATATATATATATATATTTATGATTTTTTGATTGTTTTTATGCATACATGAAATATTTTTACGAATTATTAATAATTGCTAAATAACATTAAAAGGTTTTGTTTTATCCCTTTATTGAATGGAGCCTACGTGCCAATCAGTTGAACTTTCAATGCCTATAGAGTCAGCTGGTAGCAGTTCTCAAACTACCAATGCTTCACAAACTGAAATACGAGTAGAGGTTTGTTAGTAGAAAATTTTGGGGGAGTTTTTTGCTAGCAATCTAAAGGATGTTTTGATGGTGTTTTTCTTTTAGTATCTAAAGCACAATTGGACAGTAAAGAATTTCTCTCATTGTTATCAGGAATATTTGGAAAATTATGTTAATCTGCCGAATAGCGACTTGACTTGGTCAATTAAGATTTATCCAAAGGGAAATGGTGAAAACAACAAGGTTAATTTGGTCTTGTTTTAGATTATCTTTGAGATTTTAGGATTTTGTTTTTCTTTGCCTGAATAGGGTTCTTGGCACAAATGTAAAAAATAACAAGATTGGGTTCAGGTTAATTTGATAAATTCATTAATAAATATTTTATTGTTTCACTTGAAGGTCTCGATTCTACCTTAAAAATAGTGAAGGGAAGGATATTGAAATGCGAGTTCATCCAAATCCTTCACATTCTGACTATGTTTCTTATATAAAAAGAGATGTTCTCTTTCCTCAAATTCAACCTGCTGATAGTATTACTGTCTTTGTTGAGATTGATGTTGCTGTTGAGACAATCACTACTTCTGTAGATGATTCGTTTGGAGTAAGGATGTGATCTATCAATTTTTATTTTTTTATTTTCAGCCATGTAGAAGTTGCACCTGTGAGAGGCAACTTGGCGAAGATTATTTGAAATTGCTGAGTGATATGGTGCTTACCGATTTCACTATTAAAGTCCAAGACAAAGAGATTCACGTGCACAAAGCAATACTTGCTGCTCGCTCACCTGTTTTTTCAGCAATGCTACAACATGTTGATACTAGTGAATCAAAAACGGTATCAAAATTAATTTTGTCAAATTTTTTTAATTTAAAATTAAGGGTATACTCGAAATAAAGGATGTTGAATATAATGTTGTGAAGGAAATGCTTCGGTTTATATACTGTGGAAAAAGTTCTGGGGAGTTGAGCGAGATTGCTTCTGATTTACTTATTGCTGCTGACAAATATAGGTTTTTAATATTTAATTTTATTCCTTTCAATTTTAAATTACAGATTGGAAGAGTTGAAGAATCATTGTGAACAAAGCCTTATACAGGCTATTAATTTCGACAATGCTTGTCATTTGCTAATTATTGCTGATATGTGAGTTTAATATCTTGTTGATATTTAATTAACCTATTTTTCTAGGTATGGTGCTTCAAACTTACGTAAAAAGGTGCTACATTTTATCAAACTTCATCCTAAAAAAATTGTACACACCGCTGGATGGATTTCTATAATCAAAGAACATCCTCAACTTGCTACGGATATTGTCGCTTCTTTTGATAAAAGCTAATAATATTGATGAGGTTTGGAGATTGTTTAATGAAATAGACAGAAATGTGGCTTCCTTTTAACACTTCTATTTTTCCAAAAATAAAATTTTATTTTAGAATTATTTTGTGATTGGTTTAATGGTTATGTTTTTTTAGAAACGCTTCAATAATTTGTTGAGTGTTTTCTTTAAAACAAAGTCAATTCTGCTTACACAGTTTTATATAATTATATATTTTGAAATATTTAAATTCTTTATTTTTTGTTATGCCAATTTGCGTTAAAAATTGACTTTTTAATACCTGAAGTAGATTTTTATTTGACATTCTCTTTTAATGATTTTTATCCTTTATTTAACTGCAAATTGGCTGTAAATTTATGTATAATAATATAAATAATTGTAAAACTCGAATTATTTGTTTAAAAATCTTGTCATTAATTAAAATCTAAATTTTACTATTTTCTCCATATGCATCATGTGCTCGCTTAATTTTTACGTCATCATGATTGGCGACAAACTATCGCATATATTTTTTCCTTTCATCTCTATTTTTGCAATCTTAACTGATCAATTTTCGCACACACATGCATTAATTGACTTAAAAATATATAAAAATAGGCACGAGTTTATTTACGCGTGCATTGAATTTTTTTAATCCTAATGAGTTTGATGAGATTTTAATTATTTTTGTTTTAATTTTTAAAACAAAAACTGGATAATATTAGATCAAATTCTTTATGATTAATATTTTTATATTTGTTTTATCAACTTCATTACATAAATTTTTGTTACTTTTTGTTTATATTTACTTAACATTACTTTATCTAAATAGAAAAAAATATTTTTAAATTTATAAAAGTCAGGTTAAAAATGTCTTCAAAGTTACGTCAAGCTTCTGTTCTGAGTATGCGTAAACTGAATGAGGTTTTTTTAATTTTTGTAATTATTGACTTGAGTGTTCGCCCAAATATTTCCACTTTCTTTGTTTTATTTGGTTTTAGTACTTTCCGTAAATCAAGACAGCTCTTTTTTTCTCCCCAAGTTTATACAAAATAAACTTTCTTCCCGAATACTTGGTGGCATTACAAAAAATTAATCAATGTCTAATTGAATATGCCATTGAAAAATAGAATGAAATAGATAAGGAAGAAACTGACGATTTTGTACGTATAAAGGAGAAATAAAAGGGGTCCTATGCCTTTGTTTAAACGTTATTTTTTTATACATTGGTCTTAGGCAAATTAATAAGCAATTACTTGGTTTCGTATTGTTAATTATTTTCTAGTTGTTGGGTGATTGCAATCTCAGTCTTTCATCGCTTCGAGTTCATGTCCAACAAATTGGTACTTCAAGTGATGGTTTAGCATTGAGAAAGGAGACTGAAGAAGTTGCAAGGGTTTTAAATTAAAATAATAAATTAAATTCAAAAATTTATTTCAGACTTGTTTTCAAGCTTGTGAATCTACTAGAGGTACTGTTCTGCCGCAATTAAAAAAGGAAGGTTAGTGACTTTTTAAATATAATTATTTTTCATTTAGGTAATTCTTTCAGTCAATGTGTTACTTGTTTTATTGGCTGTGTAAGTGGTCTATTATTGGAGTTGAAACGATGCCATGCTATGGAATCGACTTTTCCTATTGAGGATGCACCATTAATGTTTGAAATTATTTTTTTAATTATTAAGTCATGATTTAGAAATGAGAGTTTTTGAGGTTTTTAGAACTAGTAAGATTTGTTTTAGAATTTTTTAGAGTGTCAACCAAATTCTCTGAAATTTTTTTGATATTTTTTTGCTTATCCAAATGTCGAATATATTATTTTTGATTATTGTATTTAATATCTAAATTTTGTTTAAAAATTTTTTTAGTGCGGAGACATTAATCAGACCAGTAGAAGAAATGCTTGAAAATTTGGAGAATTTAATTACTGTTCATTACTCGACAAGTGAGACTTCACCTGATTCAAAAGTGACTTCACAACGCCGTAAGACTGGCAAATGTCGACCACAGTGTATTTGTACTGATTTTGTTAAGACTAGCTATGCTTGATTTTGGTTAACAAATATTGAGAACAGAGCTTTTTAAATTATTTTTTGTTTTAAATTTATAGACATTTTTAAAAATAATTTTTGGAAAATCTCAAAAATTATATATTTTTGTGCAAAATTTAAGAAAAGTATTCTTTTTTAAATTTATACTAATTTTATTTCGATTTATTTTACATTTGTGATTTTTTATTCATTAAAGGAATAAAAAGAAAATTTAATTTTTATTTTATCAATATTTTTAAAATTTCAATGATTTCATTCAGTAATGTTCATTTCAAAATTGTTTTATTTTTAATTACTTTTTTTAAATTTTAATAGAACAAAGTGATTTTGTTTTGGCATAATTTGGTCAATTTTGTTCAAGCTGTACTACATTCAATTAGGTTAGTTGGTTTTCCATTCACATACATATCAATGCTGGTTCAGGTTGGTACTTATTTTTTGGATTCATCCATTCGGGCAGAACAGGTACCCTCCTAATAACTCAAACAGATTTTCTTCTCGCTTCTAGCGTTTTTCAATTTTCAATATAAATAATGAAGGTGAAATCCTGTGGTTAGAAATAGATACATATATTTTGTATGTATTGTCAGTCAAAAGCATTTTTCATTCAAACTACCGCTATTTTTCTAACTTTCTCTCGTACTTATTCTCTACATAAAGTCGCTTTCCTATATATATCCCTCAAATATTTTAGTCTGCTCTATATTCAATGCTAGACACAGCTGAACCTTTCATAGACTCATATACCCCAATAGTCACTGGATATTGCCATCAATTTAGCGATAGCTCTGGCATTCTTTCCCTCATTTCTATCAATAAAAGAAGCGCATGTGCCTAGGCTCATCTTTATATATATTTCCCGATCCTCTTCTGTTTCTTCGCACTACTGATTGCGGCTATTTTAAACTAATAAAGTCGTGCAGTCGAGCCATCACCCAGCTTTTCATATCTTTTGCTTGTATGCCTTTCCTTACTCTATCCGTTTTCTGCCTACCGGCTGTCACAGCCATTGCCAACAAACGGCCACCCGACCAAGTCTGTATCAAAAGAACCTCTATTGCTGCATTGGGATGGCTGGCTTGGACCGCCTTCTTTCTTTTCCTCTTCCCATTTTTCGCCTCCTATTGCCCATCCTTCTCTCCGTTCTTCCTCACTTTCCATCACCCATGGCCCATTTGTGGCGGCAGAGCTAACGCCAATTGCTTGTGGTCCAGACTGTCCTCTTCTTTTTTTACTTTCCTATTCTTCTCAAAACCCGCAGGCCTTCCTTTATTCTTACTTCACACGCATCCTCTTCACAATCGCCAATTCATTTCCCTCAGTTTTTACTCTTATTAAGGAGGATTCTGCGGCTCTCTGTCCTTTTCTTATTTATATTGCACTTTCTACTCATTTTCATTTCAACATATTCTTTCAAATCTTCATTTTCTTAATCAACCCGCTGTTAAAGCTTTTAGGAGCGATGAGAACGAAATTACTGAAAGACGGATCACTAACAAGATTACTCTTTTATAACTATTTGAAATCAAACCCTTCTCGCATTTCACAAGTCCCCGTTTTTAATATTTTCATAACTCATAATACATCGTTTTTTAAATTCTTGATTTTTCCTTACATATTCACACACGCACAAAACTTGACCGAGTATAAACTTTGAACTGTCATCACAAAACCCCCATAAAAAAGCGATCGAAGAAACAAAAACTTCCACCGCTTTTAGTGTTTTTATTTCAGGCATTGTCATTTTTTTGATAGTCTTTTATTTATTTTTTCCATTTATATATAAATATTTTTTTCTTTCATTTTTATCATTTTCCATTTTTTACACAATTTTTTGCAGCCTAAACAGCTCTCTTGTTCAATCCTAAAGAGGTGCATGAAAAGTCACCACAATCTGCCTAGAGGAAATAACATCGGCAGCTGATCACATAATCCCTTCCGTCAATTAACTCTTTAATTTTCTTTTGTATAATCACATCTTCTTAAAGTAGCAGTAACGAATATATAAAAAATACTTCAACGTAATAAATCAGCGTTTAACCAAAAAATTTTCATTTAAATGATTTTAGTGAAGGGCGAATAATCCCAAATATCTTCATAGTTTTTATTATTCTAAAAACAAAATTACGACCTCTGTTATTCAAATTATTAATTCGGGCGAAATAAAAACGAAGGAAAACAATTGGACAATTAAAGAAAATAAACAGCCTAAATTGAAATTAAACGATATTATTATCACCACGAACGGACAAAGTAACAACATTATTGAGACAGGAGATAATACAAATATTGTTGTTGATAAGGTTTCCAAACATTTAGTAGATATGTTTAATTTTTTTCAGTGTATATCCAGTACAAAAATAGAAGCTAGTGGCTCACACCAGCCCGGTCAGAGAAGGTCAACCGCCGCCAGGTCCGGCGGTGGTTCCTCGTCGGCCGGCTCGTTTAGTGCAGCGGCGACGACAGGAACCGCCGTTAACGGACAACAACATCAATCATCGTCCTCCTCATCTGCTGGTGGTGGCGATCAGAAGAAACGCCATTCTACCGCCAGCAAAAAGAAAATGCGTATCATGGGATGTGTCCTAGGTAGTAATGGTGGAGGGACAGGTGAGGAGTTTATAAAGGGATTGGCCTGGGAATCGTGGCTGGGTTAGCCTATTACTTATGTCATTTCAACGGTACATCCTGAATAGTGGATTTATATTGTTTGTAAATCCTGAACCAATGAGGTATTTATTGACTAATTAATTTTTTAAGACCTCATACAGACGTAGGCCTGTTTTAATTAATCCAAAAAAAATTTTAGAAGCAGAAGAAGAGGAACGTGAACGCGAAAGACTTAATAAACAAGTAAATAAAGAAATCAACAAAGAATTAAAGAAGGACAAAAAAGTTCTACGTGCCACTCACAGGCTTTTGTTGTTAGGAGCTGGAGAAAGTGGAAAATCAACAATTGTAAAACAAATGCGCATTCTTCACATTAATGTGTGTTTTGTTATATTTATTCTCCTAAATATTAATTCATATTAATTCTTAAGGGCTTCAATGAGGAAGAAAAGCATGAAAAAATTAGGGATATCAGGCAAAATGTTAAAGATTCGATTACGGCAAGTTTTAAAATTTGGAAAAAAAAACAGGAAATATCCTACTTAGGTTATTCTAAAAGCTATGGATTTGATAGATCCTCCAGTTATTATTGGTGATCCTGCTAATGAAGCTAGTCGTTCCTTTATTTTATTACTTCCGGAAAAAATGCCATCAGATGATCTTACCCAGGTAAATTATTTTAAACTTAAATTCATCATTTAAAAAAAAAAGTTTTTCTCAAAAATACATTTTTTGGTAAAATTTGCAAGTTACGACTAAAAAAGGTCTTTTTAGGCAAATGATGATTCATAATCTCGTAAAGGGAAGGGTTATGACCAAGTTTTGTTTTTGAAATTTGTTGATGAGAAAAGTTTTTCGACTTTTCCTATTATGCTTTATTTTTATTTTTGGAAGTTTTGTGCCCTTTTCCTCATTTCCCACCCACTCTCTTTAACCTTTTATACTTTTTAAATCAAAAATGGTAGCCTTTGATAAAGCAATGAAAAAAAGAAATAAGAAAAACTTTTTTTGAGAAGAACGTTTTTAATAAATTGCAAAATATAACGGTGAATTTAATTAAAAACATTTATTGGTGTAAGAAAAATATTTTTTGTAGGAAAATAGGCAAATAAATTCTACTGGTAATTTGTTTAAAGTTTTGATTTTTCGTTTTGTTTTTCTCTTAAAAATTTGTTTTGTAATTGGCTTCAATCCTCAATATTTATTGGATTGAAAAAGGTGGAGAAAAACGAGTTTTGCAAAAGTTCCAAAATTAAAATATTCGAGAGGAATTCTAAAGAAAGATTTACGAGAGAAAATTAATCTTTGAATTCTAGTAGTATTCAATAATTTAATTATTTTGTATTGAATATATACCTATCCATTTTTAGGATATTTTATGTCATACCTAGAAAAATTAATATTTACAATTTGAGGAAAATAAATTAAAATTACTATTTCTTTTTTAGGAGTTTTACGATCATGTTTCTAATTGTTGGGCGGACAAAGGTGTTCAAAGCTGTTTTCAACGGTCTAACGAATATCAACTCATTGATTGTGCCAAATATTTTTTAGATAAAGTTGATGAAGTTAGAAAATTAGAATATAATCCCTCTGAACAAGTAAAAAGAAAGAAAATTTCTTTAATTTTTTAAATTAATATTAGGATATTCTTCGTTGTCGTGTTATGACTTCTGGAATATTTGAAACAAAATTTGAAGTTGATAAAGTGCGCTTTCAGTGAGTTTAAAATAAAAATATTTTTTTAAAAAGATGTTTTGTCTTTTTTAGTATGTTTGATGTTGGGGGCCAAAGAGATGAACGTCGAAAATGGATTCAATGTTTTAATGATGTAACTGCAATTATTTTTGTGTGTGCATCCTCTTCTTATAATTTGGTGATTTTGAATTATTAAAAAAAAATATTTTTTTTAATTTAGGTGCTTTTGGAGGATAGTACACAAAATCGATTGCGGGAATCTTTAGCTCTTTTTAAAAATATTTGGAACAATCGGTGGTTAAAAAGTATTTCTGTTATTCTTTTCCTCAATAAACAAGATATGCTTGCCGAGAAAATCAAAGAGGGCCGGCATAAATTGGAAACTTATTTTCCTGACTTTGCTAATTATCAACTGCCAATGGATGAGAGAATGCCTTCTGAAGAAGATTCTAATGTGTACAGGGCTAAATGCTACATTCGAGGAGAATTTTTAGTGAGTTTGTTTTTATAAATGAAAGGGGGGGGGGGTGTTACTTTGAAAGGGGAAATTGATCCCAAAATTAAATGAAAATTAGGATTGATTAATTAAATATTAACTAATTAACTTCTTTTTTCCTCCTTCACATTTCAACGTAAATTTTTTGTTTTAAAAACGAAACATTCTTTTTTCATTTCGGCACTTATGTATATAAATTTCTTCGATTTTTTCAATTCTTTATATGAGAAAAATACCGACAGCCAGTCTTGTCCATTGCTTTTTTTGCCTTTTTTTATTCTATATCATTCTTCTTTTTCCCCTCATTTCTCACTTTTCTTTCCTCAAAAACACTCACCACCACCACCAAAATATTCAACATGCACACACATAAAAACCTCCTTTTTATGAAAATGAACTAAAATAACACGCTGTTGTTGATGCTATTTTTAGAAACTCGCTTTTATATATAATAACAACAACGTTGTTTTTGGGGTCCTTTTTTTCTTTTTTCCTTTGGTGCTTTGCCCGAATGGCTCACTTTAACTACTTTACTCTTTTTTACTCCCATCTCTTTTTTTTTCTTTCAATAGTATACATAATATTACTAAATTTCAACTGAAAAAGAATGAAATAAAGGAAAGAGGGGGTGATTATAAAAACTTAATGGAAAGTTTCAAAAAATTTAAGTACACGAGTTTAGATGGAAAAAAGAAGTTTAAATAAAATTAAAAAAAATTAAATTAATTCTTTATTAAATTGGTAATGATAAACGAGATAGTCTTCCTCATAAATCTAACAGGTGGGGGAGATCTTTATAACTTCTTCAAGCAGCCTCCACAGAGAGATAACGCTTCTTTTGTTTCTAACTTGAAATTTTTTATCGATATTTATTCGTTCTAAAAAATATATACCTATTAACTCTATCGAGATTAATATTTAAATTAAAAGTTATGTATTTATTAAAAATTGTTAAAGAGAATTCGAGGAATTTTCAAAAAATTTCTCCCTTATTTCTTTTCTATTACCTAACATTTTATTACTATTTTCTTCTTTATTTATTTTTATTTTTTTTCTGCCAGCCGTCTTTTCGTTTCTCTCTAATTCACCGATCCACTCCTATTTCAGCTTGTTTCTAAAAATAGAAACATCAATTGCATTTGCTAAATTCTATTTTTAGTCAGCCGCTTCTATTTTAGCGACGACCTCCACCATCCGGCAGCTTTCCCTACTGCGGTAAACAACAAAACTGAAAAAAATGAAAAAAATTGTTGGGGGGATTGGAGGGAGAGAGAAAGAATATTTGTTTTTGTGTGTGTGTTTAGAGGGGTTTTATCCACCCTCGCTCAACACTTTTTACTTAATATATTTCCTTTTTTCTTTTTTTCTCTAACATTCCACCCTCACACGCACAGACATTAACAAAAAAAATTAGCTAGAATTTTTACGAGGGACTTTCTTTAAAATCTGGAAATTATTTTTTTTATACAGGGTGCGGCAAATTTGCGCCACTTTTTCTTTTTGTCATAATTTTTTTCAAAATTAATGAAAATTGATAATTCTTTTTTTGTTTTATTCCCAACACTTTAAGAAACTTGCTGATACCAAATATTAAAAATTTGCTTCACTGTTGGTAAAGATAATCGTGTTCGAACGTCTAGAAAATTTAAAAACCTTTTTTATGCCAAAGTTTAATTGCGCATAACTTCGTTCAAAATCGTTCAATATCATTGATTTTAGTACTAAACGACTTATCTCGATCAGGAGCATCGAAATAGCTTATAATCTTATTTTTAAAAATTTTACCCAAGAATTTTATTTTTGCCAAAATTATTTTAATTTATCATTCAGAGGACCGTATCTCATCCGATTTTTGTCATAGGCCCCTGATTTTTATATCATTCGAAGCAGAATGAAGAGCTGATTCGAATGATATAAACATTTCCAATATCAAACTCCCAGCCTTGAATCTAGGCCAATTTTTATCCAAAAAATTTTGCTCAAATTTTGAGAGAAGTTTACTCAGAGTAAGCTTAAAATTTAAAAGCAATTTTGGTATCAGCAAGTTTCTTAAAGTGTTGGGAATAAAACAAAAAAAGAATTATCAATTTTCATTAATTTTGAAGAAAATTATGACAAAAAGAAAAAGTGGCGCAAATTTGCCGCACCCTGTATATTTTAATTATCTATACAAGTTTTTGAATTTTTGTTGTTTCGCTTTCTCGTCCTTTTTTAAGATCTCCTTAGGAACGAGACAAATTTTGCTTTTCGCTTTGAAGCGGTAAAATTTTGTTTCTGAGACAATAAACAGACTCAAAAACTAAAAAAAATCTGTATAGTGAAGCTATTTCTTCACACTGATTTTGGGCATTTTATGTTACAAACCTAGTTGTCTCTAAGTTCAGAAAAGTGTATAAATATTTATTTTTTTATTAGCTTTTTTAATGATTCCTTTTAATATTTTCAGAAGATCTCATCTGCTGGTGTGACCAACAAAGATAATAGCCACACACATACTTGCTATCCGCATTTTACTGTGAGTTAATTAATTTCGATTTTTGAATTTTTTTGATTTTTTAGTGTGCCGTGGATACCGAAAATATCCGCAGGGTGTTCAATGACTGCCGAGACATAATCCAACGCATCCATTTGAAGCAGTACGAACTTTTATAACAATACAGAGGGTTCTATTAAAACTGCTAAAAATCACTAATTTTTTATTGAAATGTTGATACTTGAAAATTATTGGAATGTCTTTTGCCTAGAGCCAAGTTTTGGTTGAATTTTCTTATAAATCACGAATTAGGGGGAAAATTATTTTGATAACCCAAATGATAGTTACAGACTACACTCAACTCTAACTTTCTCCCAACATTCAAAACTTCCTTTTTCAAGTTTCTTCATTTCAATCTAATCCTTTTATTAATTTTTTCTTTTTATTTTTACAATTTTCTTATGGATTTTACAAATGCTTGCTAAAACGGGTCCTTTCTCTTTTCTCTCCCCTTAACTTTTTTTAAAAAAGGGCTTTATTGCATTTATCCGTTCCTAAAAATGTTTTTTATGAAAAGTATTTTTAATTTAAAAAATAATTTAATTTGCAATTAGCTCTTTAATTTCCATTCTCCCTTTCCTTTTCCTTTCTTACAACATTTCTTCCTTATTAAAAAGCAAAAGGAATGTTAATTTTTTAATTAAAAATTGTCAATCCTTTTATTTTTTAATTTTTCTTTAATTCTTTTTTTCGCATTTTACCACCAAAAAATAAATATAAAATATTTTAATTTTTTTATTTAGATTTATTTTAACCCAAATAAATACCCATTATTTTATATTTCCTCAAATCACCTCTCTTTTTAATGCTTGGAGCTGTTTTTTGCTGCTAAAAATGCTCTCTCATGTTCGCTGTTTTTTGTTTTCTTTTTGTATTAAATTCGTACAAAAAATATATTAATTAATTATATATTGCTTTTATATTTTAAATTAAATTAATTTTGAATTTTTTTATTTTTGAATTTTGGGTAAAAAACACTAAAAATTAAATATTTTTCCAATTAATTTTTTACATACAAAATTAAATAGTATTTATTAACAATTACAAAATTTATTTATCATAAAGAACAAACGAAAATTACAACAAAACAATTGGAATTTTAATTAAAGGATTGATTATATATTTATTTTCCTCATTTGGATTATACTTCAACAAATGTTTGTTGTTTGTTTACAAACCATCACACATTATAGCCTTAAAAATGAAAAAATAAATTTTTGTAAAATATAAGGTGGGGGGGGGGGCACCTTTTCTTTTGCAATTTAGAACAATCCTAATAGCTTTTGTTTGCCACCATTCTATTATTACTACTGACGTTGTTTTTCGACGCCGCGCCTTGCTGAGGGAAGAGTTGATCCGGCTTAATTGCTGACAACGTACCATAGCCTACCTCATTTGCCCGAACTTTCTCTGTTGGCCAATCTGTTGTGTGATTTTTTTTAAAAAAAGTTAAAATATTTTATTAACCTTTCAGGAATTTAGGTGGTGGAGGCTCAGGTTTGGGTTCTTTGGATTCTTTCTGATCTTTCTGAAAAATAAAAAAAAATATTATTAAATTTATATATTTTTTTAATTAAAAAACCTTTTTGGCACAGAAGACGAAAACAGTTGAAAACACAAGAATGAACGGCATTGAGGCAAAAAGTAGCTGAGCAGCAACATCCGTAAAACAAGACAAGAACAACATCAGAATTGATGGAAATATGTTTGGTTGTTTTGTTTTTATCAAATGTTGTTCCGAACATTTAAATTAAAAAGAGTTACTGTTTTTATAGTAGTAAATCTGTACTTTAATTGTTATACATATTTTTAATTTTGGGTATTAAAATCTTTATTTTTCAACTTTTTTTGATTTTCCATTATTAAGAAATGGAATTTATTATTTAAATATTAAAAATTAAAAAATTTCTTTGTAATTTTAAAATTATAAAAATTATTTTTTCCCTCTGTTAGTATCCACTCTTTGTCATATTTGGGTTTAAAATCAACCCTTTCCTTTTTATCAACAAAAATTTCGAATGTTATTAAATTTCCTAGATGCAAGAAAGTAGAAGTCTACTTAGTACGAAGTAAAATCAGAATTTTCAAATAATGATAAGAAGGCCAGAATACTCTTTTGATATTGAACATTCCTCCAGAGAGATTCTGTATAGTTTGTTCCATTCTCATTTCCTTTTTTATTGTTTTCATGGTGTAACCCGAATTCAATGCCCTCTTACTATATTTTATCTTTAATTTAAATATTCAAATTTAATTGCAATTTTTGTTGCTATTTTAAAGAGGGAAGCTTCCTTCTATTTATTTTTTAAAGGTTGGCACCACTACTTACATTTAAAAAATATATGTATAATAATCAATATATTATCATAGAAAAAAGAAAGGAGACTGTCTCTAAATGCCCACATTCTCTGTCAGGCTCTCGAATGTTTTTTGTTGGCATAGAATTTGTGGGCTGTTAAAGCTTTAGGCATTTTCCTGTATTTTTTTTGTTTTTTAATTTTCTCTCAATTATTTTTTATTTAAAATTTTAATATAGTCGGGGATACCTAATTTAAAAATTAATTAAAAAATTTAGATTATACATATTTGTTTATAAAAAAGAAAGAAATGAATGAAATAATATTCAAATTTAATATTTTTTTATTTATTTTTACAATAATTTTTATAAAAATAAATTCCCAATTAATTAATGAAGAAGGACAACAACAACAAAGGCTATCACAATGCAATGATGTAATATTTAAAAAATAAAGTATTTTTTTAATTAAAAATATTTTTAGTGGGAATTTGAATGTAAAGATGGAAATTGTATTGCACGTTATGATCAATGTGATGGAATAATACAATGCCCTGATGGGTTAATTTTTGTTTTTAAATTTTATTTTATTTTTTTCAATTCAGATCAGACGAAGATAATTGTCGGAATAGGTTTTTCTTTTAAATAAAAATTTTTTTGTTCAAATTTGTTTTTAATCTTTCTTGGAAATTTGTTTTTTAATTATTAAATTAATTTAAGTTTTGGTCAAACAGAATAATTTATTCCGGTACTACATATTCGTTTATACACCAACATCTTCCTTTTTCCCTTCTCCTTTTTCAGAAATATTGCAAAATGATTAGAAACAAATAAAGTTGGGATTAAATTACTGTATTATCTCTAATATCATTCTTTATTTTATTTATTCCCCAAAAGGCATCTTATTGGAAGGGGCTTTCAATTAAGGGCTTTCAAATCTATTAGAGATATACAGTAATTTAATCACAACTTTATTTGCCTTTAACGGAACAGGATCATTGAGTCCCGCCGTTTGAGTCCCGCCGATTGAGTCCCGCCGTTTGAGTCCCGCCGTTTGAGTCCCTGGCCGTTTGAGTCCCGCCGATTGAGTCCCGCCGTTTGAGTCCCGCCGTTTGAGTCCCTGGCCGTTTGAGTCCCGCCGATTGAGTCCCGCCGTTTGAGTCCCGCCGTTTGAGTCCCTGGCCGTTTGAGTCCCGCCGTTTGAGTCCCGCCGTTTGAGTCCCGCCGGTTGAGTCCCCACCCAAAGGGGGACGTTTGAGTCCCCGCAGTTATTTTTAGGATTTGGGGAATTAAGAGGGATATAAGTGGATTTTGCGGGGATTAGCGAGATATTTTGTCGTGATATCATGGGATTTAAAGGGCCAATTCAAGACTTTTCTGAAGAATCTCAAGACTTCCCTTGGATTTTTTCGATCTAAGGATGAAGTCTCTGCCTTGACTTTTTTCTTCAAACAAAAAATTTTAATTAAAAAAACGAGTCAAATAAATAAAATTTATCAAAAAACAAATAAAAATCAGTGTCTCATTTCACTTATTAAATTTGTGGCCCTAAAGAGGGCCGTTTGGGTTGAGGTTGTTGTTGACAAATTCCATTACGGCTTCCGTTTCCTCCAAAAATGCACCAGAAGCAACTGGAAAACACGTTGACAACCACTAAAAAATGGTGGTAATACTTTGTTTTAGACCCCCATTTTCAATAATTTCTTATGTGGTATCTGCTCTTTTTATGCCCATCGAGCTGAAAAAGCGAAAAAAGCTCAAGATGGTCGGGGAAACGGGAAGAATAGGGCTTCTAAACAAAAGCATCACCAGAATTGTTTTAAAAATTAAAAATTTTCAAGAAAATTTTTTTTTGAAAAATTTCAAAATTAAAAACCTCGCCGATTGTAGTTTGCTGATGTCACCGCCTTCTCCATCGGAAACTGCATGCTTGAAACGTTCTTCAGGGAGCATCAGAAAGATCAATTTAAAAAATTTAGAAAAACAATAAAAAAATTAAACCTTGCTAATTTCCCCACTGTTGCCAGCACACAACAAAATAACTCATACAATTTGAGAAAATTTAGTGTCCGAATGAATTGGCTGTGTGCTCGGTCAACTAATTAACAAAATTAGTTGGAAACCCTGCAAGGAAAGCAACCAAAATGAACAAAACAACAAAAAAAATCCTAAAAATAACTGCGGGGACTCAAACGTCCCCCTTTGGGTGGGGACTCAACCGGCGGGACTCAAACGGCGGGACTCAAACGGCCAGGGACTCAAACGGCGGGACTCAATCGGCGGGACTCAAACGGCGGGACTCAAACGGCGGGACTCAATGATCCCCTACCGGCCTTTAATCATTTGTAATATTTTTGAAAAAGGAGAAGGAAAATAAAATCAAAATAAACTAATTAGTAACCAAATAATAATTTTGTTCTCTTTAATTGAAAGGATAACTCATTATTTTTGTAGTATTATTAGGAGAGGATGTGAAAGGGCACAATCTCTTTTTCAACCAAAACTTTCTTTTATTTTTAAAAAGATATGAGCAACATCCAAGAAAAGATGCTGCCTCAATTAAATCTCCAACTAAATCTTCAATAGCAAGATCTAGTACTTCAAAACCAAAAAAACTTGAAGAAAAACCTTCCCCCAAATATTTATTGTTTGGGGCAATTATTTTATTAATTTTAATTGTTATTGGAAATATATTTTCGAAATTAAAAAATAAATACAAACAAAGAAGAAATGCCGGATTTCATGGATTTAGAAAAGGAGAAAGTTTAATTGAAGAAGAAGATGATTTATTAATTGCACAAGCTTACAGTAGTTAAAAAAAATACACTATATTATTTTTGGAAATTTTTAATTAAATTTTTAAAAATGAAAATTTTTTTTTGAACGAGAGAAGATTATTTGAATTAATTTTATATTTTTTTTAAATATAAAATCCAAATTCACTTAAAAGTTTTACATAAATATCTTACTTTAATTCAAATTAGTATTTGTAGTAATTTTTTGCCTTGCGCCATACCAACCTGCGCCGAAGCGTCCGTGTCTTATTTCAATAATTTTTTCTGGATTATTTATTATTAAATTTTTAATTATTTCTTTTTTTAGAGAATGTATAAACCTTCAATTTATGCTAGATTATATGTTAAACGTTCTAGAAGAGCAAGAAATACTCCCCGTGTTTCTCGTCCATGGCGTCCTAGAGTAATTGCTTGGGCTGGGCCAGATGCTTTTATTCGAAATAGGTTTGCCTTTTTTTAAATTATTTTTAATAAAAATTTAAAAGATTTTATGAACTTGATAATTGGTATAAAGCAAGAATTCACAAACCAGAACTTTTACCGAATTTACATTTAATTGATCCAGACACAATTTTTGAATCTTTTGAAGAAAAAATTAAAGGTTTTTTTAAAATAAATAATTATTTATTAAATTAAATATTTTAAAAAAGGTGAAAATGAAAAAGAAAAGAATTTATTAAATATTGGATTTAAACGGTTGGAACAAAATTCAACAAAATTATCTTCAGAAGATTTGGTTAAATTGGAGAATTTGGCTATAAAAAATAAACGTAGTTTTTAATTATATAAGGACTACCTAAATTCTAAAAAATATTTTTCAAAATTTCCTCACAGTTTTTCTTGATTCTACCAAAATTGATTCTTCAAATCAATTGGCTCTTTTTCAACATTTTAACATTTTTGATGACTTATTTCTGCCTGGAGTTTATTTTTATAATGTTCAAAATCTGAATATTTTTTGGAATAAAAAAGAAGAAAATAAACAAAATAGTATTTATTTTGGAAATATAATTGAAGCTACAGACACAACAAATCCTCCAAATATTGAAATTGGAAATATTTTCAAAAATGATGGAGATACTAAAGATGATAAAACTGGCTTTAACACACGTTTATTTTTATTTATTTAAAAATATTTTTTTGAGGGCTTTAAGTGATTTTTTTTATTTTTTAAATTTAGTTAAGTTCAGAAAATTACTGCCGGTTTTTAGCGCGGCTAGACCGTGGATTTTGCCAATTAAGTCGGATATCGTTGATTTCCGTGTCATTCGACGAGCTCTCTCGAATCTACATATTCTAATTTTTCAACCAAAAAATAGGGAAAAGGTGATTCTATTGCCAAAACTGTTTTTTATATTTTAAATTTTCTGAAATTTGGATGAATCTGTGATAAAAGATATTTTTCTTTTAAGATTGAATTTTTAATTAAGAATGTTTTTTATTTTTAGTTTTGATGCTTAATTTGGAAGGTCCAGGTCTTCAAAATGAAGAAGATAATTTAATTGAAGAAGAAGACCACCACCAACAACAACAATTAATTAACAATATAAAACAATTGAAAATCCCCGAAAAAGACCAATTATTAATTAATCATTTAAATAAAAATAAACAAATAATTCATTGGTTTGTTGGTAATATACCTTTAAATGGTGGAGAAATTAATGATGGAAATACTTTAATTAATTATATACAACCAATGCCTTTTTATGGAACTGGATATCATCGTTTTGTTTTTATTTTATTTCGACATTCTGAAGTTATTAATTTTGACAAATATTTTGAAAAGTAATTTTTAAATTTAATTTTTTAATTAAAAAAGGGGGGATATTGACAAACAAAAATTTTTTAAAAATAATTTTGAATGGATTGATTATTATCTCTGCTTACTTCTACATAGTATCTGATGTCTGCCAATATCTGCCGTCTTTTAATATAAAAATCACAAAAAAAATTTTTCTGTAAAAATTAACGAATTTTTAGAAATTAATTTAGATTTTTTTTAATTTTTAAAGTTTTGATTTTTCTTCTTTTACTTCCCGTATATTCAACACAAATTCTTTTTACAAACATTTTGAAGATAAAATTACGCCTTCTTCTCTTCGTTTTTGTCAAATTAAATGGGACCCAAGTTGTGATAGAGCTTTGCATTCTTTAGGTTTTTTTGGAAAAAAAAATTATTTTTAAAAATATTAAAAAAAGGTGTAAAATCTCCTCGTTATTGGTATGAATGGGATCAACCTCTTAAGCCAGAACAGAAAGAATTTCCACTAAAACCGATGCCTTTTAATCAGTTTTGTGTTTTTAATTTTGTTTTTTTATTTTATTTTTTAATTTTAAAGTTATCTCCAAATGTTTCGAAATCCAGAAACTGTTCGAAAAGAAGTTTTAAAGAAAAAATTAGAAATGTTAGTAAAATCAAAAGAAGAACATTTAAAACCACAAAAATATCCAGACATTTTTTATATGCAAAATCGTCTAAATTTGCCTTCATTTGTTCAAGAAAGAAATATAAAAATAAATATTGGAGAAGGTATATACTCATTTTTATATAATAATTATGAAAATCCTGTTGAACAACATTTAACTGAAAAATGGAAAATTAAATTTGAGGAATTAAAAGAAGAAATTAAGGAAGAAGAAAATGAAAGGAAAAAAGTTAGTTTAAATAAATAATATTTAGTTTTGTTAAATTGTTTTTAGTTTTTAGAAAATAAATTATGATATTATTCTTGTAAAGTAAAAAAATATACTATTTCCTTATCTCCCCATTTTTTCCTTTCCTTTTTCTCATTTCTCCACTTCTATAATTTAAGAAATTAAATCCTTTTGGAAAACTGATTTCCAACCATAATAATGAACATATTTAATTATTCACCTAAATCAATTGGTTTCAAGTCCCGAACCCGGAAATATCAAAATCTCTCTGTTGGATATATTAAAAATTCTTTTAAATTAAAATTATTTTAAGTAAGCAATATAATATTTATTGGTCATTTGGTTAAAAGGAAATTTATTTTTAGGAATTTTTATTTATTTTTTTTTGTTTCTATAATAAAGAAGTAGAAAAATATTTTTATAGCTAATATTTTGGTTATTAAATATATACCTATTTTTTTATCTTTCTGTTTCATTTAGAAGGTTAAATGAAGGTTTAACTAAAATGAGCTATAATCAGATACTATTAAATTTTGCAGAGAAAAAAAAACGCCAGCTGGTTGCAGCTACTATCAAAAAAAGATTTTTCTTGTTTTTACCTCCTTTTTCTCCTTCCTTTTTTTCTCCTTTCAATTCTTTAAAATAATCTAAATAAATACCCTTTCACCTACACTTTCCCGCCCACTTTTCCCCGACTTACATTAGCCGTCCCCATGACTTTAGATTGGATCGATCGGATCGGAGGTCTTTTAATTTATTTAACTTTTTTTTAAAAGAGGTATTTACATGTGGCTCTTATTTAAAAAAAGTTCCATTTGTTTTTAAAAATATTTTTGGCATTTGTTTTCTGTTCGTTTTATTTTTAGTGTTCTTTTATTTATTTAATATTGAACGTTTTAAAAGTAAGAAATGTTTTGATAATTAAAAAAATAATATGTTTACTCCAAACGCTTCTGAATTAAATGGACAACAAGACATTAAAGTTTATATTTCTACAGTAACTGGAAATGCAGAAGTTTGTTGTTTTTTATGAATAGTTGTTAAAATTTTTAAAAATATTTAGATTTAATAAGGAGTGAATTAGGAAATTTATTTTTAAAAAATTCACCTAATTACTAAAAAGTTAGCGTCTTATTTATTTAGATTCGTCAACAAATTAGGCAGATATTAATGGTTCTAGATGGGATGGGTGTTCCCTTTCAACAAGTAGACATTACAGTTCGTGGAAATGAAATGGAAAGAGATTTTATGCGCGAAAAAGCAATTAATCCCAGAAACGGAACTGATGTGCCATTACCGCCCCAAATATTCTATAAATTTGAATATTTAGGAGTAAGTTTTGGGAATTATTTTATTTTAAAAGCTTGCCTTTGCTCAATTTATAAAATTAAAATAATCTTCAACAATTTATCATTTTAGAATTATCATGATTTTGAAGAAGCCGTAGAAAATAATAGACTAGAAGAATTTTTACGTTTATTACCCCCTGAAGAGGAGGATGTTGCTGATGATGAGGTGAGAATTGTTAATAATAGATAAAAACTAAAAATAAAATACATTTTAAAGGAAGAAAATGAAGAAGAGTCAGTCAGCGATGAAAGTGGGGAATATGATGAAAGTGATGAAGATGAGGAGTTAGAAAATGAAGATGAAGAGGAGATAGAATGTAGTGAAGAATTGAATGGAGAGGAAGAAGTGCCGAAAAAGAAAATTAAAGATTCTAACGAAGAAAATGATAAAGGAAGAGAAAAAGAGAAGAATAAAAAAGAAATTGGGAAGACTAAAATGGATGAAAAGAAAATTGAAGATAAAAAATCATCCCAAGAAAATGGTATTGGACCACGTAAAAAGATTTCAAATAAAGAAAATGAAGATATAAAAAAGGATGTTAAAAAGAATGAAGAAAAGAAAATTCTAAATAAAAAAGAAACCAAACAACCCTCAGATACGACAAAGAAAACGTTGGAAGCTGACAAGCCAAAGAGTGAAAAACTGCCAATAAAGGATAAAAAAGCTGAAGCAGATTCAAAGAAAATGAATGGAGTTGAGAAAAAAGAAAAACAGGTTGAACCTAAAAAGAAAGAGGAATCAAAGAAGGAACTCAAAAAAGAAGAGACAAAGAAGGGTAATTTGAAGAAAGATGAGAAGTCAGAACTCAAAAAGGAATCGGGGAAAGAAGAACTTAAGAAGAACGGTAACAAAAAAGAAGAACCCAAAAAGGACGATAAAAATGAAAATAAGAAGCAAGAGACACAGAAGGACATTAAAAAAGAACCTAAGAAAGAAGTCAAGAAACAAGAACCAAAGAAGGAAATTAAAAATGAAGATAAGAAAGAAGAACCTAAAAAGGACATAAAGAAGGAGGAATCTAAAAAGGAGGCAAAGGGAGAACCCAAAAAGGATGTAAAGAAAGAACCTAAAAAGGACGTAAAAAAGGAAGAACCCAAAAAAGACGTAAAAAAGGAAGAACCCAAAAAAGACATAAAGAAGGAAGAACCTAAAAAGGACACAAAGAAGGAAGAACCTAAAAAGGACGTAAAGAAGGAAGAACCTAAAAAGGACCCAAAGAAAGAACCACCCAAAAAAGTAGAAGAATTGGAAGATGAGGAAGAATGGACATATGAGTATGTAACAGATGAAGAAGATGAAGAGGAAATACCTCCAATAGAAAATGATTTGGCGAAAAAGAGTTTAGTTAATGAAAAGTCGAAAACTAAGGCAATAGATTCGAATACAACGACAAAATCACAAGAACCAATAAAAGAAACTAAGAAAGAAATTAAAAAAGAAACAAAAAATGAAGAACCTAAGAATAAGGTTGAAAAAGAAGCTAAAAAGGACATTAGGAAGGAAGAACAAGAACCTAAAAAGAAGGAAGAAACATTGAAGAATGAAGCTAAGAAGGATACAAAAGAAAATCAGAAAAAGGATGAACCAAAGAAAGTTAAATTTGAAGAAGAGGAACTGGAAGATGAAGAAGAATGGACATACGAGTATGTAACTGATGAAGAAGGGGAGGAAGAAGGAGTCCCCCAAATTCAGAATGATTTGTTGAAGAAGCAGGTCGAAATAAAAGAGGATAAGACAAAAATTAACTCAAGAAATGAATTCCTGAAAAGATCTGATTCTCCTCCAAAGAAAGTACCAGAAAAGGAAATACCCAAAAGGACAGAATCACCAGCCAAAATAAGTCCACAACAAACAAACAAAGAAGTGCCCAAGAGGACGGAGTCGCCTCCTAAAAAGACACCAGAACCTCCTATTAAGAAAGAAGTGCCCAAGAGAACAGAATCACCATCTAAAAAGTCACTAGAACCTCCAAGTAAAAAGAAAGTGCCGGCGAAAACCGAGTCATCTTCTAAGAAAGTTTCAGAAAAAGAGGCGCCAAAGAGAATAGAAGCACCCAAAAAAGTGGAGGTACCAAAGAAGGCTGAACAGCCAAACAACAAAAATGAAATATCAAAAAGATCAGAATCACCCCCAAAAAAAGTGTCAGAAAAGGAGAAACCACCTCCTAAAAAAGCACCGGAAAAGGAAGTATCAAAAAGAATTGAAACCTCCCTTAATAAGGCATCAGAACCTTCCAGAAAAAATGAGATCACAAAGGACAAAGAATCGCCACCAAAGAAATTAACAGAAAAGGAAATACCAGAAAGGAAAGAATCTCCGCCTAAAAAGGTACAAGAATCCACAAGCAAGAAAGATCTACACAGGGAATCGCCCCAGAAAAAAGTTCCAGAGGCACCCAAAAAAACGGAATCGCTTTCTAAGAAGTTAACTGAAAAAAATACGCCGGCAGAATCACCACCCAAAAAAGCGTTAGAAAAGGAGTTACCAAAGAGAACTGAAACACCTTCCAAGAAAGTTCAAGAACAAGAAAGCAAGAACGAGCAATCAATTTCTAAGAAATCATTGGAAAAGGCTGTGTCAAAAGGAAAAGAAACTCTAACAAAGGTACAAGAAACTCCTAGCAAAAAAGAAGTGCCGCCACTTAAGAAGATGCCAGTAACAGAAGCAGCAAAGAAGAATGAATTACCACCAAAGAAGATACCGGAAAAGGAGACACAAAAAAGTACCGAATCTCCCTCTAAAAAGACAAAAGAAAAGCAAGAACAAAAGAGAACAGAATCACCTCCAAAAACAAAGCCAACATCAAAAACTGAAGACTCCAAAAAACTGGAAACGGCAATAAAGAAAGAAATAGCTAATAATTCTTCGGAAAAGCCGGATTCTAAAAAATCAGAGGTAGAAAAATGTTTTTCATTATTTAATAAAAATTTTATTTTTAGAATGAAAAGAGTGAAAGTGTAACTAAAAAATTGGAAGAAAAAAAGAAAATAGAAGTTGAAGAAGAATTGGAAGATGAAGATGAATGGACATATGAATATGTAACCGATTCTGAAGGATGAGAGGTTTTTAAATTGTGAAAGAAAAAAATTCACGAAGAGACGGGTTTGGATTTAAAAGGTTTTTAGTGGGAAGAGAATAAAATTAAATGTTTAAAGTTGGAAATTCACTTATGTATACCTCAAAGATGAGGCGCAACACCTGTGGCTAAGGACTAAACGAAAATTAAATTGTAAAGAGATAATTATAATTTAATCATATTTGGACGTACAAACATATGTATGTAGATCTCAGAATTATAAGATCACTTAATAATTATTTTCTGATGTTATTTTATTCTGCTCCTTCACAAAGATTACAGTAGTGATAACCTGCAAATGCTACAAGTGTTGTGTTTCCTTCAAAACCCTTTCATATAAAAATTACAAACCTATTTTTCCATGCAAACAGATAAAAATTGTTAACTTCTTTATTTTATTTGGCTACATAAATATAATTTTAATTGATTATTTATTTAGATTTTTGTGAATAAATAGTAGTGTTTAATAGAGACCGGCACAGGACAGGATCCTGCACAGGATTTTTCAGGATCCTGTCCGAAATCCTGCCTTTTTTTCAGTTTTCAGGATTTATAGGATTAATCCTGCAGGATCCTGTCCTGTATGAAATTTTAAAACCCAATCCTGTTACAGGATCCTGCAAATGCGATTTTGCCGGTCTCTAGTATTTAATCATTGTTTATAGTCTCTTTGATTTAACGGCAAAACAGCTTTTCTTAATTTTGCGATAAAAGATTTTGAAGGGTACGGCCCACTTTGTCGCAGGCCACTTTGTCGCGACCACTTTGTCGCAGGCCACTTTGTCGCAAAGGTCTTTTTCGTTGGAAAAATTTCTATGCTGCTATGGAGGGTAGGAAAAAGGCCTTCTGGGCACGATCGGAGTTTTCTGGAGTAATCTGGTTTGGTTTTACGCCGTTAAAAATTCCGGCAGAACCTACCCGGATAAGAGAAAATAATAAAAGGAAAAAACACCTAAAACTTTATCAAAAAAAATTTAAAAAAAAAGAAATAAAAACTTAAAAAACATAATAAATATTCTAAACCTCTTCAAATTTCCCATCGTTGTAGCTGTGGGATGAAGTACGGCACGTGGCGAGCAAAATTTAAGCCAATTTTAAAATAAAAATCAAAGGAAAGCCTGCGACAAAGTGGCCTGCGACAAAGTTGTCGCGACAATGTGGTCGCGACAATGTGGGCGTGTCCCGATTTTGAAGAGGTAAACTGTAATAATTTTTTGGCATTCTGTTATTTTTATTTTAACGCCGCGTTGTTATTTTTTCATTAAGCGTCGTCATGAAATTTTCTTTTACATATTTTAATGTTCTTTTGATTGATTTTGCTTGATTAAAAATTTTTTAAATTTTTTAGGGTAGCCATGCCCAGAGCACAATTTGAGTATGATGAAATTGGAAATACTTTTTATTATGTTATTGTTTCATTTTTTGCTGTTTTACTCCTTCCATTGACACACTTCCTATGGCCGTCACTTCGTAATATTTTTTTAAAATTATTTTTAAAATAATTTTTTTAAAGCAAAAAGGATAGAATATTTAAAGAGGGGATGTAGATGTGAAGGGGATTTACAAAAACGTTACAAAAAAGAGCAAATAAAACCTTGGGAAAAGGCTAAATGTGTTATTAAAGGAATTGTTTTAATTATTTTGTGGATACTTTTTCTTCTGTTGGCCTATAAAGTTTCTCAGTTGGAACAACAATATGAAGAGTAAATTTAAAAATTTTTTTTAAAATAATTAATTAAAATTTAGATATGATCCTTATAAAATTTTGGGAATTGATATTGTATGTGTTTTTTGAAATGTTTCTTTTTTGTTAAATAATTTTATTCTATAAGGATTCTGATGTAACAGAAATTAAGAAAAAATATAGAGAACTTTCAAAAACACACCATCCAGATAAAGGTTTTTTAAATTAAATTTTTGGTCTAAATTTAGTTATTTCAGGTGGTGATCCAGTAACTTTTGATGCAATTGTTAAAGCTTATAAAGCATTAACTGATGAAGAATCCCGTGAGAATTGGCGTCTTTATGGAAATCCTGATGGGCCAAAAGGTTGGGAAATGTTTTTTTTAATTGTTTGTTTCCCCTAGCGGTCCAATAAACCTCGAAAATTCTAAAATTCTTTACTTTTATTATTTGAAAAAAATTTGTATACGGCGGAAGCTACTCCCAAATTATATGTCAATCAAAAAGACTGAGTCGGATGTCACTGTATTAGACGACTACTTTTGAAATGCAAACTTTCGTAATTTATCTCAAAAGTTTTGATTTCCATAACCTTTATTTTTGTCTATATTAAAGTCGTCATCTAATTTTGGCGTTTTATATCGAAATTATACTATTAATTTTTAAGCAACAACATTTGGAATTGCTTTACCAAAATGGATTGTTAGTGAACAATATGGGAATTGGGTTCTGGCATTGTATACTTTAGTTTTCATGATTGTTCTTCCAATTGGAGTGGTTAGTCTTTGCTTTTTTTTTGAATAATTTTTATATATAATTTTTTTAGGGAATGTGGTGGTATAATTCAATAAAATATAGCGCTGATAAAGTTTTATTAGAAACATCTAGACTTTATGGCCATTTTTTGCAAAAGACTCCAAACATGCAAATTAATAGTATTTTTTTAGTTATAATTTAAATAATTTTTTTAAAAGGAATTATAATGGTTTTGGCTGGATCTTTTGAATTTTGTAAAAAATTAAATACAGAAATTGTTGAACGAGAAAGTGATGACAAGGAAATTCCAATTGTTATGAGAGAATTGAAAAATTTAGGTGAAAAGAGAAAGGAACAGATTCTTTCTTTGCCGTGGAGTATAAAGGCAAGAACTCTGCTTCACGCCTATTTGACTAGAATTACGTTGCCTTCCGAACATTTAATGACTGGTAATTAATATTTAAATAATTTTATCTTTATTAAATTGTGAGTCAAAAATATAGGCCAACCCTATAGAAATTTAATAAATCAATTATTATACAAAATAGCTTCAAAATCAAACACTAACAATAAACCTTTAATTAAAGAAATATTTTAGACCAAAATTACATGGTAAACAAATCTTTAATTTTGACTGAAGAATTTCTTCGCATTCTTCTTCAATTGATGCAATGGCCAATGCAAAGAACACCAACTATCGATTGTTTAGAAAATTCCTTACGAATATTTCCCATGATGGTACAAGCACTTTGGCCGAGAAACAGTAATTTGCTTCAACTTCCTCATCTTGCTGAAAGAAATTTGGCCATACTGAAAAGAGTATTTTATTAATTCTTTAAATTTATTAATTTTTTTAAGTATCGGGTAAATACTTGTCAGGATTTGGCTAAACTAAATGAATCAAAAAGACGTTCATTGCTCAATACAATCACCTCTGATCAATATGAAGATGTTAATTTAATTAAAAAATTAAATATAATTTTATCTTTTGAAGGTTATTTATGTTCTTTCAATGATGCCAAGATTGGAGATTGAAACAAATGTTGAAGGTTATTAAAATGTCTTATTTCAATTAAATACTTTATTTTTAAGTCCAAGGAGAGGATGATAAGGAAACTGTTACAATTGGCTCTGTTGTTACTTTAAAAGTTACACTTATTAGATTTCCTCTTTTGGACTTGGAAAAACGAAAGGAGGAAATTGCAGAAGGGATAAAGAAAGGAGCAGCATTACAACTTCAACAGGAGTGGGAAAAGTCTATTGATGATAATCGAGATGAAGAAGATGGACAAAAACAAAATAAACGAAAAGTCTGGGAAAAGCAGCCAAAAAAGAAGCCAAAGAAAGGGGGCAAACCAACACAAAAGGTAATTATAATTGTAATTGAATCCAATTTTTTGTTTAGTCCAAAAAGGCACCACCTCAAAAACAAAATATACCAATAAATGAGCCAACCGAGGAGGCAAATACAAATGTTGACAAAACAGACAAAAAAATAACAGAAAACAATGAAATCAAACCTATTGACAAAAAACAAAATAATTCTGATCAAAGTGATGATTCTGGAAGCGAATCTGATGATGAAACTGTTTCTGGTAAAAATGAAGAAAATGAAACTAGTGATAGAGAATCAACGGTTTTTTGGGAAAAAATTTTTTTTTAAGTTTAGTAAATTTAGGAACATCAAGGAGGTAAATATGGAGGGCCTTCTTCTAGTGACGATGATGATTGGAATGAAATGAATGACGAACTTGATGATGATTTTGTAACAAAAAAAGAAGTTTTGTTAGAAAGTGAACCAACAAATTATCACGAAGTTCATTGTCCTTACTATCCTGGCGATAAATATGAATGGTGGTATGTATATTTACTTGAGAGGAAAACACGAAAATTTGTTACATTGGTTCCTTGTAAGACACTTGATAAAGAGAAAACGGTTATTTTTGGATATTTCTTTGTCAATTTCTTTTTTAGTTGGATCTACGTTTTGCAGCTCCTTCACAAAAAGGCAACCATTTATATACTTTACATGTCAGATGCGATTCTTATATGGATTTTGATTATTCAGTTGATGTTAAGGTATGTTTTTGATATTTTATGGTTTTTATTTTAAAAATTAATTTAAAAAGATGGAAGTACATCCAGCAAGGGAGCCTCCACAAGTTAAATATCACGATTCGGAAGATGAGACTGATTTGCAGGAAAAATTGGATTCATCTGAAGGAGAATATACAGAAGGGTCAGATTCTGAACAAGAAAAATAAAAAGAAAGAGATTTTTTATGGATGTGAATTTTTATTATTCAGCTATCTGTTTTATATTTTGTGTTTATATATTTTATAAGCCTGCTTCTAGAAACCGGGTTTATTAACTTTTTCCTGCCTTTCGTAACCGTAGTAAGATCGAAAGAATTTCTGGCATTTCGGCAGTCTTATACACACAAATACTTTCACTATCCGGCCTTTATTTCTTTGTTATTTGTAAATATTTATATTCATGCGCTGCTAATATTGCGTAAAATACATATTGTTTTTAATATTTTGTTAGTCTGATTTTTAGATATATTTTGGAGAATATTAGATTTTTATATTTTTAGAGTTTTTATTTTTGCCTTATTTTTAATTTAATATTAAACTTTTTTAGACGATTTATAATTTTAGTTTCATATGGATCTCTTTTCTGGTGCTGAATTGGCTTTTGGAGAATCTTATTTTATACCTCGGAATCCTAACATTATTAAAATTACAACAGGTATATAAATTTTTATTGTTTTGTTTTCTTACAAAAATATTTAGATTTACCAGTAAAGACAGTTGTCAGTGCCGAAGTAGGCAAATCTGCTGGTTCTTTTGCATTTACAGAGATTGGATTGCAAAATAGATTTATAATTTGGTAAAATTCATAGAAAATATGCATAGTTTTGAATTAAATTTAATTTAGGCGTGCAGATGGAACAAATCTATATTTAAATGAGTTTTCTATTGACAAAGATCTCATTGACTCTTCACTTTGTTTTAACTTTTCACATTCGCTTATTATTCCTGGAACGCGTTTATTTGTTGTTCGACATAAAATTTTTTTAGTTATTGTACCAACACAATCTGGTATTCACCGTTTTTACATTCATTTGGATAGAAACCAAGATGATTCTTTAGTAATTTTTATTAATTTTTTTGTATTTTTTATATATTTTTAAAATTTACAGGGGAATCTTTCAATTCTAAGTCGATTACATCAGTCTGGGGAACTTTATGCCACTCACGATTTTAATGCTTGGAAAAGTCCTGGAATTGCAACAAGTCTATCTGTTGGTACTGACCAAAATGGTTCAACTAAAGCAGTTGTTCGAATGTTGGATGGACCCGTTTTACGCATTATCTATCCGTCTATAAGTCCAATGGCAACGGCTATAGCAGGTTTTATTTAAACAATTAGTCCTAATTAAAGAATAATTTTATTAATTTTTAGACGAATATTTACTTCAAGATGTTGGAATGCTTGCATCATTATTTAAAAAGCAGCCAGTTGGCATTTTTGATGCAGCCGTTGTGACTAGTGATTCTGGTGAATTACGAATTCTTAGCGTTTCACATGATGGAAAGCTTAGAGTTTTGGATGCTTCATCTGGAAATGTTTTGTCAATTTTTGATTTAATTGGACAAACTCCAGGGTTTACTTGTCAACAAATTGAAGATATTTCTCTTCGTGTTGTGCAACCTTCTCATGGACAAATAGGAAAATCTGAGTTTTTGCTTGTTCATTTACTTCTTTCAGGAGGCAGTCATGTTCGTTTTATTTTAAATTAGAGTTGTGCCTACGTGTTGGATTTTGGGAGGGAAGGGGGTTACAAAACTAAATATTTGTTTATTGTCTTTGGTTATTTAACAGAAAAATTTTAACATAAATTATATGAAATGAATCTGGGAATTATCTCTTTAGATATTTTATTAAGACAATTATTTTATTTTCCTTTTTCAGTTCTTTCTTTTAAAACAAAATGTAAAGAATATAAATGTTTGCTTTTCAACATCACTTAATTATGTAATTTTTTTTTAAATTATTTTTAATTATATTTTTATTTTTTTAAAGATATACATTAAAGATTTTACTGCAAGAATTATTTCATCAAATCTTTCCAATAATAAACAAGGGAATTATTGTATTTGGGTTATTGTCAATGAACCGCCAGAAATTTGGGATTCAGATGAAGAATTACAGCCATATACATTAATGAAATGTGAATTTAATTCTTATTTGGCTACTTCAGAAAATCAACAAAGTTTCGTGTGGGAAAGTGTTCGTCCAGCTTCTTCTAGCTGTACTGCTGATAATCGACTTTTTAAATATCAAAACTCTGAAGGAATAAGAAATCGAATTTTTGATGGAAATAATTATTCTTTTGATGTTGTTAGTAGAGCTGTTCAGGTTTTTATTTATTTTTGTTTAATACCTTTCAAATATTTCGAAATATAGAATTAGTTTTATGGTTATTCTTACTATTCCTTACTATTTTTTCCTCTAAAGGGCTCTCAGTTGAGAAAAGACTTTTATTTCTGGACTTAAAATCAATAGAAAATTTATAAAAATTCTTTGATTATGAACAAACATTTTTATTTACTTTTTCTTTACTTTTAGATTGTTTGTAAACAACCACAACATGGAATTGAATATGGAAATTGGATTGCTTTAAGTCGTTTGCTAGATGACTTTCTCTCTTCTGGACAAGTTTCTTTTTAATAAAAATTTTTTTTAATTTTGTGTTAAGCTTAAACAGCTTTATCTTGCTGATATTGGCGATCCTGTTGATGACACTGAATTGTTACATGATGAAACAAAGATTAAACAAGCATATGAAAAATTTTGGGCAGATTTTCTCAAAACATGTGACCAACTTCAAGAAGAAAGTTTAGAGCCTTTAGCTTTTTGGCAATCTGGATCTACTGGGTTAATTGGTGTTATTCAGAAAGTTAAAATAAAAATTTGTATTTTAAATTAATTTTTCTAAATTTTTTAAGTGTCGTTTTACAACTTATTTGCCTCCAGACGATCAAATGCAAGCAATTTGTAAACCAACAAATATAATTGCAAAATTAATCTTTGATATAGTTCGTCCAAGCAATGTATAAATTTTAAATATTTTTTTTTATTTAAAAAAATATTTTAGCCTTCTAAATTAAGCAATCCAAATAAAACTTCAGAATTAGTAAATAACAATTCAGATGAAGTTTGTCGTTTAATTAGCAGTTTTGGTTCTCGTGCATCTCCTTTATTGACAAAAAATCCATGCAACTGTTTGTCTTATTTTTTAAAAAACATTTTTAAAAATTATTTCTAGTGGTAAAGTTTCGTTCTCATTTTCTTCAATCAAATTTTACTGTTGCTTTAATTGCTATGGCTTTTCGAACTATAGTTTTGGCACGCCTTAAAATTGCTTGTTTAATTAATAGTCTTGTTGATGTTATTCCACAAATATTGCTAATTTCTGTAAATTTTTAAAATTAAAATAATTTTAAAAAATAATTTTTTTTTAAGTCTGAGGATCGTTTAGACCCAAAATTGGCAATGGTAATTAGTACATATAATAGTCGAGTGGCTCAATCAATTAATTATTACACTACTTTGTGGATTGCTTTATCTGTTCGTCTTGTTAGGTTTTTAATAGATTTCTTTAAAAATTTCTTTAATTTAAAAATTAAAGTCACGACAACATTCCGAAACAAATAAATGTTGCCCAAGCATTTTTAAAATATGGAGTAAATGATAAATTTGTTATGACTCAAAGACCAATGAGTAGAGACAACGAAGATATAATAGATAATGGGACAATTGCTAATAGAATTGTAGATAATCAATTAATGGAAGATGATTTGGAAGACCCTGAAATTATTGAAAATGACCAATTTGATGGATTAGTTGAAGATGAACAGGTAGAGAGAGATTGGAGAATCAAAACAATGAATTTAGTTTTGTTGATTTGGGAACTTTGAAACATTAAAAATTATTGAGAAATCCATCTCTGAACTCTAAAAAATTTTGATAAAGAATTTCAATTTCCTTGCTCCTAAGATTTCTGAATTTTGTTTCTTCATTTACGGCTTATCCTTAACCTTAAATCTATTCATCTTTTAAATGTTATAATTTTGTATATTTTTAGTTTGACGATGGTGAATATATAACTCATGCTGATGACATTTCATATAGTTCAATTATTCCAAATATGCATTTATTACCTCCACCTTCGCGTTGGGACGACACTGTTATTAAAAAATCTCGTACAAAACAAGAGCAACAACAACAACAGAATCAACAAAGTAGCTTTGGTCGTTTCTTTGCTGATTTAATTGAAGGAATGTTAAATGTTCTTTGGCCAGAATCACATACTTTAACTTTGCCTTGTTTTTTGGCAGAAAGCAATTTCTTTGATGCTTTAAAAGTAAAATAAATTAGAAATTATTAAAAAAATTTTTTTAGAATTATTGTTCTTTAAATGAGCCATTTCCTTCAGAATTAAATTATTCTTTTCAATTCCTTCAAGCAATAGCTTGTTCTGGACAAAATAAACCAGAAACTGCTTGGACATTATTTCAAGAAATTTCAAAAGGAATTGAAAATGGAGATGAAGTTTTGAATAAATTACTTTGTAATTTATATCCATCACCATCTGTTAATTTATTGACAAATAATGAACAACGGCAAAATAATAATAATTTTCCTATTGATGAAAGAACAATAAAAAATAATAATAAACATTCACTTATTGAATATTATAATAAGGTAAGGGAAATATTTTTTTGGTTGATTAAAAAATATTTTTATAGATTATGTTTATATTTAAAGAACATAAACATTCTGAATATGTTATTTTAGCTGGAAGTATGGCTGTAAAACATGCAAATGGTGATAGAGATGAATTACTTTTGGTTAAAGATTTTTTTTAAAAAATTTTTTATTTTTTTCTTCTAGTCGGAAGTTTATGCAACATTATTTACTCAACATTTATTAACTAAAACTTATTGGGAAGCTGTCCGCGCTGTTCTTCAAAATCCAAATAAAAAAAGACAATCTGTTTGTCTTTATCAATTAATTACTCATTTATTGGATACTCAACAAACAAAAATTCTTGTTGCCCTTCCTTATGGAGAATTGGGAGAAATGGTAGTTGAAATACTTGAAGCTCGTTGTAAAGCAGAAATGGTTGGAAGTGGAACTGGAAGTTATAGTATGTACAATATTGCATATGCTTTTCACATTTCTAGATGTGAATATATTAAAGGTTTAAAGAAAAGAAACTGAGGAAAGATTTAAATTAAAATTATTTTTTAAAGCTGCCAAATTAATGTATGAACTTTCAATTCGTTTAAGAAGCGAAATTCAAGACCAAGCACTTTTACAAAGAAGATGTAATACTTTAGCGACAATCTTTCAAACTATACAAATTTGTGAAAATAATAAAAATGATGGGGTTTTGATTGTTTTGGATGATATGGAAGAAAAGGTATTTGAAAATTTATAAATTATTTTTAATAAAATTGTTAAATAAAACATAATTTTGGAATATTTTTTTGCTTTTTGAATGGTTTTATATTATCTAAATAATTTGAAATATAAAAAAATGTTTGTTTTTAATTACACCGATTATTTTTATTTTTACTGTAAATTTTAAAAATTAGATTTAATGAATATTTAAAATATCATTTTTTTAGCAAAACATTGACAGAGAAAAATCACCAGAAGAGATAGATGAAGAATTTGAATTTGTTGATAATGATGGAAATATTAGTGGTATTTTACAATATTTATTTTAAATAAAATAATTTGTTTTTTAGAACCAAATAAAAAACAACTTTTAATTACAAAAGCAGACATTTCTAGAGAATTACTTAAAATAGAAGCAAGACTTGCATTAATTGATGCTGACCCAACTATAGTTCCTCCTTTGGAAGAGGCTGGAATTTTATATGAATCACTTCGTTATAAACGTTATGATATGGCTTGGCTATTAATAAAGTTTTTTGTTTTAAAAAATAATTTTTTTAAATTTTTTATAGAGAATATGGATTAAAGCCAAATGATTTATTAGCTCAAATTACAGAAGAAGCAATTCGAATTGACAATGAATTAAATAATGAATATATTAAAAAAGAAATTAATGAGAGTGATAGACAAGAAGAGGAAGAAAAGTTGCCTGAATGGGTTTTTTGTAATTCAAATTTTATTAGAGATTTAAGCATTGGAGGGTTTGAAATTTAAAGGAAAACATTTTTTTAATAATTTTTTTAATTTTAGAAATCAAAAACCGCATTGGCGTATTGTTATTTCCTATTTGGATTTATCTCTTAAGTTATCTCCTCACGATTCTTCAATTCTTCGAACAGTTGCTAATGTTTTTCTTAAATTTTCTATAAAATTGCCTGGTTGGCTTGTTCAAAGATATTCTGTTAGTTTTTTTAAAATATTTTTTTGAAGACTTTTTGTCTTTTATTAACATAACCGGGACATAATGAAAATTAAAAAAAGTTAACTCAAATAAAAACACGAAAGAAGCCCTCGATAACGTCTTTCCCTCCCACTTTACTTTCCCTTTTACGTCCTCTCATTTCTGATAGGTGACATATAGAAAGAAATTCGAATATATTAATTTTAATTAAAAATTTTTACAGGAAATTAATTTTGGTGATTTACTTCGTTTATTAATTGATTATGGAGATTTGTCAGATGCATTTTCAATTTTATTGGTACAAATAGAAACAATCAAAAAACATTTAAATGAAAAGACTGCACAACAAATTATTATTAATCCTTTGACAAAAAGTAGTGAAGGCCCAGATGAAATTCTTTCTTTATTGCCATTAGTTCATATTGAAATGCTTTTTCAAATTGCAGAGAAAGATGAAAATAGAATGAATTTGGTTAGAATTTTTTAAAAATAATTTTTTAATTTTAAATTCTTCAGCCAATTGCTGAGACGACAACAAAACTTAAGGAATTTTATGCTTATCATAGAGCAATCAGCCGAAACCCAGTGAAAAATATTTCTTGACTTGAAAAGACGTGAAAAATGAATTGTAGCGATTGATTGCCATTTCCTGTTTGACATTATTTATTGTATTTCTTTAATGATAAATATTTAATAATCATAATTTTGAAAGAATTTCTAAAAATATACAACTTTGAAAGATTGTTTTTACTTGTGACAAAAAGATTATCTAAGAAAAACAATGCCCAGTGCAGGAATCGAACCTGCGTCGTCTCGGCCACAACGAGAAGTACTAACCACTATACTAACTGGGCCGAAAGTTTTGGTACTAAAAAGAGAATATAAACCCAATTTTGAAGTAAAGTAAACAGCACATTCGACAACTAGTGGCGAATTAATTGACAAATTTTCACGTACTAAAACACATTTTCGGCTTTCAAAAAGCATATCATTGTGATATAAATCCTAGCTAGATCTGACAGTAAATTTACGCATCCTAAAGATTACATTTCAAAAAATTTCAATCTCAAGTTACCTCATTCTAACTTGTTAATTCCAAATCACGAGGTTACTCCTTAAAATTTTCCGTACAAATTTGCAATGAAAAAATATTAGCCGAAAAAACCGTGTCCGGAAATTTGGGGAGTGGACATTTGGGGAGTAGACGTTTGGGGAGTGGATAAATGGGGAGTGGGCGGACAATTGGGCGGTGGACATTTGGGGAGTGAATTATAATTAAAAAATAATTTAAAAATAAAATTTCTGGACAAATTAAATAATTTTATACGTTCGCTAAGGTATTTTTGTGTAGTTTTACAGATTTTATGGATATTTGATGTCTGTAACATCTTTCTGAACCTGCAGCTAATGGGAACTTCTAAGTCTGCATTTCATATAAATTTCAGGTAGTAAAGTTCTGTGATGTCAAATGAAACGGTAATAGTTCGGTAATAGTTCACAAATCTCTCGTTAACTCCCTCATATTATACTCTTAATCAAAAGATATCCCCTTTATTTTTAATATCTCCCATAATCCTCTTGATTTTATTCATTGATATTCGATATCCCCCTTAATCCCTCCAATTTCACAATACGTCGAAAACATATCACACTATATTCTCGTAAATCCTCTCTAATCTCTTGGAATCTATAATTATTCTAAACTCAAAGAATTGTTAAACTATTCGTAAAACCATAAGATCCGAAACCACCTAGCTGAGATCACATTAGCTGCAAGATCAGAAAGATGTTACAGACATCAAATATCCCTAAAATCTGTAAAACTACACAAAAATACCTTAGCGAACGTATAAATTATTTTTATTTGCCCAGAAATTTTATTTTTAAATTATTTTTAAATTATAATTCTCTCCCCAAATGTCCACTCCCCAAATTTCCGGGAGCCGAAAAAACACGGTAGGGGACACATCAGTCCCGCCATTTCAGTCCCGCCGTTTCAGTCCCGCCATTTCAGTCCTGCCATTTCAGTCCCGTGCCATTTCAGTCCCTGCCGTTTCAGTCCCGCCGTTTCAGTCCCCCCTATATGGGGACGTTTCAGTCCCCAATGATTTTTATTGTTTATTTTTTTGTTTTAAACATTTTCTAAGTTCTTTAAGTGGTCTACCACAACAATTAGCAATAACCAACCACAACAATTAGCAATAACCAACAACAATTAGTAACGAAAAAAATAATTTTTATGGAAAATCAGAATTTTTTAATTTTTTAAAATTCTTAAATTTCTTCAATTTTCTTTAAAATTCCGGACTGCGAGAATTCTACGCTGAATGGAGACGTTTCTACTACTGACACATGGTTTATTTTTTAGTTTTTTTTAGCTTTTTGAAATTTTTTTATTTTCCCCATTTCAAGAGGGAGCTATAATATTTTTAGGCGAGCATATTTTTAAATTTTTTAATTCAAGGCAATCCAGTCCTGGAATTGTTTTTATGTGTGTCGAGCAGATTGCTGCTGAGGTGATTCTGCTGACGGATTTGCTAAGACATATCAGGCACAGCCTTCAACAACCTAACCCAAACGGCCCTATTTAGGGCCACAAATCTAATAAGTGAAACGAGGCAATGACTTCTATTTATTTTTTTGATAAATTTTTGTTTATTTGACTCATTTTTAAAAAAATTTTGTTCCTTGGAGAAAAAAAGTCGAGACCAGAACTTCACCCTAAGCCAGAAAAACCCCAAGAAAAGCCTAGAATTAAGACTCGGCAGCTTTTAAGATGTTCTTTGCGTTATAAAATGATTATTTTCTATTCTATTTTCTTATTTTTAAAGAATTTTTATTTATTTTTTCACACGGGGACTGAAACGTCCCCATATAGGGGGGACTGAAACGGCGGGACTGAAACGGCAGGGACTGAAATGGCACGGGACTGAAATGACAGGACTGAAATGGCGGGACTGAAACGGCGGGACTGAAATGGCGGGACTGATGTGGGATGTTCCGGAAAAAACATAGCTCTTACAAATTTATTTCATTTCGACATTTACAAATGCAAATATAAAAGTGTGAAAGATAAAAGATGCAAGCTTTATAAAAATACAAAACATAATTAATTTAAAAATTCTCTTCAAACATTACATCTAATTAAGCAAAATCACAAGAATAATAAAATTAAAAAAAAACGTTTTTTTTTCAAATAATTTATAATATATTTTTCCCAATTTTTTCAATATCAGGAAAAAGATTGGAAATATAACGTACACCAATACTGCATTGGGGTAAATCTTTAACCAAATTAATTGTAGTACTTAAAATAAATAAAGCTTTTGCATAAAGAACTTGTGGGCTTTCATTTTGTTGCAATGCTTGCTGAAAATTAATGAAATTTTGTAAAAAAGTTTTTTTTAATTACATACATCAACAATAGACACAAAATATCTTTTAACTCCCTCAGAATCATTTACTTTGCCTGACAAATTTTTTGGAACAAAATAAATAAAATAAGCAAGAAATGTCTTAATTTTAAATATTGACATTGCCATTTGATGTGTCATTCCATTTACTTTTAAACTTCTATTGTAAATTCGATCACTTCGATATAATTGGAAAAGAAGTTCCATCGCTAAAATAAAGATTTAAAAGTGTTATTCTTAAGTCAGACTTCTCCCCTTGTGAGGGAAGGAGCAATGCTTCCTTTTATATAAAGGAAAAAAGGGCGATAAGGGAGTCTAGTAATTAAAATTCGGGAAAGATTTTTCTCGTCCCAAATTGATAAAATAATTCACATTTTGAAAACTGGAATTGTTGCTGTAATGCCAATTGAAAAGCCTGCTGTTGTTGAAAAAGTTGAGTTGCGGGGATGAGTGGTGGTAGTGCTTGATTACCAAAAGGTCCACCATCATAAGATATCCCCGCTCTTTCTCTTTCATAGTCCCTCCATGCTTCTGCTCGTTCCTATTTTAAAATAATTTTTTTAAATAAATTATTTATTTCAGTACCTCATCATTAAGTCGTTCATCCTCCAATTCGTCAAATAATATATCATGTGGATGATAACTAACAATTGCATCCGTTTTCTCCAAAATAATATCACCCAAAAGACGATCCTCAAAAGAAAACATTTTATTAAAAAAATTTTAGGAAAAAAACTTTTGGAGGGTCTAAGCGAGGTCCTTGTCCGTCAAGTTTATCATTTGAAAGAGTATCTGGTTCAAAAAGATACATTTCTTCTAATTCTTGACTCGTGTAATGTCTTTGGATTTGGGCAGCTTGAGTAACCCGTTTTGCTATTGATTCTTTGGTTACTTGTCGATTATAAATACGTTCCTCCATCGTTCCCTAACAATTGAAAAAAACAATTTAAAAACAAAAATAAAATTACAACCTGAGCAACAAATCTGTATATATAAACAGGCTTAACTTGTCCAAATCGATAAACTCTAAATAAACTCTGGGTATCGTGAGATGGATTCCAAGAACCTAAAAGATTTTAAATTTTCAAAATGAATAAAATTTCATACAATCAAATATAACAACTCTATTTGCACCAATCAAATTAGTACCCAAAGAGCCTGCTTTTGTAGAAATAAGCAAAAGACGATTTCTATAATTTACTTGATATTTAATTAAATTGTATTTATAATTTAACCTTAAATTTAAAGGATCATTAAAATCCTTTTGAATTTGATCACGTAAAACAATAGACACACTTCCATCAATAACTGAATAATCTAAGCCTTTATGCCATCCCCACTTTTCCCCATCTGCCATCATTAAAGCTCGATGTCCATCCACAAACCATCCAGAACTCTGAGTAAAATATCTTAGCATTCGTTCCATAAGAGCAATAGAACTCAAAAATTGCGAGAAAACAAGTCTGAAAAGAAATTAATTTAATAATTTACAGGCCCTATTCAATCATTTTAGGCTTTTTAGGTTGGGTCGAATTATATTTTTAGCACATTCTGATAGTTTAATCAGAAAGTGTTGATTGACAAATAAGTTTGTTAGTTTTTGAATTATTTTTAAATTTAATTTTAATTAATCTCTTTAAAATTTACAATTTATCTCCAATCTTTTCACACTTTTTAATAATTTCAATAAGAAGTAGTAATTTGTTGCTTAAAGCAAAATTATCTCGATCATCTTCTGAAATTAAATCTCTTGCCCAATTTTCTATAGAAGGTGAAGAATTATTTATTTTGAGATCATTATGCATTCTCTTCAAAGATTTCCTTTCCAACTCGTTATTTTTAGTGGAAGAGGTTGAAGGATTATTCCTATAAAATAAATTTTTTTAATACTAAAATTAATTTTACATAACAACAATATCATCAGCATCACTACTTTCTGTGTCAGATACATAATCATCAACAATAAAATCATCGATTAAAGCTTGAGAAGATTTATTTTGCTCAAGTTTCATTTTTTCTACCAAAAGGTATGGATGCGTCCAAACACGATAAAGACTTGAATTATTAAATTAGAGTAATAAAAATTAGTAATTTTTCATTATTTTTTAGCTGTTAGACCCTTATTTTTCCCTTCCAACCCTAAAAACCATTTCTTTTTTTGAAGAAAAGGAAAAATACTAGGGTTAAGTATTTAAAATAAAAATTAAAAAAAAAAACAAACATCAAATGATCATAAAGAAGTCTGATACCGACTTCACCGCTTGCACAACGTCTTTCCTCAATTAAATTTCGAAAATCCAAATATTTTTTATACAAATCAATTTGGACCTTTAAAATATTTTATTTAAATTTATAAATAAAATAAACTTTAGTTAGGCGAATATTTATAACATATTCTTGTTTCGGAGGAAGAGAATTCCTTTTAAAAATCAAATAAGAGAAAGTAGAAATATTCAAAAAAACCTCAAAACACTATAATCCCGCCAATCTAATACACATTTAAGTCGATCAAAAAGTACATGGCATCTTCTACGCATTCGACGAACATCATAAGCACTTGCATCCTTTGCTCTTCCACATTTTATTATATTAGAAAAACGGCTTTTAAATTCATCAAGACTACCAAGAAGATTTGGCCTTACAAAGTTGACCATACTTAAATTTTAAATATTAATAAAAGGATAAATGTAGAACATATTAAAGTGTGCTCCGTCTGATTTTTCTCCCCCCCCCCCCCCCCCCCCGACTATTTTGTAATTATATTAGTATTACAATAAGGCATTTGGTAAGAGTAAAAAGAAAAATATATTTTTATAGATAATTTTAAAACAAACCAATAATACTCTTCTAAATTATTCTGTAAGGGTGTTCCAGTCATACAAATTCTTCTCTTCGTTTTTATTCTATTAATTGTATGGAAAAGCCCTGTTGAAGGTGATTTGAGTTTATGGCCTTCATCACAAACAATTAAATGTGGAGCTAGAAAAATATAGACAGGTATGTACTAAAAGTAATTTCCGCAATTTTGGATTTTGATTCGCTGGGTTGTTATTCATCAATTTAAGATTTTTAATTAGGCAAATAATAAAGAGCCGAATAACCTTTTGAACTATCTAAAAGAGAAATAAATAGCTACAACCCAGCTCTGTTTCATAAAGCCAAAATTTAGGTTAGCGGACATCACTTTTCCCCAAAAAAGTACTTACCATTCTGTAGATATTCACAAAACTGTGGCCGAAGGTTTGCTAACTTTTCTTCATTTGATGTTAGCAATTTCCTCTTCAAAGGTATATTCTTCCTTTTATTCCTATTCATATTAGCTTTATCCTCATCGGTAAAAGTTAGAATTCTAAATAATTCATAACCAATTATAAGCACAGCAGGTCCTTCATAATTAATCCAACGTTTGATTGTTTTGAGACGTTCTTCGTGAGTCTTCCAAGAGTCTAATTCCAAATACTAGCAAGAATAAAAATACTAAATTAATTTCATAAAGACATACATTAATTGAATCGGTCTCCCCATAAAGCCATTTTTCAAATTCATTCATCCAATTTAAAACAACATTTTTAGGAACAACTACCAAAACTTTATTGATTTTCTTTGAAATTTTTTCATGTGTCAAAATAGTGTGAAGAAACGCAATAATTTGCAAAGTTTTTCCAAGACCCATACAATGACCAAGTATTGCTACAGATTTATAAAATAAAAAATTAAAGTAGTAAACACTTTTACCTCCACCACCAGGTTCATCCAATCGAGAAAGTGATTCTATTGTACAATTATAGAGGAATTGAATTCCTTCAGCCTGATGTTTCTTCAACACTTTGACGAGAAATGGATGTACTCGAACGGGAATTGGAGTTTCACTCTCACTGTCACGGTCCAACATGACACTTTTCAACGTTGGATTTCCGTGTTCATCTTAAAATAAAACTATTAAAAGAGAAACTTTTTAAAAGGTGAGCAAAACTTATTTGAAAAATATACCTGTACATTCAAAGGTGCTACATCCCGAATCATCAGTATTTAATTCAATACCATTAAAAACACTTTTAGAATCTTCCAATCGTTTTCGTCTTTCCCTCTCAGATTTCTCAGCATCCAACGTTTCTTGTGCCAGCCTAACAAGAGGGATATTATGTCTATCACCAGTATATTCAGCCAAATCATCATCGTCACTAAGTTTAAGAAGATCATCATCATCAATGCAAATAATATCTGCCTTCTTTTTTGTTCTAGATTCACAAACTAAACTATTCACATTATTCTGAACAAAAGATAAAATTGACAACATAAAGAAAAACCTTTTTTAATGAGGTAGAAGGAAAATTTCCATTTGAATTGACCTTGCACTCATCGTCAGAAAGAACTACACATTTCCTTCAAAAAATGCAAAGAAAATTAGTTATGCAAGGCTGGACTAAAGAAACTGTTATCATAAAATATACCTATCACTATCTGCTTCTTCGTAATCTACAATTATGTCATTGTCATCACTGTCTATTTGTAATGGAGAAGAACATAGGAACGCCTTCATGCTAATCAGAAAAGCTTCTCTAAATAAAAATCAGAACAATAATTAATCAGAAATAACAATGAACATATAAACAATGCAAAATCAAAAGAATTTAAGCTGAATGTTTATCAATAAAAGATCAATGTTCAAAAGTGTCAAGGTAAGAGGGAATCAATTTGCAATAAACTCGTCTAAATAAAGTACTATGCGAAATTTACAAACATAAAAAACTAAAACTTTCAAAAATATAATAAAAATATCAAAATTATTAGCCATTGGTCGTATTTTCTTCAATATTCAAATCTGGAAATAATCCAGCAGCATAAGCAAGTCCAATAGAGCATTGAGGCACATTCCGAACTAGTTTGACTGTTGTTCTTAAAGCAAACAATGCTTTTTGATAAACAGTTTGGGCGCTCTCATTGTTTTGCAACGCATTCTAATAAGAAAATTGTGGTGTAAATTAATGAGTTTGTTATACTTGTCGAATTAAAAATTACAAGAATAAAAAAGACTTACATCCAAAATACCCAGAAAAACTCTGTTAACTTTATCAGCGTTGTTAACATCACCAGCCAAATTTTGAGGTATTTGATAAATAAAATATCCAAGAAAAGCCTTAATACGGAATATATGCAAAGCCATGTCGCGCGTTATTCCTTGCACAGCTAAGCATTTATTAAAGACACCATCATGTGGGAAGTAATTAAAAAGAATGCGCAAATCTTTAAAAAATTATTTTGAAGGTAATAAAACATCTAATAAAGACTAACCTCTTCCAAAATGTTGCCCAGGAAATTGCTGTTGTAAACTATCAAGTATTTGAATCTGTTGAGGATTCAAACCACCATTTATAGGCTGTTGTCGAGCAGCACGTCCCTCACGTTCTTGCTCATAATCTTTCCACGCCTCGGCTCGTTCCTAAATTGATAACATTTTATTCAATTGTTTGGTGCTCGCAAAACTAAAGATAATTAAGTTTAATACCTCATCATTAAGTCGTTCATCCTCCAATTCGTCAAATAATATATCATGTGGATGATAACTAACAATTGCATCCGTTTTCTCCAAAATAATATCACCCAAAAGACGATCCTCAAAAGAAAACATTTTATTAAAAAAATTTTAGGAAAAAAACTTTTGGAGGGTCTAAGCGAGGTCCTTGTCCGTCAAGTTTATCATTTGAAAGAGTATCTGGTTCAAAAAGATACATTTCTTCTAATTCTTGACTCGTGTAATGTCTTTGGATTTGGGCAGCTTGAGTAACCCGTTTTGCTATTGATTCTTTGGTTACTTGTCGATTATAAATACGTTCCTCCATCGTTCCCTAACAATTGAAAAAAACAATTTAAAAACAAAAATAAAATTACAACCTGAGCAACAAATCTGTATATATAAACAGGCTTAACTTGTCCAAATCGATAAACTCTAAATAAACTCTGGGTATCGTGAGATGGATTCCAAGAACCTAAAAGATTTTAAATTTTCAAAATGAATAAAATTTCATACAATCAAATATAACAACTCTATTTGCACCAATCAAATTAGTACCCAAAGAGCCTGCTTTTGTAGAAATAAGCAAAAGACGATTTCTATAATTTACTTGATATTTAATTAAATTGTATTTATAATTTAACCTTAAATTTAAAGGATCATTAAAATCCTTTTGAATTTGATCACGTAAAACAATAGACACACTTCCATCAATAACTGAATAATCTAAGCCTTTATGCCATCCCCACTTTTCCCCATCTGCCATCATTAAAGCTCGATGTCCATCCACAAACCATCCAGAACTTTGCGTAAAATATCTTAGCATTCGTTCCATAAGAGCAATAGAACTCAAAAATTGAGAGAAAACAAGTCTAAAAAGAAATAAATTTAATAATTTTGTGCATTTTATGTGCATTTTTATTCAATGCATTTTAGGTTTTTGATGGGATTGAAAATACGTTTTGAAATGCTTTACACCAAGTTGTTGATTAAAAATATTTTTCTAAAAACCGTTATATTTTTAGGACATTTTGATGGTTCAATCAAAAAGTTCTGATTGATATTAAATAGATTTTTAAGTTATTTTTAAGTTTAATTTTAATTAGTTTCTTTAAAATTTACAATTTATCTCCAATCTTCTCACATTTTTTAATAATTTCAATAAGTAGTAGTAATTTGTTGCTCAATGCAAAATTATTTCGATCCTTTTCAAAAACTAAATCTTTTGCCCAATTTTCTAAAGGATTTTCGAACTCGTTATTCTTATTGTTAGCAGAAGAGGTAGAGGGATTGTCATTTAATGCATCTCTGAAAAATAAAATATTTGCTACATAAACATTTAAAATGAATTTTACATAGCGACAATATCATCAGAATCATTACTTTCTGCCTCTGAATCATAGTCATTATCAATGAAGTCATCAATTGAATTTTGAGATTTATATTGTTCACGTTTCACATGTTCTACCAAAAGGTATGGATGCGTCCAAACGCGATAAAGACTTAATTATAAATTATTATAAATTAACAATTTTTCATTATTGTCCATATGTTAACTTTTACTCTATCCTTCCAACCCTAGAAACCCCTTTCTATTTTTTAAAAAAAGAAGGGAAAAAATACTAGGTCTAGGTATTTAAAAAAATTAGAAAAACAAACATCAAATGATCATAAAGAAGTCTCACACCAACATCATTAGTTCCACGTTTTTCCTCAGTTAAATTTCGAAAATCCAAGTATTTTTTATACAAATCTATTTGGACCTTAATAAATTTTTTTTGAATTTATAAATAAAATAAACTTTAGTTAGGCGAATATTTATAACATATTCTTGTTTCGGAGGAAGAGAATTCCTTTTAAAAATCAAATAAGAGAAAGTAGAAATATTCAAAAAAACCTCAAAACACTATAATCCCGCCAATCTAATACACATTTAAGTCGATCAAAAAGTACATGGCATCTTCTACGCATTCGACGAACATCATAAGCACTTGCATCCTTTGCTCTTCCACATTTTATTATATTAGAAAAACGGCTTTTAAATTCATCAAGACTACCAAGAAGATTTGGCCTTACAAAGTTGACCATACTTAAATTTTAAATATTAATAAAAGGATAAATAAGAAACAAAAATTTTTATCAAGGTATTTAAATTCTTGATGAAATGTTATAGGAACGTCCTAAACATAATTTGATAATCATTGCACCCTCGACTATTTTGTAATTATATTAGTATTACAATAAGGCAGTTTAATGTAAGTTAAAAGAGAATGTATTTTTATAGATAATTTTAAAACAAACCAATAATACTCTTCTAAATTATTCTGAAGGGGTGTCCCAGTCATACAAATTCGCCTCAGAGTTTTTATTTTGTCAATTGTATAGAAAAGCGCTGTTGAAGGTGATTTGAGTTTATGTCCTTCATCACAAACAAGTAAATGTGGAGCTAAAATAAAAATATTTTTATAAAAGTAGATCTTCTCACCATTTTGTAGATATTCACAAAACTGTGGCCTAAGCTTATCCAATTTTTTAGTTGCTGGCAATTTCTTCTTCAAAGGTACATTCTTCCTGCGATTTTTACTCATATTAGCTTTATCCTCATCAGTAAAAGTTAGAATTCTAAATAATTCATAACCAATTATAAGCACTGACGGTCCTTCATAATTAATCCAACGTTTAATTGCTTTGAGACGTTCTTCATAAGTCCTCCAAGAGTCTAATTCCGAATACTAGCAAAAATAAATATACTAAATGTTAATTTAATGTAAATTAGATTTAAAAATCTCATTTTACATAAAATAAATACTAAAAGAAAAAGATCTGACTACTAGCTTTGAAATAATTAAAAAGTTAAAAAAGTCTTTTTGAAGTCTATGAAAATTAACAAGCCCAAGGAATTCAGTAAATTATTGAAAACTATGTACTGTTTTTGATAAACATTTAAGATGATAATGTGTAGATATTTTTTAAAAATTTTCAATGATTTACATGTTTTCTTATATTACTTTTACTATACTTGTATTTTTTATAGCCAGACCGTAAATGCACTCGTGGTTTGTTCGGATAAATAAAAACATACATTAATTGAATCGGTCTCCCCATAAAGCCATTTTTCAAATTCATTCATCCAATTTAAAACAACATTTTTAGGAACAACTACCAAAACTTTATTGATTTTCTTTGAAATTTTTTCATGTGTCAAAATAGTGTGAAGAAACGCAATAATTTGCAAAGTTTTTCCAAGACCCATACAATGACCAAGTATTGCTACAGATTTATAAAATAAAAAATTAAAGTAGTAAACACTTTTACCTCCACCACCAGGTTCATCCAATCGAGAAAGTGATTCTATTGTACAATTATAGAGGAATTGAATTCCTTCAGCCTGATGTTTCTTCAACACTTTGACGAGAAATGGATGTACTCGAACGGGAATTGGAGTTTCACTCTCACTGTCACGGTCCAACATGACATTTTTCAATTTGGGAATAGATTGTTCATCTTTAAGTTAAAATTAGATTTTTGATGGTCGTTCTATTTCAAAAAATTATTTCTCCGTCCTAATTGTAAAAATATAAAATAACTATACTGATTAAAGATGCATTGCCAGCCTCATCAATAGTCAATTCAATCCCATTGAACTCGCGCTGTTTCTCCTCTAACCGCTTTCGTCGCTCCTTTTCAGCTTTCTCCGCGTCTTTAGTCGCTTGAGCCAATTTTTCCTTCGGAATAACTTTTCGTCGACCTACTTGTTTGGGAAAATCTTCCTCATCACTAATTTTGTTATTTTCGACTCCATCTAATGAATGAACATCTCCATCATCGTCAGAATAAATAATCCGCCTTTTCTTCCTATTTGGACCGTCCAGATTTTTACCTATATGAGACTGAAAAATAAATTTTTAAATTATTATAGCCATAAATTTATTTGACTTTTTTGGCAGTCATTCGTTTTTTTGGTTCGTCTGATGAAATTATTTTAGAAGAGGACGGTTTTGAAACGTCATTTTCATCAGAATTAAGATCCTTGAGTTTCAGTCTATAATAATAAGTTTAGATTTTTAGACTATAACGACAAAGGAAGTAAAATTTACCTTTTGGATTTAGCTCTCCGATTCTTTCTTTCTGAATCGCTATCAGAATCATCCCCATCAGTTTTTATTATAGTAGCATCAGAACCATCACTATCAGAAATTTTAACGCGAGTATCACAAAGTAAACGTCTCACTTCCTTAAGTAAAAAATTAAAATCAAGTTTACTCGAGAACTTGAAAAAACATAAATTCGATTTAATTGTAAGACTAACTGCGTCAGCCTGTCGCTGAGCTGGCGTCAACTTCAGTGCTTCAACAAAAGTATCATCTGTGTCAGAATCACTTTCATCAGAACTCTCGGTAGAAGCCTCACTCTTTTCAGCATTATTCTTTGAAAGCCAATCACTACTTCCATTGCTTCCATTTTCGCTCGAATTTTTTGATTGTTTAGCAAGGAGTGATCTCAAATTCTAAATTACAAAATATTTTACTTTTCTAATTTTAAGATAACAGATAATTTGTAAATACTTACACGCTTTCTAAGAAAAGAATTTTTAGACTTCTGAGAATCTGATACAGAAGAAGCAGCACTAGATCGATTTTCGTTCTCATCATTTACGTGCTCACTATCCTCACATTCAGTGTCATAAACTTTAGGAGAAGAGATGGAATCCTTCCTTGATTTACGATTTCCTCCACGTAATAGATTATCTACAGTCCGTATTTGTCTATCCAACTCGGCGTTGATATCGTCATCCTCTACAGAGCTATTAATAATGTTCTTCCGTCTTTGTCCCTAAATTAAAAGATTGATGCAAAAGATTAACTAGTCTTATGTTCAAAATATATAAATCGGATAAAATTACTTACACTCTCTATAATTTTTGCGAGCCGATCAAAATCAGAATTTTTAATTATCACTTCGCAATTCCTCATTCCACACTTCTCTATCGCTTCGTCATCAGCCGCATTATTTATCTTTATTTGTTGCTCTTTAATGGTACTTATTGCAGAGTTAAGATTTTCAAACGCTCCGTCAATGCTTATATCCTTCATTAAATTATTTGTAGTAACACTTTCACTAATACCACCATCTATGTCCAAAATTTTATCAATCTCCATAGAAGTACAGTGTTGTCCATCATCAATATTAATTTCATTATTTTGATTTTTCTGATGTTCAATATTGATCTCATTCGTTGAAAGAGCTGCTGGGGCACAAGTTGTTATTTGAATAGGTGAACTTGCAAGGTAAATTTCTTCTAACAAATTATTCATTTCAGGTTCAACAAAATCATTAGTGACTGAGTCCACTCCCACATCAGAAACCAAACAACCATCACAATTAATAAATTCTGTTAATTTAGAATAAGATAAAAATTATTGTAAACAAACCTTGAGTTTCATTAACAACTTCATTAGAATTGTTTATGTTTATGTCCGCAATAGAATTCTGTTCATTGTTGTTATCCTTTAAAGAATCATTCCCGTTTAAAACTCCATTTACTCCTTCCACAGTTGAATTAGTAGTTACTCGTTCACTGACATGATTCTGATTCGAATTACGCAATGCCACATTAAGTTCATCATTAAGATCATTGTCTGAAGATTCTCCGCAAAGGAATTGTTTTATTTTATTCGAACAACCACTACAGAGTTCAACACGCTTTGGACAATTGGACTAAAATATAAAATGAAACTTATTGTTAGATAAATTTATCTTTGCTAGAAAAATAAAAGCCCAGGAGCAAATACCTACGGTTTTAATAAAAACCTTCACTGAAACCAGCTCAGAAGGTTCTTCAGGTATCTGGACAACAAGCCCGCTACGAGCACGCTAAAAAGAAAAAATCATCGAGCAATATACATATAACCAAAACTCACATTAGATTCTGAACTATCATCTGGTTCGCGCATAACTAAGCTCAAGTCTTAACGATTAGTAAATATTTAATTAAAAAAATAATCATAAATATTTCAATGATTGGGGCAAGCATAAAATTAAAGATTTAAAAAACAAAAACAATTTATTTCAAAAACAAAACAATGGAAAATTCACGAATTTATTGGCTCAACTACGAGAGCATTAACTAGAGAATAAACATCGTCATAAAGTTCACTGTAAGATTCATGCTTCTTAACCATTAAAACAATTGCTGGACGCTTGTACCCTGAATATTGAAAAAATTATATATAAAAATCAGAATTCAAATTGCCTGCACAGAGTCCCAAATGCTCTCTGGAAGGTGTAAAAACATACGGAATTTCCTAAAAACGAGATAATGAACAAATAAATAAATACTGAACAAATAATTTGTTTATTGTTAGTTTTAGTTAACCTTTTCCTCACAGAGTGCTGGAATGTGACTGTATACATCAATTGGCGAAACATTTCCTTAAAAAATTTAAATTAGAGTTACAAATCGAATATGAGAGTAATCCCATTTGTATAGGATTCAAGAAATGTAAAAAGGAGTTCACAACGAGCAAGGAAGCGAACACAGTGGGCCATTTTTGGAAAAATTTATTGCTCCATTAAAAATGTCATGGGAATTTTAAGGGACGGAAAAATTAATATTCCTGAATGAGCGGAAAAATTAATAGTCAACTCATAATGGTCAGACATTAATTAATTTATTTAATATTTTTACCATGAATGACAGCCCTAATATAATAAAAAGGTAATATTGAAGCTTCCAGTCCCCCTTTTTTCCTCCTAAATTTTCACCCTATATTTTTACAAAATGGTCAGACTTTTTCCTTCTTCCATCCAATTTGCCTTTCTAATTTTTGCCTGCAATCTAACAAAAAGGATTATAAAAAGGAGGATTATTTTTTGGTATTTAAAAAGTCTGATTTTTGAGAAGACTCATTCTCTCAATAAAAAAATGGAACAATTTAAGAATTTCAAACCTTTTAATTTACATGAAAAATTACGTTTGAGCGATAATGATTTCGATGCGTGGCTCGAAGAGCTTGGACTTCTTCATGGAAAACGAACCTGCTATAAATGTGGGGGTCGAACAACAATCAACGTTATGAAAGACGAAAGATATGGATGTTGGCGGTGTACAACTAAAAATTGTTGAGCAAAACAAGGTTATTTTTTCAAGTTTTTAAAAAAAAACTTTACTCTAAGGTTATTTATATGGTACCTTCTTTGAAGGTACACATCTGACCACAAAAAAGGTATTCATCTTTTTATAATCTTTGGCATCATGTTTCGATTTTTTATCCTTGCGAAAGAAATGAAGAATAATTCTTTTTTATCTGTATAAAAAATATAGGAAAAAATTAGGGAAAAATAATCCTTTTTGTTTGATTGCAGGCAAAAATTAGAAAGGCAAATTGGATGGAAGAAGGAAAAAGTCTGACCATTTTGTAAAAATATAGGGGGAAAATTTAGGAGGAAAAAGGGGGACTGGAAGCTTCAATATTACCAATAAAAATGTGAATTCAAAATTTTAAAAATAACCTGCAAGTATAAGTATACCCTTTTCATTCTTTCTAATAGCCTTCATGACATCAGAAAGACCATGCCGTAAAGATCCCTTTTCTTTAGCTGATTTCTTCACCAACTTATAAAGTTTTTTAGCCAATTTTCTAGACGCGAGAGGTTGTGAAATTGGATTGACAAGTTGACAAAGAGATAAATATTCTTCTTTTTCTGTTACAGGTTCTTTCATGGTCTCAATATTTGCATCATTTTCTGGTACTTCTTCAGCCTGTGTATTCTCCGACAATTTCCCCATTATTCAATCAAAAAAATGAAAACAAATCTAACTAAATTATAAAATTACTCAAAAATAAAAAAAAAGAATATGGCAAAACGAAAATGAAAGATTAATAGAATTGCGCGGCGACAAAGTAGAACCATACTACATCCGAAAAACTGTAAAAAATAGAATCCAGCTACAAATATTGCGAACCTGCACGCAACTAACTCCAGACCGGTCGCGCCAAACTTCCCGCGTCAAAAAATGAGCAGGGGATCATAGAGTACCGGCCGGTCGAGTACGAGAGCAATATTTGGGCCATAACTTTTTGGGTTTTGTACTAATTCGAATAATCTTCTAAAAATCGAAAGCTCTGGATGTGAGGATTATTTTCTCCAACAGGATTGATTTGATCAGATCATGTTACAAAAACTTACATCTAGATAAAGGCGCGCAATCGTGATTTCGATATTTATTTGGCTATAACTTTTTATATGATGATCTGATCAAATCACTCCTGTTATCGGAAATAATTCTCACATCCAGGGCTTTCGATTGATAAATTAATAATTTAAATCAATTAAGAATCGGGAAAGTTATGGGCCAAAATATGGCTAGGTACTCAACCGGCCGTTACTCAACTGGACTTCCGCCAAAAAATACAACATAATGCCAAAGCTTATATTAATGCCAAAGTGAATTTTATGGCTGACATTTAAAATAAGAAGTGAAATACCTATATTTTTTTTCATTGTATTCGTTGAATTGTTGAACTTTTTTAATTGTATTTTCATTTTTTATCAAAACTTTTTTTGTTAGACTTTCTTTTTAGATTTATATCTTCACATATTTTCATTTTTTAACCAAATTTTATCGAAATACCTAGAACTTTAAAATGTCTTATAGTAGTGGTGGTTGGAGTTCATCAAATTCTTCTTGGCCCAATTCGTGAGTTCCTTTTAATTAAAAAAATTTTTCATTTTAATTATTTTAAGAGGCACTGTTATAAATGGCGTTCACAATCTTCCCTTCTTTGGGCAGAATCAACCTCTTTTAGGTGTTTAAATTAATTTATTTTTAATACACATATTTTTAGGCAAAACATTTTTGTCATGGTTTGAACGGCCTAAAGCAAATTTTTCGGATATCATCGACAGAATTAATTGTCAAATTGTTCCCATTTTACTTTTATTTTGTGTTATGTCAGTTACTGCAAATATGTTTGTTAATTAGTTGTTAAACTTAATTTGTATTTATATTTAAGTTTTGGTTCTTTTGGTATGGAGCCAATGCGTTGTTTAGTATGTTTTTATTTAAAAGTTAAAGTTAATTTGAAATTAAGAAAACGCCTGATTTGGATGATGATGAACGTGAATTTGCTTTAGATTACTGTCAGTCAAAGAATACCTATTATGTTCCGCCGGAGCAAAATATTCCTTGGTCAAATGAGGGGCGAAGAGAACGTCAAATTGGATACTATCATGTTTGTTTATAAAAATATTATTTTTAGAAATTTTTTTTGACTTTATTTGGGATTTTTTTTTATTTTATTTAATGTTTGCTGGATTTTTGAAATTTTTATGCAATATTTTCTATCGCAGATTTATTTTATCTTTATTTTTTTTTCATTTAGTGGGTGCCTATCATGTTATTCCTCCAATCAATGCTTTTTATGTTGCCGAACTTTTTATGGAATGGATTTCACCAGCATAGCGGTAAAAGATTTAATTCCATTACGTGAAACCTTAAAAGTTTCTCCCATTTTTGTGTGCCCTCATTATTCTCCTCGTATATGTTTCAATTCAGATTATTTTAATTAACCAATGCTTAAATATTAACAGGTATCGAATTCATCAAATTTCTCAAAGAGTGCAACAGATTAAAGAAGATGAAGTTAAATGATGCTGAAAGGCCAACTCTTTTGAGAACTCTGGGGGAAAGAATCGGAGAGGTTATTATTAGTGTCTTTATATTTTAAATTAAATTTTCAGACTGTTATAAATCGAAAAAATTATTTTCGTTCAAAAATTCCTGCTTTTTCTATCGGCTCTGGTTCTTTTGTTACGGTGAGAAAAATTTTTTAATTGTTTCCGGTGCTAATTTAATTAAAAATAAACAGTATAACTCTAAAAGATTTTTTTCAGTTAAAAAAGGGGGATTGAAAGAGGAGAACAAATAAGTGGGGGTAAAAGGGGGAACAAATTACAGTAAAATAATATTAATTTTAAAATCTTAATTTTTTGTTTTTTACAAAAATAGGTAAATTAATTAACAAATATTTTTAAAAATTTATTTTTTTAATTTAAAGTGTTTGTATATATTTATCAAATTGCTATATTTGCTCAACGTCTTTGTTCAATTTTGTCTTCTTAACTTTTTTATTGGCCACAATTATAGCTGGTGGGGATTTGATGTTTTGAGGTCTTTAGTTACTGGTAAAAATTGGCAGGTAAATGAAGACGATTATTTTTAAAAATTGAAAAGAAATCTTTTAAAAGGATTCTCCAACATTTCCACGTTTAACGCTTTGTGATGTCTCTATCCGTCGTTTGGGAGATGCTGAACGTTCTACTCGCTACACACTTCAATGCCATCTTCGAATAAATACATACAATGAAAAGATTTACCTTTTTATTTGGTTAGACAATTTTTAAAAAATAATTATTTAATTAAAATTTTAAGGTGGGGATTCTTGTTTGTGGCTATTTTAACTTTTTTGAATTTTTTGTATTATGTAATTGCTTTTGCCTGCCTTCCTTTTACAAGAGAAAATACTGTCAGGCATTTGTTGAAGCAGGTAGAGAATTAAATAAAAAATTTTTTTTTAATTTAAATTAATTTTTTAAAGAATCGTTTTGATCAAATTATGTATTCTTCTAATAAACTTCATTACAAATTAATTAAATTGTTTGCCAAAAAATCAATTATTAATGATGGGGTAATTTTTAAAAATTAATTTAAAAATAATTTTTAATTTAAAGATTCTCCTTTTTTGGTTTATTGAAACTCATGCGGGTCCAATTGTTGCAAGAGAAATTATGGGCGAAGTTTTTGATGTTTATCTCGCCAAAATTGTGAGAAATAATTTTTTTTAATTTGTTTGAAAGAAATACAAAAGTTATTTTTTGGTCCTCTTGGGAGAACACAATTCTCACTCCTTTATTTTATCTTTTATTATAGCCCCATCATTCCCTAACAAATATAAACAAATTCAAATTAAAATACTCAATTTTTCTTTTTTTAGAATGCCGAAGATTATGATGTTCCCAGAGTTATTATTCGGTCATAATTTTTCTCAATTTTTTATTTATTTTGTTAAATTTTAAAAATTTTATTTTTGTAATTTTTGTGGAAAATAAAAAGAATTTTTTTTGAAACATTTTAATTAAAAAAACTTTAAACAAAAAATTTTGGTTTAAAACAGCGTCTATACCTTCCAATTTTATGTTTACATTCTCCATTTGAACAAAAATGTTCATAATCTGCAAAACAAGTTAAGAAAATAGGAGCTAAAGCACAAGGGAAAAAAAGTAATAAAATACAAATAAAAGAACATATTAAAGCAAAACGGCCAAAAATTGGTTTTGTAATTGTTTGGGTAAAATGCTTTAAAAAAGAAAATTTTTAAAATAAAAATTATTCTACATACATGACAACGAGGGCAATAAACATTACATGGTTTTGTTCCAAAATTTAATTCTGGAACAAACATTGGCGTTGTTTTAATAAAAATATTTTTATTTATCTTTTCTTCTTTTTGTTTTCTTTTTTCATCACACAATGCAGCAGATAATCTCAATAATAATGAATCTGTGCCTTCCCCCCTTTTCCTCTTTGATAATTTTAACCATTTTGCAGCATATTGACGAGCTAATTGTTGCCTTTTTCTTTTAAAAATTTTAAAAATAAATTTTTTATTTTTATTTTTTTACTTTTGTTTTTGTAAATTCTTTCCTCTTTTTCTTTCCAATATACTCATTCCAGCACCCAATAAAATACCAGAGGCGACAAGAACAAGGCCATCTCTCATTGATCTAAGTCCAAGACGTGCAGGAGCTTTTGGTTCAAAATGAAGACAGGGACGGAAATTTTTATTTGGGGAACGTATCCATTTTTGTTCTAAACGTTCCAAAGTTCCATCTGAATTTAAATTTTTTGGGGGAAATATTTTATTTTTTCTCAAACTTTCTGATAAACGTAAAATTGCTTGGCTAATATGTGGAGTCCAAGCACTTCCTTTTCTAAGTCCAATTCCATATGCTGAACGACCAAAAAGAGCCCCACGAGTACGTAATTCACAATTATTAGCTGCTTCAAATTCGAGACGTACTGAATCCCAAACAAAAGCGCTTATTGAACTAAAAAGGAATAAATAGGGAAATAAATGTAAAAAAGGGTGTATGTTTGTGACCTCACACACTCAAAGATAATTATCTCTGAAGGAAATTTTGACACTTTCAAATGACAATACTTTTTGTTCAATTGCACTATACCATAAATGCCCTACTACTTTTAATTACTCTGAGAGTAATTATTTCAATCTTTCAATGACTACAATAAAAATCTCTACCCATTTAACAAAGCCTGAATAGCAGAACGGGCATTTGGTTGGTTATTTGCTTCCATTTTTCTAAAAACTGTTGACAACTCTACATGTCTTTTAAAATATTGATAAGTAGCTGAATGTGTAATTGTTGCTAAACTAAAATTTGCAGAAGGATTTCGAAGCCTTGGATCATTAACTCCCGAAAGTGAACGTTCTGGTTGATCAAGAACAAGAAAAGCAGCCAAATTAGCTGTATATGAGGCTACCATTATCTTTTTTTAAATTAATATATAAATAATTTATTTATTGTCTATTAACCATGCAAAATCCACACCAAGCTAATCCTAAAACTCGAGCACTAAAACTTCTCGGAGTTTCTTTAAAGAATATTTTTTAAATAAAATATTAATTTATTTACTTTCACAAACACCAGAATTTAAAAGAACACCCCATGAAAACCATAAAGACTAAAAAAAATAAATTTAAAAAATAACTTTCAAATTTACATACTTCTCCAATAGAAACCCTTTCTTCTTGCTCTGCTTTTTCAAATAAAGGATCTTGTCCAGAAGAATAAAAACGTTCAAATGGAGATTTTAAATCCAAAAAATAAACAACAAAAGCAACTAAAAATACAGCAATAACCAAAGAAAGCCATAAAGAATTCTTTAAAGGTTGTAAAAATGATTCCATTGGAGAACGTTTTGGACGCTGTGGCCGCGAAAATTAATTAATTTTTTTGAGAATTTAATAATTTAAATTAAAATTTATTAAATTAATTACCCAACGTTCAAGTATTTGAATTCCATGATATAACCAAGGCTCGCTAAAGTCAATAAAACGGTCACGTTCTGGATTTATACTTAAAGCCTTTAAAAATAAAATTATTTTCTTTTAAAATTTTCACTAAAACCCCAATAGCCATATCTGCCCTATCTGCATCTAATTCTCCAATCTTTTTTTAAAGAAAATATTATTTTTAATTAATTAAATTTATTTTAAAACCATTCCAGTTAATTTAAATCCTTCTCCTTCCTGTTCACCAAGCAAAACAGCCCCATAAGAATCATCTAATTTTAATTCAAAACTAAAACTATTATCTGCTATTAATTCTTCTTCTCCTTCTTTTTCCCCTTTCTCTTCTCCATTAATTCTTTTCGAACCTTCTGATATAAGAAACAATAATTCTACAGCCATTCCACTACAACAATAAAATTCTTTTTTATTATTTTCTAATTTTTCACAAGGAAACCAAGGACCTGACTTTAAAAATTAAAAAAATTTCAATGTTTTTAAAAAAATAATTTGACTAAACTACTTGAAAACCTTCAACATTTATTGTTGGATTATTTAGAAATTGAAGTTTGGAACATCTTGAATATTCATCAACTACAAAAATTAAAAATGGATATATAGAAGAGATTCCTCTATTTGGGGATCCCTCCCCCCCTTTTATAAATGTATAAAATTGAATATCTTTGTCCAGCTTTGACCGGAGTTGGAGCTAGAAAACAGTTAAATGCTCAAGCACAGGTTATAAGATGCTCAGCACAGGATAACATATAACAAAGTTATGTCAAAATAATGAAGTTTATTATTAATCACAGGTGAATTTCGATAAAATGTTACCCACGGGACCAAATTGTACGAACGAAATAAGAAGAAAAGAGAGTGATATCGATATTCAACTTTATATAATCCAAATATTTTTAGTCTTTATTTACCTTTAAATGCATATACAAAAGGTGGATCAACAACTAAAGTAACTCTTAAATGTTTTGGAAGTGTTAATTCTGAAGGTTTTCTTCTCAATCCCCCAGGCCAAATAATTGCTCTATCATCCAAAATTAATTCTCCACGTCCATTTAAATTTCCAACAACTACAAGAGGTCCACCAAACTCTTTAGCATTTAATATTTCATATGTCATTCCCTTTCTATCGCCTCTTTCATTAAAATTTATTTGTTCTCCACTCAAAGTTTCATAAATTGGTTGACGTTTTAATTCACTTTATATAAATTTTTTTTTAATTTTTTACAAAAGAAAAAACTCGAAAAGTTTTTCTTCAGCAAAATTTGTCCATTCAGAAACAGAATGTTGACATCCTTTTGGAGGATTAAATTTTAAAGAATTATTTTGTTTAAATGATTTAATTCCAGCTTTAGCAACAGCCAAACCATCTCTTAAAGAAGAAATCATTGATTGTTTAAGTCGAATACTTAATGCCCCTTTAGGAATATTTTTTGCATTACTAGCAGCTTCTGAAAGAAGCCAAACACGTCCAGCTCCAGTAAATTTAGTAGAAGCATTAAATATTATTTCAGAATCTGATTGCCTTTGAAATTGTAAAAGAGAAATATTTTTTAAATATTAAAAAAAAGGTTAGGTATTTTCTTTGTTATATATCTCCAAAGTTAGTGAGTAAGGGAGGATTCAGAAATGTTTTTGGGTCATAACTTTTTGTTTCATAAATATTACAGAAATTGTTTGTATAATTAGAAAGGTTCTAGATGCTTTCTCATGACTTTGTAGAATGATCGAGACACATTCAACAAATAATTCTTTTTGTATACTTTTTTGTATGACTTTTGTATTAACAGAAAAAACCCCAAAACATTTTATTTATACTTTGCACATAAAAGAACAGTATTTGCTGTATATTCTGTTAATTCTTCGAGTAAATTATTTTTCAATTCTTCAAGTGATTTAGAACCCAAATTTAGAGTTATATGTGCTTGAATCTAAAAAAATAAATTTTTAATATAAAATTTCTTTCTCTATTTAAACATGTATTTTATGTGCGGCTAAAGCGGCTGCAAATTCTGCTCCATTCTGGTCTGCTTCAATTGTTATAAGAACAATTTGTCTATATTCTAAATGGGATAATACTCGAACCATTGCAATTGCATCATCACTATATGGAGGTGAAGTACGCAAAAATGTTGGATATAAATTCTGTAAATTTAATTAAATGTCAGAAAGACTAGCTAGAATAAAAATTCCAAAAAAAAGTTACCTTTCTAGAAAATTCTGTATCTTTAATATTTGCCCCAATAGTAGGTACTCGATAAAACCCCAATGCTGATGCAACAGCCGATAATGTTGATTTAATTGGACGAAAAGATGTTATGTCCGCTCGTTCTGACTGTGTAAGAACTACCAAAGATGAACTATTTAAAAGACGAGTGCAGACTAAATCTTGGGTTATCCAAAGACGATTTGGCTCGCACCTTAAAATTAATAAATATTTAGGGGGTAGCAAAATCTTTTGTAGATATTTCTTTGGGTGTAGGAACAAAAAATTTTTTCTTTTGAAGAAAATGAAAAAGACTAAATTAACCGCTCAAGTACAAGCTTTGTTTTCCATTCCTATCTTTTTTTGGATTTTAAATTTAGCTTTTCTTTTTTTTTGCTCTTGTACTCGTACTTCGTATACAGGTACGAGTTTTGATACAATCTTCCTAACATAGGTCCTATCCTTACTACTAAATATACTGCTTGGAGGTAGAAGCAATGTTGAGAGTAAATAATACTTAAAACACAAAAATATCGAAATTTTACCCATAATTTTCTTCTCTACAATTATTTCTATCATTTTTAATTCTTTCAATAGGCCAAACAATTAATTGAATATCAATTAATATTTTATTATTTCCATTGTTTTCTTCTTCATTTAATACTTGTTTAATAACATTTTTAACTTGTAATAATTCTTCATTTTTATTTTTTTCTTCTAATTGATTATCATAAAGAAAAAGTACATTAACTTTTTCTTTATTAATTATTGAAGCTTTTTGTAATAAAAATGTTGAAAATATTAAAATAATAAAAAATAAAAACATTTTTATTTATTTAAAGAAAAAAGAGAAGAGAAAATATGTATTTTTAAAATTGGAACAGAAATTGAGAGAGAAAAAGAGTATTTTAATTTAACCATTTTATTTGTAAATAAATTGAATTTTCTTTTCTAATATTTATTTTCTCAATTCTAAAATTAAAAAAAAGTATCTAGTCTTGTTTTTTTGAATGGTTAAAATAATATTTTTAAATTATAGCAGTAATAGTTTATGGAAATTTTAAATAATCGTTTAAATAAATTACAATGCTGTGCATATGTTTACGGACAAAAGCATTAAAAAATGAAAACCCAATTTATTCGAAAAATTGAATTACTTATCGAAATGTATAAACCGCACTGTATAGTAAAACACATAGCAATTAATATTCAGGCATTTTAATTAAGGCACTTTAGTCTCCAAAAACAGTGGAGGACCAGAAACTTCTAGGCAAATCAACGATTAATTTTTAGTCGTTTCTGAGGTTATTGAATTATTCAAATTGCCACAATCTTTTCAAAATCCAATCACATTCAACACAGCTCTACGAGCCCCTTCAAAGTAGTTATGTATAATTTGCAAAAACGAACTTTCACTAAATTTGGAAAAATCTTTCTATGGTTTTTCGGTTTTCAGGTGGTTCTAAACAAAATGTTCAAAATCGCTTTCAGATTTTGAATTTGAGAGGCAGTGTGGCTGAATCGAAAATTCTGAAAATTACCCTGTTAGTAAAGTATTTTGTTGATATTCATGTTTATTACAAATGTAGAAAAACCCCCCACAACCCGAATCCTCTTAAAAAAGCCTCATACTGTAATTTGAATTAACACAGAAAATTAATTCATAAAAACAAAATGCCAATTAAATAAATGACATTTAGTCTTTTCAAAATGGTAAATTAGAGCGTTTTCATAATATCGATTAACCTTCTGCACGCAATTGTTGATTGTCAGTTTTCTTTTGATAATTGGATTTAATAGGGATATCTGTTGTTTAATTTAAATGTCTTTCTTTTATGTTTTAGATATTTAAATTGTTATTTTAAATATAATGATATACAACAAATTTGTTGAAATTGGCCGAGTAGTTTATATTACAAAGGGCAAGGATAAAGGAAAGCTGGCTGTTATTGCTAATGTTATTGATGGAAATAAGGTTTTTAAATAAATTTAAAATATTTATATTGGGGGTTTTTAATTTGAATTGAATTTAATTATTGAATATATTTGTGCTGTCTGCGGTTTATTTAAGTTCCTTTTTCTCACAATCAATATACAATATTAGAAATGAATGTTTTGAAAATTATACTTTACAATTTTATTGACGTCCTAACTGATATTTTTGTAATTATTTCTTAAATTAGCAAATCGAATTTCTGAAGGCCCCTTAATTTCTAATATAGATTAAATGAAACGAAAAAAAATGCGCAAATACTAATAGGAACAATTTTATTTTCACTTTTTCAAGAATTTATTTTTTTTTGTTAAAACAAAATTTCAGGCTCTTATTGATGGGCCTTCTTCCGGTGTTCGCCGTTGTGTTTGCAACTTTAAAGACATGCAATTGACTAAATTCAAGATAAATATTCGTGTTGGGCAGCGTACAAAAAATATTGGCAAGGCCTATGATGACGCTGAGATCAACAAGAAATGGGGGGAAACCGAATTGGCTAAACGCCTTGCTCGAAAGAAATTGGTTTAATTTTTTGTGTTATTTAATTAAAAACATTTTTTCTAATTTATTTGCCAATTTCTGAGGTAATTTTAAATTAAAAAAATGTTTACAATCCTAAACAAATTTTATTTCCTTTCATTTTTCAGCGTGAAAATCTCACAGACTTTGAGCGTTTCAAGGTTTTCAAAGCAAAGCAGCACCGGAACCGTTTGATTCGTGAGGAGATGGGAAAGCTGAAAAAGGCTGCTAAAACTGAATAAAAGACAAGAAATTGTTGTTTTTTTGTGAGAGAGGTTGTTGTGTGTTAATCTTTTATTCTTCTGTTAAAATAAATATATTTTGAAAATTTGTTTTTTGAAAGGTTGTTAGGTAAATTAGGTTAGGTTAAATTAGAATATTTGTGCACACTGTCTTTGACTTTTTTAATTATAAGGAGACTGAAATTTTTTGAAAAGCAATCTGTAAATATTTGATATCAAACGCTTTTGGCAATATTTAATTCTATAAATTTTGGACAAATTCCGATGAAACTAAGGAAAAATATGATTCCGTCACATCTTTCCGATATTGCCTTAATTCTTCAATTTTTCTCGTTTCGAAAATTTATCGGGAATATATTCATTATCAATATATTATTTTTTAAAGTTTATACATATATTCCCTTCTTTCAATTTTTTAAAATAATTTCATCAATGGAAAAAAAAACAGTTTTTATTTTTCAAATTTTTATGCTTCAATACACCTCAACCTTTTGTTAATAAATTGGTGGCTCTTTTGTTTCAAAAAATAAGTCGACAAAATAAAATAGAATTGGCACTTTTTACACTGCATGAGGCCAACAAATTCTTTTCTTTTTACATAAAATCCTTTGACAACAAAATAATTAAAAAAAAATAATTTTTTTTAAAGAAATTACTTTAAAAAATATTCCAAATTTAACAAAAAAAATTTTTTTAATTTAAAAGCAAAAATTTAATAATAACAAAAAAATAATTTTATGATTACTTCATTGGAGAGAAAGGCACTTTTAATTTTTTTTAATTTTCTCTAAAAAGTTCATTGAATATTCAAAAGATAATTTATTCTTTTACATATTACTTTATTTAATTTTTTGAATAAAATTACGCATACTACTAAATAAAATATATTAAATCTCAACAGAATTATTATTTAGAATTTAAATTAAAAAATTATGATTGTTTTTTGATGACAGAATTTTCTTTCCCTAGATTTCCAAACTATAAATTAATATTAAATTAATATATTTATTTTCTCAAAATCTACTTAATTATTAATCTCTTTTAAAATATTTATTATTTCTCTAAAAAAAAGAGGGGTGGGGGTAATTACTCCTTCAATTACTCCTTTGTGGCATTTTAGCTTCTAATTCTCTAAGAACTCCGAGTTCAGGGCTTTTAATTATTTAAAAATTATTTTTTAATTATATACTTATGTAAATATCCAAAAATAATTTTTTTCCCTTTAAAAGTCAAGAGAATTTTTAAATGTTTTTGTCAGTTTCTGAATAATTTTTATTTTTATTTATTCTTCTTCTTCAACACGCATTTTTAGACTTTTACATGTCAACGTCTCTTTAATTAAGTTTTCTACACGTCATCACCGTCTCCCCCCCCCCCCTTCCCCCTTCCCTTCCCTTAATTTTTCCCATCCATTTCCTTTTCGTGTCTCCTTTAAAAATTATTTTTATTTTTAAAAAATTGAAATTTCTTTAAAAATCATTTTAAATTTCGCGCTGTCACGCAATTTTTTGGAGACTGAAAAGCTTTTTTTTAAAAAACTTTCATTCTCTTGGGGGATGCCAAGAAAAAGGAATAAATGAGAGGAAAAAAAGAAAATGTTTTTTTGATGATTTTCTTAATTTTTACATATAAAAATATTTTTTTGACAAAACAAGGAAATAAAAAATAAATAAATTTAAAGGGAGGGGGCGGGGATGAATTTGAGGGGAAATTAATTGAAATCTAATCTCTTCCTATTTATTGAGACAAAGAAACTAGGAAATAAAACAAGGAATTCTATATAATTGTTATTACTTTTAAAACTTCTTATTCCTTCTTTGACTTAACCTCTTGCTTTTATCCGACTTAAAATATTATTTAATATTACCCTCCCCTCCCCCCTACAATTTACTAAATAATTATAATTATTTATGTATTATACACCTTTTATTAAATCTTTAATTTTTTTATTCTCTACAAATTTAAACATTAACAATTTTATTTGTGTTTTAGAATGTTAATTTTTAATGTTTTAAATTTAAAACAAAAGTTTCAAAAATTGTATATTTTTAAAATTATCTTCAAAAAAAAATTTTTTTGTTTTGTTTCCGTTTGCCTTTCACAGCCAATTAAATGTCCAATTAATTGGCAGCTATACATAAATAATAATTATTTTTGATTTTAAAAATAAAATAAATAAAATATATTTTTTTAATCCTATGGGAGAAAAATGAATGAAAAAACTCTTTTTTTGTTAAAATGAAATTAACATATTTATTTATTTTTTTACTTCTTAATTAATAAACAAAATTAAAAATAATTACTAAATAATTTATTCCTTGTATTTTATAAAGAAAAATAATTTTTAAGTAAATAAATAATTAAAAGCCCCTTCAATTTTTTTAAAGATTTTTTTAAAAAATGAATAAAAATATTAATAGACCTTCTTCTCGTTCAACTAGCCGCTGTTCTCATGGACAACAGAGAAAATCAGAAAAAAAGCAAAAACAGCACAATCAATTAAAAATAAATAAAAGCCACCAATTAGTAATTAATTTTAATTAAATAAATTAAATAATTTTTTTAATTTTTTAAAAGAATTTTTGGATTCCAACAAGTGAAAAAATTGTAAGGAAAGCTTATAGTAGTGGTGGTGGTGGTGGATTTGTTGGTGATGAAGAAAATACAAAAGAAGAAAAGGAGTAAGTTTTGTTTTTAAATAAATAATTATTTTCTTTTAAAATATTTTATTTTCTAACCAAAAGACAATTTATTTTTTTAATATATATTTTATTTTATTTCCTCCTTAAAATTAAAAAAAATATTTTTTAAAAAGTCCATATGTTCATTTTGGCAAACATTTCCTCTTAAAATTAACAAAAAAATTTTCTCTCATATTTTTTTTATTTCATTGCTCTTTTCTCCTTCTCTTCTTGACTTGAAAATTCTTCTACGTATTTTTTTATTCAAAATTTAGCCAAAAATATTTATTTTTTTAAAAACTATTTTATATTTAGTCTTTCCCTAGTTAATATGTTCAGAAAAAAATAAAATGAGGGAAGAATTATTTTCTTCAAAAAATCTGGATAAAAAATTATTTTGGTTGTTGAAATATTTGAACTTTTAAATATTTTAAGAAAATATTTAAGTAATATTTTGAGGAAAATAAAAAGAGAGAAGAATATTAAAACAAAAAAAGTATTTACTACTACTAATTCCCCCCCCCCCCCCTCCTTCCCTCCCCCACCCCCTCTAAACCAAAAAATATTTACTCCATTTATTTTTCTTTTTTTTCATTGTTTGTGTAGTTGTTGATGCTAATAAACTTGCGCTAACAAAAAATGCTTTTTTTTCTTCTGTTTTCCCACTTACCGCTATCGAAAAAAATTTTTTCTAAGAGGAAAAATAGACTGAAAGACGATATATTTTTGTAAATAATTTAAAAAAAAGGAAAATATTTTTATTTATTTGTTCATCTCTGTCCGTTAAATAAATATTTGTATTTCTTTCCAATTTTTGTCTACTCTCGTTTAATATTTTTATTTTAATTAAATATTTTTTTTTTCAAAATTAAAGCCCGCACATAATAAAAATTGTTTATAAACACAATTCTAATTTGTGTTTCAAGTTTTGTTTAAATTTTGATAAAATAAATATTTATTTTATAAATAAAATATTTATTTATTTTCACAATTTATATTTTTAAAATTAAAAAAAATATATCTAAAAATGGTTATTTAGAATTTCCCCCCAAAAAAAATTTTTTTTATTTAGAATTCCCAAATTGCCAATACTTGTCTAAACTCGACAATTTATTAATTAATTTAATTAACTAAATTTTATTCCTTAAACTTAAACTTACAAATTGAAGCCGAATTGGGGGTTAAAAAGCTTTATTTAATTTTATTTGAAATACAATGACAGAAGATGCTTTTGGGGGAAATTAGTATTGTTTAAATAGGTGAGGATGGAAATGTCAAATTTAAGAATGAATTTAAAAAGGTGAAGATGATACATGAAAAAAAGGGACAAAATTGGAAAAATAAAGGAAAGATAAAAATGTACTTAAAGAATGATTAATATGGAAAATATCACATTAAATTAAATCACATTAAATTATTTTTATATGTCGATCCTCGACACTCCGAGGGCAAATTGATTGTATCAGGCTTGTAAGTAGTAAACGTAAAAGAAGTGGTAATAAGCAATAGAACATGAAGAGTAGTACAAGAAGTGTGAAGAGAAAGATGATTAAATGAGTTGGGTTGACTAGGTAGTAAAGAAGGTTGAAAAAGTCGAAGTGGACTAGCCAAGATAGCAAAGAGCTACTTTCAATTTTAGCTTCTTCATTGCCAACTACTCTCCACGTGTTTATGTAATTCATTTCAACAGCTGCTAGTCTTCCTTTGAGAAAAAAAGTCGTTGGGTACAGACCACAAAATACTTCACACTTTTCTTCTACTTCGGCGTGCGCGATAGTGGTTGATATCTTTTGCCCTATTCCTTTTGTATCGCATAATGCGAGTATTCTTGTACTTGGACAGATAATATTTGCGAGCGATTTTCCGAAATCTGTAGAGCAAGTTAAATCTATTTTCGCGCCTTCATTACAGTCATAACATCCCGTTATACTAATATTTGTGACTAGACATTTATTAAGTTCTATTTCTGTCTTTAATCTCATTCCACTTAATTTTAACTGTAATGTAGCAGATGAAAGTTCAGTTGAAGCAATTATATTTCCTAGCTCATTTCTAATCAAAATTCCATTATGAGAAAAGGGTAAGCTATTTTCTGAAAGGAATATTTCATTTTGACTTTTTATTTCTTTACAATCACAATTTATTTTATTGTCGGCTGGCCTGCAATGGCAGGTGGTAGGATCAATTGAACAATTTAAAAATGTATTGGCCTCGGTCATTGATTTACATTTAAATTTTCTCAAAACATTTTCCATTTCAGTGTCTATTTTAGCTATTTTATGTTTATTCGATAGGAATGTTGATGAAAGCATAGGGATTACTCCCATTGTTATATCTTTAACTGTTATTTCCATATTTCGATCCGTCATTTTCATACCTGGATTTAGATTATATGTACATTTTGTCATATTTCCGGAGCTATCAGTAATTGTTTCATTTATCCTAAGAACTGGTTCCCATTTTTCACATGTGAATATTTCTAAAATCTCTTTTTCGGTTGGCATTGCATAAAAACGATAAAATGTGCATGCTGGCAATGTATAAAAACATCCCTGGAACCAACCCCCGTCTGACTCTACACATTGGGATATACCTGGAAATTTATTTACATCCTTTAATTCCTCAATTTTCTCATTTGTTTTTATTTGGCTACATTTATTCTCACTACAACTCCCCTCCGAGTAACAGCGTTTGATTGACATCGATCCTATTTTCCAAGTTCTCGTATAAAATTTTATAACTTTTGTGCAAATCATTTCTGTATAATGGACATCTAATTCTATTGAACCTGCTAATTTCCCCGTGTGATCATTTAATAAAATTTTTACCGATTGTTCATGGGGGTTTAAATTTAGTTCTAAAATATCTTCGAATAAGCAATTTCTTTCCCCTTGGCGATTTACGGTGCATTTTTCCTCTTTTGCGGTTATTGTCGTCAGACTTTCTACGCTTTTAATCAAAGAAAAGACAATAATTGTTACTGTAATTTTCATAGGTAATTTTGAGTTTTTAATTTTTGGCGGAATGCTTTCATATTTCCCTTTACTCTCTTTTCTTTCATTTGTGCTATTTCTATATTTTATTATTATTTTTCCAACCCATCGAATACAACGAAATTTTCCTCGTACTAAAAATTTCACAATGTAGTACAAAATTTTTATAATTTTAAAAGTCATCAATATAGTACTAGTTAAAAAATATATCGCTATGCCAAGCGATATCATTGCCATCTCTGGGTAGCAGTGTGGATTTTTCAAATACTCCCAACAAAATGTACAATCAATAAGTTCGCAAATATCTTTGTGGTTACACTTTAATTCTATTTCTTTTATTTTCTCTCCCTTTCTAAAGAAGCTTGTAAGGACAACGTAATCATTTACTAGTGTTTTTTTTTGCGAACGTTTTATTTTCAATTCTTTCAGGAAAGGCGGTGTATTCACATTTTTGATTTAAACACATTTCAAACCCACTTAATTTACTCTCACTAGTTATTTGAATTCCTTCACTTGTACATTTTACTTCGCAAATTTCGCCTTTTGATTTTTCCTTTTTCTCTATAAAGTCATAAAGTTTAATCTTTGTTTTGCCCCAGGCACGTATGGGGATATTACCAAATCTAGTTTCAAAAAATGCTATCTCATTTCGTGTATAATAACAGAATTTAGTGCCTTTTTCATAGCAATGATGTTTTTCGCAATATTTAGCTGATCCAGTAATGGGGCCCTTACCAATGCACATAAATTCGTGTTCTATTAAATCATCTATTATTATATTTAAATTATTTACAAGTATTTTACTTCCATCATATAACTCTATTTGGTCTACTTCTTTTATTGATTTAGTTTTAGCGCAATTTTCATTTGGTTCTATGGAACAAATTCTCATTTTTATTTCCTCAGAATCTAAAATTCTTTTTACCTTTTCATTTTTTAACGTTGAATTTCTACTTGTTGGTCCAATATAAAAACTACATTGATTAGTCCACGCGGGGCATTGACACCTTTCTCCACAGTATCCCGCTTTATCTTTTCTTATTCTTAAATGGCCTGTACCACAATCAATATTTTGCCAACAAAGTAGACCCTTTTTATCCCGATTTATTATTAATCCGTTTGAAATGCATTCATGCATTTCTACAAATATGAGCTGTTCATTTTTTGCGCACGGGTTAGCAACACTGGTAATTCTTGTAAAATACAAATATATTATAAAAGCAAGCGCTACCCATTTATTTATCACTTTATTAAAAAATTTTAAACGCTCTTTATTTTTTGTTTTATTTGTTTTATTATTGATTTTTGGTTGTTTTTTCCAATACTGTTCAATGCTTTCTTTAAACGGGTTAACCTTTTTTATTTTTTCCAATAAATGAAAATTTTTAAATTCCTTCGCATTTAATGGGTCATTTGGGATTGGATAGCAAGTACATGGGTGTGTTCGATCTACACAATAACATTCTTCATCCTTTGAAAATTTACAAGGGCAAATACAATATAAAGTTAAAGGTCTTCTTTCATTATACTTATTATCTACAATTGGTTTTCTTTTAATTCGGGCTTCGATAGGATCCTCTGGCACACGCGTGAATAATCCTCTATTTACCGGGATAGGACCTCTATTTATTGCTCTTTCAATTTCAACTGCTTGATTATTTCCATCTTCACTATCGTCACTTTCCTCTTCTTCATTATATGGTTCTCCATCACTTTCATCAGTATAATACATTATATGAATATCTTCTATTTCATTTTCATTATAGTTGGGTTGGTTTTTTCTTGCCCTTAATTTCATTGGATGGATTCCCTTTTCTGTGTTCTCTTTTGCAGTTTTTTCTTTACCTTTCTGACTCAAAATTTTTATTTTATTTTTTGATTCTTTTTCTTTATTTTCCGTTTCCGCGAATAATTCCAATGGGTATAGCAAAGCAATCGCTCTTGTTAGTATTTTTCCTTTTGATTTGATTTTAGCTGAGCGTACTAATCCGTCTTTGCTTTTCACAAGTTCTACTATTTTTCCCATTTGCCAGTAATTTTTTGGAATATTTTTATCTTGGGCCAAAACAATTTCACCTATTGTGGGAGAGTAATTTCTCTTTGCGACCTTTTGGCTATGCTTGTCCTTTCTTTCTCTGAGTTGATTCAAGTATTCCTTTTGCCATTTTTCCCAAAATTTTAAAAGCATTTCATTTGCTCTTTTCCATTCTTTAATCAATTCATCTTTTTGCGTTTCTTTTAAAATAAATTCGTTTTCATCTAAATCATCCAAATTAATTGTATTTTCATTTCTTTGGGGCATAATTAAATCTATGGGTCTTAAAATTTCAAGAGAATTTTCAAAATCTTCATAAACATAAGTAAGTGGTCTCGTATTCATAATTTGTTTCACTTCTATTAAAATTGTTCTCAATTCTTCAAAAAATAATAATTTTCTACCAATTGATGATTTAAGGCATTTTTTCATTATTTTAACCATACACTCATAAAAACCGCCAAACCAAGGACTGAGTGAGGGGATAAAAATCCAATTTATATTTTTTGTTTCTAATTTTTTCTGTATTTCTAAAACAATTTTTGAGGTTAATTGGTACTGTGTACCATTATCGCTAATAATTCTTTTTGGCAGTCCATATTCTGCGATAAACCTCCGGAATGCCATAATACAGGATTTTGCGCTTAAGTCTTGAACTATCTCTAAATGTGTGAAACGGGTGGACATACAAGTAAAGATCTCAATCCAACATTTATTTATTAACCCTTCTTTATTTTTAACCTCAAACGGTCCCGCATAATCAACACCGCAATTTTCGAAGGGTTTGGATTTGTTTACTCTTTCCACCGGCAAGTTTGGCATATTCGGGATTTCAAACGGTTTTAATTTCAATCTTCGGCATTCAAAACATTTATCTATCACTGCTCTCATTTTTCGCCTCCCCGTTGGAATCCAAACGTCATTTCGTAATTCTACAAGACTTTGACGTACCCCACTATGAAATGTTTTTAAATGGGCTTCAAAAGACATTAAATTAGCAAGAGGCGAATTATAAGAGACGAAAATTGGATTTTTTGATGTTGAATTTTCCAATCGTCCTAAACAAGTCCAAATTCCATATTTTTCTTTTTTCATTATTAACTCTTTAATTTCTTTTTCGGTAGGTGGGTCTTTATGTTGTGACTGTAGTATTATCAAATATTCTGCTAATTTCTTAATTCCTAAACTAGTTTCTGTATGTTTTATTTCTTTCATAAATTCAGTATTTACTTTAACCTTTTTTACAAATTTTTTCAGTGCTACGCAAACCTTTTTAGAAATATTTACTAATTTTGGGTATTCATTTCTTATTTCCAAATTAATTACTTCACCTACAAAAATATCTATTTTTATTTCTTCAATATTTTCTTTTGGTTCTAATTCAACCATTGGTGGCCATTCTTTTTTATTTTTCTTTAGAAAGTCTGGGCCTTCCCACCACATTTTATTACATTTTAATTCTTCACAATTGCATCCTCTTGTGGCTAGGTCCGCGGGATTTTTACCTGTAGGGACATATCTCCAGTTAATACTCTTATTTTCCCTAAGGTCTAAAATTCTTTTCTTTACAAAACGTGGCACTTTCTCTTCATTTGAAAGTAAAATCCAACTTAAAATGCACTTACTGTCTGACCAAATAAAATAATTTACAATTTCTATATCACTTTCTTTTTTAATAAATTCTGTCATTCTTTTACCGGCCACTGCTCCCATAAGTTCTAAGCGTGGAATAGTCATTTGATTTTTTAAAGGAGCGAGGCGGCTCTTTGCAAAGATTATGGAAGTGTTAGTTTCCCCCTTTTCTTGCTCTCCCTTTAGATAGGCAACACTTGCAAAACCTTTAGACGAAGCATCCACAAACACGTGTAGTTCAACTGCTTTTTGTTTAAAAATTGATTGGCGTCGGACACAAAAACTTCCAAAATCGTTTTTTATTTCCTTCCATTTCTCTGTATTTATTTCGTCAATTTTATCATCCCAACCGTTTTGATTTTTCCATAATTCTTGAACAAATAATTTCCTTTTAAAATTTACTGGGGCAATTAATCCTAAGGGGTCGAAAGTTTTGGCTATCCCTTTTAAGACTTTTCTCTTTGTCCAAATTTTTTCATCTTCTATTTTTTTGAGTTTTACCATCAAAGCGTCTTTATTCATGTCCCATTCTAGTCCTAAAATTTTACTTGGATTTTTCTGTTCTTTATCTCCAAATAATTTATTAACAGTAGGAGAATTGGCATTAAATTCGTGAAGATCCATTTTAGCTTCTTTAAATATTTTAATAGCGTTTTTGCATTTATCGATCGCTTCTTTTTCACTTTCTGCGCCAAAGAAAACATTGTCCGCGTATGTTCCCTTTTTCAATTCTTTTCCAAAATTTCCCCCTTGCTTCTCTAAATGATAGTTAATAACAGCTGCTAAAAGAAAAGGAGCTGCAATTACTCCAAAGGGCATTCTCACAAATCGAAATTTTGTTAAATTTCCATCAGTTGGGGCAGTATTTGGATTTTTCAACCATAAAAATCTAGTGAAATCTCTCTGATTTTCTTTAAGGCTTATTTGATGGAATGCACTTTTTACATCTGCGCTAATCATAATTTTTTGATTTCTAAATCGTAATAAAACGCCACATATATCTGGCAAAAGGACAGGTCCTCTTAAAATGATGTTATTTAAACTCAGACCTTCTTTTGTGCGACAGCTTGCGTCAAATACAATGCGTACTTTTTTCTTTTGTTCGTTTATCACGCAATGGTGGGGAATATAGTGGACTGATGTTTTTCCATACTTTTCTTCACATTTTTCAATAATCCCATTTTTTAATTGTTCGTCAAAAAGTTTGTTATATTCAACTAATAATTCTGGTGTGCGATTTAATTTGTTCCAAACAGATTCAAGTCTCTTTTTTGCTATCCATAAATTATCCGAAATTTCGATTTTATTTTTGGTGGGCCATTCTATCGCATATCTTCCACTCTTATCCCTAACTACTGTTTTTTCAAAATGTTTTTTCGCAAAATCATCATCCTTTTCTGTTGGATTGTCCGATATACCAAAACCCTCTAACTCCCACCAGTTGTGTATTTTTTGTTCACTTGTAACTTGGCAAATATTTATTGATTCAGTTTTTTCTCTAATTTTTCCTTTACCTATTACAATATTTCCTATTTTTGTTTTTAAAATGTTAAAACCAGAATTTATTTCGGGAAGACCTAAAATTTTTCCAAAGTAGTCAATTCCGATTAAAATGTGTGGCGTAAGGTCGTATAACATTTTTGAATTTAAAAATGAGTTTTCATTTTTTTGTGTCTGTTTATTATCGAATTTTCTTAACTTTTCAACTAAATCATCTGTCCCTCGAGCAGTAATTTTAATTTTTTCTTCATTTTGTAAATATAATTCGAATTCAAAGACAGGCGAGGTGACAACAATCGATTTGTTAAAAAGACCTTTACCACGAAATTTTTTGTACATTAATGGCTTTAGTTCTAATTTTTCAGCGAAAGAGTTGAGGATTAATGAAATCTCACACCCCGAATCTAAAAATATATGTGCATGCTCAATTTTATTGCCGTTGGAAACTTTAGCTGTGCTTATAGGTAAAAGTGTTTGACTTAACGTATTTATTTTATCATTATTTTTAGAGAAATTATTAATAAAAATATCGTTTTTATCATCTTCAATATCACTTGTTATTTCTTCTTTTCCATTATTATTTTCCAAATTTTTCTGAAATTTTGAATGATTTTCTACTAAATTATTTAATAAAACGTTATTATTTTCTTCTTCATTTTCAATGGTCATACAAATTCTTTTATCTCTTTGGGAATTGTGGAAGCCCTTATTTTTAAAACTTTCTATATTTTTATTAAAATAGGCATTATTTTCGAAATTTTTTATACAAAAAGCTGAATTATGACCATGTTTTTTACAGTTAAAACAAAATATTTCCTTTTTACACTCTTTCGATTTATGGCCTTTTGAAAAGCATTTAAAACATATATTTAACTGTTTGACTCTTTCTATTTTCTTTTCTTTTGTGGGGTATAAAGTGCATTTGTCTTCCCAATGAAATTTCTCGCATAATGCACATTTATGTAATTGTTTTACCTCATTAACTTTTTTATTAAAATTTGAGGCTTTTGCGTAATACATAGCGGTAGCATGAACTTTTGATGACTTATTTTTATAATTATTTTTTATTTTGGAATCAGCTTCATCTTTATCAATATCAAAATTTTTATGAATCAGATATACATCCTCTTCTAATTTCAAAAAATCGTCCAAAAATTTTAACATTTTTTTCAAATTCCAACCCATTTCGGTCCTTTTTCTTTTATAAATTTCAGTTAAAATTCTTTTTGGCATTTTGGATTCGATTTCGAGGACTAGCTGTTCATGTTCCGTATTTTCCCCCATATTTTCTAATTGTTGTATTATTGATTCAATTTTTCTTAATGTTTTTCTTATTTCAGGGACATATTTACCAGAACGAGGCATACGCCTTAAAGCAGAATGTAAACTGCACTTAATACTGTCTTTATCACCAAAATTTTTTTGTAATAAAGCCAGCACAATTTTGTAATTCTTAGCCTCTAAAGGATATTGATCAACAAGCTCAAGAGGTTCTCCCGTTAATGCACTTTTAAGGTACTGCATCTTTCTTTTTTCGGGAATTTGTTGATCCTCAACTGCAGCTTTGAATTCTTCGTAAAATGCATTCCAATTTCTTAATTCCCCGTTAAATTCTGGGAGTTTTATTTCCGGTAATTTTACATTTATATTTTCATGATTTCTTATCGGTCCTGAATTCATTCTTTCTAAAACTCTTCTATTTTCATCAAGGATTTCTAAAATATCTCTACTTTGCTCCATGGTAACTAAAAATCCATTTTCCCCCGTACCAAATTGAGCATACGCCTCTTTTTCAGATGCTTTTAATGTTGGGCCTAAGGTTGCATAATACTTAACATAATTCATATTTTGTTTATCTAATTCTTCCATAATGTTTCTAATTTTACCCCCTAATATATCAATTTTATTTTTTAAATTTTCTATTAATTTTATTTTATCTGACTCACTTAAATTAACGCCGATAGTGAACTCTATCCCGGCTGCCTCTGTATTGATACGCACGAGACGTTGTTGGAGCATTTTGATCCCTTGTTCTAAAATATCTCCCATTTCTATAACGATTTTGGTTCCTGTTGTTTTGCCTTACGGAAGGGTAATAATTTCTTTGAAAATTACGACGTTGAAAATTTGGACGGCGATTATAATTAAAACTAGTTGTTGGTCTATTTGTATTACGTCGTTCCCAAAATCGGTTTTGTTGACGGAAAAAACGTCTACGATAATTAAAATTATTACGATTATTTCGGATTTGGTTTCTCTCTTGTTCTCTCTGCGGTGGTGGTGAAGGTGGCAGAGGAGGTGGCGGAGGTGGGGGTGGTAAGAGTAGTTGTTGATACGAATAAGGAACCTGTTGTTGAAAGTTCGGAACCTGAATTTGGATTACCACCGGTTGTTTTTCCTCCGGCAAATTTATTTTTCGAATATCGTTTCTTTCCTTAATTCGTTGATTCAGAAGCTGAACACTTCTTCTCACCAAATTCCGTGCCGGCTGATATACTTCTCTTTTTCTTTTTGGCAATGAGGAGACAGTCACTGCCCTTCCAACGCGTTCAAAGTTGGATTTCAGTTTGCTAAAATCAAAAATTTCTGGGGCACCACTTTGTCTAAACTCGACAATTTATTAATTAATTTAATTAACTAAATTTTATTCCTTAAACTTAAACTTACAAATTGAAGCCGAATTGGGGGTTAAAAAGCTTTATTTAATTTTATTTGAAATACAATGACAGAAGATGCTTTTGGGGGAAATTAGTATTGTTTAAATAGGTGAGGATGGAAATGTCAAATTTAAGAATGAATTTAAAAAGGTGAAGATGATACATGAAAAAAAGGGACAAAATTGGAAAAATAAAGGAAAGATAAAAATGTACTTAAAGAATGATTAATATGGAAAATATCACATTAAATTAAATCACATTAAATTATTTTTATATGTCGATCCTCGACAATACTTATATAAAATAACCAAAAACATTAAATTGATTTTGGACATAAAAGGAATGAAAAAATTGAGGATGAAGAAGGGGGAAGGGAGGAATTTAGGGAGAGAATAAGAAAGAGAAAGTGAGGGGGGAAACTTCATTTTAAGCTAAAATGGATTTTATTTTTTATTTCTTTTAACAAAAACTTTGGCCTTTTTTTGAAATTTAAATATTAAATAAATATTTTTAATTTTTTCAACATTTTTTTCTAAAATTATTTTAAGTACTTAATATTTTCTTTTACACATTTCTTCGAGTTATTTCAAGTTTTAATGTTTACATTTTGTTATTTTATAGATTTATTAGAAGGCTAAAATTTCATTTAAAAAACAATTAAAATGTTTTCTCCATCTCCAAACAATCACTTATTTAATTCTCCTTTCAGAATAAGGGGGCAACCCCTTCTTTTTAAAAATTCTTTAATCATTTCGAGATTCTTCATTTTCTTGACCAAGAATCTCACGAGACATTTTATTTTTTAATTTCTTTTTTTTAAATCAAAAATATAAAAAAAAATAATAAAGATTTTATTTATTTTTTTATTAAAAATTTTTTTCTCATTATTTTTATTTCCTTTTTTAAATTAATTTTTTTAAAAATCCATTCATTTTTACTATTTTTGCAACAGAGAACAACTGTCCATACAAATAATAAATCCTTTTTTATTTTCCAATGACCATTCTCTCTCTCCCTCTCTTTCTATATATTAAATCTTTTATTATTTTTATTCTGCCAAAAAATTTTTACTAAATATTTAGTAGTTTGATTGAGAATTGGAAACGAAGATTTTCAAAGAACCGACAACCCTATTTTTGCTAATAACTAGAGTTGTCGGTTTCACCAAATTCTTCGGTCAATCGAACCGACAAACCGAAAATTTTCGCGTTTTTTGAAACCGACAGCCCTACTAATGACAATTAAACATTACTTTTAGATGCCCATTTTTTGGGCTGAAAAAATTAATTATATGTATTGAAGGTATCTCTTAAGAAGCTCCTCCACTTTTTAACCAACCAAATTAAAAAAACATATCTTAATGGAAAGTATCCAAAAATTAGTGTTAATTTACATATATTTTATTTAAAATTAAAAAATATTTGAAAATTTTTTTACTATTTAAAAAAAGGAAAAAAATTTTTATTAGATAAATATTTTTAAAAAGTAAATAGCCCCCCCCCCCCAAACTTTTTTTAAAGTATTTTTAACATCTGCGCCCCTAATGAAATTATTTTTTATTTTCTAAAACAGCTGCAAACTAAAAATAAACAAAGAAATATATTTATTTTTTTTGACAAAAAGTATACTAAAAGATCAACAGAACATTTTTATAGAATAATTTATTATACATACATACTTTCCTTTTTTACTTTCTTTAAAAAAACTCTTGATATATTTAATGTATATATTGTGTTTTGAATATATTTAAAATATGTCTTTAATTAATTAATTAAAATTATTTTCCAATAAAAATTCCAAAAAATAATTTTAAAAATAAAGTTAATTATTTAAATTTAAAAAAAAATTAGCAAATCTGTCATTATACGTATAAATAATTTAATAACCCAAAACTGCCAATTAATTTAATAATTATTTAATTTTATTTAAATTTAATCTTTAATTTTTTAAACAAAAATTTTCAATTAAATATTTTTAGAATTCACAATAATTTACTACTTTTTTCTTCTTCAATGTTACAACAACCTACACATCGTTCTCAATCTTTTCGTCACAGGCCTAGACCGAATACTTTAATTAAAGGGAGAGGAGGAGATTTTTGTAAATTAACAACAACAAATTTAAATAATTGGCAAAATATTGTTGACACAGCTGAAATTGAAACAACATATGATTCCACCCCTGAACGTCGACGTTCAACCCCCACAATTCATCGGCGGGCGTCCTTACGTGGAGGGTCTCGTTTTGATACAAGATTGGATACTTGGCCTGAACCTAAACAGGTTAGGGGGAAAAAGGGGGGAAAGGGAAGGGAGGGAAGACTTTAATGTGGCTATAATAATTTCTAAAAAGTTTGTGCCTCCTTAATTCACTAAATTTGTAAATAAACTTAGGATATCCAAAAAACCTCTAAATTTAATTAATTAAAATTCTAATATTTCTTTACTTTTTTTAAAGTTATATAATTATTTTTTATTGTATATTTAAAATTAACAACCAACCAATTATTTAATTTTTTAAAAATAATCTATTAAATACAAATTTTTTTAATTTAAAGATGAGCGAAGCTGAGGAACGTTTTCTTCGTTTACCTGATTCTGCTGATTATACTCGTGTTAGACAATTTAATATTGATGCTAAAGGTGCTGTTATAAGTAGAGGAGATTCTTTTAGAAGAAAAAGAAATAATTTAATAAATAATGATAATTTAAATGGAAATGATAAAAAAATAAATGAAAAAAATGAAGAACAATTAAATATGGCAAATGAGGTAAAAAAGAGAAAAAATATCAATTATTTTGAATAAATATTAATTAAATTTAAGAGAAGTTCTACACGAACATCGAGTAGTAGTGCTTCTGGTGTAAATTCAACAAATAGAATGGAATCACCAGAAAAAAATATTGGGAATTATTTTGTTGAAGGAAATAATGAAAATAATATTTTATCAAATTATAAAGTAAAAATAAATATTTTTTAAAGAAAATAATAATTTCTAGATTTGTGTTTTGGGAGAAGTTAGTGTTGGTAAAAGTTCTTTAATAGCCCAATTTATTTCGAGTTCTGCTTATTCTGATTTGGAAGATTATTCTGGACAGGATTCTCGTCCAGATGGTTCTGTTTCTGTTAATATTGGTGGACATGAATGTGAATTGAAATTTTTAGAAATTGATTTACAACAAAATGAAATACTTGTAAAATTAATTAAAAATTTTTGAAAAAAATTATTCTTTTTAAATTAAAGAATGATTCTTCTTCTTCTCCTTTTCTTTCTAATAACAGAGATTATCATTTATTTTTAATTGTTTATTCAATTGATAGAAAAACAAGTTTTAAAATTGCTTTAAAAGTAATTGAACAATTACGATTTAATGGATGTTATTCACCAATTATTTTAGTTGGAAATAAAGCAGATTTAGAAAGAAAAAGGGCCGTAATGGAAAATGATGTTAAAAATGCTGTTAGTTTTTTCTTAAAAAATATTTGGAAATTTTGTGGGGAAAATGAGAAGGGGGGGGGGTTGAAATTGAGGGAGTTGTAACTTTAAGTCTAATTAACAAACAAATAAAGCAACATGAAGATAAAAATAATAATTATAAATTATAATTTTTGGTAAATCTTTTAAAAAAACAAATTTAATAGATGTACACTTTTGATGTTGCTCACTTTGAAATTTCTGTTGCATTAAATCACGATGTTGACGGTTAGAAAATTAATAAATAATTTTTAAAAAGAAACTCTTTTTTTTAAAGATTTACTTGTTGGAATTGTTGCTCAAATAAAAGATTCATTTAAAATGAATATTTTAACAGAAAATGAAAATTCGGTTTTAAATTTAATTTTTAATTTCAAAAAAATATTTTTTAAATTAAAAAAAGAAAAAGAAAAAAACAACAAAATTATCAACACAAGAATTTAATTTACAAAAAGATGAGGATTTTCAAGCAGCAATTAGACGGTTTTCTAGAAGAAAGAAACGTCAAATGCATGTAAATTCTATGGAAGAGACTGGAAAATGTTTAAATTTATTTACAAAATTAAAAATTTGGAGAAAAGGATCTTGCTCATAAAAATATAGAAAAAAATATATTAATTTAAAAATATTTTTTTAAAGATTAATAGTATTTTGATTATACATATATTATTTTTATTTATCTCAAATACAAAAAATATATTTTATAATTTTCGAAGTTTTTTTAAATCAAAATATTTTAGTGAACTTTTCTGTTAATATATTAATGTTGTATAAAATCTTTTTTTTAAAATTAAATACCATAAAGGCACGAAAAATCTATAAAACCATTTAAAGATAAACTTATGTGTTTTATTAAAATAATTTTTTCATCAAATTCTTCGGTAATTGATTTGATTACCGAAGAATTTGATAATTCTTTGATAATTCCAAAACCGTAACGACAAACTGAACTGAAAAACATTAAATTTCTTTTTAAAAAGCTCTGAATACTGTACAATTGTCCACCTTTTTTAATATTTGTAGCAGGGGTGCAGCTCGAGCCACAAAATACGAGACACGAGATTCACGAAATACGAGATCTCTCAAAAATACAAGATTTTCACGAGATACGAGATATATATTAATTGTTTTTCAAAATTATTCATACATAAAATTGTAAAGCCAAAAATATAGTAGTAAGGGGTTGAATGGATAATCATTACAGTTGGATTATGAACGATATTGGGGATTTAGAGGATCATGGGGTTTATTGAGATATCGGGGATCCGCTTCTAAATATTTATCAGAAAAGAAAGCAAATATACTATCGCTTCGCGCTCAACCGGCCTAGCGTCGTTCTTGCTTTTGCACTCAACTGACCATGCCTTTTGATTTTCAAAAATTCGAAAAATATTTTAAATTTTTTAAAGCTTAGAAATTTGGAACTTATGCAGTTTAACTACACACCCCATTTATTCGCGAGAGAAAAAACATTTTATTCGCAGGATAAACCAAAAATGTTAAAAAACAAATGAACATATCAAGATATGATTTTATACTCTTCAGCAATCTGTGACCAGAAATTATAAAATATATCTACACCACCAAATTTTTTCCTCCACAAAAATTCTTCCATGTAACTATTTAGTAAACTAATATCAAAAAGGGGCTCAAAATGGTCAAACCTATTGGTCAAACCAATAGGTTATACCAAAAATGGTCAAACCCACTTGTTTTGGTGTCAAATGGGAGCCAGAAAAAAACGTACCGTCAAAAAAACCTTTTGTAGGCATTTTACCACCATGGTTCGTTCTTTGATTACATCTCCAAATGGGCCATGCACTTTTCTTTTGGTTGAGCTTGACCATTTGTTTCCCGCATTCACAATTTCGAGTTGTCCAAATAAGCTTTTTTTCAGCAAGCCATTGCAAAAAATCGTTATCATTCTTTTTAATTACTCGAAATAAGTCATGAATGTTAAAATTTTTTAATTCGTCCATTTTTGTAAAACTAAATTGAGATGTTAAAATAATTGTAAAAAAGACAAGAATAAAAGAGACGAAAACTCGAAAAAATTTAAATAAGATTCCATGCGAATAAAATGTTTTTTCTCTCGCGAATAAATGGGGTGTGTAGTTAAACTGCATAAGTTCCAGAAATTTTATTATTTTGCATAATTTTATTGTTTGTTCAATATAATTGTAATAATATACCTTATATCTGGATTTGAATCTTAAATGGACTCTTTAATAAAGAAGCAAATTGTAAACCATTTGTCAACGTAAATTTTTTATTTTTTTTAATTAAAAAAATTTTCTTAATCTGGCTATTTTATCAAAAAAACATAAGAATATTTATCGATCAAAGCTTGACAGAAAATTTTTTTAATTATCAAAAAATTTAATTTTTATTTTGTTTTTAACAGGTTTGTTCGAAATTTAAAACCTGAACGAATTTCGTTAGAAGTACTGCGAGGCAAGGGACAATTGAGAAATCTTGAGCTTAATGAAGAAGTTATTTCTGAACGCTTAGAATTTCCACCTTGGTTAGAAATTGTAAAGGCACGTTGTTCGAGGTATTTTTTAAATTTTTTTGGACATAATTTTTTGGGATTTCCCTTTCTGATTTATGGCTGGTATTTTCTTATTTCCATTTTTTATTCGGTTTTTCGCAATGATCAGAATTTATTATAAATAGAACTTATTCTTCCGGAATAACATGGATATTAAATGAAAAGAAAGTCCGAAAAAAAAATTTCTAAAATTTTAATTTTTCCTCAATTTTTAATTTAGTGTGACTGTTAAAATACCATGGACACAAATTAAATCTGCTTCAGTCCAATTGGTTTCGATTTTTTAATTAAAAAATTTTATTTTTTTATTTTTCAGTATGTTGAAGAACTACAGGTTTTCTCTTCACTTTTTAAAAATTAAAAAAAATTTTTTTAAAAAGGTTAGCATTCGACTAGTTACTTTAACTTCCCCAAATATTTCAAAAAAGACGAGCCCTATACAGTTTATCTTTAATTTTTAAAAATAAAAAAATTTTAAAAGTAATAAATATTATGATTTACCTGAGCGTGTATTGGAAAGTCTTTCTTTGTATGTACAATCTATTGCAATTTATTTTGAGATGGAGAGTGATTCTACAATAAATTTTGAAGGTTCAATAAAGGTAAAAAATTTTTTTTTAGTTTTTCCGGAAAACATTTCTTTTAAACATTTATTTTCTCCGGAAATTAAACACATATTTACAAGTTTTCTAGAAACATTTAAATGTGTTTTTAATAAATTCTGATTTTCCTCTAATGTTATTGTAAACATCCTCTTGTTTTTCGGAAAACTTTTAATTTTAATTAATGACTATTTTTTAAAGCTTTCCGATTTGGTGCTAGAAAGTCGTATGCCTAATTTTCATGAATGGCCGAATGTACAAATTCCAAAAATAAATATGACTAGTAAATATATTTTTCATTAAAATAATAATTATTTTTTTAATTTATAAAGGAATTCATGAACGAACTTTAGGTCAAGTACTTTTCTTTAAACATGTTAGTTGGAGAGTGTTAAAAAGCAAGCTAGTCACAATACGTCTGTGTGCAGAAAATGGACGTTGTCGAATTACCATAAAGAAAATACTTCCGGTAATTTTATTGAAATAAATATATTTTTGTTTTTCGGAAACTTTGTTTTTAATTATTATTCCCATGTTTTTCCGGAAGCATACATTTGTTCTTAGGAAATTCTGGTTTTCTGCTCATTTTCCAAAGCTGGTTGTTGCGTTTGTTTTCATGTTTTTCCGAAAATATTTGTGTTGTTTTTAATGAATTCTGATTTTTTCCGGAAAGCTTTATTTTTATTTAATATTTATTCTGATGTTTTCCGTAACATGTTTTCCGTTTTATTTCTATAGATTCTGATTTTACTGGGAAACTTTCTAATTTTCTTAGAAACATTTATTTTTATGTTGTTCCGGAAACGTTCTTATTTACAATAAATTCTGATTTTTAATTAAATCGAACAGATTGTTCTCTCATTGCTGGTCGAATGGAATTATTATTTGATGAGATACATTGTCCCGCATATATGGCACATTTGCGTTCTGCTATTGACTTTTACCAGCATATTATGGATCTTGCAAATTTATCTTCTAATATTTTACCAAAACAGGTAAGTGTTCATCAATTTGTGGTTTTTAAATTTTAATTAAAAACTGCAGGTTAAAATTTATTTTTTATAATTTTTTTAAAGTTTAAATTCAGGCGCACTTGGGATAAACCTGCTAATGATGAAAAGGAGAACCAGCCTGACGATCTTCAAATGTCAATTGAACCTGGAAATTCTGACGAGTGGGACTCTTGGTGGACTACAGACGGATAAATAGATTTTTTTACTGCATTCCATTCAGATATTAGGATTTTAAATACAGAGCTTTCCATACTATATTATAAATACTATTCCATATATACTCACGAAACAAAAAATTATTTTGTAAAATTTTGCTTTCTTCTTTAAAATAACTGTTCAAAATTTACTATATATCTTCTGCTTTCTTTAAATACTCTTGTTTATATTGACTTGCTTTTATATAATCTCCCCATTATTTTATGGCAATTACTATTTTGTATTTTTATTGGGTAAATTTTGGAAAAATAAATTTTGTGTGAATGTGTTTTTCAATTTTAACCAAAGTATTTAACATCTTTTAAATATTTCCACAAATCGAATTTGAACAGACATTCTTTGTTTTTTTCTTTTAATTATTTTTTAAATATTTTCTAGGATGAGTAACAGTTCTCTTTCTGCTCCATCAATTGGTACAAGCACTTCACCGCAATCTCGTTCTCTTGTTCGTCTTTTGATTGGAAATGTTTCTAAATTTTTGCCTGAAAAAACTTCAACAGACTTCACACATAAATGGACGGTTTAGATTTAAAAAGATTTTCTAATTATAAAAATATAATTAGGTTTATGTTCGAGCTGTGGGCCCTGAACAGTTTACTGACAGATCTTTTATTAGGAAGGTTGTTTTTCGTTTGCATGAAAGTTTTACAAATCCTGAGAGAGAAATATCGAATGTTCGTTTTTATTTTTATAATTTTTAAAATTTCCGTTTGGTGATTGAAAGGTATTTGTTTGCATTATGTGCCATATTAACTTTTCAACTTAACTGGATAAATTCAGAAAAGTGATATAGTTAATATGATATCTAGCTCGTTTAAAAAGTTCAGAGAGCTTACTGAATCGAATAAACTAACTCATTGTCAGCGTTTTTGCCGCAATAGAAAATGTAGACATGTCAAATTCATTTACACAAATTTCCATTATTTTTAAAATACTCCAGTTACCTTGAATAGTGTATAAAACACGTAACGATTAAAATATTTCAAATTCTGGATATTCTTCAAAATATATCATTTAATTTAAAAGTTCATAAAAAATAATTTAGCCTCCATTTGAAGTATCTGAATGCGGTTTTGGTTCATTTGATATGGTTATTACCATTTATTTTGCTGGTCAGAAAAAAAGTTACAAAATCAACTACTTCCTTGAACTTCTTTTAGGTTTAATAATTTATTTAATTTTCTCTAAAAAATTTTTAAGCAAAATATTTTTAGGAAGTGATAATAAGAATGAAGCCGAATACAAAATTGAAGTAATTAATCCAAGCCCCGAATTTGCATCTTTAGTACCAAAATATTGCCGGCCACAAATCAAACAAAAATTGCCTTCTCGGCCAGCACCTGCACTTTTTCCTTCTAATCCTGATAATTGTACAGGTTTAGAAATTTTTTTAATAGAATTTAAATTTTTTTACCGACTTATCTGAATTAAAAAATATTTTTACTTTGTTTTACAAATTAAAAAGCTAATTCTCAACATTTAATGTCGTTGAGAAAAATGTTTGGTTAGCCCTTTCGATTCTGATAGGAAGAATGTTCTAATGATTAAAATTTAGTTACAAAACAAGCAAAAAGTAGTACAAGTAAAGAGATTTCAACGACAAAATCTTCAAAAAGTAAAGACGAAAAAAAGGAACATAAACATCGATCTTCATCAAAAAATTCTCTAAAAATTTCAAAAAAGGATGAGGAAGTAATAAATGAAGAAAATTCTCCAATTAAACAATCAAAAAAGGAAGAAGTAAAAGAATTGGATGGAAAAGAAAAAAATATAATAATTGAAGGAAGTAACAAAAAGGTTATTTAAAATATTCGTTAGATGATTAAATTTTATTAAAAAGTCAGTAGTAGTACAAGTTTTAATAGAATTAAAATTTTTTATATAGAATTTAAATTAAAGAAGTATTCTTATTAGTTTACTCACTCATTTTATGATTTTGCAAAGAAAAACTAGTTTTAAATAAAATTATTTTAGAATAAGACCACTCCAATAACTGCCCCTAAAAAGAGAATACAAGCAAGTACTGATTGCGAGTCTGATTCTGCTATACGTGATCTTTTTGAAGCGGTTAAAATTTAAAAATTGTTTTTAAATTTCTAACAAAATTTTTTAAAGAATTTGCCATCAACTAGCAAAAATTCTTCCCAAAAGGAGGAAAAAACTAAAGAAATTATAGAAAAGAATATAGTTAAAACATCCAAGGATGGAGCTATTCCAAACTCTTCTGAAGATAAAAGAGAAAAAAATAAAAAAGAAAAAGTCAAAAAAGATAAAGAAGTAAAGAAAGAAGAGAAACAAAATAAAAATGAGAAAGAAAGGCATATTAATTCACCAAAGAAAATTTTAACTGAAAAAACCAAAGGAAATGGAGAAGAGGTTTTTTAGTTAATTTAAGAATATTTTTTTTTATTTAAAAATTAGGTGAAAAAATTAAAAATTGAGGATACAATTTTATCTAAAAGAGATAAAGAAGAGAAAAAGTCTTCGAAAGATGAAAAGAAAAATGAGGCAAATGAAGAAAAGGAAAAGAAGAAAGAAAATAAAAACGAGAAAATTAAAGTAAAAATTTCTGAAATTGATCATAAAATAAATGAAAAAATAAACATCAGTAAACAACAATCCATTAAAAAGGATAAAAAACAAAAAAATAATAATAATATTGAAGTGGCTAATGAAAAGGGAGAAGAATTATTGAAGGAAAAGAAGGAAGAAATAAATAAGGAAAAGGAATTGAAGAGAAAGAAGAAGGATGAATTGAAGAATGATAAGGAAGAGGTTTTTATTAAATTATTTTAAATAAAATTTTAACAAAAATTTAAAGAACTCAGAAAAACGAATTAAAACAGAAAAGAAGAAAAAAGACAAAGAAAATGATAAAAAGAAGGAAGAAAAATTAGATGATGTTGATTCATTCAAAATTAATAAAATATCTGAGAAGAAAACAAATACTGAAAATTTTGTAAAAAAACAAAGTGATGAAATTGGAGGAATAGAAGAAATTAAAAAATCTGAAAGTGAAAAGCTGAACTCTAGCAAAGATAAATTAACTATAGAAGAACCTAAAAGGCAAATATTGTCTCCAAAATTGGTAAAAATTAAACAAACTGCAAAACAAACACCTCCTACAGCAACTGAGAAAATACAAGAAAGAGCTATTTCGCCTGGGTAATTTTTAATATTTTTTAAGTTGTGGATATAAAATTTGTGACAGAAAACGATTGCTTAGCAGGTTTTTATTTTACTTGGATTTTTTGAATATTCTAGATTTTAAGTTTAAATTTCTAGTTCTAAATTTATTTTTAGTTGTAAAAACTAATGTTACCGTTTCTGTAAAAAATCTTCGGATATCCGGAACCGAAAAATCCTCTGTTCTTCGGTTTAGTTCCGTACCGACAATCCTAGTAAAGGACATGTCTAGATAATCTGTTGGATTTTAAAAAGAATTAGTCTAATGAGATATAATTTAACTTTTTTATTTTAATATCAGTATTTCTTCATTATTGGAAGTTAAAAAAAGAAAAAGCGATAACACTCTTGAGGACTCCACAAAAATAGAAAAGAAGAAAGTTATTGAAAATAAAAGAAAATATCTCTCATCATCTTCTTCAAGTTCTCCAATTAGACCACCAAAAATGGCAAAAGATGGAAATTTTAAAATAAATGAACCAACAAAAATTAAATCTTTTGAACAAATAAAAAGAGAAATTAGAAAAGAAAAAACACCTTCCCCTAAAACTTCTACTTCTTTTGTTGAAGAAACGCCTGTCAAAATTGAAAGTCAAGAGAATGATGAAGATAATATATTTCCTGTTTCTTCCTCTCAACAAACTGATATTGTTAATAAAATTGAGGAATTCAATGAAGATAATTTGTTTGTTTTATTTTTTAAAGAATTGGCACTATCTGAAATGAGGTGCCCCTTCATATTTTTCTTTCCTTCCCTGAAGTAACTAGAAAGGGCCAATTTTCTTTACTGTTAGTATTAACAATAATAAATAGTGTTACGTACTCATCCGGACCTAGTGGGAATAGGTCCCGAACCCAGAAATACGAATTCGCTTCATAAGAGCAGCAACAATGCAAAAAGAACTAGTAATCTTTTTCAAAAAGGGTTTATTATCTATTTTACTAATAGTTACTGAATGTACGGTCAAAGAATTTATGTAAGGAAGGTCTTAAAAACTCGAAATTCTCACCAAATTTTTCGTATTCTAAAATTTTAGGTTAACAAAGAAATCAAATTTTTACAAAGAATTTTTCTTTATTTTGAAATTTTTATCATTTTTTTAACTACTTTTTAGTGTCCCCATTAATCGAATTGATATTTTACGTCGAAAACTTGATTCACTACAAGAACAAAATGCTTTTGGGGATGAAAATATTGAAGGAGGAGAGGTAGAGGAATTACTTTTTAAATGTTGTGAATTATTATTGGAACAAAAAACTGAAGGAATTTTATTAAATATTGAAGAAAAAAATGTTAATTTTGATTTTGAAAAGATTCCAGAAACAACTTTAAATGATTTGGAAAATTTATTGGTTGGGGTAGCTGTTTAGATTTACGGGTTTTACAATTAAAAATTTAAAATTCAAATATTTTTCTTTTATTTAATTTGGAGTAAAAGATTTTTAAAAAATTGGGATTATTTTTAAATTAATTTTATTTCTTTAATTTTTTACCTAATATTAAATATTCTACCATAATTGGATTACAGAAAAAACAATTTTTGTAAGAGTTTATTTGTGTGAGAATTTACAAAAGTTTAAGGCAACAAAAATAAACAGTGGCGCATCTACTCTATCTTTTACCTAATTTTACAAATCTTTTTTGGGGGGATTTTTTTTGTAAAATATCTAAATATCTTTTCTCTCTCTCTCTCTTCATTTATTAAATTATTTTTATTTTTTTGGTATTAATGACCTTTGTTTTTCTTTTTGCGCGCCCAAAATAAATTTTTCTCGCCATTGCAACGGCCAGCGGCTGTCATTTTTTGGAAGGGCGCGGCAAGGGACGACCCAATTTTATGGAAAAGTATATTTTTCTTTTGTCAATTCTTGAGTTCTTTTCTCCTTTTCCCCTATTTCACACGTAAATCCCAATAAAAGTTCTCGTGGAAAATACCTTTTCCACCATTATCTCGTGGAAAATACCTTTTTTATGGCTTTTGAAATTAATAAAATATTTTTGTTGTTTTTATTTGTTTATTGTTCAATTTCTGTTGAAAATGAAATGAGGGAAGGTTTGGAAAATATTTTGAAGTTTAAAAATAAATAAATTGTTAACAAAAAAATAGATTCAACACCTCTTTTGTGGATTTTTGATGATAAAGGGTTATTACGAAAAGATTCTGTTATTGGTACACCAATACAATTTGATGGGCCAATTAAAGTTAATCCTTCTTTAAAGGAACAAGTAAATAAATAAAAAAAAATTTTTTAAATTAATTCCATCTTTTAAAAGAATCAACATCAATTAATTAATGTTTTTGTTTATGAACCATTTTTACTTCGAAAATATTTTAATATTTCCCCTCCGTCACCTCTTCGGGCTGGACAGTCTTTTAAATTAATTCTTGCCCAACAATTAAAACAATATATGGATGTTGATTATTTAAATATAACTTTACAAGCACAATTAATTGAAAATAATAATCAAGTAAGTGAGGGGAAGGAAGAGTTTTTAAATAAATTAATTTTTTTAAAGACTTCACAACTTCGAGTAGAACAAAGAGAATTACAAATTAAATTAATTGGGGATGAAAATAATAATGAAGAAGAACAAAAAGAGAATAATATTTTAATTGCTAAAAAGGATTGCAATAAAATTAAAGTAAATTAAGAAATTAATTTTTAATTTTAATTACAATTTAGTTAATTAATATTCCCCAAAATATTTTAAAAAATACTTCTTCAATTAAACTTTTTGGATTAATGGCTGAAAAGTAAAAATTTAAATTTAATTTTTTTTAATTAAATTAATTTTTTAGTTTTTCAATTTTCCAAAAAAATACTTCAGAATTAATTATTTCTTTTAAAAATAATTCTTTTGAATGTTTACCTTTTAATTTAAATAATAATATTCAATTATTTATTGAAAATGAGGGAGATTTTGGTATTTCAAAACAAAATATTTTTAAAATAATTGAAGAAGAAGAAGGAGGAAAGGAGGAGAAAGAAAGGTAAATAAATATCTAAATTTTAATTAATTTTTAAAAAATTTAAAGTTTAAATTATTCTTTTATTAAAAAACAATTTAATATCCAAATAACTTTTTCAAAACAACCACTACCAACAATTTCCCCTCCAACAACAATTTTAATTTCTTTTATTCACCCAATAATTGAAAATAAAATAAATTTATTTGAATTTTTTATTGAAGAAAATGAAAAAAATAAAAATTTAAAAAATTTTTTGGAAATAAATAGAAGGAGTGGGGCTGTAATTTTTAAGGTAAAAATTTTGGAGGAATTAAAAGAGAGAGAAATTAAATTAATTTTTAAAAGGATTTAAATGTTGGGATTGAAGAATTGGGAAAGAATGAAGAAGAAGGAATTATTGAATTTAATGTTATTTTAAAGAGTATTTCTTCTTCAATTATTTATGATAAAGCTTTAATTATATTAAAATTAAAAGAAGGAGGAAAAGAAGAAGAAGGAGAGAATAATAATAAAAATGAAATATTTTATTTTTTTGAAAGGGTATTTTTTAAATAAATTAATTAAATATTTAATTTCTTTAAAGCCAATCTATGCATTTGCTGTTGATCCTTTTAATATAAATAATTATTTTAAAGGAAGAAAACTTTTAATTGGCCATTTAAATTATCTAAATAAAACAAAAATTAAAGAAAATAAAAATACAAATAATTATTTAAAACCTAAATTTGTACTTTCTGAAGGAGGGGAAGGATTTTTTAATTTTGAAAGAGAAGAAGGAGGAGAAGGGCGAAATTCTTCTTCTGGAATTTTAATATATAATGGACCTATTGGACAGTTTAATAGAAATTATACTTTAAAGGTATTTTGGAGAATATTTTTTGAAAAATAAATGGAAGGTAATATGTAGATTTAAGTAAATTTTCGAGAGAAAATATTAGAAATTTTATTTTCTAACAAATTAAATTTATAGTTGGGAAAGGCTCCGAAGTCGGAGCTTAATTATGAAAATAACCGGAGCCAAGGACGTGATTACCCAGATGGGATGACCATGAGGCACAAAATGCGGAAAAGTAAAATTCGGAATTTTACGAAAGACGGAAGCGGAAGAAAGCCTATCTATACCCGATACATAACTAATAATTTATAAAATAATTTTTAAATAAAAATGTTTTTTAAAGGTCCTTTTACTTTCTGATCACTTTATCGACTCCGCATTAATTCATGTTTTAATACCTGGAATCGGCTCTTCTTCCCCAACATTTCAAATGCCTTTTCAAAGAATTATTGTCCATAAATATGGAAAAGACAACGGAAATGATGAAATAATGACAGAAAATAATAATTTATTTACATTATCTGCAGAAGATTCAGATCCAGATGCTCGTTTAATTTATGAATTGGGAGGGGCTGAATGTCAGACAATTTCTGGTATTTTAATGAAGGAAGAAGAGGAATGTCTTGAATTATTTTCTTTATCCCCAAATGGAACTACTGGCCAATGGATACTTTCTTTGGTTGAAAAAGAAGAAAATCAAAATAAAGAAAAAGTTTAAAAATTAATTTTAAAATAAAAAAAAATAATTTTAGATTGAATTAGAAAATAATTTAGGAGAGGCATTATTAAATATTTCTGTGAGGGATGAAGCACATCCTTTGGAATCTAGTGGTTCTAGTAAGTTTTTTTTGTTATTATTAGAGAGTTCATGGTTATTTGAAGATCCTTAGATATCCATGACTGGACAAAGAACTTAACGAAAAAATTTCTGGGGTTCCGAACCGACAATCTTAAAATATTAAATTATTTGGTTTTTTGAATACTAAAAACCTCTCTTTTGTGCTTTTGTTTAGCAAAAATTTAAATAAAAAAAAAACAAAATTTACCTATTTATTTAATTTAAGCACTTGTTTTACTTAAATTTATTCAACAAAATGAAAATCAAATTATCGATGAATATATTAATTTAAATAATAATAATTTAACAATTAAAAAAGAAGAATATTTTCCTCCAATTTTATTAAAAATAAAAGATTCAACTCCAATTAATTCTGTTATTTATTCTTTTGGAATTAACAATAATAAACAAAAATTATTTTATTTTTTATCTGGATTAAAAAATAAATATTTTTTTATTGACAAAGAAAATGGTTTTTAAATAAATTAATTTTTAAAATTAAATTAATTTTTAAAATTAAATTAATTTTAGCAATTTTGTCTGTTGTCTTCCCTCTTAAAAATATTGCAAATTCTTTTCAAAATTTAACTATCCAAATATTTAATTCTTTAAATTCAACTTTATATACAAAAATACCTTTTTCAATTCAAATAATTTCAGAAGAAAAAGAAAAAGATTTTTTAAATAAAGAAAATAATAATTATTTTTCAAATGAAGAAGAAAATTTAAATAAATTTGGAAATTTAACAAAAAAATTATTTTTAATTAAAAAAGAAAAAGAAAAAAATGAATTTATTGAATTACCTCTAAATTGGGAAAATGTAAATTTTAATTTAAAAAATTATTTTAATTTTTAATTTTTAAAGACTTCAATTTCTTTTGATTATTTATATCAAACAATAATTAATAGCACCACAACAACTTCCAACAATAAATTAATTCAAAATAATATTATTCCTTCCTTATTTTTTATTCAAACTGAAAATACTGATAAGAATACATCTACAATATTTCCCGTAATTAAAAATAATTTAAGAGAAAGAGAGGGGAGGGGAGGGAATGTTTTGTGATTTCTTTCACAAAAATGTTTTATGAAGGAATGTCCAAATTTTGTAGAAAAAAGACTTATTTTTAAGTATTTTCTAAAGTAAATACTTTTAAAATTGTGCGGAAAATTTAGTTTATTGGATTTGCAAAAATTTTTGGATCCTCCAAAATCAAATCCCCTTTAAAAAATTAATTTTTAATTTTTTTAGTTTACATTTCCTTCAAATTTTGAAAATAAATTTAATTTAAATACCAACATTTCAACAACAACAAATACAACTCCAATACCAAATATCCCAATAATTCCATTACCTGAAAATTCTCCTATTGGAACTTATATTTTTTCTATAGATTTTAATTCCCCTCCTTCAAAACCTTTTATTAAATCTTTGTTTAATTCTTCAATATCTTTTGGGTAATTTTTAATTTTAATTAATTATTTAATTAATTTATTTTTAAAAGAATTGAACGTCGAACAATAAATTCTTTAGTTATCCGAACAAATCAGTCATTATTATTAAAAGAAAATCAAAATAAAGAAGAAGAATTCCTTTTTCCTCTAAATTTTGCTTTAATTTCAATTTTTGAAAACAAAGAAATTTTATTATATAAATTTTCTATTCAAATAATTTCAATTTTTAATTGCCAACCTTTTTTAAATGAAAGTCAACAATTATATTTTAATTTAAATGAACAAGTTAATTTTAATTTACATTAATTATAAAGAAAGAGTTTAGCAAAAGCTTAGCCACCGGGGCATTGACTAATGCTTTCTCTTTTTCCTTTTTAGATCGTTTAACTCCTGCCTAAGCGTTTTAAATGCTCTAGGTGATCCTTACTGTTATGTACGAGACTTGTATGTCTTCGTACTAACAAGAATAACAACAAGATAAGACAGACTAACAAACTGTGCTTTATCTACAAGACTAAATAAATAATAGCGAAGGTGGCAAAAGGCAAAAATGATGAAGAACAAGCGGCGCCGGTCGACCCAGACTGATCTCTAACGACTCCTTTTATACTAGACCCACACATACCTAACACTTACAATAATTAGAAATTGACCGAGATGGGATTTCGAGTAAAAAATATCGAGTAAAAAAATATCTTCAGATTATTTAGATATTCTTGGTAGATTAATAAAATTTAATTTTTAATAATTATTTAATTATTTAGCAATTAATTTCTTCTTCCCAACAATTAATTCCAATTACTTCAATTTCTGCAAATATAAATTCTAAAGCTAAAGGATGTCAACAAATTAATTATTATTTAGAAAATAAAAAAGAAGAAAATATTTTAATTAATTTAAATAACCAAACTGGATTAATTTCAATTTCTTTATTAAATAATTTAACAGAAAATAATAAACAAATTTTTGTAAATTATTTTTAAATAAAATTTAATTTTTAAAATTATTTTTAGTTAATTTGTTGGGCACAAAGTGGAATATTTATTTCTTCAAAAATTCTTTTAATTATTCAAATAAATAAAAATAGAATAATTAAAAATAATTTAAAAATTCCAAATAATGGAGGAATTTCTCCTTTAATTTTACAAATAAATGAAGGAATTAAAAAAGGAAGTTTATTGACAACAATTAAAAATAATGGAAATAATAATTATTTTATTAAAGACGAAGAAGAGAATAACAAAAAATTAATTGAAATTAATAAAAATAATGGAGAAGTAAGGAAGGGGGAAATAATTAATAATTATTTAATTACCCTTCCCCCATCTGTTCTAGAGAATTAAAGATTTATTGAAAATCCCAAAACAGAAATTCCGACAATATTTCATTTAAATTCTCTCTTATTTACATATTTTCCTTTCTTTTATAAAAAATTTCATAAAAATTAATTTGACAGATCAGAACTTTACGTGAAATTGATTTTGAAGAATTTGGAGAGGAAAATTTACCTTTACGGTTTTCAATATTTAATGAAAATAATTTGGATGGAGAGGAAAGGAGGAATGATGGAAATTTAGAATTATTAATTAATATAAATAATTTGTTTGTTTCTTTTCATTTAAAAATTAAAATTTAATTTTCTTTTAAATTTAGAAATGATAATAATCCAATATTTGAAAGAAAATATTTTAGTTTTGTGTTAGAAAGGGATGTTGTTTATGTTGGTTATATTATTGGACAAGTAAATGCTTTTGATAAAGAAATAAATGGTAAGGGAAAGGGAAGGGGGAATAAATAATTTTTAAATTTAGATCAAATAATTTATTCATTAATTTCTTGTAATTACTCATTTTCTCGTTTATCTCGTCAAATAAACCCTCCAAATAAAATATTTTCTTTGGATTCTCAAAATGGAATTATTTCTTTAAATTCCCCAGTGGAAGATTTTACACCTGGAAGTTTATTTACTTTGGAATTGTCGGCAGAGAATTTGGATGGGAGAAAAGCTGATTTTAATTCCTTTGTTTATGTAAATAATTTAATTTAAATAATTGTTGGGAAAGGAATGAAGGGGATTTTTGAAGAAAGTAAATATTCTTTTTTTAATTTAATTTTTTTTAAAGATTTGGATAGTTGAAAGTACAGATATTGTTTCAATTTTGGTTGATAAAAGTCCTGTAGAATTAAATAATTTAAAAGTTTTGGAATATTTAAAGTATAATTTTTTTTTAAAGAATTAATTAATTTTTTAATCTTAATTTTTCAAAAAAGATTATTAAACGAAGCAATTTCTCCTTTAAATTTACTTTTACAAGAAATTCGTTATAAACCGGTAACAGATTTGGATGGAATACCTGCTAGAAAATCAGCACTTTTACAAACAATATTCTTTAATGGAACTAAATTAATTAATTATTTTGAAATTGAAAAAATTGTCAAAGATTTGGATATTGAGGGATTAATTGGCTTTGAAAGGGTGAGAAATTATTTAAAAATCAAAGGGAATGAATATTTATGTAGCTAGTAGAATAGTTGGCTGGACCGGGGTGAGTTCTCGAATAAGAATCTTATCTAAATCGAGATTTTTCGAGCTATTTCGTACAATTCTCGTACGACAATCCCAGTCCGATTAATTGTGTTTGAAATACTTCTAGACGCCTCAAGTAAATTATTTGGCTGCCTTTTTTTTGATTTTTTAAATTAACTATTTAATTATTAAATGTTAATTTAGAATTTATTACTTCCCTCCTCCTCTTCTTCTTCAACTTTAAATCAACAATTAACAACAACAACTTCTTCTTCTACAAATTCTTCTCAATTATTATTACCCCTTTCATTTATTTTTCTTTTTTTACTTTCAATAATTATTTCTGTTTTATTTGTTTTAATTTGTCAACGTAAAAGGCAACAAAAAATTAAAAAACAAATTGAAGAATTAAATTTAAATAGAAAAAATAATAATTTTTCTTCTTCTTCCCAATCAGATAATTTTTGTGATATTTTATGTACTAGACAACAACCTTTCCCTCCTCCCCCTCCTTTACATCATTTTATATTATCACCACCACCTCCCCCTCCTCCACCGCCAACACATTCTTTTGGAATTGTTGATTTATGGTAATTATTTTTTAACTAATTTTTTGGACATATCCTCGTTAATTTTATTTTTAGGCGTCCTTCTCTTCCCCCACCACCAACACCTTTAATTGTTCAATTATCCTCTTCTATTAAAGCAACTTCTGAAAGTCAATATTCACAAAATAATTCTGATTATTATACTGTACAAGAAATGAAAATTGCTCTTTAAATATTTTTATTTATTAATTTTTAATTGTTATATTTAAATATATATAAATTATTTTAATTAATTTTAATTTATTTCTTCCTTTCTTTTTTTAAAGTGCTTTTCTTGCGCGAGCTCTCAAACGTGCAAAGACTTCCTTTAAATTAAAAAAATATTTACTTTCCTTTTTTCTCTTAACCTGATCAGATGCAAATTGTTTACTAAAAGGTTCATCAAATTTACACCCAATAGTCCAAGTCCCGGTAGAATTTAAACAATTTGCTGATCTCCATATATACCTTTTATTTAAAAATAATTATTTAAAATTCTTTTCTTTTAATTTACCAATCATTTTCTCGTTTTTCCAATTGATAAGTATAATAATTAAAACAGGCACGATGGCCGTGATTAAAAGAAGCGTGGAATACAGTATGGGCTTTGGGGCAAACTAAATCACAATAAACACGTTCCTCATCTCCATGTTGTTCCTTTTATTTTAACATCCTTTTAAATAATTAAAAAAACAAGCTTACAGTAAAACAGCCATCCCCCTCGGGTGCAGGCCTTCCGGGACTTTCAGTTTCTGTATCTTTTATTATCATATGACAACGGGCACGTTCCTTTCCAGCTTTTAATTGGCCATCAGGGGTTGCACATTTTAATTGGCGATATTCTATATTTAAATATAAATATTTTTTTGTTAATTATTTAACAAAAACAAACGTGGATGTCCACAACAGAGTTGTAATAAAATAAATAAAAATAAAAATTTAGATTCTTTGGACAACATTATTTTGTGTATATTTTTATTTAATTAACTAACGTTTTATCTTATTTGATCTCCTTATATACTCCCCCCTTTATATACTCCCTCCCTCCCTCCCTCCTTCCCTCCCTCCCCGCTTTCAAAAATATCTCGTTTAATTAAAAAATGTTTGTTAATAATTGCTTTAGGCAATGATTTAAATATAAAGAGGATAGAATATAAATAAATAATTACATAATAAATATATATATGTCAGTCAAATCTCTTTGAAGCAGAACAAGAAAAAGATTATAAAAAATAAAATAAAAACAGGATTTCTCGATATTAAAACCAAAAAAGACTTTTTTTATTACAAAATATTTTTTGTAAAAATATTAGTAATAATTTATTAAAAAATCAGGATTATTAAAAATAAATAAAAAACAAATAAAGCTTCTTAATTGGCTCTAATTAACTTACAATAAATTTAGAAAAAATTATTTTTTATTATTTTAAAAGGATTATTATTAAAAATACAAAAAATCTTCTTATTTTTTTGATTTTTCTAATTCTTTTTATTTGGAAATACATATAAGTAAAAACCCTTTGCCAGACAAATTTTTTTATATTTTACTAAGTTTTTCAATTTATTGTATTCAAAAATTTATTTATTTTTTATTGCCAATTTTCCAGTAAATTAATAATTTATTTAAATTAATTCTCTTTTAAATTTTCCTAAAAAATATTTAATTTTTAATTAATCACAAGTTTTTTATACATAGCTAATAAATAATTATTTTAGATAAAAATTTCATCATCGAATTGCTCATCATCATTTTTTGTTTACCTTTAAATAAATAAATATATTTATTTATAGTTTTCAAATAAAATTGGTCACCAACCACTCCCCTTTTTTGATTTTATTTTTATTTAAAATATTTAATTTTAAATAAATCAATAAAATTTTCTTCAAATTTACTATTTGACCATTCAATTTAGTAAGGAATTTTTTTTCAAATATTTTTAAATAAAAGTAGATTTATATTGTAAACAACAAATTCAGGTTTTTTTATTTAAACAATTCCTTCAAAAAAATATTTATTTGGCAATACTTTTATTTTTGTTTTTAATTTCTTTTTTTTTTGATTGCCAAATAAATTAATTGATTTTAGTGAAAATATTGATAAAAAAAATTTTTTTTTAATTTTCTTTTTTTACTTCATAAATAAAATATTTATTTTTATATTATTCTAAGAAACATTTTTTTTAATTTTTATTTTACCTTTTTTTCTTTTTTCTCTAACAAAGCCAACCTACCTACAATTTTTTAAAAGTTATTTGAACATAAAATATTTATTTATCTCCATAGTAGCATTTATTTATTTATTTTATTTCATTAAAATAAAATTATATTTTCTCATTAAAAATGCAAAGAATTCTTTTTTTTAAAGAAAAGTTTAGTTTTAAAAAATGGACAACAATAATGGAAGAATGACGGGAATTATTGTTGAGGGAGAAAATAATGTTGTTGGGGATAATAGACAGAATTATTCTCCTCCAAGTGCTCGAAAGCCTCGAATAACTGAAGAAGCTGCTGAAGCTGAACCTTATGGGTGAGAAATATTTGTGATAAATTTTTATCAAGATAATCGGTAGGGGGATTATTGAAATTTTTTTAAATTTTTTTAACTAAATTTTGGGCAGAAATGATTAAATTTAAATTTATTTAAATTTTCCAGACTTTGTGCACAAATTTTAATTATAATTTCTTATATATTTACAATAATTACTTTCCCAATTTCTGTGTTTATGTGTATTAAGGCAAGTTTATTCTTTAAAAAAATTAAAATAAAAATTATTTTAATTAAAGATTGTCAACCAATATGAACGTGCAGTTATTTTTCGTTTAGGCCAATTAAGAAAAGGAGGGGCGAGAGGGCCTGGTTTATTTTTTGTAATTCCTTGTATTGATGAATATAGAAAAGTTGATTTACGTGTTGTGTCATTCCAAGTGCCTCCACAAGAATTACTTTCAAAAGATTCTGTGACTGCAAATGTTGATGCTGTTAGTTGATAATTAAAGAAATTTTAACTATTTTTATTTAAAAAAAGGTTGTCTATTTTCGTGTTTCTAATGCAACAGTTTCAATTGTTAATGTTGAAGATGCAAAAGCCTCAACAAAATTATTAGCTATGACAACTCTTAGAAATGTACTTGGAACTAAAACTTTGAGTGAAATGCTTTCTGACCGTGACCATATTTCCCATCAAATGCAGGTAGAAAATAAAAATAATTTTGTTTCTTTTTATTTTTTAAGGAAGTTCTTGACGAGGCAACAGAACATTGGGGTGTTAAAGTAGAAAGAGTTGAAGTTAAAGATGTTCGTCTTCCTCGTGAAATGCAGCGAGCGATGGCCGCTGAGGCAGAGGCTCAACGTGAAGCGAGGGCTAAAGTAAAAATTATTTTTAAATATTTAATAATAAAAGGGATATAAACACTTTAAATGGTCAATAAAATATGAAGAATTTTAATTTAATCTAATTTTTACTTTAAATAGATAATTGCTGCTGAAGGCGAACAAAAAGCTTCTCGTGCATTGCGTGATGCTGCTCTAACAATTTCTGACACTCCAACAGCTCTCCAATTACGTTATTTACAAACTTTGGGGACAATTAGTGCTGAACATAATTCTACAATTGTTTTCCCGTAAATTAAAAGAGCTCCCTTTTTAAATGTCTTTTTTTAAAGTTTCCCAGTTGATTTAATGTCAATGTTTGTCCAAAATCATTTTGGGAATAACTCTAATCAACAAAGTCATTCATCACAAACTGCCCAACATGTAAATTTAAATAAATAATTATTTTCTTTAATTAAAAATAAAGGTAAACAATTTTTGTGGAGATTTGGGATTGGAAAAGAAAAGTGAACACCCAGCATTTGTACCTGATTAAGTACTTAAAAATAAAAAAAAGTATTAAATAAATAAAATTTATTTTTTAAAGTTAACAATGCCTGAGACAGCATAAAAGAATTAAAAGAATTTTTAAAGAAATAAACACACATTTACATATATTTTTGATTAAAAAAATATTTTTATTTTTTAAAATAACCAAAACAAATTTATATTTTTTGGATAAATTTTTTACTTTTTGTTAGAAACTGCAAAAGCTTTTAAAAATTAAGATAAGCTTTAACCAAAATATTTATTCTATATACGAAAGAAATTTCTTACAAAAACATACAAATTATATATATTTACATTTTGTTTTAATACATACATAATTATTCCTTTATTAGGTCCTATTTATTGGGACACGCCCAAGTAGGCGCGCGGCCAAGTAGGCGCAAAGCCATAACTACCTGAAAATTTTATGGACCTTAGCAATTTTGGTACCAATCTCTTTAGCTCGATGAGAGGAATCGTTTAATACCAAATTTGATAAGATTCGGAAAGTTGAAGCAAGTTATGACTTTGCGCCTACTTGGGCCGTACCCCTATTTATTTTTTACTTCCTACTTACTTATTTCCTCTCTTTTACTACTTTTTCTTCCCTGTTGATGATTGCTTCTTCTTAGGCTTTTCCTTCTTCTCTCTTGGACTACTTTTTTTGAAGTATTGTTCAACAGCTTTACTTTTTTCTTGTTCATTATTTTTGTCTTTTTCAGATTTATCTTCTTTTGTCGTTTCTTCCTTTGTTTTTTCCTTTTCACTTTCTTTGGTTTTTTGTTTGACTGTACTTTCCGAAGATTTTTGAACAGAGTGTTTACCAAAAACTGACATAAAGTCAACCGGAAAACTTTAAAAAAAAATTTTTTAAAAGAATTTTTCAAAAAAATTTTACGGAAAAACAATTGTAGAATTATTGTCAGCACTAATTTCTCCCAAAGTTTGAAGATATCGCAATTGTAGAGCTGTTGGAGTATCAGAAATTGCAAGAGCAGCAGCACGCAAAGCACTAGAGGCTTTTTGTTCGCCTTCAGCAGCAATTATCTATTTAAAAATATTTTTTCTTTCAAAAATCTCTTCTTTTCTTTCCCTTACTTTAGCTTTAGCCTCGCGTGTGGCTTCTGCTTCAGCAGCCATAGCCCTTTGCATTGTCCCAGGAAGTCTAACATCTTTAACTTCAACTCGTTCCACCTGAACTCCCCAATCATTTGTAGCTTCATCTAATGATCTCTAAAATTTTTTGTAGAGATTTACACAAATATATTGATATATTTACCTGCATTTCTTGTGAAATATGGTCACGATCAGAGAGCATTTCACTCAAGGTTTTAGTTCCCAAAATATTTCGAAGAGTAGTCATAGCCAACAATCTTGTAGAAGCTTCAGCATTCTCCACATTAACAACAGAGATTGTGGCATCCGAAATACGGAAATAGATTACCTTTTTAAAATAAATTAATTAACTCCTCTAAACAAATAACAACTACTAACAGCATCAACACTCGCCGTTACAGAATCCTTTGAGAGCAATTCTTGAGGAGGAACGGAGTATGAAACAAGACGCAAATCAACCTTTTGGTATTCATCAATGCAAGGAATTACAAGAAAAAGACCTTAAAATTAAAGAAAGGACTTTTTTTAGAGAATCAACAGACAAACCCGGCCCTTTAGCCCCTCCCTTTCTCAATCTCCCAAGACGGAAAATAACTGCACGTTCATATTGGTTGACAATCTTGATACAAAAAAAGATAGAGATTGGGAATGTTAAGATCAACAAGAAGACAGCAAAGCAAACCAAAAGATTGGCACACGCCCTTAAAAATAAATTGACAAAAATTTATCTTTTAAATTTAAAAATACCCAGGAGGCTCAGCATCTTTTGCAGAAATAACTTGTGAACGCCTAACTGGACGGATATTGGAAGAAGCCAAAGAAGGACTGCTGATATAACCTGACATCCTTTGTTGATCTTCTTTGAGAAGACAAAATGAACACAAAAATCTCTCTCATTGAGAGAAATATTAACTGTTTATATAGTAGAAAATAGTTGATTTTATACATAAATAATGTTGATTAAATTAAAAATTTTGAATTTAAAAATTAGTAATTAAAAAATTTTTAAAAATATTATGTCTAAAAAAATTAATTTATTTAAAATCAAAAATGAAAAAAAGATGCCCAGTGCAGGAATCGAACCTGCGTCGTCGCGGCCACAACGCGAAGTACTAACCACTATACTAACTGGGCCGAAAGCTTTCCTTCTTAAATAAATATTTGATACATAGAGTTATTCTTTCACAATTGTATTTTCACTCATAACTGTTTTTTTTGTTTTTTTATTTTTTAAATGCTGATTTATTTTAATCTAAAAGCATTTACTATTATAAAATACCCAAATAATAAATACTTTATCATATTTTTAATTATCACAAAAATATTTTTACCAGTTAAAAAGCAGATAAAAATTCTACAAAAATATTATCAAAGGGATAATTTACACAGTCTACCTATATAATTTTGTCTATTAATTAATATCTTTATCCGCTTTAACTTAAAATATTTTTGAAAATTATTTTTGGCTTCTTTCTTCATTATCCAATTCTTCTTCTTCTATCATCATTTGTTTTCTTTCATCAACATGCCCTCCATCAACACTTGAAGTTTTTAAACTAAAATATTAATTTAAATAATTATTTTAATTATTTCCTTTACTTTTTTGTTGATTTTCTTCCCCCAGATCTCAAAACTGTTGGCATACTTATTTTTCTACTTCTTTTTTCCCTTTCTTCCAATTCTTTCATTGCCCCTTCTAATTCATCTGTTCGAATTAATTGCATTTCTTTTGCCGTTATTTGAAAATCAGCCAAACTTCCTTTTGGAATTATATCCTTTTTTAAATTAAAAGATTTTTTGTTTTTATATTTGTTTGTTTATTTACTTGTATTTTAAATGAAGCTCTAGTATGTGGTAATAATACAGTCATTTCATCAGTTATTTTAGAAGGTAATTGATCAGCTAATTCAGAAGCCATCATATAAGCAATATAAGTATTTCGATCAAGTACATAATTTAATTCTTTAAAAATATATTTTTTAAAAATCATTTTATTTCTAAAAACAAACCAAAATCGTCATCATCCTCTAAAAAAATATTTAAAATATTCAAACATTTTCTAAAAAACCTCCAAATGGATTCATCAAAAACTGTCCAACTTTCAACCACCCAATATAAAAAAGCATTTGGAATGTTGTAAATATTGGAAATAAAATAGTTATTTCTTGTTCCATAGATTTTGAATCTAATTTTGGTTGTCTTCCAATTAAACAAATAAAAAAATAACCATAAGTAGCTATTGCAACAACCTTTTATTTATTTTTAAATTTTCATATTTTTATAATTATATCATTAATTTTCAAATCTTTTTTTATTTATGAATAAAAAAGGAATAAAAAATTATTGGATTTTTCTAAAGGTACTTTTTTTTTCTCCCTCCTGTTTTTGAGTAATTTAAAAAATTAAACTCAAAAATCTAAAAAAATGTATAGTTAGATAGGGTTTCCAAAAACGAAGTACCGAAATAAGTATTAAGAAACGGGTCTTTCACTAAACCATTCTTGATCTTCTCTCCCTCTCTTCATATCCCCCCTATTAATTAATTAAAACAATCAATTACTTGTGTATAAACTAAGGGTACTTTAACCCAATCATAAACATATAACATAGCAAAACCATCACGAAATTTATATAATTGATCTACCAACATCTGCATTTGGACAGTATCTATTCTCCGTTCCCGTAATTGTTGTTTTAATAAATTTAAAATCCAAAGAAGAGGGACAAACCATTTACCATGAGGGGCATTAACAGACATATATAAATCATATTCCTTTAAAATTATTTATTTTCTAAATTAATTTATTTTTTCCCCTCCATACATACTTCTTCAGTCATTAATTTACTTTCAACTAAATGTCTTTCTGTTGGAAATCTTTTTAATGTTCTAACAGAAATTCCAGTCCAAGCAATTGCTGATTGCAAAGATGACCATCTAGCAATTGTTTTTCTTACTTCTAAATTTTCTTTCCCCGGTAAACAAGTCGAGACTGTCTTCAAGTTTTTGTTAAAAAAATCTTTTTTTTTAAATTTTTTTTTCAAAAACCATCATTAATTTGTCTGGCCAACTAATCCAATTAAATTGTTCCCACCAACGAGCAACAACAACAGCTACGAAGAAACCAAGCAAAAAAGATAGAGGAATATATTGAGTACCTATTTCACACCATTTAATCCATCCAGTAAAATATTCTTTTTGTTTTTCGTCCATTAATCCCCACTTTGAATTTATTTTGAATTTTTTTAAAAATTTTCAGTAGTATTATGAAAAAGGAAATGCTCTTTTTTTATTTAAAAAATTAGAAAATAATCATTTTGGAATATAAACAATTTTAGGAAAACCCAAAAAAAAAGAGTTCTCTTTTCTGTTCCCCATACCTGAACATAAAGAATAACATAATATGCTATATAAAATCCAATTAAATCTTTTAATACAGCCTTCCATATAGACCCCCGCCATCTAAGCATTGACGAGGAAAACTTTTAATTTTTTAAATTTAAAAACAAATTTATTTTATTTATTTACCTCTTCTTCATAGGAGATGGTCATTTTAAAATAAATTTAATTTTTTAGAAAGGAGAGGAAAAATGTGGGAAATAATTTTTTAAATTTAATATTTTTGTATGTTATAGACAGATTTTAATATTTAAAGGGCTTTTTCTGATTAGAACAAGAAAATAGTTTTCGGATTAATTTCTATTTATTACCCTAAATAAATTTAAAAATTTGCAAAAGAAAATCTATTTTTTAATTGATTTAATTTTTTGAAATGAAAAGATTTAAAAAAATAAAAGGAAAACTTCTTTTTTCTGTCCAATTTTAAATTAAATTAAAAAATAAAGGAGTACATTTATATAAAAATATTTTTTTAGAGAAAAATAACCATTTTTTTAAATTAGGTAAAAATTAGAGGACGCGCGAAGGAAATTAAAGAGAATAACAACAATCAATTGGAAATAATTTGTAAATTAACAATTGTGTGTAAAAAATATAAAAACAGAAGCCTAGAGGCAACAAACTTTGCTAATTTTTATTTTGTTCCACCTTTGCTGATTTTTGTTGACAAAACACATAATTGAAAATATTTTTTTAAATCTTTATTTAAATTATTAAAAAATAATCAAAATTTAAAAAATAATTTTAAATTAAAAATTTAATTCTTTTCCTTTTTTTGTCCTTTCTTTTTCTCTTTTCCAAAATTCTTCCCAATCGGTGTAACTAATTTAGGTGTTTTAAAAATATTTTTTTCTTCACTAGCTTTTTCAATTGGTTTTAAATTTGTTAAAATTAATTCCCTAATATTTTTATTTTCTTCTTTATTAAAAATAAGTATTGAAGAAAAACTTTTAAAATTTAATTTTGAAGATAATGTTGTTGAAAGTTGAGGAATAACAAAAAATTTAATTGAAGGTAAACTAAAAAAGAAAAGAAAAATTATTTTTTTTTTATTTTTTAATTATTTAAAAAAAATACTTTAATGCATAAAACGAAAATATTTGTGACAAAGATGAAGTATTAAATAAAGCCATATCAAAAAGAACAATTGCATCTAATAACATTAAATTATCGTCTAAATTTACTTTATTTTTAATTTCTCTAAAGAGAGATCTAATTCCAATACGTACCAACATTTTGCGGTCCTCATTCGTTAAAATATCTTAAATTTTTATATAAACAACCCATTAACGCCAATAAGTTTAAACAACTAATTTTGTTCATTGGATAATTTAAAATTATTTGAAATCAATTTTTTTCAAATAATTTTTGTCTTGGAAAAACCCAAATACATATTTTTTTATTTGTAATTGATTCTTCCAGGATGCTTAGATGGTTTTTTTGTTTAAAAATATATAAAAATACCTACCATTAGAAGTAAATTCTTCTTTCCCTTTTTGTTCTAAAGAATTTATTTTCATTTCTTTCTTTGTCTTTTTAGCAAATCCAGCATTTTTTAAATAAATACTCAATTCTTCCAATATTTGTTTATAATCTATATTAGAATTATAATCAACATGTAAAACTGATTTAAATGATGATTTAATATATGGGCGAAGAGTTTTAGGAGCCATCTAAAAATTTGTAGATATCTTAACTAATTTATCTTAATTGCAATCAAATCTAAAAACGTTATTGGAAAGACTAGAAACACCAATATAAATTGAATATCGAAATATTTAAAAGATGTATATAATAATTTGATTAAAATTGAAAAATACACGTTCATACAAAATTTATTTTTCCAAAATTTACCCAATGAAAATACTAAATAGTAAATAATTGCCATAAAATAATGAGGAGATTATATAAAAGCAAGTCAATATAAACAAGAGTATTTAAAGAAAGCAGAAGATATATAGTAAATTTTGAACAGTTATTTTAAAGAAAAAAGCAGAATTTTACAAAATAATTTTTTGTTTCGTGAGTATATATGGAATAATATTTATAATAGAGTATGGAAAGCTCTGTATTTAAAAGCCTAATATCTGAAAGAATTTAACGTCAAAGTTTGTCATTAAGAAATTAGAAGGAATGCAGTAGAAAAATCTGTACTTTATTCGTCATCACTCCACAAAAAGTTTTCATCGTCTTCTACTTGTTGTTCTTCTGGATCATCCCTCTCACCACCAAGTTCTTTAACTCTAAATTAGATGACATAAAATGAAGAAATACATATAATTTAATTACCTATCTGCGTATCGAAGTGTATTCATTGTATTTTCAACGCAGCTAATTCCCGGGCTGATCATAGCAATCTTAAATAAAAAGAATAAGCATATACAAAAATAAAATTAACCATGCAGGTTTTAGCATATTTCCCCACAAATGAATCCCGCAGAATTAAAGTGAGTTTAGAGCCACGGAAGGGAATATGTTGTTCATCACGTCCCATAGCCCGAATACATTCTTTCAACGCCAACAAAGACTTGTTAATCTCAGCTCCTTCAAGACGAGTTTGTCTGTCAGAGCTAATTGTATCCGCTCCACGTTCATTGCCCGCCAAGTCAATAAGAGAAAATTTACCATAAAGAGCATCTTCATTCTTTTCACTATTCAAATTGAAATAAAAATAATTTTTTAAAATTAAATACCGCTTCCTAAGAATAATTTGGAAAACAGCGTGAGAACGAGATGAATTAGAATTGGCTGAAGTTTGACCAGCGGTACGTTGATTTGAGCCAAGTTTGATTATTTTCAATACCTAAAAAAATTATTTAATTTACTAAAATTAAAAAAGTAAATATTTACATCTTCAACGCTGTTAACCTTCAACTCCTTTAATCCAACAACCTGAACAACGCGTTTTGCATCCTCTAGGACGCGAAGCTTTGCTTTTTTGTTGAGCAAATCAAAAACCTATAAATTTTTTAAATAATTAAAGATTTAAAAAATATATTTAATAAAAATAATTAAAATTTACCATTGCCCCGTAGATTTCGAAAAAACTGCAGGCGACCATTAGACCTTCATTTTTATATTCAGGCGAATGTAATAAAGCAAAGACATCATTAGCAGTCATTGCATAAATTCCAGCACTACAATCTAGATGTTTCCCTTCAATTATACCACCCATTGTATGTGTCTTTCCAGAGCCTGTTTGACCATATGCAAAACAAGTAGCAAAACCTCGTTGAAAAATAGTCCTGACAAGAGGCTGTGCACTAAATCTAAATAAAAACAAAAATGGAAAAATTAGAATTTAAAAACAAACTTGTAAACCAATTCGTTTGGAGAATTTTCATTGAATGTGTAGTCAAATTTGAATTGTTGATTAACAAGATATTTTGTTAAATCGACTTTTGCTTGAGGTTGGTGCACAATAACACGATCCTTGCTTGGAATAGTAACCACCTCCACTTCCTTACCAATCAATTCTTTTTTACTTAACGGCCTTTTGCGAACACAAACACAAATTCGGTTGTCTAAAACCGGATCTGTAATTCGTAGAGGACGATAGACAAGTTGAGATTGGTAGTCGCGGATCATGGAAAGAAACTCCCAATGAGGATTTCCAGGATCGATTTGCATTTGCAGCTCTCGTTGTTTGCGTGCCACATCCTTAAAAATTTTGAGAAATAAAATATTGAGAGTAAAATAATTAGGAATCTGTTTTAATAAGAGTAAGATAAATAACCTGTTGAACCCTCCTTTGTTCACGATTCCTCTCCATGTCCTCAATATTTGTTAGCAATTTAGACCGCCTCGATGCTTGAGCCGCAGAGGAAGCAGGGATATTAGGTTGATTTTCTTTAAATTTTTATTTATATTATAATTCCATAAAATGTAAAAAAACCATCCGTAAAATGCACTGGCTCTGAACTAATATTATCCTCGTCAATGTCACCCAGCATTGCCATTTCTTTCTTATCAGACTTATTGTTAACATTAGGGATTGCATGTGTACGTCTAAATTAAATGTTTAAAAAATATAAAAATTAATTCCAACCTTCGCTCACCAATAGTCTTATCATTGTCAGCAAAAGCAACAGTTGTATTAATGACAGAAGAGGAAGCAGTTGTTGGCGGTTGAGTTTGTCCTAAATTTGAATTTTTTAAAATCATTGTTAGCAAAATTAAATAAAATACCGTGATTCAATGATGGAATGGAGTGACGAGATCGAGATGTATGAAGACCAGAAGACGTAAACAGTTCGGGATTGTTTTTAATAATTGCGGCCAATTCAATATCCTTTCCTTTTGTTTCGCCCTAATTTTTTAAAAAACCGATAAAGACAAATAAACTACGAACCCTTTCAAACCATTCAACAGAAATCATCCCAGTGAGTCTAGCAATTTGAGTAACTAATGCACCATGGATGCGACCGTCCGAACGCTTAATATTAACATTCATCCCAACAACAAGCTTATCAATGTCTACAAAAATATAAAATAGAATAACATAAGTCCGAACTTCACTCCATGAATCTAATCTAAATTCGAAAGGACATTTTACTAACAAGGGAACATTTTGAACTGTATGTGAAAATTTTGTGTTTTTTTTTGCACCATCGTGTAGAGCATGGAAAAAACCTAGTACGTATTTTTTCTTTTTTCCCCCTGACCCCCATTTCGAAAAGTTATAGGGGTTCAAAGTTAGACCGCTTGAGTCTACGTGTACAACATATTAAAGAGAAAAACTACCCTCTCTCTGCTTCTTCTATTTATGGATTAAAAAGGAAAAAGAAGAGGGCAGAGACGCCGTTTCCTTTTCTTTACTCTCTTCTTTTTCTTCTTCTTTTACAAACATTGGAGAAGAGGAAAGTAAAAAAAGTCGAAAAGGAGTCTCATTTTCTAAATTAATATGAATAATGAAGGGGACTCAACCGCTCCAAAAGTCGAAAACTTTGAACCCCTATAACTTTTCGAAATGGGGGTCAGGGGGAAAAAAGAAAAAATACGTACTAGGTTTTTTTCCATGCTCTACACGCAGGCCCGTAGCCAGGGGGGGGGGAAGGGGGGGGGGTTCCCCCCCCTTCCCCCCCCCCGAAATGGGGAAATGGAAAATTTTGCGGAAGGGTTTGGGGGAGAAAAGTGAATTTTTTTGGTCTACGGCCTCTGAAACAGACATGCACGAAACTCCGAAATTTTTTCAGACGAAACGAAACGAAACAAAATTTTTTAAAAATCGTTTCGTTAACGAAACGAGACGAAACAGTATAAATTTAGCGAAACGAAACGAAACAAAACGAAACATTCTAATTTTCAAAAAAATTTAATTAAAACGTTTTATTTTTTAATTATTCTAGTTTAAGCACGTTAATATGCCAGTTATGGCCTATATATAATCTCATAGCTTTGTGGGACCTTAAATTGTGGTCCCAGGCTCCAAAATTTTCGCGTGTTTCACTCTTTATCCATATATCAGCCTTAATTCCGGCAAATCGACTACTATCGAATTATGTGTTGGGAAAATGTATAAATCAGGGATCATGCCGTTTCTAAAATCAGCAAAAATTTTGTCGGAAATTAATATTCCCGAACCCCGCTCCTGATGCTGACAATTTTTTTAATTTACATTTATTTAACCCTCCAAATCCACCTATATCCGTTTACTCTCCTAATTTCTTATACCATCATTTCTCCCGCCAATCCCCTGATATTCCTCTACTCATTCAGATTTTTTTGATTAACAACGTTCATGATTAGGTTGGCAAAATGGACCGACTCGGATTTGGCCTGAAAAAGACGTACTGGCGCGACTCGAAAACGGCAACCCTATTCATGATCATTGGCATCTTTCGTTTCACGTTTATTGAAATTGAAATTTTAAATTCAATTCTCTTGCGCCCGACCCTGATTGGCATGAGGTAGACCCTTTCTATATGCCTAATCTGGCATGGAATTCGAACTTTGCGTATTAAAAAACATAAAATTAAACGGGAAATTCTAAAAAATATAGCAAATTATGCATCTTAGGCGCATAAAATCCAGATTTCTGCGCCGCAGGCAAAAATTTTTTAAATTTTCATCACCAAAGAGGAATTTTTTTCAGTTTTTGGGTAATATTTTGGGCTATAAAATTAATAATGTTTCGTTAACGAAACACAGGTGTTTCGTTAACAAAACGAAACGAAACAAATTAAAAACTGTTTCGTCACGAAACGAGACGAAACAGAAAAAAACATAACGAAACTAACGAAACAACGAAACGAAACGAAACGTTTCGTGCATGTCTGCTCTGAAATTCAAAAAATTTTCGCCTGCGGCGCTGAAAATAGAAGAAATCTGGCTTCTTGAGCTCCAAAATTCAAAAAATTTTCGCCTGCGGCGCTGAAAATAGAAGAAATCTGGCTTCTTGAGCTCCAAAATTCAAAAAATTTTCGCCTGCGGCGCTGAAAATAGAAGAAATCTGGCTTCTTGAGCTCCAAAATTCAAAAAATTTTCGCCTGCGGCGCTGAAAATAGAAGAAATCTGGCTTCTTGAGCTCCAAAATTCAAAAAATTTTCGCCTGCGGCGCTGAAAATAGAAGAAATCTGGCTTCTTGAGCTCCAAAATTCAAAAAATTTTCGCCTGCGGCGCTGAAAATAGAAGAAATCTGGCTTCTTGAGCTCCAAAATTCAAAAAATTTTCGCCTGCGGCGCTGAAAAGGTGAATTTTTTTGGCCTACGGCCTTCTAAAATTCTCAAAATTTTTGCCTGCGGCGCTGAAAATAAAAATTTTTGGCGCCTTCGGCGCCAAAAATTGGGCGCAAAAAAATTTTCCCCTCTTGTCCCCCCCCCCCCCCCCCCGAAAAAAAATCCTGGCTACGGGCCTGTCTACACGATGGTGCAAAAAAAACTACAAAATTTTCGCATACAGTTCAAAATGTTCCCTTGTAAATAGAACAAATTATCTTGACTTTGTACGATTAAGTTAAGTTTGTTGATTTTAGTATAGTTTAATTAGCTCGCCGTTTTTTCGGATGAGTCATGATTTGTATAATCAAATTTTTTTAATCAAAAAATAAGCGTAGTTCCTTCTATGGGTTTCAATTTTCAAAGGCCTAGGTCATGACCCAAAACTATGTCAATAAATTATGGTAAGCTCGACGTTATAAACAAAGTGAAGTTTACCCTAATATAACTAGTAATAATAACCTTGAATTTTTGATGTCTGTTGATTGTGAGCTTTGCCAGTATCTTTACTAACTGCATCTTGTTCAACCTTCGATGTTCTTGTTTCTTTTTGCTCAAAATGCTCTGGATCGTGAAAGTTTATTTTAATTGGAGCAACTGGAAAACTTTTTTGACGATTATTTTTGGGAGTCGGTTCCTGAAGAGATAGACCAACATTTCCATTCCTAAATTTATTCGGATAACTTTCTACTAATTGTAAGCAAATATTGAAAAACCTTTTATTAGTCTTTGTTTTTGGCTCGATCGAATTTGAACTCGTTTGTTTTTTGGCGGTAGCAACTTTCGTAATATCTCCATTAGCAACAGGTACCTCAGGTGGATCCGTTTTTGTGCGAAAAATAAGCGGATTGTATTTCACTAAGGCATTGAAATCCACTTCTTTCCCTTTTGTCTCTCCCTAAAAATTAAAAATGCGATACAAATTTCTAAAATGCAAACCTTCTCAAACCATTCAACGGAAACGCTAGAAGTTTTGTGGTTTATTTGGCAAATAATAGCACCATGAACGCGACCATCCGACCGAATTATTTCTACTTGCATACCTTCAGTTAGCTTTTCCATCTATAAAAAATATTAAATTAATAACAATTGTGTATTTTAATAATTCAATAAAAACAACAAAACGTAAAAAATATGGAAAATCGACAAGCTTCACGACGGGGTTAAATGGAAAATCACGGTGGGTATCATTGCTTTTTCGGAAAATTGTGTCTCTTTTCTCCCTACAACATTTAAGTAGGACTTCTGAAACCTAGGTTATTTAGCCGAGATATCGGCTTGCAAAGTCGATCAATTTAGATTTTGCAGGAAAGAAATGTAAAGAGCGGGAAAATCAAAAATAAAAAGCGAGAGATTATGATAAGACTCAACTGATCCGGTATTCCCGGTTAAGGACGATTCAGTATCGCCGATTCAGTATACGCCGATTCAGTATCCGCCGATTCAGTATTCGCCGATTCAGTATCGCCGATTCAGTATACGGGGAAAAGGGGACGATTCAGTATTCAAAAATATAATTCCTTTATGTCTCTCGCGATTTGTTTTTAATCATATTAATTTTAACTTTTAATCATTTTTAATCAATTTTTAATCATTTTAATTATAATATTCTTATTTCCTTTCGTTTTAAAACATTACCCAGTTTTTTAACTTTTTTAAGAATTAATTCAGAAATAATTTTATCCGAACTTGGAGAACGATGGGGCTCAAGGAATTTCATGAAGGATGTGTTCGCTGATGGTATCCTTTGTTTCAACATGTGTATGATATTTAATCGAGGTTTATTTTTTTAGAGTACTAATTCCGGGCAATTAATTTTTAAGATTGTTTTTAAGGATTTTTTGAAATTTTTCTAATTTTGACCCTATCCCGAAAGAAGGGTCGAATCGTTTTTTTCATTAATTTTTATTTCTTTAAAAATGGTCAATTTTCCTTAAAGTTGATGTATGTTGATGTTTGCCTTAAGGAAAAATGGTGAAAGAGATTGAATTTTTATACACAAAAAATGTGTTGTTTGTCTGTTCGTGCTCGTTGTTTTGTCTGTTCATGCTCGTCCGTCCGTGTTCATCCGTGCTCGACCGTTTTCGTCTGTGCTCGTCCGTGTTCGACCGTGCTCGTCCGTGCTCGACCGTGCTCGTCCGTGTTCGACCGTGCTCGACCGTGCTCGTCCGTGTTCAACCGTTTTCGTCTGTGCTCGTCCGTGTAAATGATAATACAAACGAAAACATGAAAAAAGTATAAAAATTTAATCTCTTTCACCATTTTTCCTTAAGGCAAACATCAACATACATCAACTTTAAGGAAAATTGACCATTTTTATAAAGAAATAAAATAATGAAAAAAAAAACGATTCGACCCTTCTTTCGGGATAGGGCCCTAATTTTTAAGATTTTTCTGGTTCTTGATGAAGTGCCGAACCGCTGGTTGCTTCGCTCTAATCTAAGAGGTTTTTTTAATTCTTTGACTTTAAATTCTGAAAAAAATTTTCTGAAATTTTATTTATACTTGTCGGTTATCCCTACGTGTTTTGACCAATCCATACAATTGTGTTCGCAAAAAAAGTCAACAAAAAACACGTAGGGATAACCGACAAGTACCATTTTATTTTTAAGGCCATTTTTCTAGTGATTGTCAACGGTCAACGACGTGTTCGAGCGTAGATTGCTGCTGAAGTGGAAGTGACTGAAGGACCATTTCGGAAGGAACAGAGTTGGTGACGGAAGTTCGTCAAAAATTTTACCCCAAACGGCCCTCTTTAGGGCCACAAATTTAATGAGTGAAACGAGACAATGACTTTTTATTTATTTTTTTGATAAATTTTTGTGTATCTGATTCGTTTTTTTATTAAAATTTTGTTCCCTGAAGAAAAAAAGTCAAGACTAAGACTCCCCCCTAAGCCCGAAAAAGTCCATGAAAAGCCTAGAGTAAAGACTCGGCTACCTTTTAACATGTTCCTTAGATCGTACAAAGTAAGAAAACCACAAAAAATCTAGAAAAAACGGATTTTCTATGTTGAAAAATATACGTATACTGAATCGTCCCCTTTTCCCCGTATACTGAATCGGCGATACTGAATCGGCGAATACTGAATCGGCGGATACTGAATCGGCGATACTGAATCGGCGAGACTGAATCGGCGATACTGAATCGTCCCCTACCCGGTATTCCGGTGGGGTTCGCTGCAGGATACCGCTGCACGGAATCGTCACTCAACCATTTTTATTCAACCATTTTTTTGTATTCAACCATTTTTTTGTTTATTGTGGTTTTTATTTATACTAATCACCTTCCTGATTTATTTAGACTAAAAATGTCGTCAATATTCCCTGCATATCGTAGAAATAGTCGAGATGAAAGAAATAGTCGAAATGATAGAAGATCACGGGATAGTATGTCTTCTGGCTTTCCAGATGGACAGCGTTTCCAGCGTTTGCCTTTTGATAGCTTTGGTCATTCTGAACCTCCATCAGACTTAAATTTGTTTACCACGACTCAGGATCATTTGAGGCAATCTTATGAATCAAGACAACGAGAAACATCTGATCGATATATCCAGAACCAAATCCAAGCTGGAATTCGACTTGAGCAAGAAAGAAGTTGGATTGGGACAAAGCAAGTTAATTTTGATGATGACGATCCAGATTTTGTTCCAATGGTATTTTCTAAATAAGTATTATTATCATTAAGATCAACCTCTAAGGGTGAATCCAGTTCTGCCTTTGATCGACAGCCACCTACGGTTCAAGTTGTTGTTGTTGAGAAGAAATCACATAAAAGGAAGAAACATAAGAGACGTTCATCTTCCTCATCTTCTGCAGAAGGAGAATCCGTTGGAGCAAGCAAGCACAAGAAACGCAAGAGGCGCAGACATGAGTCAGATTCTGAATCTCAAGCTGATGATTATGCCGAGGGGACTTCGAGACGTCTTATGCAATCTTCAGAAACGGTTATTGGAAAATATATATTATTTGATTAAAGATTGTTTGGAAAATATATGGGTTAGGCACTATTTAAGCATCGCCCTTTTTCCCTTTTCCATAATCAATCGACCTTAATCCAAATAAGTACGAATCAGAAGCCTGACCTAAACCATATAAGTTCCTATTATTTTAATTTAGGCCTTCGACTCATCACGCAATCCATGGCGTCTCTTACGCAGAAACGAATATGTCTATACTCCATCACATATGGTCGTTGATCGCCGTTCAGATCTTGCTAATCTTCAATATGAACAGCCATACAGAAGTGAAATTGCTGATTATCGTGGTGTTTTTCCTATGAATAATACTTCATTGAACGAAATTCGTGCTGTTTCTGAAACACTTGCGTCTCTTCTTTATAAGCCAATGGAATTTTTGGCTTCCGCGGACGAAAAATGCTACGCTGAAATTCATATTTTTAATTGGAACCGACTTCCTGTTGAGCGCTTCTTTCGTCGTAATACGGACGGCTCTTTTTCTAATTTTGTGCCATTATCACACCAACCACGCAAGAAAGATGATGAAGGGGTTTGTCTTTAAAACATAAATTTCTTATAATATTACTTTAGGCTTCTGTCGGCCCAGTGCTTGATCAAGAACTTCTCAATAAAATCGATATAAACGACTTTGGTCACTTCCGAATCAGCCAGGAAGTAAGTCATGCGGAAGCTGCTCAATTTGACATTGATGCACAATTTTCTGTTTTGCAAAATGCTGTAAATATAAATCGCCACGATGTGAAATCTTGGTTGGAGTTTATTGATCTTCAGGTTGATTTACTTCTAATTAGTGCGTAACAAGACTGTAAGCCTTCTACTATTTATACAATTTTTGTTAATTTTGGAGACCGTAAGGCTAATTCGCTTAAAATTTTTTGCCCAGCCATTATATGCATTTTTGGGAAAGAAGGGTCGGAATTCAGGATTACCAATTTTTCTTATTACTTCTTATTTGATTTTTGTTTAAGAGGCCTTACCACGCCAAAAACGAATGTGGCGATCCGAATGCACCTATCCAAAATGAAAAGGCCTACTATGAACGTGTTATGGAAATTATTCGTCGTGCTACAGGATTTAACCAAACAAGCCCTGAGATTCAAATTAAGAAGCTTAAAGTGATGGAAGGATATTTGGGCTGTACTTCTGATGAAGTTAAGAAAGAATGGGGTCGTTGTGAAAATCGCTTCATAAACAATCTAAATATGTGGAAGGATAACTTAAAAATGAGAATGAATGATCGAACAGTTTTTTCTTTGAAGAGAATGGTTCTATTATTTTTATTCTTTTCAAATTTTATTTAAAGCTCGGTTCAATTTCCAAATGCATTGAAAAACTTGTTCGAATCAAACTTGGAATTATTCGTAGCCATCCACCAATGGAGGGGACTGACGAGTTTCTCGTCGATCTGCTTGTTGCCTATTGTGCTCTTCTTATATCGACTGGATATATTGATCGAGTATTTTTATAGTTTTTAAAGTAATATTTTTAAATATAAGGCTGTTGTGATGTTGCAAGCTTTGGCTGAATTTCACTTCTTTAATCCAGTAACTGATATGAATGAAGATTTTAATAGCGACAATTGTGATAAAAAGTCTGGAAGAACATGGGAGGACATGTTAAGAAGTTTCCGCATTTTTTGGGACAGTGGATTTTTACGAATTGGAGACCTGGATGCTAGCGGCTGGTGCAATATTGAGCCAATGGAATACGAGGATCACGATCGAAAAGTTGATTATACGAGTTGTGAAAGTGAGTTTTTGATTTCGATCTTTCCCTACTTTTAATTTCTTACAGGTGACAAAATTGAGGGTGATAAAACGCAAATTCGTTCTGCTGAAAATGCAGAGGTTGAGGATTTGAAAAGGCAGTCTGTTTCGTTTATAGAATCTCGTAGACGTTTGGATAAATTGCGAGCACGGGTATTTTAATCATTTTTTAGTATTTATTCATTTTGCAATTTTAGTATTATTGGGAGCCGGTTCGCTTTAAACACGAGGAAGGAAAAGATTTATATGAGGTTATTTTTACTTTTTACTGTTAGCCTAATTTACCCTTTAGATATTATAAACATTTTTAACTTAAGTATGATTCCCGTTATGTTTCATTCGATGATATCAAGCGAATCCTTTTCCCAATAGATAATGACGATATAGCTCGTGAATTAATTTTTAAGTTATTGCATTTGTTTGGCATTTTTGTCCCAGGAGTGGTAAAATATTTTAAATATTGATAAAATTTAATATCTTTTTTGAATTTTCAGACTTTAAATTCACAAGGAGATATCTTACGATCCTTTTCTCGAAAACTTTTTCCTTCATATTATCCGAGTACATTGAAGCTCGAGCGTTTTCCTAAATTTATTGCCAATTTTATCAATTTAATGGCGGAATCGAAACGAATGGATATGCATCGGATTTATCCCGCTCTTGTATCAAAGTAAAATTTTTTAATTCTTTTAAATCAAAATTTTCTATTAAGCATATCAAATTCTTCGCTTTCCCGTGCTGAGAAGTCGAGGAAGCTCAAAATGCTCGTTCGATCTTTTCATAATGAGAAGCGTCAGTCTGGTGAAAATGTTACTGGAGACATTGTGCTTCCTGTTTTGATGGTTAGTTTTGAGGAGGTAAGTTTTTTTTATTATTAATGGTTTTTTGCTTACTTTGATTTTTTTATATATTTTAGCTCATTTTACTCAAAGAGAACGCTGATGATAATTTTCCTCTTGAATGTTGTATTAAAGTACTTTATGAAAACTTAGACATGCATGGGCAATCGATCTGGGAATTTGCTGATACAATTCCTTTTAATGATCCAATCTTGAGAAAGAGAACTTATTTAATTTATCTTCGCCTTCTTATTTTTCTTGTTCGCAACTTGCCATTTTCGGATGACGAGGATTGCTACACGAAAGTTAAAAACGTCAAAATTTCTGGAGCTGCAACTGTGCGATTACAAACAAAAAAGGAGTTACTTTTGAGCATTTGGCTGACAGGAAAAATTTCTCCGGTTTGTTTTATTACAGTATATCTAATTTTTTGGCTATAGCCATTTACATTTTTAAAACATGCGCTCTGACCATCTTATTTATTTTAAAAAATTATTTTCAGATTGAAGGACATTCTACTAATATTGATGCAGCACGCGAAAAGGTCAGACGTATGCTATTAAGAGAGGCACCAAGAGAACTTGATGACTTGAAATTTCGGTGGATTGGAAATGAATATGAATTTATTTTTGAATTGGCTGCATTATTCTGTTATGAATATCCATTCCGTTCAAATGCTCAACGCTACAAATTTTTCCAAGAAGATAAACCTCTTTTTACTTCATCTTTAGCTAAATCATTGAGTGATTCCGCAGCTGTTCAAGAAGTTCGAGTTGCCGTTTTGAAGGTTTTTTCTGCAATTATATCTTAAAGTATGATTTTTGTTTTTTTAGCATATTACTCATACTTGTAAAGGTTTAGAATGTACTCCTCGAAATTTGATTCAATTGGTTGAGAAACAAGTTTTTCGTTTTCCACATAGTGTTTTTCTTTTGAAGACGCTTTTGGATGTGAATAACAGTTTATACCAACGAAAGTTTCTTTCAAAGAATGTTAATGGAGGTTGTTGTTTTTAATTAAAATAATTTTTATTAAAAATATTAAAAGATGAATTAACTCGTTTGATACGTGATTGTGGTCGTTTATATGTTGAGCGAGCAAAATTTGCTGAGTTTGTGAGAACATCTGGTGAATTTAGTTGGACTTCTAAGGACGTCACAACGATGTTTAAACGTTTTATTGGTATATGCAAACAAATTGCAGAAAAACATAGGTAAATTGATCTAATAATTATTTTTATTTCATGTCTTTATTTTTTAGTGATAATCTGATTCCTGATGATTATATTTGGTTCATATTGATGAAAATAATGATTGATGGGAGAGAAAGCATTTCTTTTGAAAAAATTGATGACGTAAATGATAGATACTTTAAATTTTAATTTAAATTGCTCAACTCGTTTCGAATATTACAGGGGGAATAAGTTTATTTTCGAGGGCGTTTATCAGATAAAGATTAACCAGTTTTTCACATGAATTTATCAAAAATTCCTCTCCTAATAATTCTATTTTAAAGGTATTTGCGGTTGGTCAAAAACTCTGTCCGTGGAGTAAGGCATTCCTATTTGAGGCGGCACGAAACCGACCAGTCTCTGAAAGTTCGTTTTTGACTTCATTGAATGGAGCAATTGGCACACATGGATTGAACAAATATATATTAGATGCTGAAGTTCGGCTTTTAACTACAGAAAATATTGTTTGATTCGAATGCTAAGAGATTTTGATGTTTTTTATTAAATAATAAACATTTTAATAAAAGTAGTTTTAATTAGTTTTTAGATGGAATATCTAAAAATATTCTTTATTTTAAGATTATTAAAAATTAAGTATTTATTATTTAAAGATACCGAAAAAACATCGAAGTACATATTTTTAAAAATCTGTATTCTTTGCTATTATTATTTTTTTTCTTTTTAAATACCCATTATGGTATCATCCCCTAAAGTAAAAACTATCTTTGGTTGTATTTTTCATCTGAAGGAAATAAGCGAATGTACCTATTCATTTTAATTTTCAACTTATGTAATTTTCTGTCTATAATTTTACTTTTATTAGCTCCTGAATAAAAGATTAAATGGGTTGAAAGACATATTTTACCTAAAAGTTATTTCTTTAATCTTATCGGTTAAATTGACAAAATTTCTAAATAATTTAAGATTTTTATTTTCTTTTGTATGGCCCATAATTTTGACGCTAAAATGGATTTTGGAGAATCTCGACCACTTGTTGGCTCTTTGAAGTATGGAAATCTTAAAATAATTTTTTGTAAATTTGTTTGTTTAGGCATCCATTCATTGTTTTGGCTCATTTAGGCTTTCGTTTTGGGGCAATTGTTTTTTATGTTCTCGCAAATTTCTTTTCGTCTTCTTTTATAATCCAATTCTTAATTTTGGTAAATTTTGTATTTTATCTTTAAAAATTATTTTTTTAGTTATTCTTTCATTCCATTGATCTTTGGACTGTCAAGAATATAACTGGAAGATATCTTGTTGGCCATCGTTGGTGGAATTTGGTTGATTCTGAAGGGAAAAACCATTGGCGATTTGAAATTACTCAGGTTTTTGTCTATCTATTATTGAGGAAAATTTTACTTCTAATTTTGAACACTTGTTCTGTTTCGGAAACAAAACCTCTAACTTTTTTTAATTTTTAGCAGCCAGATAAATATGATCGATTTGAACGACAAATATTTTGGGCTGCTCTAGTCACAGTCCCACTTTTTTGGGTTCTTTTAGTATGTACTGCTTTTCTCACATTACAATGGCAATGGATGATGATTGCAACAATTGGGGCTGGAATGACATTAACTAATTTATATGGATATTTGCGTTGTAAATGGAATAATACACAAGAAATGACAAATTATTTTACAAAATGGGCATTCTTTTCTGTTTGTTTTTTCTAATTTTTAAATTAAAAATTAAAATATATTTTAGATGTTGAAGAGACAACAACAGGCAAAACCAACGGTCCCTCAAAATGGACAGCCAACTCGCCCAGCAGAAATTGTTTAATTATTTTTTGTTAAAAATTGTTTTCTTTGCTATTTTTCCTTTTTCCTTTGTTCACCTTAAAGCGACCTTTAATTTTTTAGCGAGTTTTTGGAATTCTGATATCTTTATTTGCGAATTCTAAATGATTAAAATATTTAAATATATTCTCTATCTTTTCTTTCAATCATTACATTTTGTGTTATTATATATTTTCTGTAATTATTTTAAAAATATTTCTATCAATTTTTGTCTAATGTAAAAGGAGTTTATTTCGAGATTACAAATAAAAAATAATTTACAAATAAATAGAAAAATTCAAAAATTTATGGGCATTTTCTTTCAACGATTTGACGGCCACTTTCCTCATATTCTCCTTTTGAAATCCACAATTGTTGAAATGTTCCCAGTGACGAGACAATTGATCCACCTATCCAAGCCCCAAAACGTCTTTCTGCTGTTGTTGGTGCAGAGGAAACACGAATTTTTTGTGTCTAAAATTTAAAGATTTTTCTTGAAAAATTAAAAAGAAACTTACACTTAAACATTTCTGGGCTAAATCGTGATTTAATCTGTCTGCAAATCCCATTATAAGAGAATTTCCACCAGTAACCATTAAATTGCTATACAATGACTTAAACAAAAGAATACCTACTATTAAACTTTAAAAATTCCTTACAGGACGTATTTCAACATCACACATTCCGCAAGACATTAATGCAATTTGTGCAACATTTATTAGTGAAGCTCGTTCTTCTTCACTTAAATCTGCGTGTTTTAAATCAAAAAGAGCTTCTGGAATTTTTGCCCTTTCTGCGTGAAAATCTCTCAAATACCCACCTAATTAGAATTTAAAAATAATTTATTTAAAAAATATTTACATGGAAATCCAAAACTAACAGCAGGCAATTTATCCATAAATTCAACATCTAAAGGCGTTTCACAAAGTTGCATTGTTGAATGAATTAAATCTTCAACTAATTGCTTAAAAAAATTTTTAATTTTAAGAATAAAAAACAACAAACATTTTCCATAAATTTTTCATAACTTTTAGTTATTAATGGAGGAATTTTACGTGAAGTCCAAATGGGTTCTTCACCTTCTTTTACTTCTTTCTATAAAAAAAAATTATTTTTATTATTTATTTTATATATAAAATCAGACTTTTAACTATAAAATATTTGCAGAGTTAAAAACAGTTTAAAATTAATTTTTTAATTTGGTTTGGTTATTGGGAAAGAGGAGAGCTTTGTAGGAAATATGCCCTCATGTATAAGGCATCCCCTTTCATTAAAAATAAAAGAGTATCTTCTCATAGTTAAATACAACTGCATTAAAAAATATTTTTTAACCTTCGAAGCAACTTTGTAGTAAGGAACTAATTCAACATTTTCTTTTATTAACATTTTTCTACATTGTTCTACCAAAAAATCACCTCCAACGGGTGAACGAACAACAGCTTTAATTTTTTTAAATAATTATAAATATTTTTAAAATTAAAAACCATTTGTAATACAATGTCCATCATAAACTGGGACTGCAGAAGTATGTGTTGCCCCACTATCAACAACTAAACCAGCCGTTCTTCCACTTGCAAAACTTTAAATAAAAAATTTTTTAATTTAAAAAATTGAAAATTATTTACGCTGCCAAAGCTGCATTTTTAAATAAATAAAATGCCGGAACATTATATTTTTCAAATATTAATTCTGCCAATTTTTCTCTTTTATCCTTTTTGTTCCACTAAATTTTTTTTAATTTATTAAATTTTTAAAATTATATAACCGGTGGTTCTGTAAAAAGCGCAGAATGATGTTGACTTTCTTTAAAAATTCTTTAAAAAAATTTCCAAAATTTAAAATAAACAAAACCTGCCATTAAACATTTGTCATAAATAAAATCCAAAACTTTTTCAAAAATATCCCAATCTTCGACTATAAAATAAAATTTAAAATTAATTTTTAAAAATATAAAAACTCATTCCATCATTCATATAAGAAACAATTTCTGTTTCATTTCTCGGAACATTTATTTGAGAAGTTCCAATAAAATATTCAAATTTCTTTTTTGTTGTATTAATTCCTTTTCTTCCAGAGGCTACTTCTTCAATTGTTTCATCCGTAGCTGATTCAATTACTTCACGAACACCAACACGAGCAGGAATTTCAAACTTGAATAAATTTTTTTAGAAAAATTAAAAACTTTTTAAATTTAGTTTCAATCATTTTTGATAATTTAAAAAATCTTAAAAGATTATACAAATATTCAAAAATTTCTTGAAAATCTTCTGATATTCAAAGAAATGACTGAACCGATCGAAATTTTCGAATATCCGGAACGAATCATAAAATCCTCGCTTCTTCAATTCAGCGTAAACCACTTCTAAAGGAATTATTATTGATTATTATTATTTTTTCACTATTTATTTTTCAAAATTAGCTTTCCCTGAAGCACATTTTAAATTAAAATTTAATTTAAACCTTCGGAATTTCCTCTCCTCCAAAGCCAACTCGAAAACTAAATTAAATATAATTTTAAAAGAGCCGATTTAGAAAAAACCTATGTGAACCAGAATCAAAAACAATAGCCCCAACATCATCTAAAATCAATATAAAAATTAACAAAAAAAAGACACAAACCTCCTCCATAAATACCACCACTCATTATTAAATTTTAAAAATTAAATATCTAAAAATAAATTTAAAAAAAAAGATAAAATCCGTGTCGGGCTAACTCAAAGAACAGACAAGTTAAGGAACGGCAAATCAATGTTGGACAAGTCAAGGTCTTACCAAATCATGGAACGACCAACTCACGGTACAGAGAAGAAACCTGCATTTTTTCAATGCAGATTTTTTCACTATTGTGATAATTGGTCGGTTGTACCGTGATTTGGAATTCCATGAGTTGCCCCTCATCCACAATTGGCTCCTATACAAAACACCGAATTCTTAAAATATCGACACAAGCAGAAAAGCTCAAAACATCGAGCGCAATGCCAAAAGGAACGCCAATCTTTCAAAAGGAAACGCCAACCCCCTCTAGAGGTCGATCAAATAAATAAAAGTGCATTAATTAATACTGCTTGCCAACATTGCAAAATTGATTAAATGCTTAATTTAAAAATCATTTGATAATTTTTTATTTCTCTATATTTAATATACATATAGGTATATACATATTAAAACTTTTAAAATTAAATGAGAATAAAATTAATTAATTAATATATTTATATTTTTAATTTTAAAAATACTATGGAAATTTAAACATTAACGAGATTATGTATTTATTAAATTAATTAGGGTTGCACGAGACCGTTTAAAACGAGGCTTTTTGAACTAGAGGTCGGCAAAATCGCATTCCCGGGATCCCGGAACGGGGTTTTTTTCACAATTTCATACGGGACGGGATCCCGCGGGATTAATCCCGTAAATCCCGTAATCCCGGTAATCCCGTTTTCAAATTTACCGGGATCCCGCCGGGATTCCGGGATTTTCACAAAAAAATTTTTAAATTATAAATATGTTGAATATTGGCGTATTTTTAGACAATATCGGTGGATTTTGATGGATTAAGGGAGGAATGAATGGATATCAGAGGAATAAGAGGGATATCAGTGGATTAAGAGAGATTAAGGGGATTTGAATGCTTATAGGTGGAGGGTGATATCGGTATATTTGGAGTGATAAAGAGTGATTTGAAGAATGGTGGGGTAGGTCGAATATAGCCGATTTAGAAGCTCAACTGGATTTGAATGGATATATGGGGATTATTCCTCTAATCCCTCAATATACTCCTAATCTCCAGATCCTCGATATACTTTTTAATCCATAAATCCCTGATACCCACTATTATCCTCCAAATCCCTCTTAATCCGGTGTTAATCCAAAATTCATGATATAGTACTTTTGCAATACCCCAACATCATATATCTCTTAATTCTCCGGAATTGAACTTAAGACGATTTAAACCTCACAAACCAACGTACACCTCACAATCCCTCTATATCTCTGTTAATCCCAAAGATCCATTCTTATTACTTGTAATCCATCGACCACAGGCAAAACTTTTTAAATTTTGGAAGGAGAGCCAACTTTAGTCTTTTTTGAAAGGCTAAGAAGCCCGCTTTTTTCATTTTTAGCGCCGCAGGCGAAAATTTTGCGAATTTTTGAAGAGCAAGTCACAAGATTTCTTCTTGAGAATTTTTTCTTCTTGAGAGCCTTCCAAAGTTGAGAATTTTGGAAGGCCAAGAAGCCAGATTTCTTCCTTTTTCAGCTCCGCAGGCAGTTTACTGTAGTAATTATAAATCCTGTAAATTTGGAAAAAATTCCCGGGATCCCGGAACGGGATTGAGTTTAGAAATTTTGAACGGGACGGGATCCCGTGGGATTAATCCCGTAAATCCCGGAATCCCGGTAATCCCGTTTGTCGCTAAAAACCCGGGATTCCGGGACGGGATCCCGTAAAATCCCGTACGGGGTCCCGTCCCGTGCCGATTTTTAAAAATTCATAACTCGGTCGAATCTCGACCGATTTAGCTGATTTTTTTGTATTGTATATAGAATCAGGAGGAGAATCACATATATTTTTTACAGACTTCAAAAAAATTTTTCTGAAAAGTTGAAAATGTAGTACCTGTTAGACCGGTCGAAAATTTTTCGAAAATATCAGAATTTCGAAAAACGCTTAAACATGTCAACTGAGATACGAATAGAGCTTTCGATTGATATATAGAACGTATTTTTTGAATGAAAGAAGAAAGAAGAAAAGATCGCGTTATAATTATTTAGTCTAAATTTTGGAAAAAAATATTTTCGTTTTTAAGTTGTTAGAGCTGCCAACTTTCTTCAGTTAACCTCCTCCATCTAATGACAGGCAAAATTTTGAGAATTTCAGATGACCAAGAAGCCAGAATTAATCCTTCTGTGTAATACATTTACGGAAAAGATTTAAGTTTTGGACCGGATTTTCAAAAATATCTGGTATCAAGTTCAGTGTTTAAACGCTCGTGCCAAAATTCGTATTCATACTTTGTTATGAATTGTGAGTACGGGGTCAAAATTACGAGTACGGGCAACAAGTACGAGCAAAATTGTATGGACTGAAAGAAATATGCTTAACTTTCTCCGCTCCAGTAGAGGACGATTGGTCTGGTGGTTAGGTGCTTGGATCATCCAGGTCCTTGAAGGATTCTATCTAGGTTTGATCTCTTGTCTATTATAATACAATTCAAAATTTATATATTATTTTTATATTTATTATTGAATCATTATCAATTGAAAATTAGGAAAAAATAAAGGTTTTGGCATTTTTATGTTTATGTTGTTTTTATAAAATAAAATTTTTATTTCAAAAAATTTTTCCTTCTTGTCTATTCTTTTGTATTTTATTTAGTATTACAAGTATTTTTAACAAAAAAAGAGGGAGAGAATATTCAATTGTTTTTATTTTCTCTTTTTTTATTGTCAACAACAATTAACTAAAACAACGAATTTTTGCGCGTGTAGATAAATAAAACAATGGATATTTGGACAAAGAAAAGATTGGAAAAAAAATTATTTTTTACTAGAAATATGAAAATAAAAAATACGAAGAATATAAACGTACAAATTATAAAAAATCTTCGAGAAAATTTTAGAGAAAATGCCTTCAAAAAGAGATTGTCTTTTTAAATAAATAAATATTAATTTTTATTTAAATTTATTTTTAAAAAAAATATTTTTTTCCAGAAAAATGTCCAATGTATTTTTTCTAATATTTTTATTATTTTTATTACAAAAACCTCCAAAAGTTTTTACTTTTAATAAAAATCATCGAATAGATGAAGAATCTATTAAAACACAATTTGCCCCACAATTTGAAATTGTTCCAATGGGTGCTGTTTCTAAGGAGGCAAAAAACTTTAAAAAAATATTTTTAAAATTATATTTTTGTTAAAGGATTTAACAGAAAATATTTACAAAAATACTAAAAAAAGAGAAGTTCCCAAAGAAGGGGGAGGTGTTGGTATTTATTGGATGTCCCCGGAAGGACCAGATTTTCAGACTTGGTCTGTCCCAACTTCTTCTTATGGAAGTGGAATTCAACAGCAACAAATAAATAAAAATATAGAAAATAAACAAATTAGTGAAAGTATTTCTTCTTCCTCTTCTCAACAACAACAACAAACACCTTCCTCCTCCTCCTCCTCCTCCCCCTCAGGGCCTTCAATTTCTTTTCATCAACAACCACAAGTTTTTATATTCTAAGTTATTTTATTTTTACTTTTTTAGGCTTTTCAACAAGGATCTTCATATTCTGGTTATGGACAATATATAGGAGGCCAACAAAGTGGGGGAATGCCTGATGGAAGTTATTTAAATTATTTACAGAAACAAATAAATACATATCCGTTAGTTTTTTCTTAAATAGCTCCAGTTTTAAGCGGGGCTTGGGGAAGTTAGTGTTGTTTGGCCAGAGTTGATACTTAATTTTTAAAGTGGACCCGGAAAAAAGTTATGAAAAGTTGTCTGATTGTGAGATAGAGGCACAAACACCAGATACCCAGCATTGTATGTATATCTCTAACTGATCTTTTTGTTTCATTTTCCATAGTTTTTATAGAAAATAAACATTCAAATTTTTTGGAAATATTCTTCTTTTTTTCCTTTAAAACAAAATTAATTTAGAGTAATGATATATACTTTGGCTGATTGTATTCCCTGTCAAAGGGCAAAACATTTACTTGCAATTCATTACCCAGATGTTAGAGCCCATTATTTAGAACTTTCTGGAAATGAAGTTTGGCAACAACAATTACAAATTCAATTACAATATTTAACTGGAGTAATTTTTAATTTAAATTTAAAAAATTAAAAAAATATTTAAAAAGGCAATTACTTTTCCCTATATTTTTGTTTGTGGACAATATATTGGTGGAGGCACAGAACTTTTTGAATTACATGAATCTGGACAATTAAGGTAAAAAAATATGTAAATATATTTTTATTTATTTTTTAGGCGATTAATTAATCTATGTTTACAAAAACAAACAAAGAAATAAAAATGTTTGTTGAAAAATAAAAATTATATATTTTTTGTAATTTATTATTTAATATGTTTATATATTCTCTATAATTTTTTTATTCAATTTAGTGTCTTTAGGAAAAATATTTTTATTTTAATTAAATATATTTTATACAAAATTAATTGTATTGTTAATAAATGTCATTTACTACTAACAAAATAATTAACAGAATACTTAAGGGAAACAAGATTATCATAATAAAGCTACATTAATGTAGAAAACTTTGAAATAACCAAAATACTTTTACTATGCATTGTCATCTTTAAAATAAATTAGGGCGAGTTGGTAAAACAACAGGAAAATCCCCTTTACTCATTCAAAGTATAGAAATAATTTAAATCCTGTTTTCTTTTAATTTCCTTTAACTTTAACAATTTATTTAAAAATTCAGAACAATTTATTGTTTAAGTAATCAAAAATTTACGAAAATGAAGGCGATTCTGAATTAAACATCATTCCTGCGCCACTTGAACGTGAGGATTGCACATTCAACCAAGTCTTTGAAACCTTAAATTATAAAAATTTTCTTTCATTTATTTTTCAATTTTCCTTACCAAATTGTGGCTTTCAATAAATCGGTCCATACAGCGTTGGAGACACTTAAAAATTATTTTTTAAATAAAAAAGTAGAGTATTTCCAACTTGTTTTTCTCCATTACTTAAACTAGTTCCAGGCGCCGTAATGCATTTTCGAGTACATTTATCAGCAACTTCCGAAACCAAACTTTGAAGATTAAGTAAAATAGCTTGTTGACGTAATGCATTTATTGCCTTAAATTAAATTATTTTTTTGGATATTTTCAATTTTTTTAAAACTTTGTCTCTCTCCTCTGGAGTTAATTTTTGAAGTTTTTCTGTATCAATATCCAAATCCATTTTTAAACTAAAAATATTAAATATATTGAAAGAAAAAAATATTAAAAAATAATTAATTAATTGTAAATAACAAAAATAAAATAATAAAAATATTTTTATTCTTTTTAAATTCTTTATAAAAAAATTTCAACAAAATAATATTACAAATATTTTAATTTATTTATTATCCATATCAATATCATTATTTCCATCCCCATCAATATCTAAATCTTCCAACATTTCTTCCAATGTCGGCCCATCAATTTCATCATTTTCACCATCATCCATTGTTGAAATTGATGGTTGTCCTCCTTTCCTTGATTTTTTATAAATATTTATTTTTTCTCGAAGTTTGGCATCTTCCTCTACGTCTTCCATAAATTCCTTTAAAAATATTTTTTTAATATATTCATGGGACTTTATAAATTTAATATAAATTTCAATAATTAATTGATAGCAGCGGGAAGGTTTGGTGTAAAATATTTAAAAAAAAAATAAAAATTTACAGCAAATTCTCTTTCAACACTTTCAGTCTCAACATTATCCAAAATTCTTTTTAATTTCCATTGTCGTTTACGTGCTCTTCTTGTTCTGTCATAAACTTTTCTAACCAAAACCTTTTAATTAGAAATTTGTCATTCAATTAGAGAGGTCATTCAAATAGAGCGGGTCATTCTATTTTTCATAGGTAAAAATTGAGGATGGAATTATTGAGATTGGAGATTGGGAAAATCAGGAATTCGACCAACTTTTTTTTGTGAAATTCTAAACTTGGAATTTGAAAAGTAAATTTTCCTCTCAGTATCACTATAAATTTCAAGCAATTTTTGTCTGCGAGGCTAAACACCCAAATTCCGATTAAGTTAAGTGCAATAAAATGCACCTATTCTCAAACGATAAATCGCCTAACACACGTCATAAACACAACTAGCATAAACACAATTTGCCGAAATATCTCCTGACACGAGTTTATTTCGAACATAAACAATAAAATTAGCCTAAGTAAAAATTAAAATTTTTAATAAAATACCTACTAATTATCAAAACATAGTAATTTTGGTACCATTCGACTTAGCTTGAAGAGCTGAGTAAGATAAGCCCTAAACATCTGATTTTGAACTTTTACCCCGAATTCGACTTGGTCGAATTCGGATCCGTGATTCGAAATAAACAAATTCTAAGTTTAGATTCGGACTCAGCACACTCGATTACTTACTGGCAAGTCTCAAAAATACCGAAAGAGCATTTTTTACTAATTTTTTTCTAGGGACCAATGATCTTAAGGATTGCCAAAGGTCCTTCTCCATTTGATAATGTTTCTACGTCGATTTTATCGTCAATATTATAAAAAGAATCCATTCTTAAATAATAAGTACGAATATACGTACGAGAATATTAATAAAAATTATGAATTATTTTTTCACCTCTAAAAGGGTCATTCAATTAGGGGGGTCATTCAAATAGAGGGGGTCATTTTATTTTTCAATAGCCTCAAAAATGGGTCATTCAATTAGAAGGGTCATTCAAATAGAAGAGTCATTCAATTAGAATAAATACGGTATTTTTTGTAATTTATTATTTAATATGTTTATATATTCTCTATAATTTTTTTATTCAATTTAGTGTCTTTAGGAAAAATATTTTTATTTTAATTAAATATATTTTATACAAAATTAATTGTATTGTTAATAAATGTCATTTACTACTAACAAAATAATTAACAGAATACTTAAGGGAAACAAGATTATCATAATAAAGCTACATTAATGTAGAAAACTTTGAAATAACCAAAATACTTTTACTATGCAATGTCATCTTTAAAATAAATTAGGGCGAGTTGGTAAAACAACAGGAAAATCCCCTTTACTCATTCAAAGTATAGAAATAATTTAAATCCTGTTTTCTTTTAATTTCCTTTAACTTTAACAATTTATTTAAAAATTCAGAACAATTTATTGTTTAAGTAATCAAAAATTTACGAAAATGAAGGCGATTCTGAATTAAACATCATTCCTGCGCCACTTGAACGTGAGGATTGCACATTCAACCAAGTCTTTGAAACCTTAAATTATAAAAATTTTCTTTCATTTATTTTTCAATTTTCCTTACCAAATTGTGGCTTTCAATAAATCGGTCCATACAGCGTTGGAGACACTTAAAAATTATTTTTTAAATAAAAAAGTAGAGTATTTCCAACTTGTTTTTCTCCATTACTTAAACTAGTTCCAGGCGCCGTAATGCATTTTCGAGTACATTTATCAGCAACTTCCGAAACCAAACTTTGAAGATTAAGTAAAATAGCTTGTTGACGTAATGCATTTATTGCCTTAAATTAAATTATTTTTTTGGATATTTTCAATTTTTTTAAAACTTTGTCTCTCTCCTCTGGAGTTAATTTTTGAAGTTTTTCTGTATCAATATCCAAATCCATTTTTAAACTAAAAATATTAAATATATTGAAAGAAAAAAATATTAAAAAATAATTAATTAATTGTAAATAACAAAAATAAAATAATAAAAATATTTTTATTCTTTTTAAATTCTTTATAAAAAAATTTCAACAAAATAATATTACAAATATTTTAATTTATTTATTATCCATATCAATATCATTATTTCCATCCCCATCAATATCTAAATCTTCCAACATTTCTTCCAATGTCGGCCCATCAATTTCATCATTTTCACCATCATCCATTGTTGAAATTGATGGTTGTCCTCCTTTCCTTGATTTTTTATAAATATTTATTTTTTCTCGAAGTTTGGCATCTTCCTCTACGTCTTCCATAAATTCCTTTAAAAATATTTTTTTAATATATTCATGGGACTTTATAAATTTAATATAAATTTCAATAATTAATTGATAGCAGCGGAAAGGTTTGGTGTAAAATATTTAAAAAAAAATAAAAATTTACAGCAAATTCTCTTTCAACACTTTCAGTCTCAACATTATCCAAAATTCTTTTTAATTTCCATTGTCGTTTACGTGCTCTTCTTGTTCTGTCATAAACTTTTCTAACCAAAACCTTTTAATTAGAATAAATTAATTTAAATATAAATTACTAACCACATCAGGCACTTTTTCTTCTTTTACTAAATCAAAAATACGATCATTTAAATTACTTTGCCAAATATTATAGCCTTTAAAAATAAATAAATTTTTGATTATTCTCAAACTAGAATGAGAGGAATGGAAGAAAGATTAAAATTTTCAAAAAAATATTTACCCATAACAGAATCTCCAGGATTAAGTAAATGCCCCAAATGAGTTCTACAGCAGATAGAATTAGCATTCGATTGCCCAACTTGATCACTAAAAAATCATTTTTATATTATTTAATTTCAATAAAAAACCTTTTAACAACCCAAACATCAGCCAATTTATGTCTTTTCGAAATATGCCCTAAGGGAATTAATTGATCAGAATCTTCAATTTCTTCTACTTCAAGAACATAAAATTCGGTTAACATTTTTGGTTGAATAAGCATTCCAAAAGGTTCTTTCCAATAAATATTTCTTTAAATAAAAAATTAATTTAAAAAAAATAATTACGAATTTAATTCAAATAATTGAAGTGTTTGTGTATTAATTAAAGTAACAACTTCTGTAACCCTTAAACAAACAACAAATTGACCAATTGAAGAAAATTGACGTCCCAAATGTTTTGGCAAACAAATAAGAGAATCTTTAATTATCGGAACAATATCAACACAATAGGTGTGTTTGTAGTCGTAAAAATTGTTACGAACATCGTGAGTAACAAGTTGCTATAAGAATTAAAAATTAAATAAGGATATAAACAATTATTTAGATAGGGCATGGCAAGGGCGTAGCCAGGGGGGGCTGGGGGGGGGGCTGAAGTCCCCCCCCCCCCGAAATGGGAGAAACGGGAGAAAAATTATAAGAAGAATTATCAAAAAAGTGAATTTATTTCGCCTACAACCTTCAAGTTAAAAAAAATTTTCGCCTGCGGCGCAAAAAATGGAAGAAATCTGGCTTCTTGAGTTCCAAAATACTCAAAATTTTCGCCTGCGGCGCAGAAAAGAGGAAAATTTATGTACAAAAAAATTAGTTTTTGGAACGCCAAAGTGAACGCCAAAATTTTGGCGCACACCCAATGGTAGCCCCCCCCCCCAAAAACCGACCCCCTGGCTACGCCCTTGGGGCATGGAACTATTTGGTGCGTATTTTTACCAGTTTGGCACGACCTATATGGCGTAAGACTGTTTGGTTTTTTGACGTAGGTTTAAAATTTTAGCCAAATTCTGTATTTAACAAAATTTTGACGAAAAAATTTAAAAAATTAAAACCTGAGAATGTTGAAATTTTGCAGGTAAAACAGCAGTAACAAAATCAACCATTTTACGTGCTTCTTGTTGTCTTGGAAAATAAAAATCTATTCCAGTCAATACAGGTTTAATACTGCTACATTTTGAGTGTGCTCCATTTTTAAGTAAAAGTTGTTCAAGATAAAAAAGTGTTTTTTTATAATCACAACGTTGACGAACCTTTTTGTATTTACAAATTTTAAAGAGAAATTAATTTAAATATTTACTTGTACACATGCACGCCAATATGATTTTGCTTCATGACGATGACAGTCATCACACATCTAAAAAGATAATAAAAAAATTTTAGAATATTTATCCTTAACAAAGTTTTTCTTTAATTTTTGTTCCAATTTTTGTAGAGAATATTAATATGAATTTTAAATACAACTAAAATATTCACGACAACATAATTTTTAATTTTAAAAAATCAAAAAAAAACCTGATTAGCAATAACAAATTCAGCAACAAAAGATTGTTGAAGTATAGCCTTGTCAAATACTTCTTTTTGTATAGTCACTTTAACTTTTAATCTTTTAGAATGTGGCTCAGTCCAAATAAAAGAAGCATCAATAATTCTTAATTTTTGTTGTGTTGTAGCTGCTTTTAATCTTCCTAAACAAATAGACATTAATTCTTTAGATTCTAATTGAGCATAAATCCAAGCATTTGGAGGAACTAAATAACGGCTACAATTACGACAAGAATTTAGTTGAACTAAAAAGGAAATAAAATATTTTAAAATTTAGAAAATAAAAACTTTGTTTAACAATTCCTTCCAAAATATCCACTCTTGAACGAACACAACCCAAACACATATTTAATGGATTTGGAGCAATTGGAGCACCACATTCACAACAAGCAATAATTCCTTCAGAAAAAGATGGTTCAATCTCAATTTGTTGCATTTAAAATAATCTTTTAAGTCTAAAAATACAAGTAGAATTAATAAAAGAAAATAATTGTTGAATGTTGGGAAACGGGCAACGCTTTTATCAATCCAATCCGTGATTCTTATATCATTCGAAGTCCCTTCAATAAGCGGACTTAGTCCCTTCCTATCCGCACTTACCAAAATAAACGAACAGTAAGACAATCGGACAAGGGACGAATAGACAATGAATCGTAGTCAGGTAAAGGCTGTGCGCCATGACGTTTGGCATTCTCGGTTTTAGTACAGTATAACGGAGGCAAAATTTCTATGCAATTTAATTTTGGCGTTATTTTTAGTCGATTTTTGGCGTTTTGAGTTTCGCGTGTTTTAAAAATTTGAGAAATTGGCGGTTGGCATATATTTTATCTAGGTACATTTTATTTGATCACGAAGATTATTATGGACAAAACACCCTTATTATGGATAAAACACAGCACAAACACCTTTTTCATACCTTTTTCTTTAAAAATTATTAGTATAAAAGACCAAAAATATTAATATCTAACTTATCACAGACCGACAACTCATTGCACAATCTGTAAGTTTTCAATCGCTTTTCTTTCGTTATTTCAACTTGTTTTTTAAAGCACAAACAGCGACATATCAACATCATGGATTCTGGTGGAAGTCAGGAATCTACCAGTGATCGTCAACAGAATTCTGGCAACAGTCAACAAGCGTCGAGTCCACAACTCGTCGTGGAAAACATTGTTGGACATCAGCGCAAAGGGAAAGCACAAGCAATATACAAGACATTCCGTACATTCAAAAACCGCCATTTCTTCCTCAATTGGTGGAAACAATCGGGACAAGAATATAACTGGCAGATCAATTCTCGCCATCCTCATTCAAAAGGAATGGTTGAATACTACTATTGCAAGGTAGGTTTGTTAAAAAAATTTTTGTTTAAAATTTTTTTAAATTATTTAGAAAAGGAAGAGCAACAAATGTCCAGCACAATTGCGTGTTATTGTTGAATCAGTGACCGGCGCTGTTTCTGTTGCTAGGGCTGATGGACGTCCACACAACCATGATATTGAGGTTTGTTTTTATTAAAAATTAAATTTTGAAAAGAAAATTATTTTTAATTTTTTTTAAAGATGAGCGAAATGGAGCGCTTGATTCTGGAAATGGAACCCTTCCCGATGAAGACTGCAAGAGTTCTCAACATCGCTACGACTCAGCAAAACAAGCAGCAGTCTGTCAAAGGGAATATGCCAAAGACAACGGCTGTCTAAGAACAACAAAATAGGACCAAAAAGAATAAAAGACAATAATTAGGAATATTAGGAAACAAATAATTCCCTCCTTTTGTTGCTGTTATTTTAACAAAAATTCACCCTTTATTCTGTTTGTATATAAATTATTTGTAAATATGTATGTATATGTGTATAAAAATATTAGAATAAAAATTTTTATTTTAATTCCGACTAGGACTCCTTTTAAAACTAAATAATTTAAATATGTTGGTAGAATTAGAAATTAATAGATTCTTTTGTGAAGACAATTAAATTAATCGAAAATTAATTTTTAAATCTTTTTTAATTAAAAACAAATTAGTTAAAAATTCTTTTCTTTTATTCTTTTTTATATGTATATTTTTTTAAAGAAATTTTTAATCAAAATTATCAGAAAAGGTTGGTCAACCAGCTAAAATTTAGTCAAATAAAGTAAAGCAAATTAAATATTTAATATGTTCTAAAAAATATTCTCCATATTTACCTAATTTTCTATCTCTACAATTCTTAAAATAAGTAAATCTTTTTTTAAAAAAAGAGGGCAGATATGTATATAAATTTAGAAGAGAGATAGCCGAAGTGGAGCTTGTATTGACGTCATTACTGGCAATGAGTGTTGCCAGAAAAATGAAAGAAAAAATGGTGACAAGTAAAAAATAGATGGCAAAAAAAGGGAGGGAGGAGGGAGGGTAAACTGGCATTATATTTAGAGAATTATAAATTGAAGATAAAAAAAAGAAAAAGAACAAAATTAAGCATTCTATTTTTTAGTAAAAAAATAAATTAATATTTATAGTAGTTAGTATGTATGTGACAAAATAAGCACGAACGAACTAAAATTAAAAGAAAGAATAAATCCTTTTTGGCATTCACACCCTCTCATTTGCCCTAGCAACCAATTAAGGATTATTTTTTTAAATACATATTCTTTTTTAGATTTTATAAAAAGCTTTTATTTATTTTTAAATTATTTTTTTTAAAAATCTTCAAAATATTTTTATTTTTTTTCTAAAAACTTTTTCTAATCATTATTTTCTTTCTCTCTTTTTCTCTTAAAAACATTATTTTCTATAGCAACATTCTTTCATTTCTTTATCCGCCTGGATGAATAAACATCCCCCCCCCCCATCCTTTCCCGATAATCGCGAGGACGGTCGCCCCTTGTGGCTTGGCCAAAATGAGAAAAAAAATAAATTGTTAGAAAAAAACATTCAAAGAGAAAATTTATGGCCAACCAACTGGCTCTTCCCTTTTTTTCTTCTTTCAATGACAACCTGCGAGCGTGTGCTTACTACAGAGTATATACTTCCCTCTTAATATTCTATGTATTTTTTTCTTATGACCGGCAACAACTCCGCACGTCTCCCAATATCTTCTAGTATTTTTAACCATTTTTTCAATTCTTTTTTTTCATCTTATTTTATACATAGTGGGAAGTTTTGTCATTTTTTTTCTAAATTTAAAACTTTTCTTTGAGAAAAATATATTTTTGTGTTCATTTTTTAGAGAAATCAATTTAAAATTTTTTGTCGGAATTTTTTTTTAGGAAATTTACTTTGGAGAAGATCAAAATTTATATTTTCAAGATTTATATATAGACATATTATAACCCCGAGGCTTTAATTCAAACTTTGGAGTTACATAATTATAGTAAAATTAAGCTGAGAATAATTCTGGTTTAATCCCTCCGGTGCCGACCGACCTAAATTTGTCGGGATTTCGTGGTTAGTCCTGTTGACTATCTTTAATACATATTAGAGAACCCTTTCCCTTACCAATTTCATTCATTTTTTTAACGGCAATAATATACCTTTAACATATTCACTCATTTACAACTTCCCCTGTAAATATACTTACATACTACTTTCCCTCTTTCCTCTTTTTTTAAAGCATTCATTTTGCTTTTTTTTGTTTGTATTTTTATTTTTTTAATGTGCAATAAATAAAAAGAAAAAAACATTTTGCCAACTTAATCAAAACTTTATTTATTTACTTGTTATCATTTTTAAAAGCTTTTTCTTTTCTGTTTTTGTCACATCGTGGAAAACAAAATAAAAAAAGTTTTTATTTAAATAATTATTTTTTTAACTTTTCAATAAATAAAATTACAAATTTTTGAAAAATCATTTTTCTTTTAAACATTAAATATAAATTACCAAATAATTTTATTTAATTAATTAATTTTAAAAAATTAATTCTTCAACGTGTAAAATTAAAAAAACTTCCATTAAAATAAATACTTTCTGCAAAATTATTAATTAAAAAAATTTTTTTTAATTAAAAAATTTTATTTTCCGAATATTTATTTACATATTTTTTAAAAATATTATAAAGTTTTTTTGCAGAAATTTTGGAAATAAAAATTAAAAAAATATATTAAATGGCTATAATTCAGCCATCGGCAACTAAACACTTTCCATATAAACAAATATAAATATTAAATTATTTGTTTCTAATTCTCTCAGTTAATTTGCACTTTTTCCCCTTTTTTCTCTCCTCTCTTAAAATTATTAGTCAAAATATAGTAAATATTTTGGGACGTGGCAAACAGATAAATTTAGTGAACTGAAAATAATTGCAAATTTGGGAATTAAAATATTTAAAATTAAATTTTTAAAAATTAATTTAAAAATATTTTTTTGAGGATTTACATACAAACATTATGTATTTTAGGGATTTTGCTTTGCTTATTTCCTTCCAAGTTAGGGGAGGAAGGCATATCCCCAACCCTTTCTATAAATCCTTTAAAAACCCCTCTACAAATTTTAATTAATTAATTCCATTTTTTTCATCATTTTAATGAAATAAATAAATTGATTTTTGTTGATTAATTCCTTCTTTCCTCATTCTTTTTTTGTTTTTAATTCCTCTTTTTCCCATATTCTCTTATATATTTATTGTTTATTCTCTACTCTCGATCCTCAATTTTTTTTAAAAGGCCAGCCACAATACGTGTACATTTATTTTATTTTTATACAAAAATTCCTTCACATTTTTGTTAGCAACACAACCACAATAAATATTTAGAGAAAAGAGAGCCTCTTCTGACCAGTCGAAGAGGCTAAGCTAGTGATTGAATAAGGAGGGAGACAAGAAAAAAAAGAAAAATTCCCTCAAAGTATTTTCAATTCAAAAAGCTTTTTCTTTTTCTTTTAATTCTTCTTTTAAATATTTGCGCGCACGATTTTGTTATAAAAAGAGGTGATGAGGGGGGAGGGGGGGGGAATAAATTTAAAGTATGCAAAGAAAAAAAAAGAATTTTTGGCCAAATTTTGAGCATATCTCTTTCTCTTCTTCTTTTCTCTCTTAAAAAATTTTCTATTCATTTCCAGCTTCAATCCCTCATTTTAAAAAGCCTCTCGCGCTCTTTTTTCCTTTTGATCTGGCAGCGTATGTATAATAAAAAAAAGAAAAACGTCGCGACAGCTATTCAAACAAAAATAAAAAAAATTTTTTTCAAGAGAAGAATACAAACATTTGAGAGGAAAAATAATATTAAATATATTTATTTATTTATTTACAAATATTTTTTAGTTTCTTTAAAATAATAATGTTTGTAAATAAAGCTTAAGTTGATTTATTTTTTATTGAAAGCGAGCGTCGCTTTTTCTCAAATGTTTTTGTAAAATTAAGGAAAAAAACTTTAATTATTTAAAATAAACAATTTATTTATCAATTATTGACAAATTAGCATTTAAATATTTTTAGTAAAATAAATAAATTATTTTTTATTTTATTTGTTTATAATATAAGTAAAAACATATTATATTTATGTATATTTTTTTGTTGTCCATAAACAAACTTGTATTTATTTATTTACTTTAAATAATTTTTTATATTTTGTATTTAATTAAATAATATAAAAATAAACTATCTATTTTATATATTATTTTGAAATAATTATTTAAAATTAAAAAAAATTAACTTGAATTTTTCTTATCTTTTTTTAAATTTATTTTTTAATTTTAAAGTACTAAAATAATTCTAATTTTCATTCAAAACAAGTTTCTTAAAAAATCAGAAAAAATGAAGATTATGCAGATTAGGTATATTTAACATCGTGATTATATTTAGATATATTTACTTTTTACATTTAGAACTTTTTAGTTATAAAATCTTTCACAAATTCCCCCCCCCCCCTCCTCCCAATTTATATAATCCTTTCTTTAAAAAACATAAGAGGCTTTTTCTAATAAAAAACTTTTTTTTCTTTTCATGTTTATATTATGTAAAAGCAATCCTTGGCCTTCTTCCGGTATTTTTTAAATGGCTTTTTTAAATGATTTTTACAATCCTTTTAATTTTTCTTTAAAATATTAAATATATAATTATTTTATTTTTTCCTTTCCTTTCCTTCTTCTCCCCCTATTTATTTATCTACTAATCATCTTTTACTTGTAAAATAAATGACAACCTCCTTCCTTCCCTTCCCCTCTTTAACATTCCGTAACACGCCACTTTCTACTAACACAGAACCCTTCTAAACATTTAGGCAAAATGAATGAATGCCGTTTGTCTCTTTTTTCCCCTTCTTTTTTTCCATTTTGGTTGGCCTAAGCAACCAGCCAGCCGTGTTCTTTTTTCGACCTTCACACCCTTATCCCCACAATTCTTTTTTCATCCTTTCCTTTTTTCGCTTTCTATTTTTTAATTTCCTTTTTTATGCTTAAATCGATGAAAATTGTTTTAAATGAATTTAAAAAGAATTCTTATATTTAATTTTAAATAAAAATTATTTTAAAAATAAATAAACGAGAAAATAAACTTCTACTAATTTTTACATAAAATTAAAAAAGTAAACATTTGCCCCAGTCTTTCATTTTTCCTTTACTTATTTTTGGAGATCTCTACTAAAATAATTTTAAAATTCGAATAAAAAATAATTATTAAGAAATATTTTTTGTTTAAATTTTTTTTATTTAATAATTTTGCCTAAATTTATTAATTTTTAAATATTTCTTTCTACATTTATTTAATTTTTTAAAGCTAAAATCTTTTCTCCTCTCTCTCCCCCCGTTAATTTTCACCAGAGAACATCATCATAATCATTTTTTATTTGTCAAAATCTTCATTTACTTCTTCTTCAATTTCACTTAAAAAACTGAACTTTGATCTCTTTTCTTTTTAAATATATTTATAACCTTCATTTCGATCAGTTTTTAAGTAAAATAAAAAAGAAAAGACGAAATCAAGGCAAACGTTAAGAGAACCAGCCGGGCGGTCCCCATTCCCCTTTTCCTTTTTAATTTTTATCTTTTCTAAACACACTCGTGTCTACTTTTTTAAAGAAACTTCCAATGATTTATTGGATAGTTGGAATGTCGAGAGTCTCGAGATAAAGATTTTTTGTGACATTCGAGGCCTTTTAAATATTTAAAATTACATTTTTATTTCCTTAAAAATTCTTTTTTTCTAAAAAAGAAGAAAAAAAGAGACAAGTTACAATTAAACAGAACTTTGAGAAAATTGCATAAAATTTAATAATAATTTGACCATCTAACAAGTAGCAAATAATTATTTTTTTCACAATCTCGACTTTCTAAATTTCAACTTCTTCCATTCCCTCATATATTCATGTGTGTTTCATAATTTTCTCCGTGTCAATCGATTTTATTTTTCCCTTTTACCGTGTGCCCCCTCTAACTTTCATAATATATCAAAGCATTTTATATTTCCCCTTTTATTTTTAAATATTCGCGTGACTTTATTTTAACTGCTACTTTAGGGACTTGTAATCTTCTTCACTTTCTTAAAATCATCCATCCTTTACCGCATGTTCATTAACATCTAATTTATTAAAAAGAAGAAAAAAAGAATTAATATTGTAGGAGGACATGTATCCCTCGGCAAAATTATAAATTAATAAATTAATGAAATTGTATTTGTATTGGATTCTCAGTGTTTTAAAGTTTCGTAATATTTCTTTGTTTTCAGTTCTTATGGCCAGGACAGTTCCTTCTTAGTTCAAATCCCAAAAATTTTATACCATCGTGTAAAGCAGAAGAACCAAGAAAAGAGTAATCTTTTTCCCTAAGATTACATTCGTTCGTTAATTTCCTCAAAACTAGATACATAAATATGTATAAAATTAATTAGAATGTTATTTTTTGTTTTTTTAAAGATTTTATTTATTTATTTTTCCTATATTTTTTAAACCAAATATTTTAAATGAATTTTTAAGATTTAAATATCTTCATTAAACGGCTATCAATCAATCATTAATCGTTCACTACAAGTTTAAAAGCCGTATTTCTTTCTATTTTCATTTTTGGCCATAAAAATTGCCGTTCCCTATAATTTATATAAAAAATAAAAGGTTCTTTTTTTCCCTATCTATCTACATATTCTCTCTTTCAACAAAAGCCCCAAAAATTGTTGCCAAAGCTATCCAAAAACTAGCTAGCCACAAAAAGGCATTTAATATTTAACTGCAGCAATTGAGACTTCTGAACATCAAACAGCAGCAGTGGCCCAATTCCCAGGTGGAGGTATTCCCGTTCTTCAGCATTCTGGTAAAAATAAAAATTAATTAAAATTTGTGACATTCTAACAATTATTTTAATTAAAGTTAATCCATCATTATTTCAATCCCAACAATCATTAGAACATCAAAAATTGTTTTCTTCTTTACCAAGTAGCAGCGGAAGCAGTTCTTCCTCTTCTTTTACTTCTCATTTTTTAACTCCACAACAACAACAACAACACTTTATTGAACAACAACAACAATATAACGTCGGAGGTGGTGGGCAACCGTTGTATCAGGTAAATTTCTGTTGAATTTTAAAGATCCTAATATATTTTTGTTATATCTTTTTATTAATTTGTAAATTTTCGCAAGGAGATGGGAAAAGAATTATCGGTTCTTATCAATTTTGAGAAAAATTATGCCATAAATGAATTGTACGCTCATTTTGCCGCACTCCTTTTTTCACTTTTTTTGAAATGCATTTTAAACTTCCCTTGCATTCTTAATTTTCTCCAGCTATCTATTTGGAATTAAACTTCCTAAACCACTTTGTCACAGAAATAATACCTAACTTTTGATAAACTTCTTTGACTAAATAAAAAAAGGAATAATTTTTTAAATTTTATATATTTTATTGACTAAATATTTTTTTAAAAAGAAATTTAAAATTTAAATTATTTTAATATTCTTAAGCACCAACATCCATTACAAGGCCCGGCTCAGTCGTTGGCCTCCCATCCGCATCCACTGAAGGGCGGAGGTTCAGCCCATCAGGCGGCGGCAGGTAGAAAATTAAAATAATTAAAAATTGAGCGTTAAGTTTAATTTAAAAAACAATAAAAAATATCAAAATATTTGTGTCAAAACAAACTTCATATAAAAATAAAAAAAGACTCAAAAAATAATGATAAAAACTATCTTTAGCTGCCGCTGCTTTACAGCAGCCAAACAAGCGTAGAATGGGACGTAAGAAAATTCAAATTACACGGATTGCGGATGAGCGAAATAGACAGGTAGAGAAGGGGGGAGGAGGGTAAGGAAGGGGTGGAAGGAAGAAAAAAAAATAAATTTGAAAATTTTTAAAGGTAACTTTCACAAAACGAAAATTTGGATTAATGAAGAAAGCTTATGAATTGTCTGTTCTTTGTGATTGTGAAATTGCATTAATTATATTTAATTCTTCTAATCGACTTTTCCAATATGCCAGTACAGATATGGATAAAGTTTTGTTAAGGTAGTGAACAAAAATAAATTTAAATGATTGTTGAAAATGCTAATTTTGATCCACTAAAAATCTGAAAAATATACATATAAATGAAATACTGATCAAAATTAAATTCTTAAAAGGAGCTACACATAAATTAGAGATTATTCTCCTACCATTATTTTTTAATTTAAAGGTATACAGAATATAATGAGCCGCACGAAAGTCGCACAAATAATGATATAATGGAAACACTTCAACGAAAAGAATGTAAACAGGGAGCGGGTGTTGATTCTGATGATGATTTTTCTCCTCCACCAACCCCAACAGGATTAATTAATTCAAATGCTGATTTAGCAGCTACTGTTGCTTTAGCTGCTGCTCATCATCATCATAACGGTGGAGGAGGTAATTCTGTATTAGCTCAACAAATGGCAATGTTAGGCCAACAACAAAATAATGGGGGAAATGGTAATGGAGGAGGAGGATTTGCTGCTGCTAATGCTTTAGCGGCAGCTGCTCAATATGCAAATGGAGGGGGAAGTGGAGGTGAAAATTGGATAATTTCTTTAAAAAATTCTTTTTCTGTTTAAAGGCGATCCATCACCAACAGGAGTGCCACCCCCACCCTATTCAGACTTTAACGGCGTTCAAAACATTGCACAACACATTTTCGGCCAAAACAATGTTTTTCTAGGAGCATCTGTTGCAAGACAACAACAACAAATACAGCAACAACAACCGCCAAGAATTGTACATCAGGTGAGGGGAAATAAATACATAATTATTTTAAAAAATATTTTTCTTTATAAAATTTCAGTTTTTTCTACTTTTATCTCCTTTTTTACTTTTATCTTCTTTCCATAAATTTCTATTTTATCATCATCTCTTTTTTCCTATCTAAATATAGAGTATTTACATAATAGGTGAAAACCTTTAAAAGGATGAGAACACTTATTTTTTTCTAGAAATAAAAAATTCTATTAACTTTTTTATTCAAAGAAAATAGCAAAAAAAGGCTTCCGGCTTGTAGAAAATTACATTTTTCTCAGTGGGAAGCATTTTTTTAATTTCCATCTTTGGCCTATTTTTTTCTTTCTTTTATTCCTTATTTAATCATTTGTTTCATTTTTCTTCACTTCGTTTTTGGCACATTTGTATTAAAAAGGGAAAGAATATTTTTTAGGAATATTATTAAATTAAATTATATATTAAATATTTGTAGAGAGAAAAAGTCTTTAAAAGAAGAAAAGGTTAAAGTATAAAATCTGGAGAAAAATTTTTGAAAAACTTTTCTAGTAATAATTAAATTGTTAACTAATTATTCAATATAAACTACAAAATTTTATTAAAAAATTCAAGAATAATTTAAAAAAAAATTTATTTAGCTTTTCGCCTCAACTTCTGCTTCTTCTTCCTCTGGTTCCTCTTCCGGTGCATTAGTACCTAATACGTGTGCATATTCACCTAATTCATCGACAACGACTGCTCCCGTTCTTGGACATTCGTTAACCGCCGGAACTGTTGACCCATTAATTCATCAACAGCAACAACAATTAATAAGTAGAGATAGTAGTCCACAATACCAACAATTACATAGCAGTGGACATCAACGGCCAGCTTCAACGCCTTACGGGTTGTTACCTCCTTCGTCATTGCCACCTCAATCATTAACACCACAACCTCAAATGATGATGAGTGGAGGAGGAGGACACCACGTTTGTTTTTTTCTTTTAGAAGATTAACCAAAAAATGTTTACTTTCTTTTAGGGCTCTATGGAACAATGGCTATATGAACACCAACAACCTGGCAACAAATACCCTCAACAGCAGCAACATATGCTCAAATCAGAACCTTCTTCACATGAACAACAACGTGACACACAACATATAAAAACAGAACCACCACCTGAAAAACGGTCACGGTTAGATCACCACCAACAAGGACAATTAAATAATTGGAAGTCTGCAGAATTGCAACAACAAACAGAGCCCTCTATACTATAATTTCCTCATAACTGTGTTTACCATCTTCATTTGTATATCGCTAGGCCGGTCTTCTTCCTACATACTATACTAGAGCTCAATTATTTAATCCTCTTAATTTTTTGTTCGCTATTAAAAGCACGAGGAGTTGAAATTTTTAATTTTCTTTTCTGGATTAAATTGTGCTTTTAAAGATAATCTAAAATCTTTAACGGCCAAATACTATCTCTACTTCCCTTTTCCCATATAAACATTTATATTTTTTGTTTAAAAAACTTTGATTTATTTTCTTTCCATAGTTGCATTTTTCCCTATCAGTCAACATAAACAAATCGACACGATTCGCAACCGAAACTTGATCCCCGTTTTATTTTTCCCCTCCAATTTTACTCTACATAAAAACACCAAAAAGAAATCATCAATTCGTGATAGACAAATTTTTAATAAATATAAATTACAAAGATTAAAATTTTCTTCATAAATAATATGTATGTATTTTTTGTCATTTTAATATAAATTGAGAATAATGTAGAAAAAATATATTCATAAATTTTAACCTAGATTTTCCAAAACCAACCCTATACTCGAAAAAATATTCAACGCAGTTGAAGGGGCAACCTATTTTTCTAACTCAAGAGATCCTTATAAGGATGAATTTTCAAAAAAGGAAACAATTGTATTTACAACCAAATATCATTTATTATAAACAGGAAAAATTCGATAATAAAAGTGCGGATGAAGATTCAAGTATTTTATTGTAAAAGAAAAATTGTCGTCTTAATCATACAAAAGCTTAAAACGAATTATTTAAAAAAGATATTTTAAAAACTATGCGCGTTTTATCTCAAATCTACAAGAGAAATTCCGAAATAAAACACGTTCATTTCATTCAGGCAGTTTTTAAAAGAATAAAATTAAACTATCAATCTTTCAAAACAAAAACTACGGACAAAATAAAGGATGGGAATGGCTCATGGAGGATTTTAAAGACACATCAAAACAATTTATAACAAAATATTTTAAAAAATTTACGGCCATTTTTCCATAAATGGGGTTTCAAGAGCTTCGAAAAGGAGGGCCACATTGTTGTTGGCTACTTTTATTTTTGGTGTAGACGTTTTGCAAAAAATTGGCCAAATTTTGTGCAATGTGGGTTTTTGCAACTTCATCAATTGCTGGTCGGAAAATACCCGGCAGTTGTCCGTTGTTGTTGTGAAGAAAAGGAGGTGTGGCTGACGAGGTACTGGTATTACTTGTGCTGCTATTATAACCGTTTGACTGGCGAGTGTCATTGTGATTGCTGTTTACCCCTGTTCCTGATACTCCACCTCGTCGGGTAGCGTGGCTCTGCGACGATTGGCCAATATTCTGTAAAAATAAATAATATAAATTGTTTGGAATTTCTTTTGTGAAGATTTTTGGATCAAATGTAAAATCGGAAACTATCCCAAGATTCGCAAACATTCAACTAAAAAATCTAATTTTATAAATGGAGGAAAATATTATGGTTGGCAAAAATGAAAGACTAAAAACACAACATCCCAATCTCAAAAAAGGATTTAATAAAGGGTAAATGGCCACACATTTCAATTTGAATAAAGTTTCTAAAAATTGGGATGCCACGTCATAAAATAATTGGACTAAAAACAATTAGTGAACAATCCGATTGAAATATTTGGTTATCTCTAACTGGCCATTTTCCCTTCTTTTTGATGTTGATACGGAAGAGGATCTGCATACCACGGATCCACCTCCACCTCCTCCACCACTTCCAGCACCACCAGAAGCATTGCTGTTTGGCGTACCTGCTGCAGAGGCATCATTAAGCTGCGAGACACTAATTGCGGTAGCCAGTCTGTCATCCTCATCGTCGCTGCTTAGCTCAATGATATCCTCCTCAGGAATGACCTGTAAAAATATAGTTTAATCATTTAAATTATGTCATTTAAATCATAGGTAACCATCCGAACGGTGAGAAAAGGAGGTGTCTTTTAAATTTTAGAATAGATCAAATTTTGGCTCTGGTCTAGTTTATGCGTCCAATGAACTTTTTATGAGTCCAATGAAAATTTATGAAAGCATAAAATACAAATCTTTATTTTTATGCCTTACTCAAGGGCCCTAACAAAAAACTGTAAACATAACTGGGAAATGGATACGCATCAGGGATGATCGAAATAAAAATTTTTTATCTCGAATCGAAATAAAAATTAAAAACTATTGATTTTTTAGTTCACAAAAGCTTTTAATCGATATTTAAATAATAAATATGCACCCCAAGAGCTAGATCCGTGAAAGAACTCATAAATATTTCATTAGACTCGTAAAGATTCATTGGACGCCAAAACGTTTAACATTTAGAAAAATTTACCGGTTTCTTCTTTGGAGCATTCGATGTATTGGAAGAAGATGAGGTTCGTTGTTGTTTAGGTTCAATCACCGACGTTTTTGGAATAATCACAGTTGGTTGCGGTAGTTCTTGTTGATGAGAGACACTTTCAGTTGAAACACTGTCTGTCTTTTTCTTATCAACAGTCTTGGATGGCTTAGTTTTAGCAGGATCCACAATCATAATATCATCATCGTCAGCATCAGCCATTGCGGCGTCCTCATCACTACACAAAGAAATTGTATCATTGACCTTTGGAAGACCCCATGAACCATCACGAAGTAATTCAATCTCTTCAACAAAACTACTGACGCTTTTAAGTACATCTTCGAAGTATCTGAAAAGATGTTCAATAAATTAAAAACCTCAAACTAACAACTAAAAAATGGGTTTAAATAGAAAAAAATTTCACGTTTGTTGTCAGTCAAGGAGGCAAGTAATTCGTATAACAAAAATCCATTGTAACAAAAACTCACTTATCAATAATTAATTTCGAGTAAATGGCATTCTTGTCACAAACTGGACACTTCCAACCAGGTCGCTTCTCGTTCATCATCAAATAGTTGTATAAATCAAAGGTCTGTAAATGAGTACAATCGGCAGCACGAGAAGGAATTTTAATGCGCATTCGACCAAGCTAGGCAACAGAAATATTAAAATAAATCTGAAAAATAAGTTACCGGATCAACCAAAGAAATCTTGCACGAATCCATTTGAACATCATCTTCATCACCACTGAGACGCCGAATAATATTATCTCTAGTAGTAGAAGCTGGGCGTGATGCGTTCGGATTGTCACGAATACGTGCAAGAAGAATGTCAGAATTAACCCGTTTAACAAGCAAAACCTAAAAATTATTATAATAAAATTACTCATAAGTATAAACCGTAAAAGCCCAAGCACGTTTATCACCATTCCACTCAAAATTCAGACGATGTGGACGGTCTTTGCTACGAGGCGGTCTACAATAAGGGTGATATTCACCGGTCGAGAATAACGCTTATGTTCGGCATTCGGTTTGTTTGTCGGTATAATCGCCTTAAAACAAAATTTATAATTAATGTCAAAACATAAAAACTAACAGGAAGATTAACATTAAAATCATCCAATCGAACTGCAGAACCTGGAGGAAAAGCGTCGGGCTGTTCCTCGGAATTTTCCAAAAGAAACATTCGTAACTGAAGCTCATATCTCGGCAGCTTTTGGTCCTCAGGATATGTCAATTTACCAATATCGTCTGCAGAGACACCAAAAGTACAAGAGAAGCGACCTTCACCAGGACGCGTTGGAACAGGATAAGATGGAAGTTCTGTCATCGGGACAATTACCTAAAAACGACACGAAAAATTATGTTTATAAGTTGCAAAAAATGGGAATTTATTTTCCCGAAGCTTTCTGGTATGTTATGCAGCAAATGTATCGACAAAAGAGACCAAACAAAAGTTAAAAATTGAAACCTTAAAAAGATCATAAAACGGAAGTTCAACTGTACGCAAATTGCGAACCAATCCTCCCTGAGAGTGCTGCGGAGGAATGTAGTGAGGCTGATTTTGAGGTGGCAATGACTGGCTAAAGTTGTTAGGCTGATAGGCAGGGCCTCCTTGAAATTGCTGTCCATAAGCAGCCGCATAATTCATAAAATTTCCAAATCCACCTGGAAATTGAGACATTGGTGGAGCAGCAGCATTAAAACCATAAATTCCTGGTTGTTGATTTGATGGATGCATTTCTAAGAATAATTTCCAGATTAGTTTTTTACATAATGATCTCTGACAAAAACAAATCATTAATTAGCTAAACATACGATTATTAGGCATTGTTCCGTTAAGTTGTTGATTTCCAAGTCCTCTTTCGGGTTGAGAAGGATATGGTTGTGAGCTGTCACGAATTCGATTAGATGCCTGGATCTCGTGAACTTTTGCAACAGCGCTAGATTGAAATCTTGGATTTTTAAGTAGTGATTCTGCTCGACTAATAAGTTCGTTTTTCTTTCCAATTTTTGGATATTTAAAACTTGAGACTAATTGTTGAAGTTCTTGAACTCGAAAATTTCTGACTGCTTCCTGAAATTGAATGTCGTTAGAAATATCGAGAATTAAAACAAAGTTCTTAGCCAATTGGGGATCATGGCCCCTTAAAAAAGTTAATGTAACTAGAAGTCAAAAGAGCAACAGTTTAATTATCGGTTTAATAAGGTTAACAAAAATTGACTTTTAATAAAAAGAAATAATTAAATTGGCTTTTTGCGATAATACAAGCCAGCTCACAACAAATTAATGTAAGAATCGATAAGAAATATGAATTATATTTTAGAATGGCTAAGAACTAAAAAAGTTAATTTATAAATCGATAGGGCGAATAAAAAAACAATAATTGCAAAGAAACATTAAAATGCAAAACAATCAACATTGCTCTTCAACGTAAATAAAAAACCAGTCAAAAGACGCCTAAAGAACTTCACTCCTCACCTAGGCCAATTCGCCGCAAAGGGCAAAAACGGACTTTTCGCCGAATGTCAACTCACCTGCCAGTTAACTTTAAATCAGAATGGAATCGAACCGACAAATTCTAACAACAAGAACACAACTCGAAAGCCTCTTACCTGACAAGCTTCTATTTCACTTTTAGAGAAGGAAATGTTACCACCACTCATTCAATTTTTTATAAAAAAAGTTGTTGTTTCTCGCACACCTAAAAGAATTATTTAATTTGTGAGTATTCAGAAGTATATTCTAATCAATTGACTTGGACAACTTTAAAAAAGATTTTAAAGCAAAAATAATTAATTGGATTTTGTCACATTTTAAGACAAATTATTTTTCAAAAAATATAAACAATTTATAATTTAACATTTAAAATTCAAATAAGACAAAATCCATCACAAATTCTTTGCATGATAAGGGGAAATATATTAATAATTTTTAAACAATTTTTTAAATCAAAATTAAAATACAACTCTAATTTATCTAAATTTATGTCTATTTTCTATACCATAACTGAACCCTTTTCATTCTTTTCATTTTCTTTTGTAATTGTAAAACACCATAAAGAAGAGCTTCTGCTGATGGCGGGCATCCAGGAACATCTATAGAAAAAATTCTTTAAAAATCCAAAAAAAAACCCAAAAAACAAACAAATATCAACAGGAATAACTCTGTCACAGCCTCTAAGTACAGAATATGCATAATGATAATAACCACCACCATTTGCACAAGATCCCATGCTAATTACAAATTTCGGGTCGGGCATTTGATCAAAAATTTTTCGCAAAGCGGGGGCCATTTTATTTGTTACGGTACCAGAAACAATTATTAAGTTAACCTTAAAAATTAATTTAAAAAAATATAAATTAATTTAAAATGAACTTGTCTTGGAGAAGCACGAAAGACAACTCCATAACGATCCATATCATAACGAGGAGCAGCAAAATGCATCTAGAAAATTACAAATGTTTTAACAAAGTTAAAAGAATTGTAAGATTTTAAAAGAAACATAATTTAAAAACTTTAATTTTTTTAGTATTAAAAAGCTTTTAGAGTTAACAATTATAAAAGGTGTGTCTTAAAGAATATCAGAATTTAATAGTTGATTTTTTCTGGGGGTCGCCGCCGAATTTTTTGTGCCACAGGCGAAAATTTCGAGAATTTTATAGATGCAGACGAAAATAATTCACTATTCTTTCTCTCCATCCCCTCCACAAATTTCTTCCTTTTTCACATTTCGGGGGGGGGGGGATTTCAGTTGGTTAGGGCCTGATTTGTTAAATAAACACACAACCAAACCTCACTTATAGCAAGGCACGTAGCCAGTGAGTGATATCTCTTTTTACTACAGCCTTTTAAATTATCAAAATATTCACCTGCGTGCTAAAAATTTAAATTTTTACAAAAATTATTTCCACCTCAATTTAAACCCCAAGAGCGTAACTGTAAAATATTTAAAAATTATTTACCATTTCAACAGCACAACAAGCTAATCCAAAAGTAAGAGGCCTTAAAAAATAATTAAATAAAATCAATTTTTCAAAAATTAAAAAAAACCATAAAGAATTCTTTTGACACAAATTCATTAAATCATCCATACGCATAACTGCATATTCCCCCCAACTTGAAGCTGGTTTCATAGGAAACCCCATTTTCTCTTCTACTGTTTTAGGTCCTGCTTCTGGGTCGGGATATGAAAATCCAGGGTCCCCTTTAACTTCTTTATTGCAGACATTTGAAGAAGAAAGAAAAAACTTGCTTGTTTGGGAGAATGAAGATGGATTTAATAATTGACGAGAAATAAATCGATTTAATAACATTTTAACTGAAATTTTTGAAAAATTTTAAATATTTTGTAAATTTAAAATCAATACAAAGGTTTAATTTGTTTTTAGAAAAAAGTTTGTAACAATTGGCTTGTGATTTCAAAAGTGATTATTTCATAACAAAGCTTAAGAAAAATTTCCTTTCACTGTCTCTCCATTACAACACTATATCAGATTTTCTTTTCTCTCTCCCTTTAAATTTTAATCTCTCACTTTCTGACTCTCCTTTTTTTACATACTCCTTTCATATGAGAGTACAAAATTTTGAGGTACAGTATATCTTCAAACAACATGTCTAGCCTTATCTGTTTAAGTACAAATCTCATATTTTTGTTTAAGCATGTATTAAAAGTAGAGTTGGTCGAGGTCGAGTTTTTTTTTTGAAAAATCCGAGACCGAGGATCACCGAGACTGGAAAAGCCGAGATCGAGGTCGAGGGGCAAATATGGACCCGAGACCGAGGTCGAGGACCTTGGAAGATCAAGAAGCCAGATTTCTTCTATTTCTTACAAAAAAGGCAATTCTTAGGAGTGTATATTTACTCTCGGTTCTCGGCGAGGTTATTGGCGATGGCCTCGGTTTTGAGGTCGAGGTCAGCAAAATCGAGTCGAGGTTGAAAAATCTGCGAGGTCCTCGGCTTCAGCGAGGCCTCGATTTTGACCAACTCTAATTAAAAGATAAACTTTTAAAAAATGTAATTAGGGGAGTGGAAATAGAACTGGAAAGAGACCGGGATAGACAAAGGATCCACCTATATCCAACAAATGCCTGACTATATTAATCATCGGGGTACGTTAGTCTCGTATCTCGTATCTCGTGAAATCTAGTGTTTTTTGAGAGATCTCGTATCTCGTTTTATCTCGTTCTCGTATTTTTTTGAGAATCTCGTGAATCTCGTGTCTCGTATTTTTTCCACTTGCGCCACCCCTGATACATAGTACCTCTCTCATACGTTAATTGGATGGATTCAGTTATATAAGTTATGTATGTAAGTTATGTATATGGGTTATGTATATGGGGGAAAGAAGAGATTTCAGCGGGATTTCGGACAAAGGATATCGTAACTTACTTACAAGATCCCATCCCGTGCTGCACTCAAATTCCATCGCTCTTGATAAGGTAAAATATGCTTGAACTTATCATACTTATGTAGTATCTTTGCTTTTTATTAATTTTTCTTATCATTTCATCCTTAAAATTTGTTTAAGTATTTACATATCTTTATATGTATTCTTTATTTATCATATTTAATATTTATTAGATATTTATTCCACATTTTATATATTTTTTAGTCCCTAACAGTTAAAACAACAAATTAGTAGCATTTAATATTTTGTAGCTAAAAAGTAAAAGAGAATAATGTGATCTAGTTAAAAACACGCAAGTGGATATACATATAATAGAAACGAGAGGGAGGTAGCTAAAATGGCCGAGAAAAAGCTAAAAAAAGTTAAAGACAGTTGCTAGTTTGTGTGTATATGTGGTCCTTAACTAGTTTGTTTTTGCATACTTTTCTCTCATTGCTACCACTTTACAATTACTTTTAGTGGTTAAGTTGAGTGATCAAAAGCTTCTTTTCTCGGGTGCATCAATAATAGAACGAGTGTGGGATATTTTTTATCGTTTTGAGTCAAAAAATATTGTTACTGAAATTAAATTTTAATTTTAATTCCAATATTTGTTTAAATTAAATTTTAAAAATTTAAATATGTAAATTCATTAAATATTTTAATTCCCTATTTTTAATTTTAGTTAAGTGAAAGTTTAAATTTCTATTAATCAAATTAAATACTCAATTAATCCTTATCTTTGTCTCTTTTCAAAAGAAAATATTGGTCAGCTATAGTCTCCAAATTTTTTTCTTTTCTTCTCAAAATAAATCCAACTCTAAAAACTTTTTATTAAAATTGCTCTAAAAGTGAAAAAATCCTCAAAAAAATGTAAAAATCCCTAAACAAAATATATCCAATTGTCCACAAATTATTTTTTCTCTCTTCCCTACTAAACACTTTTTCTATCACTTTTTATAACCAAATGAGAGAGTAAATATGTTGTTGATCGTCACCTAAAATAGTTCCAGTATTTAATAAATTCTTTTGAAGTATTTCTTTCTCGATCAATTTTTTTGTGGAGACTTGGATGGATATTTTTATTTTGAAGAAATTTTACGCTTTTTTCTTCCCTCGCTGATTTTCTTTTTTTTCTCCCTTTGTGTCCACTTTTATTGTCCACAAAAACCTTAAAACACTAAATTTATTTGTTTAAAAATTAAAGGAAAAATAATTCTTTTATATTTTTATATAAAAAAATGCCTTTGGATTTAGTCAAACCAGATAATGAGCAATTAATTCCAGGTAGTTTAGGAAAAATTTATATTTAAGAATAAATATTTAAAGAGTTATTGGCCGCTTTTAAACCAAAAAGTTGTAAATTAGTTCCAGCACCCGATTTAAATTCGGCGTCTTTCAATTTAGAAACAGCTCGGTTTGGACAGCAAATTTTTATTGGTTAAAAATATGTAGATATATAAATTTAAATTTAATATTTTTTAGTATCAGATTCTTTTAACTTTGAAGAAGCAAGAAAACAAATAACAGGAAATGTTCAATTACTTGGAACTAAAGATGTAATATACTTTAATTAATTTTAAATTAAACATTTAAACTAAAATAATTTGTCTGGCCAGACATCCTCAATAATTTTAATCTCACAGTTTTCCCTCAATTACCCTCTTCCCCTTTCTTCAAATACCCCCCCCCCCAATACATATATAATTTTTAAATATCTCTTAAAGGGTTATCATATATTTACTGATGGTAGACCTGCTATAGAGGTAATATATCTTTGTTTAATTGATATTATTGAATGGAAATTACCTGTAAAATTATTATTAAATAAACTTCTTGGAAATGAAAATTGGGAAATGGTTTATGCTGAAAAATGTTCTTCTTCCTTTTCTGAATGTAAAAGTCCAGCAACTACAGATTTTGGACTTTTAAGAGTGCAAAAATTGGAGGAAAATAATGATGAGAAAGAATTAAAAAATAAAGAGAAAAAACAAGTTGAGGTAATTAATTAAATCATTAGAAATATTTTTTGGGGAATGTTAAATAGAAATCGGATAATTGTGAGGGGGAGGAGGGTAAGTGGATATAGTGGAAGGGTTTTCAAAATAAGGGAAAATTAAATAGTATGTGCATATGATTACTAGTGATGCTAGGGAGAAGAAAAAACCCGGGAAAAAGGAATAGGACCGGGAAATGACCTCAGGAGTCGGGAGGCCAAAACTCGGAAAGATGTCCCGATTCGGGAGTCGGGATACCGTGCATCACTCTCTTGGCTCAAAAGTCTCTCCATTCCTTTAATGGTTTTTTAACACTTCCAAGAAAATAATTTACCAACATATTTTTTAAGGTTTGGTTAACTCCAGTAAATCAGTGTATACCTAAAAAAGTAAAGAAAAAAGTTTTACGTAAAGTTCCTAAAAAGTCAGTCAAGAATGGATTAATTATACAAAATGATTTAAAAAATAATTATGAAAGTAATAGTAGTGAAAGTAGAGAACAAACACCTTCACAAACAACAACTAGTGAAGAAATATCAATCTCTAATAATGAAAATAATAATGAAATAAATGGAGGTAATTTAAATATTTTATTAAGTAAAAATTGCGGTGGGTTGGTTACACACATTATTTGTTGAAATATGAATTTTGATAAAAATAAATTTAATGTCCTTTATTGACGCCATAATTTCCTAAAATTGACGTCTACTTAAAAATTCTTAAGGCTTTATGGAATATTTAAAGAATTATATATTTTTTAAAGATTCAAAATTTTCAATTCAAAATGGAAAAACAGAAAATTTAACTAATGGAAATGTTGGCCGTATAGCTAATAAATTTAATGGAATGGCTAGTGGAGAACAACAAAATTTAAATAATTTAAATAATTATTCATCTTCTTCCTCAATTAATCAGCGTTCTAGAAGTCATTCTTTGGAAGAAAAAGAACAAAATGAAAATGTTAAATCAAATTCGTCCATGTCTGTTGCAAATAGGCGTTATAGCAACCCAACAAATATATTAAATGTTTGAATTTTTTTCTTAAAAAATATTTTTATATAAAGAAAAAAAATAATATTTTTTAAATTTTGAATAATTGAAAACAAAAATTTTAGGCCTTTCTAGTAATTTTTATTCTTTAAATCTTCTTTAATTTAAATAAATTATATTTAAAAATGAATATTAAAAGTATTTTTTGTTTTGTTAAAAAATCATTAGCTTTTGAAATTGCAAAGGAATTAACGGTTTTTATTTAATTTAATTTAAAAGAAAATAAATATTAAAAAGAAATTATTTTCTTTCTTTTTTAGGAAGATTATTCACAACAAAAATTGGCAGATCAGCAACCTATTTATCTTGAAATTCCTGTTCAATTAAGTCTATCTCCTACACAAACAAAGGAAAATGAAAATAATAATCACAATAATTTATCAGAAAATACAAATAATGAAAATGGTAATTAATATTTAATTGAAATTATTTTATAATAACAATTCTCCCTATAATCACCCTCCCCATTTATTTCTCTCTCCTTTTTTTTGTTCTAAAAATAATTTTTTGAAGATCCTTCTCATCGTCGTGCTTCTTTGACTGAATCACCACCTCCTCGCTCTACCGCAGATAGTGATTCCCCCAATAGTTTATCTTATGTCTCAGCACATGCCGATATAATACCTTCTTCTAATCGACGTCCATGGCGAAGGGAAGACGCCCCATCGCCTTCAACATCCCTTATATTACAAAATACTAGAAGAAATGTTACCTCCATAACTCCTACAAATCAAATTATAAATGGCGGCCCTATTCATAGACTTGTTACACCTTTGGGCAGCAATTTATCGCCAATTAGCAGTTGTGGAAGTGTGGAAGGACAACAAGTAAAAAACATTTGCTAAATTTTTAGAATGAATCAAAAATTGAATTTTATTTAAAATGTGCCCGGCAAGCTTTATATATTGAGGGGACGGAAGATTCTTTATAAAGGAGAATTTCTCTTGTCTCAAGAAACGTAAACTCTTTACTACGAGAACACACAACTCCGTCCCCAAATCATTTATTCCTTTAGGGTATTGTTCCACCATAACAAAAACACCCTCCTTTTCTCCATCCTTTCTTATATCTTTTTATTTTTCTCAGGACTTTGATAAAGCCAGTAATAATAAAAATACAATTAGTTGCACTGATTCTCGTAGTTATTACGATGATGAAGAAGATGAGGATGAAAGTACTTTAATGTTATTAAATAAAGAACGTCGAGGTGCTAGTGCTGATGATGGAGATGAATTAACTATAATGAGTTCAATTAGAGAAGATCTTTCTTTACGAGATAATTATCATTCAAATATTACAAGAAATCATCAACATTTAAATGGAAATAATAGAATAATTAGAGGGAGACATGGAAAACATAATAATTTTAATAATATTGGACATTCACCTAGTCCTCCACTAAGAAATGTTTTTTTCTCTAGAAATTTTTTTTTCTAAATAATTTTTAATTTTAGTCAGCTCTAAGTCGAAGTGTTGGCAGTCGGGGAGCTTTAAGTCGTAGCCCTTCTGCTGCTGCCTCTCATAATCTTCAAATGGTTCGGGGTATGTTAGGCACTTTTAGAATGCCTGTTCCTGCATTACAACAAATACTTGGATTATTTTCATTTAAAGAGGTGTTTTAAAAAAAAGATTTTATTTAAAATAATAATTAAAAAAAGATTGGAATACTTCGACGTGTTCACCCTCATTGGGATGAACTTGCTGGACAATTATTAAATGTAGCACATTCTCGATTAATTCAAAGAGCCCAACATTTATTAACTGATTGTCAACGACGTGTTACTCGAGAGCCAAGAATGGCTCAGCCAGTTAAATTACTTACTAGATTACATGTTCACGCATTAAATCCGGTTGATGGAATGCGTGCTTTTATGGATGAAGGTAATTTATATTTTAATGGTTTTTGAAGACTCGCATCCTTGGTTAGGTTAATAAAACAAAAAAATCTGTAACAAGACGAGGGAGTTCGAAAAGTTTGAAAGAAGTTCCTAAAAAACTTTTTAGTTTTAGTACTTTTATTACAATTTTTATTAAAATAAAATAAATAAATTTTCTTAAAAAGGTGTTTTGTGTTTTCCTTATGGTGCTTTTCTTGATCAAGCATATTCTTTACTTTCTCGAATAGATTTAATGATTGAAAATAATTGTTTTGATGAAGAAAAACAAGAAAAAGAATATAATGAAGTTATTTTTAATTTTTTAAAATTTTTTAAAATTAATTTTATTTATTTCTAAAGGCAGATAATTTAATGGATAAATTGGCAGAAATTACAAAAAAAGCCGTTTTGCATTATAAACAATGGGTTGAACCTGAAGCTGAAAAAAGAATGAGCGAACTTTACAGAGTATCGGCACAACAACGTTTACAAAGAATTGACTCTTTTTTGGTTGAAAGTAGCGTTAGTAGAGTTGAAAGAGAAGCAGAAAAAGTAAATAATTTTTAAAAAAGAAAATTTTTTTAATTTTTTAAAGAATCGAAATGAAATGAGTTGGGAAATGGAGCAATTAAAACAACAAAATACTCAATTAAAAAAAGAATCTAGAGATTTACGGCAATTATGTCAACGTTTAGACCAAAGAGTTGATGTTTTGGAAAGAAAATTTAAAACAATGGCTAGATTATTACAATAAAAAATGAAGAAAAAGAAAAATATTTTTTAAAGAAATTTTGCTCTAAAATAAATATTCTGCTGCTATTTTCTAAAATTTAAAATTATTTTTTTTAACTAATTAATATATTTTTATATTTCCCTTAATTTGTTATTTTTTAAAAATAAATTGTAAAATATTTAATTATTTTTTAAAATTTATTTTTTTAATAAAAAAAGTTTAGTAAAGCCTTTTTGATTAAAATTGTTTTTATAAAATAAAAGAATTTTTGAAATAAATAAAGTTTTTAATTTAAAAAGGGTTAAATTAAAATAAAATAAAAACAATATAAAAATTAAATACTAATTTAAATATTCTTTCTATTTTTTAAAATCTAAACTTGTTGTGGCATATTTGTTGGTGGAGCTTTTGGATGAGGCATAAGCATTTGAACTAAATTTACATATGTTTGTTGTGCTGGTTGTAATTGCTCTTCTTTAAGTAAACAAAAGAAATAAATTTATTTTTTATTTAATTAATTTCACCTTCTTTCCAATGCCTTCTAGCCACCATTGCTGCATGCCCTTGACATTTAAACTTTTTTCCTTGAGTACAACCTCCTCTTCTTGTATTAGTTCTTGTAATAGCAAAAAGACCTAAAGCCATTAATAAAAAAGCAATTCCACATGCGCCAAAAACTGCCCTTTAAATTTTTGTAAATTTAATTTTTAATTTTTTTGGAGTTTTTTGTTCTGAATAGAGAACTCGGAAATATAATTTACAAAAATCTCAGAGATTGCAGATTACACTCACAAAGGGAATAACTCTGAAACTTTGAGAAATGTTTTTAAATTATCCAAAAAAAATAATTTTTTAGAAAAACAAACCAAGCCCATAAAGGTATATGACTTCGAGTTGTTGTTATTTGATTATTACTATTTATTTGTTGTTTATTAATTAATAATTTATTACTATTATTATCTACTAAATTATTTTTTTCTAATAAAATTCCAATATTTTCAATTAAATTAGATAAAATTCTGAATGGAGGTTTTGAACTTGTTAATAATTGAATATTTGTTTGATTAATTAATTGATTAATTTTATTAATTCCCAAACGCTGTTTAATTAAAGAACCAGCAGAAATAAAAATAATCTCAAGAAAAAATAATTTTTAAATAATTTTAAAAAATAATTACAGGTGGAATTTGTACAAAAAGTATAACAATATCTTCTCCACAATTACCCATTCCCCAACGTTCACGAAGAACATTTACAAAATTATTTCCATAATTATTAATCCATAAATTGACATTACTTAAATAAATATTTAAATTTTATTTTTATTTTAGAGATGTGCGAGAACGAAAATTTTCCAAAACTCGAGACCAAGATTCACTCCAAGACCAAAACTTTCAAAACTTAAGATCCACAAAGTAATTATTTCCGCGGAATTTAATCTCTTTAGGCTCCAAAATTCTAATAAATTTTAATTTTCAACACACTTCTCTAATATTTTTTTAAAACCTACTCTTCCCAATTTAACGGCAATTTAAACAGACTTTCATTATTTTCCTCAAAATCTTTTGTATTATTCACTAAACATTGATTGGCACTTAAAAATAATAATTAAATAATTTTCCTTTCTAAAATAAATTTACTTGTTAACATCATTATTTAAATTTAATTTTTTTAAAAATCCAAATCCAAAACGATGCCAACAATAATTATTTTCACTTTTTATTTCATCCAAATTAGAAAAAGAAGTTAAATCTTCTTTTCTACAAACACAATTTTTGCCATAAATGTTTATTAATTTATTTATTGTTTCTTCTAATACAAAAACTTTAAAATAAAAGAAAAATTTTTTTGTTAAAATTTCACACACAAAAAAAACAAAAAACCTTCACTCATCGAAATACTCGATTCTGGATCACAAAACCAATCAAAATTATTTAAAAATATTTTTTCTTTCTGTTCTTCTCCTTCAATTAATATTCCTTTATCTTTTAAAGTTTGTCCCCGTTGACATCCAAGTCTATCATTCAATAAAGGGAAATCACAAACAGAATTAAATGAAAATAATGATGAGATAGTAATAGAGAAAAATAAAATAATTAAATAAAATAATTTAATTGTTGAAAAAATCATCAAGATTTTTTATTTACTTTAAATAACTAAAAATATATAAAAATATGGTAGATTAAAGATAATAAATAAAAAAGAATTTTTTCATCTTTTCATTTTTTGCATTTTTTGGCAAGAATAGTGCAAGATGTCTCAAATAATTTAATAAAAGTTTTAAGACAAAATTATGTTAAGTAGAATAATTCATTGGGTGGAAGGTGGATTAGAACTGGAAATAATATATGTAAACTACAGCACAAAATTCTGTGCCACCATCCAACAATTACGGAAACAACAAAAATTTATTTAATTTTTATTTTAATAAAATAAGAACTAATTCAACGGGATTAATCTATTACCTATATGTATTGCTAAATTTTAGACCAAAATAGACAAAAAATAAAGATGGAAACATTGAGAATATTTAAATAATTGACAAAAAAAAGAAAATAATTTTTTCCCTAAATAATTAAAAATAAGGAATATAAATTTATTTATTTTAATATTCAGGAAATCCATTTGAAAGAATAAATAACTGAAAATGAGCGTGCCTTGTGTACATTTTTATTTTTGTTTATAATTGCTGTTATGGGAATGAATGACAGGAATGTGCCAAAGACAAAAGGGAAAATTAATGAGAGAAAAATGAAAAAAGAAAATCTCGATAAGGCAAAAAATATATTTTATATTTTTTGAGATAAAAAACAGAAAAAAAAGATTGAAATCTGAGAGGATTTTTGTTTAAAAAAGAAATTAAATATTTTTTTTTTGATGTTTTTATATTTAATTGTTTTTTTTGATGTTATTTTAAATATATATTTTAATATTTTTTAGAAGAAATATATGTATTTATTTAAAATAATTTTTAGAAAAGGAGTAAGTAAATGCTTCTTTCCTCTCCACGCTTTTTGCATTTTTTCATCCGCCTAATTGGAAATAAAGTAATGAAGGAATAAAATGAGGAAATAAAAGTACAAAAAATATATTTGACAGGAAAGAAGGAAACAAAAAATACTAAGCATAATATATATTTAATAAATATAAATTATTTAAAAAGAAATAAAATCAATTAATTAATTTAATATATTTTTTAATTAAAAGTATTTAATAATAATTCTCTTTAAATTATATTAAAATATAATTTTTAATGACAAAAAACCTTTTTGACATATTTATTTATTAACAAACACCTGCCATTATAAATAAAATATTTACACATTAAAAAGTTTTATTTTAAATAAAAATTGAAAAAGATTTTTTTAAATAAATTATTTAGATGGAGTAAAACAACTCCAAGCACCTTTTGATTCGAAATTTCAAGACTCGCCACCTTCACCCAAACCCTCAAATATCCACCTTCAAAAATGAGGGAGAGAAAAATAAGCAAAAAATTAAAGAGGATTATTAAAAAAGAAGAAAAGGGATTCTTTTACGTAATTTTTAATGACGAAAGTGAAAATAAATGACTATTAAAAATAAATTTAAAATTATTTTTAAAAAAATTTTCTGCAAAAAATCTTAATTTACTTTTTTATAATCAAAATTACCTACATAATTATATGTATAAAAATTAAAAAATAACATAAAACTCAAATTTTCTGTTTTAGTTAACAAAAATATATTTTTCCCATTTCAATAAACAAATATTTATTTTTACAAAGTTTTTTTAAAGAAAAATAATATTTATTTATGGTCAGTTTACGCAGTGGAATGAAATGAAAAAGAAAAAAATTAACATTAAAAAAGTTTGTTTTTACACTAATTGAGAAAAGGAGGAAAGGAAAGGGAAGATGTTTTTTTAGTTAATTTAGAAAAAGAAAAAGAATTTATTTAAAAAATTTTCAATTTATTTTCCAAAAGATTTACTATTAAATTCTTCAATTAATTTTCTACAACTATAGCAACATTGTAATCTAATTTTAGGTTGGTCACATCTAAATTATTTATTTATTTTAAATATCACAAAAAAGCAACAAACGTCTGAAATAAACGAAGAATATCGCAAAAACGGCTTTGATCTTCACATAAACGTAAAGGCAATAAAGCTTTAATTTAAATTAATTAATTAAAATAATTTAAAATTACATTTTTGTTGTTTTTCCTTTTCTTCTTCTCTTTTTTCTTCATTTTCTTCTCCCTCCCCCTCTTCTCCTTCATTTTTATTTATTCCACATTCAGGTAATTTTCTTTTAAACAAACAAGCCCTTATAGCTATTGGCCTTTTTGTTTGATTACAATTTTGCCCTGCAGGTTTTTTAGTTCCCCTCCAAACACACCGTAAAAGTCTCATCTGAACACCTCCATCCCCGCATTGTTTACTACATTTACCCCAAACAGAAGGACGCCAATCAGCCGAACAATTTACTTTTTTTAAATTTAAATTTAATTTAAATTAATATCTCTATTTATCTACCAACCATTTTGACATTCTCTTTTTAATTTTGGACGAGTTTTTCTCGAACAAAGCATTGGATTAGCTTCTGTTTTATTTCCAAAAACACATTTTATCTAACAAAAATTATTTATTTTCTCCCTCTTTCCCCCTCAAAAATTACTTCTCTTCTTTGTAATGCTGTCCATTGTTTAACACACCTAGAAGAATTACATTCACTCCATTTTCCAATTTCCCACCGAGCACATTTTGTATCAATACATTCTTTAGTAATTAAAGGACGTATAGCCCCAAAACTTTCACAAATATTTAAATCCTCTAAATTTGCAGATTCATTTCCAAAAAATATTTTACAAAAAATTTGACGAGTCTTTTTATTTAATTTAAATTTAATTTTAAAAATTAAATAACTACACATACTTGTATTCCTTCCAAACAATTTAAATGTTCACAATCCCCCCAATCAGAAACAACAAATTCAACACGAATTTGGCTGGGATCTTTAGTTGCAGAGGCTATTCTTTCATAAAAAGAATATTGACCGTTATTATATAAAGAATTACGAATTCTCTTAAATTTAAAAATAACTCTTAAATCTCTCTCAACAAACTTGAAGTAATTTCTTCTTTTTTGTTGCCTTCTTTTTATTATTTTTTGTTTTATTTTCATTTTCTTTGTCAGGTTTAAATTTAAGTGTTACATTTCCCAATTGTTTATTTTCATTATTATAACAAGCATAAATACCCGCATCGTGTTGACGTGAATTAAAAATTCTGAGAGCCCCATTTTGGGATATTTTTAGACGAGCTTTTTTTGAAATTAGAATTTTAAATATATTTTTATCTTTAAACTCACAACTTTGTAGAAGAGGGCGACCATTGACCGTCCAAATAATTTTTCTTTTATTCCCAACATTCTTTGCCGGACATTTTACTTTTACAGAAGTACTTTAAATTAATTTTTTAAATTTAATTTTTTTCTCTTTTTCTCAATTTTTACCCTTCATATAAATTAGCAATCCCCCCAATTTGTAAAGTTAATTTTCTTGGTTGTTGATTATATTTATTTTTATTAACTTCCTCTTCTTCCCCTTCCTTCTCTTCTATATTTTCTTCTTCTCCCTCCTCCTCCTCTTCATTTTCAATATCACCCAATGGTTGGTCTTTCGCTGATTTTTCTTTAATAAAAGGTTCAGAATAAATAAAAGGGACCAAATTATTTGGAGAAGAATTTAGTATATTTTCTTTATTTTCATCAATATTTAATGGACAATTAACTAAATAAAAATATTTTTTTAATTTAATTAATTACTCAATTACCTAAATTACTACAATTTTTACTAATTATCGGTCTTTCACTATTTGTTGCTAAAATACATTCCTCTATTGCTTTCTCCTCTATTTTTCCAAAAGAATCTCTTTGTATACATGAAAGTGAACGTTTTTGTTCACCAAATCCACAATTTGTTGAACATTGACTCTTCAAATTATTTTTTAGATTCTTTTAAAATTATTTTTTCACCCAATTTCCAACACTCCATTCAGGTGCACAATCAACCATTCCACAAGGCTCTTCATCTCCAGGCCTTTCCCCAGGGCATTGTATATCAGGCAATAAAAGTGTTGTTTCCGGTCCTTTCCTCGCAATTAATTGAATACATCTTACTTGACGAGTTCTGAGTCCTCCTCCACAAGAATGTGAACAAACAGACCAATCAGAAATCTTTTTTTTAATTAAAAAAATATTCTTTTTTAAAAAACAAACATCCCAATTAGGAGGACATGGTTGTTGATTACATTGACGAATTAACTCTTCCGGTCTATTTGTCTCGTTTTCACATTTAGAATAAGGAACTGTTCTTCCACTAGATAATTCAATACAAAGTAATGGTAATTTTTGATGTCCTTAAGGAGTAGAAAAAAATAATTATTTCGATAAAAAATTTAAAGGTTAAAGCTTCAGAAAAGAAAACAACTAATTTTAAACTTCTAATAAAATTTATTCCCTATTTATGTAGTTCTTTATTTTATATTTTTGATTGAAGTTATGTAAATAAATACTTCACTCCGAACTTTCTTGTCACCCTGTATTATTTTAACTAATTCCCCCCCCCCCATATTTAATGTTATAATTATTTTTTTTATTCTTCCCTTCCTTTAAAAATATTTTTTCTAAAAAATATTATTTTACCCCCTAAACAAGATGCCGAACAAACAGTCCATCTGCCATGTTTCCATCGATAAACATTTGGTTTAGAAGCAGTCGATGTTAAGTCTAATAAAGATGAGGGGGGGATTGAAGGTTTGCCGTTTTTGTGTGAAACAACAGGAGGGCAAGGCTTAAGTTGGCAGTGACGAAATTGGATTGGACGAGATTGTCCTGAATAAAATGTTTAAAATTTAATTGCTATAAAAACATTTAAAGTTTATTTATTTTAATTTCCACCCATCAAAAAATGTTGTTACTTTTCCTCAACAATTTTTGTTTATTTTTAACAACAATTATTTTCTTTACATTTTCAACTATTTCTTTTGCTACTTTTTGTTGTAGAGTATTTTTTTATAATTTTTTTTTAAATTTTCCAAATACTTTTAGAAAAAGAGAAAGTTAAATAAACCACCAACATCAAAACAAACAAGGGCTGACGTGAAAAATGAAAATACAAAATTCTTTAAAAGTAAAAAAGCTCTTTAATTTAATTTCCTTTAATTTTTCTTTTTTTTTTTGAAGAATGGCCTGAAGAACATGTAAATCCGGATAAAGTTGGGTATGATACACTTTCTGGAATAAACAAAGAAGAAGTATTTCCAATTCGAACAGAAAGGGATTGTCAAAAACTCCCATCAACAAAATCTTTGGCACCCTCTAAATCTTCAATTTGGATTGCAACAAGAAGTTATTATGGAGATGAAGATGAAGAAAAAACAAAAAATAATAACCATTCTATCTATATTAAAAAAGAAGAATTACCAAAAACACGTTTAGGAAAGAAGAAAAAGAAAAAGAAGAAAACAAAACAAATCAAAAAAGAAGAAAGATTGGCAAAAATTAAGAAGAAGAAAAAAGATAAAGAATAAATTAAGAATAATCTCTTAGTGAAATTTAGCTAAATATTAATGTATTATTAAAAATTGTTTTGTTATTTTCTTTTAGTAGATATACATAAAATTATTAAAGAAACGCCTATTTTTTAAGATTTTTACTTATCTTTTGATTTTTGTTAAATTTTTAATAAATTTAAAAAAATTTTTAATTTACCCTGACACTCATAATCAGTTAATTTAATCTGTTTTGCCATACACTCAACTTGTCTAGATCTAATACCAGGTCCACAATTTGTTGAACATTCACTCCAACCACCAACATAAAATCTTTAATATTTTTTTCTTTTTTCTTTTATTTTTTTCTACCTAGGTTTATTTCCATTTTTCTCATTTATTTCATTTTCTTCTTCTTCCCTTTCTTCAGAATAACTTAATATTCTTTGTTGTCCTTCAATTAATCTAAAAATTAAAATTTTGAGAGACATTAGATCCCAATTAAATTTATTAAATCCCCCCTTTCTTTACCTATTATTATTTGCATAATCCTTATTTATATTTTTTGGTTCTTTTATATAATTTTCACTATGACGATGTCTCCAATCATTTTGTGATAAAATTGGGAAAATAAATAAAATAAATAAATAATAATTAAACATTTTAATTATATGTATGTAAACTTTAAAAATATAAAAATAAAAGTATAAGTACTTGGAGAAGAATAAAAGATTTAAGGAGTGTTTTATTTTTAAAAAAAGAGATTGAGTGTTTATGCCATTAATGGAAAAATTAAAAATATTATTTATTTAGGATTCTTAAATTAAAGAATTTTTGGGAAAATTAAAAGAATAACTGAAAAAAGTAGTATGATTTAATTATTTTTTTTTAATTTTATTTTTAAATTTAGAAAGTAAAATTAATAAAAAGAGGAGGAAGATGACCAAGACTGGAGCGATTTATAAATTAAAAGATGAAAAATGAGGAAATGAATGAAAAATGAGAGAAAGGGAGAGAGTCAAAGAAGAGTTATTTTAATTATTTTGTTGCCAGAAAGAAGGAATAAATTCTAAAGTTTAAACTTCTGGTAGTTTTTAGTATAAGTATATTTAGAGACTTTTTTGGACAAAAAAAATTTTTTAGAAAAGTAGCTTTTTAATGAATTAAATAAGATTAAAAGTAAATAGAGAGAATGTAGTTAATTTTGTTTTTATTTAAAAAAAGTAAAAAATTGTAAAGAGAAAACCTTTTGACCAAAGGAAATGGTCAAATAAAAATTAATTCTTAAGGGAATATTTTTGTAAAGAAATATCCAAAAATCTCCAAATACAATTCATCAAAAACCCAGAAACTACAACCTTTTTTTGTTTACTTAAAAGTGCATCATTTTAAAAAGAAACCCCAAAAAAAAGATATTTTTTAATTTTAGATTGTACACCCATTTTTTATTTTTGTCCAAACTTGAAGAGCTTTTTTTATATTTCTCATTTTTACATTTGAAAATATTAGTTGAGGAAATATTTTTTTGGTATTTTATTTGGAAATTTGATTTTTTAAATAGTTAAAATTTGAATTGAACTCAGTACTCAAAATATAAAATTAATCTTAAAAATTTAGTTGACCATAAAATGTTCTCATTCAGGGCTAATAAGGAGATAAAAAACAAAAAATAGATATACTCTAAACTTTCACCGGTTTACAACTTAATAATTTCAAGAACCCCCCCCCCCCCACCCGACCTACCTATTATTTATTTGTTCATTTTCCAATTCCCCGCACGGAATTCCCGTCCAACAAGGCTGGCTTTTTGGTGGTTTTTGTTGTTTTTCATTTAAAAAGCAATGCCAATCAGGTAATTTCTTTCCTTCAGCTCTACATTCAACAGGTCTACTTCTAATGCCTCTTCCACAAATTGCTTTACTACATTGACCCCAATCACCAATTGCCCATTCCGGACAAGCACCAATATTACATTGACGTATTTCTACCTGAAAAGATTTTTCTGTTAGAATTCATTTTTAGACAAGTCTTTAAAATATTTTTTATATTACAAAGGATAAATTTTTAGAAATAAATCTGGACTTGGGAAGTGTTGGAAGGATCGTTTAAGCCTAATCTTATTCATCTCGATAGAAATGTTTCAAAAGAATTTTTTATAAATCTTTTCCTTTATTTATTGGAATGATGAAGCAATGAAGATTTTTAAATGTCCTTAAAAATAATTAAAATCCTTATTTTGAAAATTTTTATGTAAAAGGGTTTAAAATTTTTAAATTTCTTTTTTCATTTACATATTTGGGTATTATATAGCTTAACTCGGGTTCTACTATTCTGGGGACTTATATTAGACGGAATTACATTATTCAAATATTTATTCTATTTCATTCTCCATATAAATATGGGCACAATAATAAGGGAGAGAAATGGTTAGGCCTAATCTTCTCATAATGAGGAAAAGGTTGGGGTATTTATAGAGACAATTTAAGGGTCAATATATAAACAGAAAGTGAATAACAAAGATAAGATAAGAGTAAAGATTTGGATGAGAATGTCGGGAGACCTTTATGTTTAGAAATAGGTCACTTTATATTTGCATGTGAAAATGCAAATTGTTTATTTGATTAAGCGAATGCAGCACATATCAGATACGAAAATAGTTTTTTTAAAAACATAAATCTTGAAATTCTTATTTGTTAGTGGAATATGTACATAGTATGAAAAATTTGGGACTGCCTATAATTAATTAAATCTTTCTTCTCTCTTCTAAAAGAGAAAAAAAGGAAAAGAAATAGTAAAGGAAAGAGAAGGAAAGTAGAAAATAATATTGAAAGAAAATTACTTAATTTAAGAGAAGAAATACACCTTATTTTATTTATTTATTTATATTTATTTAAATATACAATGAGCATTTTTAATGTTTAACTATCCCTGGTCCCTTTGTATTCGGACGAAGAAATCTTTCGCCTTTTACTAAAGATTTCCGTGCAGGGGGACGCTTATGGGTTTACCTAATTTTTGGAAGTGATTCTTTTTTGAATCACGTAAATTCCCTTTAAACAATTAATTACCGGTCTTTTTGAATGCCAGCAATGTTGGTCATTTAAATGTTTTTGTTGTTGGCCTTTATCATCTACTTCAGCACAATAAACATTTCTTTTTTGTTCTCCTATTCCACAACTAACAGAACAATCACTCCAATTGGTTGTTTGCCATCTTTAAATTTTTAAATAAAAATTAATTTTCAAAACTTACTCTTTTAAAAATAAATAAAAACAATTAACTTCAATCAAAATAATTACTAATAATTTAAATATTAAAAACATATTTTTATTTTAGAAAAAATTTTCTTAAAAAAAGAAAATAAAAAAGAAAGAAAGTATAGAGTACTTTTTGGCAAATTTAAAAATGGATGAGATGATGATTATCCTCTAGGGGAATTTAAAAGTAAAATACAAAAAAATAATAAAAACAATAAAAAAGAAAATATAAAAAATATACTAAGTGTAAGTATGAAAATTAGTAAGAAGTTGGAAAATTGAAAATCAAAAAAAAATATTTTTGATCTTAAAAAGATTTTGATCTATTTTTATTATTAAATAGAAAAAATAAAAAATAGATAAATTCTCTCAAAACAATTTTTGTGAGAGAAATGATGTTAAACTACAAAAACAAACCCCAAACTTTACAAAAATAATTTAATAAAAAATTATTTTCTTATATTTCATTTTAAATAACCAAAAAACTTACTTTGATGTACAAATAATTGTTGGACATATTTTTATTTTAGGTCTAGGCCTTTTCTGTTTTTTACACATTCTGTCAGGTACAATTCTTTGATTTAAATTATTTACACAAACAGAAACTGAGACACTTATACCTTTTTTTAAAAATAAATAAAAAAATATTTCTTCTCAATAAAAATACCTTTATTTCCACATTTTCCTTTACATTTACTAAAATATCCTCCTCCATCTCTTCCTTCTCCTTCCCTTTCCTTCCATTTAAATAAATTATTAAAACAACTACTTCCATTCCCCCCACAAACTCCACATTGATCTTCTTTTGTCAAACTTCCAATAATTTTATCACAACCAAAAGGTTGGCAATAACCTTGAAAACAAACACTTTTTGTAAAAGAAGGCAATTGACAGGGAAAGCCATTTGGAAGAAAATTATTTTGAAAGAATTTCGAAGACTAATTTTGAAAATTAATTTTTAAAGAAAAACAATTTTTTAAAGAAAAACTTGAGTTAAATTTGTTGAGCTTATTTTACATGTTTTTGGTAAAGAATTAGAGGAGAAACAATTCTCATTAAAGGAACATAAACGATATCTTGAGTGAGAACCGCCAGAACAATGATTGTCTAAACATCGTCGAAGTTGGTATTGAATATCGAAAGGCTGGTTATTATTACAGTTTTTCTAATTAAAAAAAAAAGAATTTTATTTTTAAATTACAAAACAAAAAAAAACACAAAATTTATACAATTAAACAATACAGACAAACAAATATTTATTTCAAAAGAAATTGATTTTTCGTCGATTAAAAAAATAATTTGAAAATTTATTTTAAATTTCTCATTCCTTCCAAGGCCACGAAGAGGAAGAAGAAGTTGTTATTATCGAGGAAGACCATGTATTTCCTAATATTTTTTGATACAATTTTATTTTATTTAAAATTAATATTTTTTAAATTCAAAAATACCAACAATCCAAGTTTGGGCTGGCGGTTCTAAGGAAATCTTCAGATATCCAGAAGTGCCCACCCTAGTCCCAACCTTAATATTGCTTAATTACCTCCTATTGGAGGTCGACGCCAACCATCCTCCTCGCTGCTTGAAGAATAATAATAATATTGTGGAGATGATTTTACAATTAAAATAAAGAGAAATAAAAAGAAAATTTTAAATATTAAATTAAACATTTAATGAAATTAATATAATTTAAAATTAGTATATTTTTGTTTATTTTTATATTAACAGTTTAAGGGGTTAACAAAAAATAATTTATTTAAATATACTATCCAGTTTTTAATTTACAGACAATTTTTTATTAAATAAAAACTAGCTTACCTAAATATATTAAACACAAAAATATAAAAAAAAAACAAACAAAAAACATTATTAACTGAAAAAAACAAAATCAGACGAAAAAAAAATTTATTAAAAAAATAATTATTTTCTCTTTTTTCTTCAATTTACCCTAAGGATATTTTTAATTAAAAATAATTTTATTTACATATTTATTTAAACAAACTTTAATTTGTGGGGGGCATTCACTCCATTCAGACCAACTACTCCAACCGAGACTTAAACTTGTTGACCAAGCTGTTGTTGATAACTAATTTGTTATTAAATATATATTTTTATTTTAATTATTACCCCTCACCTTCGCCTCCTCCCCCCTTAAATAATCAACACAATCCTTTAATTATTTATTTTTTTACCTTTTTATTTTCACTCATTTTTACATTTTCAATATCAGAATTTGTTTTAACAAAAAATAAAATATTTAAATAAATTAATATTTTTGTCAAATAATTTAATATAAACGTCAAACAAAGATACATGCATTCAAAAATTTTATTCAGTAAAACTTTTTTCCATATTTATCTGTTAATTTTTTTTTAATTTTTAGAAAATAAAAAAACGAAAATAAAAATCATTACTCTCGAATTGAAAATAATTTTTAAAATTATATTTTAATTAAAAAATCCAAAAAAATATATACTTAAAATATTAATAAAAAATAAAAAATATTTAAAGAAATAAATATATATACAAATATACTTTTTGGAATTTTTGTTTTTAGAAAATAATATTTTTTGGAAGAAATATTTATTGTAGATGATAGTACTCTTGGGAATTAGAAAAATGGATAAGTTAACTTTTTTTGTTAAAATAAAAAGATATTCTTTTATTTTGTTAAATATTTTTAGGTTTTTTTAATTTAAATTATCAGAAATTAATAAATAAATTGAAAGAGAAAATTAAAATTGATAAGAAGTTAAAATATATTTACTATTTTAAAAAACTTTTTCTAATAAATTTGTTTTTCCAAAAAATATTGGGAAAATAAAATTAATTATTTAATGTTAGAAAATGAAAAAAAAAATTTTTTTTAATTAAATTTATAACGAAAAATTTTCTTGGAAAGAAACATAGCAACAAACAAAAAGGGGAATAAAATAAATATATAAATTGAATTTGTTTTGGATTTTAAGTTAAATATTGGAAAATAAATTTTTTTTAAAAACTCCAAAGAAAAGAACAGTCCAAAATTAAATATTTATTGAAAAAACATTTTTGATAAATAAAAGTTTAAAAATAATTTTTGGAAAATGATTTAAATTCTAATAAAAGTTTTTATTTTGGAACAGACTCGGGAATTTATTTTTATAAAAAAATAATTTTGTTAATTTAGAATGTTAATTTAGAAATTAAAAGATTTCTGTTTTTTGATATTTTTGATTAACTACAGACTATTTTTGTAAGGTTCTTCGAAATTAAAAAAACAAAGAAAAATATTTTTAAAAAATTTCCAAAAATAATTTTCTTTTTCTTTAAATAAAAAGCAACAAAAAATGAATATATTTTTATAATAATTTAAAGAATAAAAAAGGAAATTAAATGTCCTATGGCCAAAAAAGGGAAAGAAAATAAAAATAAATGGCAAAGAAAAAGGTATTTGTTGGATTTTAAAGCAATAAATTTTGTAAAAAATGTTTGGAATTTTAAATATTTTAAGAAAATATTTAAAAGAATTTTTTTTAATTTGAATTTTAAATATTACCTTATTTTTTTAAATAATTTATGTATATAAATTATTTTAAAATAATAAATTATCTAAAATAATATTTGTAGAAGGATATCTTTAAACAATATTTATAACAAAAATATTTCTAAATTAATTTATATCCTAGCTGCAAAATGGTATCAACATATGTAGGTAGGAATGCCTACTCCGGTAATTACTGAGGGGGCTATAGCCATGGTAATTATGATCGGAATATTTAAAGATTACTTCCAATATTTATATAAAAATAATTTAAAAAAAATCAAAATTTTTATATTTAAAATAAATAATCAAAAATAAAGATCGTTGAATGAAATTGAAAGAAAAAATATTATGATAGTCCCAAATTTAAATTTATTTATTTTCAACTTCCTTTACTTCTTTTGTAATTGTTAATAATTTAATTACCCGTTCCAAATCAATTTTGTCACCAAAAGCCATTTTAGAAGAAATTAAATACAAATTGGCTATTGAAGAAGATATTTTCTTTTCGGGGATTAATTTGGAAATTTCCTTTTTTGCATTAGAAATAAATAATTTTTTCTGTTGAAATACTTTCTCTGGGTCATCAGTATAGTCCTTTAAATTTAAAAAATAAATGTGTATAAAATATTCAAAAAATTTAAAATTTCTCTATTATTTTTTAATTCCAAAATTAACAATGAATTAATACACCCTAATATATTTTTTTAATTTTATATTCCTCTAAAACTTTGAAGCTTTTTAATTTAAATGATTATCATATCAGAAAATCAAAATAAAAACAGCACAAAAATATTTACTTACAAGGAACCTTCTTTTACTGTAACTGCGAATTTGGTACCATTCGATAGAAAAATAAATTCCCTATAAATTCAGACTCGTTAAAGTTTGAACGGCCATGACTCGGCCCAAAGTCATTTTGCAAGAAATTTGCAATGGGAAGTCGAGGGTCCTATATCAAATGGTACCAAGAAATATCGAATTCGCAGTTACAGTAAAAGATGGTTTCTTGTTAGTAAATTTATTTAAAATACCAATTATTATTTTTTAAATTTACCTGCCATGGAAGAGATCCAATAATCCAATAAAGCATATTATGAATTAAAATTTCCAAATCCCCTCTGAAAGAAGGCAAACAACCCCTATGTGCATCACAAGAAGTAAATAAAGGAGTCCCGTTATGAGCTAAAAAAGGATATTTTTTAAACAATTTTATCAATGAAAAATGAAAAAACCTTGTTTTTTATTTTCCTTTTCAATAATTTCGTCAGGTAATTTTCTAGCAAGTCCAAAATCAATAAGTACAACACGAGAGAGATCAGAACCAGTTTTACTTTCTAACATTAAATTTGAAGCTTTTACATCTCCATGAACGTAATTCTAAATTTTAAATTAAAAAATAAATAAGAATTGATAATGATATAAACTCGAAACACTGGGAAGAATGACTAAAGAATTTTAAAAAATCCAAAAATAATTACTACTTTAGACTAAAAATATTTCCTAATTTGAATTAATTTCAAAATCAATTAATAAAATATTGTTATAAAAAATTAAAAAAAACCTGATCATGTAAATAAGCCAAACTATACAAAATTGTTTTAGCAATTAACATTGTCTCATTAAAAGTAAAAATATTTCCAGGTTTTGATTCACGAATAGATTCAAGTGAAATTGCAAATTTTGGAATAACCAAAAAACGAATTTCTGTGTTTTCATAAGTAAAAGAACCAGAACTAATATAGTGAGGAAGTCCAATAAATTTTAAACCTAAATAAATTTTTGTTAAAAATAAATTTTTGAATTAAAAAAATATTTACTAAAAGAACATCTGTTCCAAAAAAACGAACGAATTTAAAAAAATAAAATCTTCTTCAAAAACCTCCCTGTCCAATATTTATAAACTTATTTGTTCCCTTATTTTGATAGACAAACTAAAATATCAGTAGAAACTGTTATAATAAAGACCTTCTGATTTTATTTTTTTAAATTACAAAATAATAACTTTATTCAAAAACTTTAAATAATTTTAAAAAACCTTTTAAACGTTTCCATTCTTCCAACATATCTACTTTCAATACTCTCATATAAACATGCATTTCAGTAAATAAAGGTCCATTTCCTTGTGGTTCCATTTTTATAGCAACAGATTTTTTTGTAGTTTTCTTAAATTTTAAAAAAATTTCAAAAAAAAATTTAAATAACAAAAAAACCTCAATTCCTTCATAAATTCTTCCAAAACCTCCTTGTCCAATTTCTTTCCCAATAACAAATTGTTGCTTTAAAATATCAGTAAATTCTGTTCCTTTTTTAACAACAATTGCTTTTTTATGTAATTTTGGTACTTTTCGAGCAGGCGGCATTTTTTATACTTAATGCTTTGAAAATAAATTTTAAAATTAAAAAAGAAAAAATTTTCTTTAAAATAAATAATCAAAAAAAATTTTTTAAGACTCTCATTATAAAGTTTTTCTTAAATTACATAATATGGCGCTAAGCCACAATTAACGTACTCTAAACTTCACAAAGATTAAATAGACACTTTACAATTCCCGAGACTCTTATGTCCTTACACTATTTTTCCGGTAAAGCCCCTTTCAGAGTAGCCGATTCAGAGTAGCCGTTTCAGAGTAGGACGTTTCAGAGTAGGCCGTTTCAGAGTAGCCGATTCAGAGTAGCCGGTTCAGAGTACGGGTAAAGGGGGACGTTTCAGAGTACATAGAATAAATTACCCTTAAAATCGAAATTTTCAGGAAAAATTTATTTTTTTTTTGTTTCTTTTTTTAATTTTTACTTCTTTTATGTTGTTCTAGGGACCAGGACCACAACATTTGGTACAAACAACAACAATTAGTCAACGAGAAAAATTTTTTTAATAAAAATTTGAAATCTAAAAATTTTTTTAATTTCAAAAATTTTTTTCCAATTTTCTTAAAAACATCAAACATCGAGGATCTACTCCATATTACGAGTTTTTTTTAGTTTTTTGTCTTTTTGAAATTTCTTTAAAATTTTTTAATTCTTAAATTCTAAAATTTCGACCGATTTTTTACCTCGTTTTGGTATTTATTTGGTAATTCAAGCTTCTTACACGGTTTGGTATTTCGAGGGTTTTTGGGGGTTTGGTATTTCAAGCTTTTGATGTTTCAAGATCATACGAAATGAAGACGATTAAAATTTTGTTCCCTCAAGAAAAAAACCGAAACCAGGACATCACCCCAAGACCGAAAAACTCAAGAAAAGCCTGGAGTCTAAACTCGGCTACCTTTTAAAATCTTCTTTAGGACGAAAAAAGTAGGAAAAAAGAAAAAATTTGCAAGAAAAAGATTTTCCAAATCCAAAAATTTATGTACTCTGAAACGTCCCCTTTTAGCAGTACTCTGAACCGGCTACTCTGAAACGGCCTACTCTGAATAGTCCCTACTCTGAAACGGCCACTCTGAAACGGCTACTCTGAATCGGCTACTCTGAAACGGCTACTCTGAAAGGTCCCCTACCCCTATTTTTCAGATAAAAACAAAACCTAAACCTTTAGGCTTGCTTGTCAACAGAGTCTCGCAGACTGAATTTCCGAACACCGGTTTTGGTGTCATAACTTTTTGTTTTTCGATCATTTCCGAAAAATTCTTAGATAAAATGGAATTCTCTTTATAATTTTATTCTTTTTACAAACTTTAAGATCTAATCCGATCATCTTTTTAAAAGATACACACGAATAATTAGGGTAAATCACGGATGTCCACAGTTAACGTCCTGTAACTTTCTCAAAGATTAAATAAACACTATAATTCTAGTTGAAAAAGAAAAGCACATCTAGAGCTTTCAATTGATGTAAAAATTATTTTGATTGGTTTAAAAACAAAAGAGTTAAAACCCCAAAAAGTTAACCTCGAAATTATATTTTTGAGACTCTATTGTCATATGGTTGTTCTCAGCCTAAACCTTTAGAAGCCTAAACCTTTTGGTTTTGTTAATTTTGAGTCCCACCCCGCACCGTAACTTCTTTCTTATGCCATACACTTTTTATTGTTTGCCATATATTTTTTATTGTTTGGAGTTCCTTACATATTGTTGTTTACACAGGTAGTTTATTCGTCTTGCTGTTCATAATCATTATTTATTCTTAGTTGAGTATTTATTCTTAGTATACTTTTCTTGGATTTTTCGTCCTTAAGAAGTTTTTTCGTGGTTTTAGAAATATGGGACAATCGTCAAAAAATTGTGTTGATTGCATGCCATTCTGTCGATCCGCTAAGTTCTGGTCTTTTAAACCTGTGTTTTGAATGTTTATTTTTGCCTGTTTAAATTAATCATCCCTCCTTACATATCAAACTCTTTTCTCCCTTATTCGTTTTTCAACTATTATTTTATTTTTAGTTATTGACAATACTAAAAGTGATCAGTATTATGTATTTTATATATTTTTTTACTATTCTTTGCTCATCATTTGTTTCTATTTATTCTCATATTACATTTATTTTTAGTTTAATAGCAAAATCCTCTCAACTTTTTTTTAAATTATTTCCTCATTTACTTAATTTATTTTTGTACTTTCTTCATCTTTCTTCATTTCCCCTCTGGCATATTTTGAAAAGGAAAGAATTTAACCTCCTGACCCCCTAAGGTGTGGAGTAATTGAAAAAACAGATGAGAACAATTTCCTGCAACAGAAGTTTGGTTGTAAATAAAATCATTTTTAAAGTGTTGATTGAATTGGTATTTCTTTGTTATAAAAAATAAAAAGTGATAGAAATTGTTGAAAAGAAAAGAAGCATTTGGTCCAAAAATATTTAAAAGAAAATAAATTTTTTTATTTGTTTTTGATTAACACTCTTTAATGGGATAAAAATTGTCCTTTTAGATTTTACCGCCTATTCACAATTAAATTTATTGCCTTTCGGTTATCGGCTTTTAATTGATATAAAAGTTTAGTAATCCAATTAAAAATATTTTGTGTAAAGAATTTATTTTCATGTTGTTGTCAAAAATATCCTGATGAATCTATTGAAAATCGTTTTATAATTCCTTAAAAATAATCTTTTTATTTTAAAAAGCAATTATTTTAAAAACCCTTAACATTTCTCAAAATTTCATTTATTTTAATAGAGAAATAAACACAAATTTTTATTTTCTTAAACATTAAAATTCTAAAAATGCTTGAATTTGACCCTAATCACGAAAAATGGCAATGTTGTTGCTGTAGAGTAACGGCTGGTCTACAAATTATGGGTATAGTTGAGGCAATTTGTGCCTCTGCTGTAATACCATTTGCATTGAATCAAATGAATGAACATGCTCAATCTGGAAATGTGCGGGAAAAAAGATTTTTAAGCTTGATTTTTTGTTTTTAGAATGGAAATTTTGTTGTTTTTTATGCTTCTCTTGCTTTCGTTACATTATTAATTGTAATTACTTCTCTTTTAATGATTATTGGTGTTAGGAAACGTAAAGAAAAACTCCTTTATCCAACAATAGTTGCCCGTGTTCTTCTTGTAATTTTTGTAACGGTAATTAAAATTTACTAAGAATTTACTTTTCTCTTATTAAAAGGTATTTGGCGTTAGTATAGGAGTTGTCCGTCATGAAAATGCTAGCGAGTTAGACGATATTAAAAGTTCATCAAAACGTGGAAAAACTAAAGTTTCTGGCAGAAAAATTGCGAGTCAAGTAAAAAAAAAATAAATTTTTAATTAAATATTTATAATAAAATTTTTTAGGAAGAAGCATCAACCACATTAAGATTGGGTATTTAATTAAATAAATACTTAAATTTTTAAATATTTAAAGTTTTTTTAATGGTTTTGATGATGTTTGTAAGTATGGTAGTTTTCTATACAATTTTTCTAGTTGTGAGAGGTGTTAATTTTCTTAAAAATTACAATCGTCTTAAAAGACGAAGAAGCTCATTTACGGCAATTGCATATTTGGGTAAGTAGAAAAAAGTATCAGAATAAAAGAAATCGAATTGGGGCAAAAATACCAGCAAAATTAATTTGTTTAGTAACAGTATTCATTATGGTAGGTACATAATACTATATTGGATATACCATTAAAAAGTACCCCTATTAATTTTTTAAAAATCCATTAAACCATAAACTAAGAGAAACAAAGTGACACAAAAATTTGCAACTATAAAAAAAATTCCCCACAATATAGACTACAATTCCACTCTAACAAATAAATTCATCTAAAAAAGACCTTTAACGATTTGTTCAAAATCACCACATTTCCAGATCCTAATTTAATGGTTAAAAGGCCTTCACAAGCTAGCAGCTCAATTTTACATTAGTAATATAACAAGAAAAGAATTTAAATTAAAAATAAAAACAAAAAAACATTTTTATCTTCTTTTTTTTCATTGCTTTTGTGTACTTATATAGAGGACATTATTACCTCTAATAAATGCATCTCCATATTTAGCTTTTAATTGACCACCATTATATTCTTCTGTTTGTTCTAATGCTATATTCATAAATCCATCTAAACAAGAAAGTATACCTTTAAAGAAAAATAATTTTTTCGTTCAAAATTTTTATTTTAATAATTTCAAAATACCTCTATAATCAACACCAGAATTTAATTTTACAACAACTGGCTTTCCAACAATTTTTTTGAGAAATTCACTTGGCGTTTGTCGTCTAGTAATATTCATTTAAATTTAGCTAAATTATAAAAACAAATTAATTTTTGAATAAAAATAAAAAAATATTTTAAAGACAAAATCTCAATTTCTAAAAAGTAAAAGATCCAAACAAACTGTTACAAAATTTTAATACTATTTTTGTAAAAATATTTACATTCAAATACAATTTTTTAACACAAAGTCAGATCTCCGAATAAATGGAATGAGAAAAAATAAAAAATTATTTTTAAAATTACAGGGCGGTTTTATATAAAAAATTTTTTAAAGTACATAATGCCTTACTCATATCAATTTTTATTAAAATCTTGTAAATAATCAAATTAATCATTTTAAACAGGAAGTTAACAAGTCTTAATATTTTTTGGTTTAAATAATCCAAATTAATTTTTAATTTAATCATTAATTATGAGATAGTTTTTATATATAATTAAAATAAACCAAAAAAATTATTTAAAATTTTTGTAAATATGTTGGAGTGATAATGTCAAGAAGTGGAACGATTTTGGTTTGACAATTAAATTTTGTACATACGCTTCCACATATCACCAAAATATATTACCTCCCTCTCCTCACAATTTAATATGTGTTAGTCTTCATCCCCTTGTCCACTATCCTCGGCATGTTCACTTTCTGGTACATCCGTTGTGTCTTTAAATAATTATAAAAATATTTTTATTTAAAATAAAAAAACCAGAAGCTCCATCATCGTAATAATCTTCTACAAAAAATTAAAAAAATATTTATTTTATATATTCACAAATTTTCTAACCATCCATATCAATAACATCATTATTATTCGTTGCAGCTATTTTTGTAGGAACAACATAGTCTTCAATTGTTTCAGGGACAACAACCTTATCTTTGCGTGCTTCCTCTTTTGACTTGTCAACTTGCTTTCTAATTTTTAAAAATCGACATTAAATAAAAAATTTCAATTTTTACCTAATTATGTTCGCATATTCCTGATCACCTTCTTCTACAAAAGAAATAAACATTTAAAATAGGTATCATTTAAAAATACCTTTATATTTTCTGTAACTAACAGAAGCATCAACATTAGCTGGAGAAGAAGTATTTGGCTCGTTCAACAAAGAAATGACTGAAAGAAGAACTGTACGAACTGTTTGTGTTGGATTCCAACGTTCACTTGATAACTAAAAATTTGTTTAGAAAAAATAATTTTTTCAAATTAAAAAACCTCTCCACTTTGTGGATCATCAACTGGCGGATGAAGAATACTAACACAAAGTTCTCCGGTCTAAAAATAAATATTTAAAATATATCCCAATTTAAAAAGTACCGGGTAAACATTTGGATGGTAAACTGGTTGTATAAACCTCATCGAAGGAGGTGAATAAGGATAATTTGTTGGAAAAGTGAGAACCTTAACAAAAATAATGAAAACGTGGTTAATTACTATATACCGCCTTGAAGTAGCCACCCTGAAATTTGAAAAATTAAATAATTGTATTATTAAACATTATAATTAGAATTAAAAAATGAACATAAAAAAGCCCGTGCCCGCGGCACAAGCGCCAATTAATATACAATTATCAATAAGAAAAATTAGAATAAATTATCCTCATATACAATGAATATATATAGGAGATATAAAACCTGATAAAGAGTTCCAGGTGGGCCAAAAATAGCAACGGTCCATTTAAATAAATTGTCTTCATCACAAACAACTTTAAAGCCTTCAATCGGTTGTGATTGCAATGATTTTAATTCCATTTGCAAAGCACGTATAGCAGCAGCATTTGTGTTTGAAGAAGAGGTCAAAGAATTGTTAGGCTAAAAGAAAAATTTTGAAAATTATAAAAAAAATTTTAACCATTATTTTGAAGTATTTATTTAAATCTCGTTGACCCGTCAAAGAATTAACCCGTTTATTTGATTAATAATGTAGTTCCAAAGAATACGCAAATGTTTATATAATGTAGAAGAGTAGAAAGACACAAAAATTAAGTGCTGCCAAAAATCAATTGGATGAGGTGGCTAAAAAAACTAAAAATCATCATTCAATTTTATTGATAGTTAAAAATAGAAATAATGCACGTGAACAAAAAGACAACTCGTGCCAGTGGCAAGAATCGTTAAATACATTATGCCAAATAATTAAATAAATTTGTGCCAAAAATAAATTTTTTGAATAGAAAATATCGTAAATCAACCGAACCGTTCCGGTGTGGGCCTCGACTAAACTACAGCACAAAGAACGAAGTATGGACAATTTTGAAATTTCCAGGCACTGTTTAAGAAATAACTAAAAAATAGGCTTAAAATTAATGTGTTTCAAATCTTTTATCGAGAAAATATCAAATGTTAAAAACTAGGTTAAAAATCAAGACTTGGAAGATAATTTCAAAAAGAAATTTTACATTTAAATTTTTTAAATCTAAAGTGAAAAAATGCTCGCAAAATTTAAAGAATATGTATGTATTTCCAAAAAATAGGTAATATTTTTTTTCAAAACATTCTTTTCTTCTTCATTTAATTTTCTTGTTTCTTCAAATTATTTTCTTCATCTTTTTTTATTTCTTCTTTATTTTTGTCTTTTTCCTCTTTTAATTCTTTATCTGATTTTTGAATAATTTCAACATTTATTTTTATTGAAATTGGGAATTTAAGGGATCCATCTTCATTATTACGTAAATAAACAAAAGTTAAAATTAAAGAATAACCACCATACAAAATTAATCCAAAAAGAAACAAATATGCCTTTTAAATAATTCAGTTATTTTTTTAATTTATAAAAATAGTTTACCCCATATCTTTCTGATGATATAAACTGTACAATAAATAATATAGTGAAGCAATATGAAATGATTATATCCTTTAAAAATTAATTAATATATAAAATAATTAAAGTCATGAAAATTAATTTCAAAAAATTAAATGGCTAAAGTTAATTATTTCTTTCCTTAAAACCCTATTTCTGAATGTGATTTATTCAAATTCTTTTAAACACTGAAATAATATAATTAATTAAAAAAACAAACAGAAAAGAAGAGAGTAGACAAATTAATTGGTTTTGGATTATTTTGACTTTCATGAACTGCGCAATAATATAAAAGCCAGTGAATAAAACTGAAAATTGCAGGATGAAAAAAACAACCAACTGATATATCATGAACTTCAAAATATGGAAAATACATTGCAGAAAATAAAAGAAGTGTTTGTAATAACTTTAAAATTAAATAAAATTTTTAAAAATTTATTTTTAAACTACCCATTGTGTAGTTTTTAACATTCCAAAAGGATAATGACGAGAATATATTTCCTCAATTAATGAGCAGTTTGGAAATTTTGTTTTATAATTATTTAACCCAACTGCCCATAATTGTGATTTGCGCATCTTTTTATAAAGATTAAAAATTAGCAACAAATTGACAAGAATTGCAAAAGAAGCCAAAACCTGCAAAAATTGATATAGGTAAATATACAAAAAACAGAGTATTTATTGTTAGAATATATGTTTGTTGGTAGTACTGGGTATTGGGCATTTGTTGGCTCCGACCTTTTTCAAACCCCTCTCCGGCTCATGAGTTTTCAAAATCTTAGCTCCGGCTCAAACGGAGCCTTACTTCGGAGCTAGCTCCCGGAGCCTTACTCAGCACAGGTTATCGGCTCTTAGATTTAGAGCTAACAACCATACAAAAAAGATACTAATTTAAAAAATGTTTGAATAAAATAATTTTAAAAAACCAACCAAACAAATCGGATCGAGTAACAAATTTACAAATAATCGTTTTTTTCGATTAGCAATTGTATCTAATAAATAATCAGAATTCAAGTAAAAAGAATCGATTTCAGTTAAATCAACATAACCCTCAAAGGTATAATTGAAATTTGCAAGTTTTGGGCCAAACCAACGATATTCAGCCAAACATTTTACCGAGGAAATTATACTGGCAATAATTAAAATTGGAATGGTTATTGCATAAAAACAAATATCCTGAAAATAAATTAATTGGGAGATTTTTAAGGCTTTAAAATTTTTCTAAAATTAACCATTAATGAAAAGAACGCAGCCATAAATGTATTATATTTGACAAAATGGTGAACAGTTAAAGAACAAAAAGCGAAAATAAATAAAATTATTTGGCTGAACGCATAGGTACTTTCCATGTGATAAGGTTCTTCATACAAAACTGTTGTCCAATATTTTGACCACCTAATAGAGTAAGAAGCACAAAAACATGATCCAACAGCCAAAATAAACAACAAAATCTATTAAAAATAACAAAATATTTTTTAATTAAATAATCACCAAATTTGTAATTTTAAGAACACGAAAAGGCCAAAATTTGTTGTAGACTTGAATATAATTTTTCTCCTTCTCGAGTTGTTCTCCAACCAGTTGCTCTTTGTCATTATAAGACTCTTTATTTAAATCTTCATTAATCTTTTGTTTATCTATATCAGATAAATTGTTAGTATTTAAATTCTTGGGATGGTTGGATAACATTGAAGAAAAAGTCTAAAATATTTTTTAAATTAAAAAAAGGTTTTTAATAAAAAATATATGGATGTATGTATAAAACACATAAATGTACATATATTTACTACAATAAAAAATATTTCATTACATATAGTAAAGTTAAAGCAAACAAAAAAATCTTTGTCACAAGTATTAATTGCCCGCAAAAAACTCCGAGTTAAGAATAAAGTGATAAGAAATTGGGCAGGAAAATATTTCAAATTTAAAACATTAAAGTATAAACAGAAAAATTATAAAATGTTGGATGTTTTAAAGAGAAATTCGTTTTAGAAATGAACTCATTTCTCTTTTTCTGTTACGTTTTATAAGGAAATAAATTTTAATGTTAGTATTTGTTAAATTAATGTGAGTTAATGTTTTGGTAGTCATGCGCAATTTCTCATTATGCACTTTGAGAGATTTAAATTTAAAAATAATATGAGGGCAATAATGATTTGAAATATAAACAAAAAATTAGGGAAATAAAAAAAATAATAAATTATTTATTAAACTAACATAAGAATTGAGAACTAATTTTCAATAAATGAATTAATAAATAAAATGATTGACGAGTCTTCTAATACAAACATGTCAATTTAAAATTTTCTTCTTTAATTTAAATCCATTTAGTTGGCGTTTTTGGCATATAAATAGAGATTGAATCTGATTGAATTCCACGACATACAGACATTACGAAAGGATCGATTGGATGGAAAAGAACACGTGCATAAAATGATGGATGGGCTCTCATAGAGTCTGAATGGAATTCTAATTTTGCATGACAAGTTTTTGTTTTGAGATTATAAATTCTGAAAATTCTCTTAATTTAATAAAAATATTCTCTAAACAAACTTTAATGGCTGGTCTAATTGAAAACGTCCTTTTTCAATTTGATAAATCTGCCTTTCATCTACACTGAAGAGATTGGGATCCAAATAAGGGGAGGAAATCATATGTTGAGTATTTGGTAAGGGTAATGTTGCCAAAAATCTAAAAATAAAAACAATAGAAAAGAATTCTAATTACATGTATGTACGGGATAAAGATAAAAAGTAATATTAATTAACCTTTATAACTTTCTTGACTTAAGGAATGAACTCAATACAAGTTATATAAAATGATAAATTCGATAAACGCTTGTAATTATTTTTAAAAGCCTATCAAATGTTCTCTACATTAATAATGCAAAAAAATTTATGTTAAACTGGCCAAATAAATTCCAGTAACCTTTGTCTAGTTTGTTCAAAACTTTGTTGCTTCAACTGATCTTTAATAATTGCTTCATGTTGTTTTTTAAGTGCTCTACAATGCTCCATTGATGTTGGAAAATAATTATAAATTAAATGTCCATTCTTGAAGCTTTCGGTAGATTTTTCAAAAGCATCAAAGAGAAGTTGCGAATTTTTATCAAAAACTCCAGAAATTTCTCCAACTCTCCATTGAAAAAGAACAAATAAATATTGATGACCAGAATGAGAATCATTATGTCGAGCTTGAAATATTTTAAAATTAAATAAACGAAAAATCATAAAATAATTACGATGTAAATCCATTCGAATTAAAATTAAATCTGGACCAACAAATTGAATTTTTTGCATTTTTAATTGAGTATAAAAATCCATTTCATAAAGAAATTGATTGATAGTTCCGTTAGTGGCATGTTGTTTATATAAAAAAGTTAAAAAACGTTGACGAAATGCTAAAAATTGGAAACTGGATTATAAGTGAATAATTACAAAGGAAAAAAGGCGAAAACAATAAATAGTCCAAATCTTCCACGAGAAATCGGAGGAACCCAAGACTAACAATTTATTAAAATTTATAAAACATATAAATATATAAAAATTTACCGGTAAAAACTCCATTAATTCTATCATCTCCCAGATTCATTCTATTATCCCATAATTGATCATCATCCAAAACTGAAGGACCAATCTGCCTGAGAGGAATAAATGAACCAGAATGTTTATTGATGCCAAGAATGTGAATTGTTTGGTGTTGAACAGAGAGAATTGCAAGTGTCCATTCCAATAAGTAAACACCACTATGTACGTTGATTTCGTCAAAATCGAATTTATATTTCTCAACAAGTTGACCTTTCTATTAAGTATATAATAAATAAATAATATTTTTATATATTTAAATATAATAAGAGATAAATAACAAAGAAATTTTTGACAAATACCCACTACGGAATTGTAAACCTAATAAATCAAATCTCACAAGTTAAAGGATCCTAAAACTAGCAGAAGTGGAAATATAAAAGACATAAATCAAAAAGAATGCGATTAAGAAGGATGTAATAAATAATTTTAAACTTTATAAAAATAATTAAAAACCTCTAAATCAATTGAATAAAACACGAAATGCATTAGATGAGAATCGGGTGGAAGCGATTCCTGATTCTAAATTTAAAAAATAATTTATATAAACATTTAAAAAATTAACCCTTAAAATTCCATTAAAAGTTGAACGATTTTCTGGAACAGGAGAAGATGATAAAACAATCAGAAAGCGGGAATCAGGCGTAATAAAATCACATTCTCTTGAAATTATACCAAAATAAAATGCTTCAGAAGAGCGTGGATTTCCAAGAGAATTGATTAATTGAACAACAATTTTTTTTCGAAAAATTGCCTAAAAATATTTTAATAAGCAAAATATATAAAAAAAAATATTTAAAATTTATTAGAATATGCAGAGAAGTATTGAATTAAAAAAATACCCAAAAAAGATTATTCCAAGTTTTATCAACCCCAAATTGCACTCCAGCATAAGGAAATATAAATATATCACGAAAATTTGGAGAAATTGCAATTAATTTACTTCCATCTGGTGAGAAGCGAAGTGGAAAGAATTGAGGTCGATCTACAGCATATTCATTCCTGGATAATGAAATACTTTGATAAAATTCACGAGACCCTTTAATAAAATTGCTTCCTAATAAATATTTTTATTTAAAATTTTTCTAAAAGGAAAAGTTAAACAAACCTTCCTTTCTTGTACCAAGTTCCCGAATGACAAGTAATTGAGCAATATTTGTAATAGGAAAACGTTTTCTTCGACACCAATCAACGTCATAAGGCTCACGCATTATTGGTATATTTAATTGTAGAAAATAATATAAAGAATATCAAGTTAGCATTCTTCGAAGGAAAAACGTTTAATTAGAATAAAAATTTTTAGACAAAATCGATAAAATTTTTGTTGGTATTTAGAAATCAGAGAAAGAAACGGGCAAAAGATAATTTGGCGAAATGTCGATAAAATAGATTTTGCTACAATTCATCCTTATATTGAACATTTTTGTGAGAATTATTCAACGTCCGGCTGACGCATTTTTTAATGCCAGCTGGGTGAATGTTTTTATTTTTCAAGGTGTTTTATTTAAGGTTTTCTTGTATCATCATGGTCGTGCGATTAATAGTTTATGTGTCTATTTTGCTTTACATAATAAAAAAAGATAACGATTTCAAAACCGCCATTTAATATGTATACCTATACTATTTCTACTGCAAAAAAATCAATTAACGCAATTTTATTTTATTTATTCCTTTTATATTTCCTCAATTTAATTTTCAACCAATAAAAAATCTAATTGTAAGTTATATCCAAGCATGCAAATTTTTCTGTTTCGAGCTTAATCTGACACTTAATTATTCTACAATTTTTAGATTTCTCTTTTTTAACTAAGCTACCGATTTCACATTTTCTCACTTTAATAAAAAACGTTGAGTGATTTTGACGCAAGTTTATGCGATATAGCCGACTGGCTACAAACGACGACTCGTTAGACGAGTATACGCCACTGATGCTCAGCGATCAACAAGGAGTAAGTGGGACATCACCTCAACATCATCATTTGAATACAGCTGATAACGCTCATTTGCTTCCAATTCTGTGTCCGTCAGTGCAGAGCAGTGTTGGCGGTGGAAGCAGCTTTGGGTCAAACCGGTCCGGATTCTTTAATATGTTACAGTGAGTAAATTTTATAAACAACTATATGAGACTGAAATTATAATATGAAAGATGGGGACGGGGGGGGGGTGGGAGTTGTCGTTTGATATACCTATTTTCTGATTATTCCAATTTACTCTTCTAATCACTTTTTGATTATTTCATATCGTTTTATCATTTTGACACTTTTCAATTGATCTTACATAATCCGTTTTCAATTAAATAGCTAAGGTTTGAGAATTAAGAGAATTTATGAATTAGATTTATTTGTTTTTCATAATTCTTATCAGTAGAAAACTTAAATATTGCCATAAATTTATTTGTAAAAAACAATATATTATCTCAATTGATTTTTAATTTTCTTATGCCACGTTTTGTTATAAACGAGCATTTGTGGGCGAAAGAAGTGCTCTATATATTTTCCCCCAAAAATACAATGGAATGCATGCTAATCGGTTTAACCACTTACCATTGCATTGTGTTTCATTGCGCCCTTAAACCCCCATCAACAACAAAAACGATTGAATTATAAATAATACAATCAATTGTTTTGTTGTCCCTTCTCTCCTTTATAGACTTTTTATTGTATTTATGTTAATGCTTTTATATATATCTTTACTGTTAAATATGTTTAGAAATTGTAGAATTTATCGAGTAAATGAGCAACAATTTTCTCTTCGAAAGTAATAAACTTTTGGAATTTTTTAAGATTAGCTTTAGATCTTTTTTTTTATTTCTGGTTTAAAAATTAAATTTTTTGCACTAAACTAGCCATTCAATTAATTTTTGTATCTTCTAAAAAAATTTTTCAGGTGCTTCAAAGGCCTTTTTCGCCGCAAACGTGTTCGGCACGCGCGCACAATTAGAATTGGCCATGGCCCTGTTTGTACAGGTGGTCATTCGTTCCCACCAAATGTCATCTGTAACAGAAAATATAATATATTTACTTTTGTTCCAATGGTTTTTATTTAAATTTATTTTTCATGTAATTATTATTTTTGAGGTTCTTTTTCAACAATTCAAATTTTTTCTCAATCTTTATTTTTTGCTCATGGCATGTAGTCAATTCTTTCCGCCTATCCAAATTGGATCACCAATTACTTACTGGGGACCTTTGGTATTTTAAATTTACTTATTTTAGACATTTTATTTGTAGGGGTTTGTTCTCCTTATTACCTTAATTCGTGAATTTACCGATGATATGGTTCGTTTAATTCGTGATAAAGAAGTGAACAGTGAAAAATATGAAAAGATTACTTCTACAGAGAAAATACTTGTGAAAAGCGCGTTTGTTTTAAATTGTTTTTAATTTTTAAATTATGATTTTTAAGCGAAATTCAAGTGGGCGATTTGGTTGTTATTGAAAAGGATAGAAGAATTCCTGCGGATGTTGTATTGTTGCGGACAACAGAAAAATCTGGCGCTTGTTTTATTAGGACCGATCAGGTTTTTTATAAAAATTATTTGTAAAGCCAATTCTTTAAATTTTTAGTTGGATGGTGAAACTGATTGGAAACTTCGAGTAGCTGTTCCATACACTCAAAATTTGGTCGATGAACGTTTAATTTTGGATTTAAATTGTGAAGTTTATGCAGAGAAACCACAAAAGGACATTCATGCGTTTGTTGGAACATATAGGGTTTTTATTTTTTAAATAATTCTTTTTTTAATTTTTTTTAAAGATAAATGCCGAAGATTGTTCTCATGACGGTTCTTTATCTGTTGAGAATGTTCTGTGGGCAAATACTGTGTTGGCGAGTGGAACAGCTATCGGTTTAGTTGTCTATACAGGAAGGGAAACGCGTTCTGTTATGAATACAACATTACCAGATAGCAAAGTTGGATTAATTGATAGAGAGGTTTTGTTATTTTTTTAAAATATTTATTTTTAAGTTAATTTAGGTGAACAATTTGACGAAAATTCTTTTTCTTTTTGTCGTTACACTTGCCTCAGTGATGGTAGTGATGAAGGGATTAGACACCTACTGGTATAGATATCTGATGCGTTTTGTTCTTCTGTTTTCCTATATTATTCCTATTTCACTTCGGGTTAATTTGGATATGGCGAAGCTTTTCTATACATGGCAGATTGGCAGAGACAAAAATATTCCTGAAACTGTTGTTCGGTCAAGCACTATCCCTGAAGAGTTAGGACGAATAGCTTTTCTTCTTTCTGATAAAACTGGAACTTTAACTCGAAATGAAATGAGATTTAAGAAGGTCTGAAAAAGTTTTTATTTTTTAAATATATTTTATCAGATTCATCTTGGAAGTACTTCTTTTGGGGGTGAAACGTTTTCTGATGTTAGAATGCACGTTGAGTCAGCTTACGGAGGAAAACTTGCTCGAAATTCATTTTCCGTTAAATTGCAGACCGCTGTTGAGGCAATTGCGCTCTGCCATAATGTTACGCCAATTGATGAGAAAGGGAAGGCAACATTCTACCAAGCGGCTTCACCAGATGAGGTTTCTAATTTACAATTAGTTTTTAATTGTCTAAATGTGTTATCTTGTTCAGGTTGCGTTGGTACAATGGACAGAACAGGTTGGGGTGAAGCTTGCTAAACGTGATCTAGCTTCTATGCACCTTGAATTGAGCGGAAATAGGATTAAATCCTTTCAAATTCTTCATCTTTTCCCCTTTACTTCTGAATCAAAAAGAATGGGAATTATTGTCCGTGATGAACACACTGATGAAGTTTCTCTTATAATGAAAGGTGCTGATACAGTTATGGCTCAAATGGTTCAATACAACGATTGGCTAGATGAGGAATGTTCAAACATGGCAAGGGAAGGTTAGTACTCTTAAGATAATTAATTCTAAATTTAAACTATAAAGGCCTTCGAACATTAGTTGTAGCAAAGAAGGTTCTTAGCAAAGAACAACTTGCCGATTTTGAACGTGAATACCATCGTGCCAAAATGACAGTTACAGATCGAATGGAGAATATGGCAGCAGTTGTACGACTTTTGGAAAATGATTTGCAATTACTTTGTTTAACAGGTGTCGAGGATAGGCTTCAAGTTTGTCTTTTATTTTTCAATATTAATAAAGTCTTGGAATCGTATAATAACTATTATCTTTATAATATCATGTTTTAGCTTGTTTGTGGTTTTGATTTAAATGTTTATTTCAATAGGATCAAGTAACCACTTCGCTTGAACTTCTTCGTAATGCTGGCATCAAAATTTGGATGTTGACCGGAGATAAAATGGAAACTGCCATTTGCATTGCTAAATCTTCTGGACTTTTTTCTAAAACAGATAGTGTTCATGTTTTTGGACATGTCCGCGATAGAACTGAAGCACATAATGAATTGAATGCTTTAAGAAAGTATGTGTACTTTGATATCCTTATTTTGTATCTTTTTCTAACTTTTTAAGGAAGAATGATGTTTCCCTTGTAATATCTGGCGCATCTTTAAATATTTGCCTTCAGTATTATGAGGCGGAAGTTGCTGAATTAGTTTGTTCATGTAAAGCAGTTGTCTCATGTCGATGTTCCCCTGAACAAAAAGCACAAATTGTCAATTTATTGAAAAAGTATAGGCACCCACTTCGTGTTGCAGCTATTGGCGATGGAGGTAATGATGTCTCAATGATACAAGCGGCACATGCTGGAATTGGAATTGACGCAAATGAAGGTAAAAAAGATTCATAATTTCAATTATATGTTAAGTATTTTATAGGAAAACAAGCCTCCTTAGCCGCTGACTTTTCTATAACACAATTCTCACATATCTGTCGCTTGCTTTTAGTCCATGGGCGTTTTTGTTATAAACGTTCCTGTGCATTATCACAGTTTGTTATGCACCGAGGACTAATTATTTCAACGATGCAAGCAATATTTTCTTGTGTTTTTTATTTTGCATCTGTCTCACTCTATCAAGGCGTTCTTATGGTTGCGTAAGTTTTTTTTATTAAATATATCAAGTCTTCATTTCTATATACTTTAAGTTATTCTACTGCTTATACAATGCTTCCTGTTTTTTCACTTGTCGTTGATAGGGATGTAACGGCACAGAATGCATTAACTTATCCTGAACTTTATAAAGAATTAGGCAAAGGGCGTTCTCTTTCGTATAAAACTTTTTGTATTTGGGTTATGATAAGTATATATCAAGGTATTTTTTAAAAGAGTTTTATTAATTCTTTAAAAAATTTTTTTAAAGGTTCAATTATAATGTATGGAGCACTTTATGCATTCGATGAAGATTTTATCCATATTGTTTCAATTAGTTTTTCGGCTCTTATTATAACTGAACTTGTAATGGTGGCAATGACTGTCCACACATGGCATTGGGCTATGTTAATGGCTCAGGTTTTTATTTAATATTTAGAAAATTATAATTTTAAAATTGTATTAGGCACTTTCTTTGAGTCTTTATGGGGCTTCTCTTGTAATTTTTGACCGATATTTTGACCGTCAGTTTGTGCTCTCGTCTGAATTTATTGTTAAAACAACAGCAATTACTTTAATTTCTTGTATGCCTTTATATGTTATTAAATTTTTGCGAAGACGTTTTTCACCTCCTTCCTATGCAAAAGTTAATTGACGAAGATTAAAAAGATTTGTTTTAACATAGAAGAGGGTTAAATAACTGAATATACTGATAACTTCTTTTTTTTATATTTCCATTTTTAATTGACTAGATTATTTTTTGAAAAATGGTTAATTTAAATTAATCATTTATTTGTAAAGACTATTGTCTCGGGTTTATCTTGTTTTGATTTTTTGAGGTTTTTTAGTTTTATGAAATGAAAATATTATTAACTAGTAATAAAATCAAAACATTCCTTCCTTTTGTAAAATTGTTTAATTTAATGATATCCTTATTTTATTTTCATTTTTATACCATTATTTGATACATTTGACCGATATGTTCATGAGTGATATCTTTCCTAATACTCCTCTAAAATCCCTTTAAAAATTACTGTTTATTATAACCGGTGCTGTGTATGGCTCCGGGGCCGGCTCCACCAGAAGATGAGTTGGGATACCCTGTTCTGACTATAGCTAAAAATTTCTTTAATCTTCCAATGCACATACACTTATATTTTAATTTTCTCCAAAATATACATAAAAACTCTCAAAATATAATTTTATATAATTATGCGAGTAAAAATATTTTTCAATAAGGAATTATTTTCTCTTTTGGTTTTGAACCATTTTTAAATTTTTTAAATTTCTTATTAATTTCTTTAATTGTTTTTAAGGAAAATGACTTTATTCTTCTCTCTTTGTTGCTTCTCAATATCTTTTACACCTTCAATGATGCTTCTCAGACGGTTGGTTGTCTCTGATCCATTGCGAATCATTCTTTTTGTTCTTGGGTTTGTTCTTAATTTTTTAAACAAGTGAGCCTTGGGAGTTTGATGAAATCAGAACTTTAGTTCGATATTTGTTGAAATACATACGCGTATTAAAATTATTAATAGAATAATTTTAGAGCATTTTTCTGGCTGCTTTCTCTTTTGTTTACTTCATTACTTTGGACAGTTTCAAATAATTTGTGTGCAATTTTTATTTGCTCTATATTGCTTCAAGAAGTTGCCAGATCCGTTTATTATTTTTTACTTTACAAGGCACAGAGGTAAACTGTGAATTACTTTTTAAATTCTTTTCAAACTTTTAGTGGTTTGACGAAATTAGTTTCTGATGGAACAGACATTTCTGGTTTTCGTTTAATGTTTTCATCTAGGCATGTCCTTGCTATTGTTTGTGGTCTTGGTATGGGTGTAATGGCATCTTTGTTTTTATTAACAAATATTCTCGCTGATTATTCTGATGATGGAGTTGTTGGTTTGCCGTCAGAGATTTATGGAAATGGGGTAAATTTGGAAACTATGTTTAAAAATAAATTAAGTATTTTGATTATGTTACTGTTTGATTTGATAAATCTCTAATTTTAATTTATCAGATCGCAGATTTGTCTTTGTATTATTTTGTTCTCGCAAATTGAATAATAAATTTAAAAGGCAAATATTTTTATTTTTCTCATTTTCAGAGCACAAAAACTGTAAAACTTCACGATACCGATGCTTATTTTCCAATTTATTATTCACTCTCTTGCTCCTTTTTAACTCTTTTCAACGTTCTTTGGACAATTAATTTATGGGATGGATTACATAAATATTTCCATAATACAATTGATTCAACTATTTTGACAATTATTTTTATTCTTACATTTATTTTTCATGGAACTAATTCTTTATTGGTAACTAAGAAATTTAATTTAAAAATTATATTTATTTAGAGTGTCTGGTTACGAAGTTCACCAAATAAAATTTTATTATCTCAACTTGCTTTACTTTTTGTTACTTCATTTTATTCTTCTTGTATTATAAAGAATTACAAATTAACAATATTTCAGAGAAGAAATAATGCTGATCTCTAAATTATATTTTAATATATAAATTTTTATATTGTTTCTGATTTATTTTTGTAAAATCTTTTGATGATTTTGTTTATTTGTTTGTTTAAAAGAATTGAAGATTTACATTTATAATAACATTAACAAAATAAAACAAATTGTTTTAATTCTCTTTATCTTAAAAAAATCAGAAAAGTTGCCCTCCACTGTGATAAAGTTGAACAAGACGTCTAAGAACTGCTCTTTGATCAACCGATTCGAAAACATGGGGAGCAGAAAGTAAAACGCCTAAAGTACCTCCCAAAGTTATACCAAAAAAGATTAATAAAAGTAGTCGGTCAATAACCATTGCAACATATCTCCAATCATCTCTATGCTGAAATATAGATTATTTTAGATTGAGTGTATAAGTTTTTACACGTAGCCCCCTCTTTGATTATTCCCCATCGTTAACTCTTGAAAAAGTTAAATGAAAGTTTAGAATAAACATTAGGGATTTATTTTTGTTCCATATAAATTATTTTGTTAATTTTAATATTTTATTTTACAGTTTTATGTTCCTCTTCTTTTCTCAAATGATCAGTAATATAATCAATTGCTTTAATTGCCCTTATAGCATCAGAACTTAAAGGAAAAGCTTCAGAAGATATTTCTCTCGTTTCTCTGTTGTTATTCCAATTTCCACTAATTTCTCTAGAAGACATTTCTATTTGATCACTACTTTCTATACAATGTGGATGATGTCTTGAAGGCCCTGTTAAGGCAAAACGACCAATTCCTGGCAGAATTGCTGCTGCAGCTGAAGCCAATCCTCTAGCTGAGGAATTCCCAGTTATTCCATTATTTATTGAAATTGTATGTCCTGAACGTGCAAGTTTAGAACCATAACCAGCAGCATGACGATAAACTATTGGATGCCTTCTTGGTCGACGCATACAAAGTAATCGAGGAATAAACCTTCGAAGAGAAAATCAGTAAAACACTTTTTCCTTACTTGAGAAAAACAGAGCGAACCCATCCAGGCATTTGATGAGTTATTGGAGAACGAAAATAAATATTTATAATAATTACAGTAACCAATATAGTAATAACATTTAAAACAAAAGTTAACTAAAAAATAAATATTAATTATTTTTAAATTAAATTTAAATTAAATACAAGTAAATATTTAGCCATTAAAGGAATTGTAGATGATGTTGGAGGTAATATTTTTGATACTAATAATAAAAATACAACAATAGAAAGAAGAACAGAAATCTTTTTTTTAATTAAAAATTATTTTAAAATAATTTTTTTACAGTTAAAGTCATTTTCTCTCCAGAATCTGTTGGTAAGAAAAATACAGCCATTGATAGAAAAGCCATTAAAACTGTTGGAATAATTAAAACAACTGTATAAAAAAGAGCTTTTCGACGTAATCTAAGCTGATATTCAATTCTGGAACGTTGATTGACTAATGTTGCTGGGGCTCCTTTCAAATATTAAATTTTAAAAAATACTTAAAAATTATTTATTTATTTACCAACAACATCCCAAATTTTAGATTCTCCATATTCTAATAAATCTATCCCAGCTGATTTGTCAAAATCCATTTTAATTTCTTTTTCATTATACTTTTAAATAAATAAATATTTTTAAATTATTAATTTACCGTCCAAGAACCAAAAATTAAGTGACAAACTTTAAATAAAAAAATATTTTTATTTATTCTTTATTTTACTTTGTTCATCAAAAGGAAAATATTCAACATCTTTTCAAATAATTTAATTAAAAAAAATATTTATTTATTAAATTACCAATAATACAAGAACTTTTATAAATAGCTGGGGGTACCCAAAGCATATCCCCATTATATTGAATAACAACATTTGACATATAAGAGACTTCATAATTACCGTCAGCATTATTAAAAAGAACAATATCTGGAAGCCAAACTTTATCTAAAGAAACACGCCTAAAAATTAAAAATAATTCTTTTAAACATTTTCTCTTACAAATCTTTAACTCCCCCATAATTTACTGGATTCCATTTCAATTGAAAATCCTTTTTTTAATTTATTTTAAAAATATTAAATAATTAATTAACTAACATGCCATTTTAAAGTTAACCAAACATTCGATTGCATTATCTTTTTAAATTTTAATTTGTTTATTTTAATTTAATTACTTGATCTTTTTCATCAACATTAATTAAAAGTAAAAGTTGAAGCCCCATTTTAACAGTAAGTGGCTGGCTTGAATTTCTCATTGGCAAAATTAAAGAATTATAACCACGGAAAATATCAACCTTTTTTTAAAAAAATATTTAAAATAAATTTAATTAATTAATTAACCATTAATCTTTCTTCTTCATCACTTCCAGAAATCGAAAAAGATTTAATTAAAAAAATAAAAAAATAAATAAATATTCGGGGAGGAAAAATTAACATTAAAAAATATTATAATTAAAATAATAATAAATCAAAAAAAATTTTGTAATATTTTTCTTCAAATTTTTAAACTTTTCTAACAAAAATAAGAAAAATAAATAATTCCTACATAACAGCTGTTAAATATTTTTAGTTTTTAAAGTTATTTTCGAGGAAAGAATTGAGCTGGAAATTAATGAAAAAAGGATGTTATGAAGAAAGAAAAAATTTTTATTAGAAAAATAAAAATAAACATTAAATTTTTATTAGAAATATTTAAAGAAATGTTGCCATTAAATATATATTTAAATTAAAGAAATATTTTCTTTAAATCTTCAAAATTTCATTTCTTCTTCAGCAGAACGTTTAAGTTGTGTAATAACTTGTGTTTGATTAACATTTTCAAAAATATTTGGAGCAGAACAGAGAATACCTTTAAATAAGAGAATTAAATAAATAAAAAGAAAAAAGAATCCTCAACCAATTGTCCCACCAACAGTTACTCCAAAGAAAATATAGAGAAGTAAACGGTCAATTACCTAAAATTAAATTTAAATTCTGATTTTTCAAGAAAAATTTTAATTTATTCAGAAAAGCTACAATGTAGACAGAAATAACATTGGGTATGTATCAGATAAAAAGAGATTAAGGGGATATTCCGGTGTTATCATCCAGAGTCAAAAATAGGAGGAGTTTGGTATTAAAGAATAAATAAAATTTTGATTTTTCAAAAACTTAAAGAATAATTTTTTCGGAATATTATTTTTTCTTAATTTATATATTTATAATTAAATATCCCCTCCATACCATAGCAACAAATCTCCACTCTTCACGTATTTTTTTATTAATATTTTCTCTTCGTAAATGTTCTGTAATACAATCAACGGCATCCATTGCTTTTAAAACTTGTTCATTTAGAAGTTCACTATCCTCAGTTCCCAATTCTCGATGGGAAGGGAAAGGGGCGGGAGTGACCTTTTTTTGAAATAATTAAAAATTATTTTTTAATTTAAATAAAATACCACAGGTTGGGACATTCTCCTTTTACGTAACCTTTGTTTATGTTTTTCTTGTTTTTGTAAATAAATTAATGGTTCTATAAATTCTGAACAATTTGGATGGTGAAAATACTTTCAATTTAAATAAATAATTATTTTTAATTAAAAAAATATTAGGTACTTTTTTAGTTTTATTCATTTCAATAAACTTCCCAGGCTTAAAATTTTGTTTTGTCTGTGTTGTCGAAGAATTTAAAGAAAATTTTTTTAAATTAAAATTTTTAACATTTTGTGGTCTATTCATCATTAAAAGTAAAGGTAATTTACAAATAAATATTGAATAAACCCAGGGGGGCATTTTGTGTGTTGTTGGCCCTCGGAAGTAAATATTAATAATTATTACAGTTACAATAATTGTTATTATATTTAAAACTTTAAAAAAAGAAAATTTAAGAAAAATAAAATTAAAATTAAAAACCAAAAATCATTAATAAATATTTAGCCATTAAAGGTATTGTGTCAGATGTTGGAGGTAATATTTTTGATACAAGAAGTAAAAATACAACTAAAGCAAGTAAAATACTTATAGCTAAAGTTATTTTTTCGTTAGCTTCAGCAGGTAGGTAAAAAACAAGCATTGAAAGAAAAGCCATTAAAACCGTTGGAATAATTAGAATTACCGTGTAGAAGAGGGTTTTTCTTTAAATATTTAAATTAATTTTCATAATTTTAACAATTAATGTCTAGTTGATGTCCTCCTATCTGTCTGCAAAAGCGAACAGGTAGGAGACATCAACTGGACATTTACCAACAATTAATTTTGACAAAAAAATTGGAAAAAACAAAATATAATTTAAAACTTTAAAGTTTATCGCTACAGGACAGATTAGATACTCAAATAAAGTCTCCATAATTTAATTATTATTTTTTATTCTCTTTTTACTTTAATTAATTTAAATTAAAAATACCTTCTTATTTTTATTTGATAAGATATTTTACTTTTTTGATGAATTAATTGTCCAGGTACTTCCATTAAATCCCAAATAGCACTTTCAGAATAATCATTTAATTCTACTTGCCTTTTATTCCCCAAATAACTAATTATTACCTTTTTTACAAAATTAAATTAATTTTAAAATTAATTAAATTAAACTTCATTTTTATTAAATGTCCAAGATCCAAATATCATTGCACAAGTTTGCTCATCAAAAGGAAAAAACTTTTTTAGAAAAATTAAATTTTAGTTAAAAAATAGATTAAATACTTCAACATCTATTATACAAGAACTTTTGTAAATTGCTGGGGGGACCTTTTGAAAGAAAAAAATGAGAGAAAATTATTGGAATTATTACAGAAATATATAAATTTTGTAGAATATCCCCCCTCCGGGGGCTATTTAAAAAGAGAGGAAATATTTTAAATTTAATTAAAAATACCCAAAGCATTTCTCCATTACTTTCTATTACCTTTTAATTAAAATTATTTTCTTTTAATTTTATTTTAAAATTTTCTTACAACATTTGAGTAGAAAGCTGTTAAAAGAAAAATAAATTATAAAAATATTATTTAAATTAATAATTATTTTTGTGTCAAATTAAGAGAAGGAAATTTTTTGTAAAAACTCTTTAATGACTTTTTGATGATTAATTTAGGGAAATAATATTATTCCAAAAAAAAAAACTAATTAATCTAAGAAAACTTACAAACTTCATAATTACCATCAGCATTATTAAAACTAACAAAATACAAATATTTAAATATAAAAATCAACTAACAGAACAATATCTGGTAACCAAACTTTTTCTGGAGGAACACGAATTGTTCGAATATTTTCATAATCAGAAGGATTCCTTTTTTAATTAATTAATTCCTTTAATTAATTAAATTAAATAACCATTTCATTTGATAGTCAATCCATTTCATTGTTGGCCAAACATTTGTTTGCATTATTTGATTTTTCTCGTCAACATTAATTAACAAAATTAAAGCCAAAGAAAAACGAATTTCTAACGGAGAATTACTTAAATTGGCAACAGGCCTAATTAAATGATTGTAACCACGAAATAAATCTTTAATTAAACGTTCTTCTGCTAATGATGAAAAGACAAATTTTGTTGGTGGAAAAACTTTAAAAAATAAAAATTAAAAAAAATACAAATAAATATTTAGAGAGAAATAATTAAGGGGTTGTTGGCTACCGGTAATAAACCAAAAATTTTGATCTTACCAAAAATTAATAGGTATGTCTTATGAAATTTATAAACTGAAAATTTCTGAAAATGAATGTGAATTCTTAAGAATCCTTTCAAAACAAAACTAACATTTAACTAAAACTCAAACCGAAAGCAGGGAATTTCGGGTAATAACTGGTCGCCAATAATCATAGAAATAATAATGAGAAATTAAATAATAAAATAAATAAATGAATATAAATAATAATATACATATTTATGAATTTATTTTAAAAAATTATTTTTTTTCATGCCAAGAGGTTTATAAAAATAAAAAGAAAAAAATATATTTAATTAATCATCTAAAATTTCAATTCTATTTTTAGCAATTAATTGTTTAATAACTTTTTGTTGATCAACTTGTTCAAAAATATGTGGAACAGTTAAAATAATAGCTATAGCCCCTCCTAAAGTAATTCCAAAAAATAAAAGAGAAAGTAAACGGTCAATAACCATCGAAATAAAACGCCATTCATCACGAACCTTTTTTTTAAATCAAAAAATAATTATTTAATTTAATTTAAAAAAACTTTTTTATCATCCATTTCTGCTCGAATATGTTCAGAAATAAATTGGACACCAGAAACTCCTTTAGCCATTAAATTACTTAATTCTTCTTGTTTTTCAATTAAATTTTGAGAAAATTTATTTAAAAATAAATATTTAGAAGAATTATTAAATATTCCTTTTTGTAATTTTCTTAATTGTGGAAGTGGAGAGCCGGGAGAACGATCAAAATATCTTTAAAAAATTAAATTAAAAATATAAAAAATTAGAAAAAGAAAAATTTATTAAATTATCCCCCCCCCCCCTCCCCCTTAAAAACTAATTTCCATCAAGGAAAACTGATCCTTTCGAGTAGTGGAATTCTCTATTTTACAATGAGTAGACAAACTTTTAGAGAATTATTCCAAAAAACATCGGGAGCAGGGGTGAGCGCATTAACTTTTGGCCTTGCGTTGACTCTTGGCTTTCCAAAATTCTCAAAATTTCGCCTGTGGAGCTAGACTAAGATGAGGAACTGAATAACAATATTCGCCATAATGGAGCGACTCAGAAAAACCTTGAATCCGGATCTAGAGCTCAGATTCCCACTTGATAAGAAAATTTTTACCCATTTTTGCGTTATTTGCGTTGTTTTGTTCCTCCTGATCGGGAGGAATTTGGAATTTCCTACATATAATTACCTTCTCTCCTTTTGACTTTGTGTTGTTAAAAAACGTTTTCTTCTAATAATTTGCTTCTTTTTTAATTTTGTATTATTATTTAAAGATAAATTTCTAGTAATATTAAATAGAAGAGTATTACTACTATCAACTCCAATTTGTGTATTTTGTTGATCAACTTCTGCTAATCTTTTACCTCCTCTAGCATTTAATGGACGGTGACGAATAGAAGAAATACCAAAATTTCTTCGAAGGGGTTGTGGAAGTGGCATACAAAGAAGTTTTGGTAAAAAATTTAAGAATAAAATTCGAACAGATTGAGGCATTTGGTGGGTTAATGCAGAACGAAAATGGACATTTAGAACACAAACTGTTGACATTATTGTTATTATATTCATTACTAGAAAATTTAGGTAAATTTGTTTTTCTAATTGTTTGATAGGAAATTGGAATTAAGAGAATTATACAGATTTGGAATTTAAGTTAAGTTTTCTATAGTCTAATTATCTGTAGGTGAATTAAATGATAAATTGCTTTTTTGGAATTTTTAATTAGTATTTTAAATTAATTCAATAACTATTAATTCTTTCTATTAAATATCAAATTTATTTCCAAACAAAACCTACCAAAAGTCATTAATAAATATTTAGCCATTAAAGGTATTGTGTCAGATGTTGGAGGTAATATTTTCGAAACAAGAAGTAAAAATACAACTAAAGCAAGTAAAATACTTATAGCTAAAGTTATTTTCTCTGAACATTCTGCAGGTAAATAAAAAACAAGCATTGAAAGAAAAGCCATTAAAACCGTTGGAATAATCAAAATAATTGTGTAAAATAAAGTTTTCCTTCTAATAACAATTCTAAATTCAACTCTACTTTTATCTAAAGACATTCTTCCAGGTACATCCATTATATCCCAAATACCGGAAGGGGAATAATCCTCTAAATCAACAAAACGCTTATTTCCATACCATCTAAGTTGGACTTCCTTTGAAGAATATGTCCACGAACCAAATAATAACTTTAAAAATAAATTGAAAGGAATTAAAACTTTTATTTAAATTTTAGTTAAATATTCAAAGCTCTACTACATATATTTACATATTTATTCAAAAATAATTATTTAATTAATTCCCTACCATACATGTTTGTTCATCAAATGGGAAATATTCAACATCTAAATTAATTTTTAAATTTAATTATTTAATAACCCCCCCCCTCCCTCCCTACCTATTCTGCAAGAACTTTTATAAATTGCTGGGGGTACCCAACTAACATTTCCTTGATAATCAACAACAACATTACTTTGATAACTAACTTCATAATTACCGTCAGCACTTAAATTTTGATTAAAAAATTTTAAAAAACAAATTAATTACTTATTAAACAAGACAATATCGGGTACCCAAACTCTGTCAACAGGGACTCTAATACTTTCAATATTGCTGTATTCTTTTGGATTCCAACTAAAAAATTAAAAAATTATTTTTTTTATTCTCAACCACCTAAATTGGCAATCATTCCATTTCATTGTTAACCAAGCATTTGACTGCATTACTTGGTTTTTTTCATCAACATTAATTAACAAAATCATTGCCATACCAAAATCTACATAAATAATTGTTTGGTTATAACAAGGGGATGGACGTATTAATGAATTATATCCTTTAAATATATTTATTGCTAAACGTTCTTCATCATCAACAAATATATTATTTAGCAAATCTATAAATAAAATATTTTAATTTAAAAGGAGAAAGGAGGAAAGGTTCTAGAGGGGAGAGAGTGATAATCTCGAACAATTTAGCTATACAAATCTCGAATAGAAAGATATTAGGAATGGAAAATAAAGTTTTTAGAAAATTGTTTGGAATTGGCCGAATAAATTTAATTTAAAAAATAATTTCCTTACCTAAATTTTTCGATTTATTTATTATTGTTATATTTTTCTTCCTTTCAGGTAATATTTTAATTGCCAAAGAATTAATTTGTAATAAAATAAAAAATAAATTTATTTTTATCATTTTTAAAAAGAAAAACTTTTTTTATAAAAAAATAAATAAAAATACAATTGAAAAAAAAATAAAAGAAAAAAAAGGGAAACAATGAAAAATGGCTAAAATAAAAAAAAATAAAAATATATATAGCAATTCAAAACAATTGGATTAAAGGCGCAAAAAAAGAAAAACCTCTTGGCATTGAAAAGTAAAAAAAGAAAAGAGAAAAAAGAGAAATTTAAATATTAAAGTTGGAATTATGTTTTTAAAGGTTTTTTTTAATTAAAGAGAATATTTTATTAATTTTGTAAAGAAAAACAATAATTTTTAAAATAACTAAATTGCCGTAATAACTAAAATCCTCCCCCAAATAATTACCCAACTCCTATTAATTACCTCCTCCCCCCCATCAAATACCCTAGAATAAGTTCAAATTTCAAACCTCATATAATTACCCTCCCTCAATTAATTACTCACTCCAGCGGAAGATCAACAAAATAATTACTCAGGATAGTTAATAAAAGTTTTACGGTAATTTCATACTCCCTTTAATGAATAAAAAATCCGAGTTTATTTTTCTTTTAAAATTAGATTAATTTTTAAAAATTTCTTTAAAAAATATTTTTTTACCTGAAAATGTAATAAATAAAGTAAAAACTTCCAAAAATCTAGCCAAATAAAATATTCTAAACATTTATGTATTTTTCGTTTATTTTATTTAAAAAAATAAAATTAGAAAAATTAAAAAGAATTTTTGTGACAATTTTTGACTGATGGATGTTTCTACTAGAGCCCGGCTCGATACGATTTTTCATCGATAATTATCGATATTTTTCGATATTTTTTTTCGATATTATCGAAAAAATATCGACCGACAAAATTTTGACTTTTTCGATATTTTTCGGTATTCGATATTTTTTCGATATTTATCGAAAAATATCGACCGACAAAATTTAAAAATCGAAACAATCGACCGACCAAATAATAAAAAATCGAAAAAAATATCGAACGTCATTTTTGTCAAAAATCTGACATTTTCGCGCCAAAAAGGATGCATTTTTGCTTCTTGCCCAACGGAAATTCAAAAAATTTGCGCCTGCGGCGCAGAAAAGGAGAAAGGTTTCTTCTATATTCACGATTTAGTTTGCCAAAGCCAGATGATGTGAGATAATATATGGTACATAACACTGATATGAATTAAAAAAGATTTCGGTAGATTTAGGAAGATTTCAGTGGGTTAAGAGTAACTTGATAGGATATCTGAAGATTTGATGGGATATTTGAGATATCCAAGGATCAATACGGATATTATTGATATCCGGGGCAGTGATGGAAAGGTTCCGGTTCCGGTTCCGGAACCGTCCGGTTCCAGAACCGGTTCCGGAAGTGGAACCGTGGAACCGGTAAAGTTCCGGAACCGGTTTGGAACCGGAACCGTGGATATCTCTTTATCCGCCGATATCCTTCTTAATCCACAAATCCCTTGATATCCCTCCTGATCTCATAAATCCACAATAGTCTTAATACCATTGAATCTCAATCCACAATACAGTCTTCCTTCAATATCATCTTTAATTCCTTAAAATCCATTATCCCCAGTTAAAATCCACTTATATCCCAAATGATCCTTCGATATCAAATACAAGTCTATTGATATTACATTTAAACCGTCCAAATCCACCAATATCCCATTTAATCAATCTTAATCTTATTAAACTACTAGGTCTATTGTGTTATTCATTTGTTATAGAAAATTTTTGAAAAATCGAAAAATATCGAGACTTTTTTTTCGATATTTTTCGGTTTCGATATTTTTCGATATTTATCGAAAAAATATCGACCGAGAAAATTTTGATTTTTTCGATATTTTTCGATATTCGATATTTTTCGATATTTATCGAAAAATATCGACCGACCCCTCCGGCCGGGCTCTAGTTTCTACTATTTATTTTTAACCGATAATAAAAACATTAAAAGAAATTTAAAAGGAAAACATTTTTTTGGAAAGAAATTTTAAATAAAAGGAATTAAATTTTGGGGGGGGGGGGGGGGGGGGGGGGGGGGTATTTAAAAGGAAAAATAAAAGAATTTTTTTTGAAGTCTCTTTTAACCAAAAAAAATAAATTAGAAAATTGTCAAAAAAATAATAGTTTTGGCCTCTTTATTTAGTTAGTTAGCTAATTCTCTCTTATTTAAAAAGGAGAAAAATTGATGAAAAAAAAATATTAAAAGGGGAATTTTAAACAAAAACTAATAATTATTTTTAAATTAAGTACAGATTTTAATGTTAAATAATTAATTGGGGATGAGAAATTGTAAGTAAAATTGAGGTAGAGTGTGTCAAGAAAGTATAAGACCACCCACAGTTTCGACATTAGGGGCGGTTTAAAAAATCTACAAAAATTCCTGTGAACAAAAAAAATTCCCCCTTATAAGCTATTTTAAATTTTCATTATTTGATTTTCTGAAAGCCCTTTAAATTTGCTACAGGAAACTCTTAGATGTTATTAGATCGAAAAATTCTACACTGGAAATGATTCGGTGGAATTATGGTTTATTGCCCATAAATTCTTAAAAATTTATGGCAAATTTAAGGTATATATTTCTTAGAGTATATTTATGTAAAATCAAAATCAGACTTTTTTTAAAAATTATTTATCACAAAAATTAAAACAAACAAAAATTTTAAAAAATATCTTTCTAATCACTTTTTTTATTTTCTAATAACAAATATTTGTCTGTATTTGTAATTAAAATATACAAAATAATCCAAACAGAAATCCAAATCATTGCAAAAGGAAATAATGTTAACAAGATTAAAAAATTTCCGCTACTCATTCCCCAATCTACTTTTTGCTCTTCTTGTAATCTATATTCTTCCATTGATTCTGTTACTGCTGTTTGGTTAAGCAAAAATTTGTAATAAATTTCTCCAAGTTTACCATGCTTTAAATTAAATTGTTGGGGAGATTAAGGAAGGAGGAAATAAAAAAAACTTTAAATGTTGTAACATGCTCTTGATTAATACAATATCCTTGAGTATTTTGAAGACCATCTTTTAACCCCAACATTAATACATGACCACAAAAAATAGAAAAAATAAATATTTTAAGCATTATTCTGTTAAAAATCTAAAAAAAATATTTTTAGGTAGAGAATAAAATTAATTTAAATTTTTTTCAATTTAAAAATTAAAAATCAAAATAACTATTCTAAAAATTTTTAAGAAAAATCTCTTTCATTGAAGATCTTTTGATTAGGGTAGTTGGCGACCGGTTTTAAAACCGGAATTTTTGAAATTTTTTGCCAAAAATTAACCGTTTTTAGAAAATTTTATAAACCGAAAACCGGAAATTTGTGAAAATGAGCGATTTTATTAAAAATTCCCCCAAAATAAAACCGGTATTTGCTTAAAACTCAAAACCGAAAACCGGGTTTCTAAAATTTAGATTAACCGAAAACCGGGGGTACGGTTAATAACCGGTCGCCAACTACTCTACTTTTGATCTTTAAAAATAATTTAAGTAAAAACTTTGTGTTTTTAAGACTACAATTTTTAAATAAATAAAAATCAAATATATTTAAATTAGAAAATTAGTTTTATTACAAATAATTAAATATATTACAATTATATTTTGATTTTAAGAAATACAATCAAAATAAACAAAAATAGTATACAATGCAAAAATAAATTGTCGACATTGTCACTAAATCAAATTAATTGTATAGGGACTAACAACGATTAAAGTTATAATTTGTATGTATATATGTGCTCTATATATAAAAAAAGCAAAAGCAATGAAAAGAAAAGAGAATTTAAAAAAAGGTAGTAAATAAACATAAATCTTTAAATCAAAAAACCCTTTTTCTAAAAAATTCCCTTCTCTTTAAAATAGTAATAAAAAAATAAAGGGGAGAGAGAGACAAATCACAAAATATAATTTTGATGTTTCCCTCAAATAGGCAATAATTGTCGTTGTTTTTCTTTCTTTCTTAAAAACATCAAAATATAATTCAAGGCAACGGCATTAATTCGTCTACAGTATCGTGCTGCCTTTTCATTTTTCCACCTCCATTATTGTTATTTTTGTCAGCAATGCCCCCACCATTGTTTATGATTATATCCTGTTTTTGTTGTGCTTGCTGTTGCAAGAGCCGCTGATTACGACAACGACAAACAGAAATTACTTTATTGCCTTGTCCAATATATGCACGCACAGAGGATTCCATCACAAGTACCTAAAAATAAATTAAATTCAAAAAAGTCTTTAAAAAACCTTTAAATATTCCAAATATTTTGGTCCAGATTTGCTATTTTTTTGAAGTCGATCATGTTTCCAGCAAGGCTCAATCAATAATTGTTGCCGGACTTTATATAAATTTTGAATATTTTCTTCAGAAGTCATTAAAGTTAGTGAATGCTTTAAAATAAAAAAAATATTTTCTTATAAAAATAAAAAGCTTCTAACTCTCATTTCTTCCAATTCAAGTCGAAATCCTCCTTCATATACACTTTTTCGTAGTTGAATAATAACTGCACGTTCAATATCAAATTGGTCTAATTCTCGATGGTCTTCACTTGTTTGTAAAAGTGCACTAACTAAATGATTGTTTTCTGCTTCAAATTCAATATGAACCGGACTTATATCCTAAAAATATTTTTTAAGAAAAATATTTTCGTAAAAAACCTGAATAGCCCTCACAGCATGTACAACAGAAATAGCTGTCCCACTCAAATAATAATTCATAAAAGTTGATTTCTCTGACGATGGAAAGTGAATTGTAGCATTTGTTTGGGTAGAAATAGCACTAATTAAAACGCCCTCAGGCGAGCCAACCATCATACGACGTTGCGATACAGGAATTTTTAAATAAGCAAAAAACAAAGGACGCTAAAATATTTTAGAAAATTTAAAAAATGAAAAGGAAAACCTCTTTAAAAAGAAGTTTAGTCATTGCCTCGCATGCAGCTGCCAACATTTTGGAATCTTTTCGTGATGCACGAAATACAAGTGAAGGATTGTTCATCTTTTTAAAGAAAGTTAAAAGGAAGTAAAGGTTTTAATAATCAGATATATTCTAATTAATTTTCAGCCTATTGTTGGTAATAATAACTAAAAGTTCTTAACTTGTATTTAAAAGAAAATAGTAAGGAACATTTAGAAAACTTTACCAAAATTAAAATTTATATAAAAAATATTTAAAAATACCTCTGTATTATTCATAGAAGAAAAAGGATTTGGTGGATAAAGAAGTGAAAATTGGACACGCGAGAACTCTCGAAGGTCATCACATTTTTGCCATTGACGGATTAATTCAGCCAAATCTTTACATTCAATGTCATCTTTTAAATTTTTCAGAGGTGTAGCAATCGTTATTGGACAGAGAGCCTTTTATAAATTTTTAAAATTTAAAAACTTTATCAAAAAACAAACTCGAATTCGGTTCATTGCAAGGTCGACATTGGACAATTCCCCAATAATTGTTACCTAAAATTAAAAATATTTTTAAATTATAATCTCGAAATACCTGATTGAATAACCCAATTTCTTCGGAAGATTCATCTTGTTGATTTGCAAATTGTAGCATACAATCAGTATCTTTAATAATATCAGATAACGAATCATTAACTGCCCAAGCTTCTCGTCCATTGTGTAAACTACAAAAATCGCTGTTTTGGACTTCCATTGTAAGACGAACTTTGCTTGGAATATTTTGCTACAAAAAAAAGTTATTTAAAAGTGATTTCTTAAAAAATTTACCCGTGGAAGGCTACCAATTGGAGGTGAAGACAAATGTTGTTGTGCTGCCATATGATGACAACGAACATATTCTGCTCGTCTCTTTTGCTCAAAACAGTCAATATTACGTCGAACAAATTCATTATATAACTTTGAAAATTATTTAAAAAAATATTTGAAATTTAAATTTACTGAGGCAGATTCTTGACAAGAATGGAACATTGAGCCAAATTGGCTATGAACAGATGTTGGCGTAGCTGATGACGTTGAAGAACTGTGACGGCGATTTTGTTGGAATCTAGCTGCAAATATTAAAGACGTAAAATTAAAAAGAATTTTTTAAAAAACCTTTAGACGTCGCTGCCATAATAAAACAGAATATATATTCACAATAGGAAAAGAAGAAAAGTGTTGCGTAAGGAAACCTCTTTTTTTTGATACAAATGGATCAATCTATAAACAAAGCAATGAGAAGCAATGAGAAAAGATTTTTGTAGTTTATCTTAAAAATTGGATAAATAAATGTAGAAAAAATATTTTTTGATGAAAAAAGGTGTGCATAAATTGTTACAAAAAGTTTACATAATTAAGAAAAAAATATTGAGAAATAATAATAATTTAATTTGAATTTCCAAAAAAAAATAATGGAAAAAAATTAAATTTTTAATAGGTACAATTTCACATTTGGAAAAACCGAAATCTTGAAGTTTGTAGGGAGGATCAGTAAAATCCCGCACCGATAGTTTAAAAAAAATTAAAATTCGCTTCTTGGCGGTAAAGCCCGATTCAGTATGGCCGATTCAGTCTACGGCAAAAAGGGGACGATTCAGAATACGTAGAATAAATTACCCTAAAAATTGAAATTTCTGAAAGGAACTGGTTTATTTTTTTTGTCGAAGCATTGTTATTGTTCTTTAAGTGGTCTACCACAACACTTAGCAATAACCAACAACAAATTAACTGTTCATTTTTTTAAATTTTCAATTTCTTCAATTTTCTTAAAAAATGCAGACGGCGAGAGTTATACGCTGAATTGCGAGGTTTCTACAACAGACACATGGTTTATTTTTTAGTTTTTTTTAATTTCTCTATATTTTTTTTAAATTTGAGACAGTCCAGTGCTGGACTTGTTTTTATGTGTTCGAGCAGTTTGCTGCTGAGGTGGGCATGAAGACTTTAATACCTATTTGCAGTTGACGTTGATTTTTATTTTTTGATAAATTTTTGTTTATTTGACATGTTTTTTTAATTAAAATTTTTTTGCCTGAATAGAAAAAGTCGGGACCAAAACTACACCCTAAGCCCCAAAAAGTCTTAGAAAAGCATAGAATTAAGACTAGTTAGCTTTTAAGATGTTCTTTGGATCGAGAAATTAAGAAAAACAAAAAAACTACAAGAAAAAAGATTTTCTAGCTCAAAAATATACGTATTCTGAATCGTCCCCTTTTTGCCGTAGACTGAATCGGCTATACTGAATCGGCCTATTCTGAATCGGCCATATACTGAATCGGCCATACTGAATCGGCTATTCTGAATCGGCCATACTGAATCGTCCCCTACCCCTTCTTGGTACACTACAGTTCGGCGCGCACAATTTGGGTGCCATTTTTCAGCGCAGCATGTTTCGGCGTTTATGGTAAAAATTCGAAAATGCAAATCAAATGATATCAAGATCAGCTTGATTTCGATGATTATGAACAAAGTTATGACCAACGGAATCTTAGCTGGAAAAACTTTTTGTGCTGCTACGGCACGATACGTTCAATCGTGCCGGCAGTGTTAGTATAAAAGCACCCATTAAAGTCAGTTAAGTTGGCCAGACAACGGTTAAGCTAGCCACTGCCTGCTCCGGGCTTGGGCAACCTAGTTTAATAGCAGTAGTTGCGTAGTTCTAGCTAGCCACTGGCTGCTTCGGGCTCGGTCAACCTAGCTATGTCTACGTTAACTATTGCGCTACGTGGCCCCTTTGTGTTAAGTTGTATTCATTAGTCGACACTTTGTGCAGACGGTGTTTCCTTAACCAAAGGGCTGAGTATAGTTAGCCACTGCCTGCTCCGGGCTTGGGCAACCTAGCTATTACCCGGCTAGGTTAGGCTAAACTAGCCACTGCCTGCTTCGGGCTTGGGCAACCTAGTTTAACCTAACCCGCTTCTTACGACCATTGCCACAATTGTTGCAATTGTTGTCTTGGTTGAGTAGGTCGCAACCTAGTCCTACGGAAGTGGTGGAGTACAAGGTTTGCCCGTTTACAATCGTGAACCTCCTCGCGGTGTACTCTGGGCATTGATTTAAATTTTTTAAATCAATGGCTAAGCACGGTACAAACGGGAAAATATTTATGATTTTAAGCCTTTTAAATTCCATCTTCTTTCTTCTCACACAAATCATTTTACGATAAATAGTATGTATGAATTGAAGATAAAGCTTTCAGACTTTTGAGAATATAAAGGAAAAAAGAGTTTAAATCAGGGCTCCGATCTGTACTTATTTTGGAAGTGATTTTATTTTCTAAATGATTTTAATCCCGGTTTATCCGAACGAGGTAAAGCATCCTTTAGAATCCTTTTATAATAGAATTGTATGGATTTTTTGAATAATTTATCCAAAACCGCTATAAGTTTTATTTAAATTAAAATTTAATTAACTAATAATTTCTATTGTAATACTTTTTTAAGATTCTGCTAGATTTCCTAGATTCTGCTGGACCTTATTTTTCTTTTTTATTTTTAAAATCCTTTCATTCGTTTCTCACTTTTAAATATTTTACTTTAAAAAAGTTAACAAAATTTGTAAATTATTTTTATTGTTTAATATCATCATCATCTTCAAAAAAATTGTTTCTTTTTTCTAGTTTATATCTGCTTTTATTTTTCCAATTCTCGATTAGTTAAAAGAAAGGAAAAAATGAATGGGGGAGCGGCATTTCGATTTGAGAGGGGTTTAAAAATAAATGAATGAGTGCGGGAAATGGGGGGCTTATGTTTTATGTAGATTTATTTATTTATTCATTACTTTTTCTAATATATATATTTAGTTAGCCCCCAATATATCCACTTGAAAATATAAAAGAAATTAGAAAAGATTTTAGTTAAAATATAATGGATATAGCCTATCCCTTTCTTTATTTACAATTGGATAATTTTGTTTAATAATAATTAAATTGGGGATTTTGTTTAGAAATAATTTCAATTTTTTGTTAAAATAATTGACTAAATTATTTCTCAAATACAATTAAATCTTTGTATATCCGAATCAGAACTTTGGAGATAAAATTAATTTAATATTTAATAGCCAAGACTAAATAGAACAGAAAATATTTAAATCTTTTTTTAATTCTTTCAAACTTCTTTATGAGAGAATTTAAATGATTTTTGATATTTATAAATAATTTTTGGTAGAATTTTAATATTGACTATTTTTATATAAAACTTTTTTTGTTTAAGCAATGATTTATGTTCTATATTTATTTTATATTTAAGTGTGCTTTAACTCCCAGAGGAATTTTTTTGGAATTATTTTTTAACAAAAATATTTTTAAAAATCAAAAAAATTTTTTTATTTAAAAATTAATTTTTATTGACTTTTTAATTAAAAAATAAATTTAAAAAAAATAAAATTTTCTTTTAATTTGATGCCTTTCCTTCTATAAATATATTTATTATATATTAATTCACCGCTTTTGCCCAGCAGCTAATAATCCTCCCTCATTCAATTTTATTATTAATCCATCCCGACAGACATAAAGAGGGCTAAAATGAAAAAAGGAAATGTTTTTTTTATATTTTTTTAGAAATTATTTTTTTTTTTAAAAATAAATATTTAAATAATTAAAAAAAATAAATTTCTTATCATTATCTAAATTTTTTTAAATTATTAAACTTTAATTCTTTTTAAGAAAAATTTCAATTTTTGATTTAATATTTAAAAATAATTTTTTTAGAAAAAAAATCTAAAATTGTAATATTTATTTTCAATTTGATCATTGATCATAAAATAAAATAATTATTGTTAAAGATTTTTTCTCAAAAATTAATATATATTTATTTTATTTTAAAGTTTTGCAGCTAAAATATATCCTCACAAATTAATTTTTCCCTTTTACTTTCATTTTATTTTCAATCAAATCATTCCCCCCTCCCCCTCCCCTCCTCCCTCCCCTTCTCGATATATTTAATATATCATTGTTCTTTTTTAATTTTCTTTATTTACTTCATCATAATTTCTTTCTCTTTTTTTTTTATTTCTTCAATCATTTTTTGAGCAATTAACAGTTGCTTTTAATAATAATAAATAATAATATTCCATTAAAAAAATATATATATTTGTTATTTAAAAGAAAAAAAAAGATTTTGAGGGAAGGGAATTTATATTAAGTAAAAAAATTTAGAATTAAGATTTTTGGGGAGGAAAAGAAATGAAAGGAAAGAAGGGCTAATAAAAATAAAAGTTATTTTATGAAAAAAAGTAAAAATGAAATTAAAGGCTTTGATGATTTGATGGCCCTTTTATTTATTGAATTTAATAAAAAAAGTTGATTTTTTAGTTATTATTATGAGAAAATGATTTTTATAGTAAATTTAACAATAATTTAAAATACACTAAATTAATTCCTAAATCTTTTTCTTTATTAAATAAAAAATTATTTTAATTTTTTTTTTCAATTTTATTTTCCAATTATTTAAAATAATTAATTATTTGTTCATTCATTTCTATAACTGTTAATGGCATTTTACTTAATTTTTTTTTGTGTCCTCACATGTCCGTCCCCCTTTATTTTCCTTACTTTTCTATTGTTCCTTAAAAAAGTTTTTTTATTATTATTCCCAAAAATTAATTGAGAGAGGAGAATTAAACTAACCACATTTAGCGCCTTCTTACCTCCTCTTCCCCCTCCTCCCCTCTCCCCCTTTCCCCAACCACTTACCCTCATTTATACAATTTTCTACAATTTATTTCTTTTATTTAATTTCCTCCATTATCTCTTAAAAATATTTTTGTTTTTTTTTTCCAGTCAATTAATTATTAGAATATATTTAGGTAGTTAATTCGGGAGATGATTTTCTCTGGAATAGAGAGAAAAGTAGACAATGGCTAATTAGAAATATTTAAAGTTTTTATTTCTATATAGAAAACATTTTTATTGTTTATACCAAAAACAGATGTAAATTTTGGTAAGAAAAATGGCAAAAAAATATTAGAGGAGGAGGAGGAAGGGGGGGGGGGGGGACTAGTCATTTAAACTAAGATAAACCTGTCAGTATTTTTTAAGAGTTTAAATTTCTGAAATTATTTTATTCTTATAAAATATTTTCTTTACTTTTTTTGAGTTAATATATTATATGCCGGATTTATTCTAATAGAAACACATCTCTATTTGAACTACAGTCTTTAATAGTATAACCACATCAAATGGAGATGTTAAAAAATAAAATCACAGTGGTTCTATTAGAATAAATCTGGTATTTTTATTTATTCTCAAAAAAATCAAACACAAAATATTTATGTATGTATTTTGTTTTCTCTGAATAAATTATTGGATTAAAATAAAATAAAAAGGTATAGGTACAATTTTTAATTGTTTTCTCTTTTTTGTTCTTCTATTCTTTCAAATTATTTCCAACCAAATGAAAAAAATTTTATTCAATGGCAACAAACAGATTGACCTAAAATCCTCTCTTTTGTTTTTATTGTTAAATAAAATTGTTTGCCGAAATAATTTTCCAAAAAAAATATTTTAATTATTAATTACAAAATAAATAAAATTTATTTAAATATAAAGGTGTTTGTCGAGAAGTTAATAAACAGCAAAACACGGTTGGTGGTCATTTATTTAGTTAAACAATTTACCAACTTTTTTTAAAACAAATAAAAATATTATTTTCATTTTCCATTGTTTAAAAAAATCTTTTTTTTCTTTCTTTTCACAGCGTGGAATAATTAAGTGTGAAAATGATTTTTTTTAAATTCTTTAAATTAAATTAGTTAATTGATAAAAAATATTTTGGGATAATTTTTAAATTTACTAATTTCCTTTTAAATTATTTTAAAAATATTCTCCTTCTCCTTCCCCTTTCCCTCCTCCTCTAATTTAAAAATTATATTTTCCGTTTCATTTATTTATTTCATACTGTAAATATCCACTTTTCTTATTCCCTTTTGCTTTTATCTACTTAAATATTTCTTTTACCAAAATTATTTATTAGAAGGGAAAAAGGGAGGAGGAGGGGATTGGAGCATTTACATAGAGTAGTTTTGTGTCATCATATTCCTTTCTTCCTTTTATTTATTTATAAATAAATATATCCAACCCCCCCCCCCCCCAATTCTTCCAACTTTTTTTAAATTTATTTATAAAATTTACCAAAATCTCTTTTCTCTCTTTCTTCTTTTCTTTTAAAAAACAAATTACTTTAATATTTCCCACCATATGCTTATTCTTCCCTTTTATTTATTTTTAAATTACCTTCCTTACACCATCCATTTATCCGTAAAATTTTTTTTCAATTTTTTCTCCATTTCATCCACATTTTTCAATTTTAATTTACTGTATTTCCTTTGTATTTATATTTTATTTTAGTCGCAACTTCTTCTTAAATTATTTTTTTAAAAGTTATATATATTCCACTTAATAATAATAATATGTAAGTACTTCAATATTTATTATATATATTATTTTCTCCCATCCAATTACTTTTTCTTTAAATTCTTGTTTTATTCATTACATATATACTTTATTTGTTTATTGTGAAAAGAAAAAAATTATTTTTTATTTAAAAATATAATTTACTGTATTTATTTAAATACGAAAAATTTGGAATGTTATATTTGAAAATATTTGGAATGCTCTTCTTATTTTACTTTTTGATTCCTTTAACTATTTTTTATAAAAATCTTTTCGGAATTCTTGGATTAATTTTTAAAAAATATCTTAGAAAGCTTAAAATAGTTTCAGAAATGTTTCTAATGAACGCGAAAAATTAGTTAAAACGAGAAAATATCAAAAAACCTAAAATAGTCCTGAATTAAGGTTGGCGGATAGTTGGAAATCTTCGGATATCCGGATCCGATATCCGAACCGAAAATTTCCGGATATCCGGCCTTTTTTCGGATCCGGATCCGCCAACCTTATCCTGAATTACTTAAATATATTTATTTATATTCAAATAATAAATTAATACTTTAATGAATTCAGAATAACTTTAAAATATTTTTCTTTTCCTTTCTAAAATAAAAAATTTTTTACTTTGAAATTAAAATAATAATACTTATTTTGTTGTTAACTAGTAATGGTCCTTCTACTAAATAAATATAACAATTTTTATTTTTTTTTGTAATTCTATTGGCCAACAGGCATTTAATTTCCTTTTCTTCCTCCTTTTTTTGCAATCCTCTGATTGTTAAAACATTGCCACGCAGCATAATCACTTTCATCTGTGTATTTTTTCAATCTCTTCTAAGGACAATAAATAAATATATCTAAATAATTCTTTTCCATTTTTATTCGAATTTCTTTATTTTCCCCATCCCCTCCCTCTTTTCTCTATTCCGCGGCCTTTTCCTCCTCCCCGAATGATTAATGAGCGGAATTAGCTTTCCCCCCCCCCTATTCTTTACTGCATCAAACACTCATTTTAAGCATAATTTGTGCCTAAATTTATTGGCCAATACAGCCGCAAAACAATGCAGAAATTAAAAAAGAAGAGAAGAAAAATCTTTTTTTTATTTTTATATGCCAAATTATCCATTATATATTTTTTTATTTTATTTAAAAAAAAGTATTTATAATTTATATAGAAATAATTTAATGTCTTTCCTTAAAAACAATTCTTTAAAAAATAAATTTCCCAAAATGAGTAATTATTATTTTTGTGGTTTTTAAAACTTGTCATAAATTTTATGCCTCAATTTATTTGTAATAAATATATATTTTTGAATATTCTAATTATTAATGAGAAGTAAGTTTGTCGGATAGTTGGAAATCTTCGGATATCCGGCCTTTTTTCGAATTCTGATATCCGGATTCGACAAGCTTAATGAGAAGATTTCCGTTAAAAATGAGAGTTCTTTGAATACTAGCTAAAAAATCATTAAAATATTTTCTTATTTATTTTTAAAAAAAAAAAGACAAACAAATTTTTAAATTTATAGCTTAAAATCCTTAAAAAATCTTTTTTTTTTCAACCATCTGTCAATTAAATGATCTCTCCAATGGCATTAGAGTCATTACTTGAAGGAGTTCAAAATCAAGATTTAAATACAACAAGAGAAGGACAACAACAACAAAATCGAAATAATAATTTTAAATTTTCTAAAATAAATGAAGAAGAAAAAATAAAAGAGAATGAACAAATAATTAATAGAAAAAGAAAATTAAGTTTCAATTCTTCAACAAATTTTGATGATTTTAATGAAAATAAAAATAATTTAGTAAATTCCCCAAATATTTCATTTCAACAAACAATTCTTGATTTGGCACAATGTGAGGCTTTAAAAAATAAAAATAATGAAGAAAAGGATTTTAATGGAAAATTGGAAATTGGGGAGGAGGAGGAAGAAGGCGGTGATAATAATAGTAGTAATGATTTTAATAAACAACGTTCTCAATTACTCGAATTTTTTGAAGCTCAAAAAGCACTTGAAAGAATGCTTAAATTTGTTGGTAAAGAGAATTTTTTTCATTTTACTTCAATTAATTTTTATAAAATATTAAAGGTCATCAAAGAATGTTTTCTTCTTCTTCTTCTTCTCCATCTTCTTTACCTTTCCAACAACAATTAGCTGACCAATTATCACCTTTTCTTTTAGCTTTAAATAATACAAATCAACAACAACAATTAGAAACAATAAATAATAACAATAATAATATCCAATCAACATCCTCAACATCAACAGAATTATTATTTTCTGATTCTTCTTTTCAAAATAATCCCTTTTTCTTTCCCCTGTGGCAACAACAAAAAAATTTCTTTCAATTTTCTTCTGAAAAATTAAATAAAGAAGAAATAATAAGTAATTCTGAAATATTTACTATTGACGGACCAGAAGATTTAACAACAACAAAAGATGAAAAAGAATCTTCTACAACAACAATTTCAGAATTAATTAATAATGGACAACAACAACAACAAAATTGGAGTTATGAAGATCAATTTAAACAGGTAAAAGATTAAAACAAGTTGAGTAATGTTTATTTGAATGTTGGAATGAAAAGAAAATAAAATGTTTTGTTTGGAATGTTTTGTTTGGAATGTTTTGTTTGTAATGTTTTGTTGGAATGTTTTGTTTGTAATGTTTTGTTGGAATGTTTTGTTTGTAATGTTTTGTTGGAATGTTTTGTTTGGAATGTTTTGTTTGGAATGTTTAGTTTCGAATGTTTTGTTGGAATGTTTTGTTTGGAATGTTTTGTTTCAAATGTTTTGTTTCGAATGTTTTGTTTGTAATGTTTTGTTGGAATGTTTTGTTTGGAATGTTTTGTTTCGAATGTTTTGTTTGTAATGTTTTGTTTCGAATGTTTTGCTTCGAATGTTTTGTTTGGAACAGAAATGTTTGTCGATTCTATTTCGGGGTTAAAATGTTTTGTTGTTTTGATTAGTTAAATATTTTTTATATTTTGTTTTTATCGTCAGATTCCTGCTTTCCCAAATGTTTTTGTTAATGTTTTAGAAAGAATTATTTAATTAGTTTAAGTTTTATGTTTTATTATTCTATTTTTAATGCAAAAATTTAATGCAAAAACAAAACCTTTTTATATTTCCAAAAGCTTTTTCTGTTTATTTTCTACAACATTTACATCTCTGGTGCAAAGCTAATGTTCACATTTTCTTTTTGTTTTAGTTAAAACAAAATAATTTTTATTTAAAAATAATCCTTTTAAAATAAATTATTTATTTAATTTTAAACTATTTCTTTTAAAAAAAAGATTTTTTTAAAGTATTATTTAGAGGTATTATTTTTATATTTTCACACTAAATAAATAAATATATAATTTTTTCCTAATTTTTAAGTAAGGAAAAAAAGAAAATTTTAAAAGGAATTATTATTTATTTATATTTTTGGCAAAAATTGTGTGTATATATTTTAATAAACCGACAAAAAAATAAATAAATAGAGGAAAAAAGGGAAAGTATTTTTATAAATTTAAAAGGATAATTTCTAATTTTTGTGACAAAACTTTTTTGCGGTAAATTTAAGTTTGTTTATTTATGTTAAAGAAAAGACTTGAAAAATTGTTTATATTTATGGACATTTTGGATTATTAAATAAAGCAAAATAAAGAGTAAATGAGTGGATTAAAAAGATGTTTAATTTTAATAGATTATACTATATTTTAATTTAAGTATAGCCATTATTTTTTGGGGCTCATTTCTAAGTTTGGTTCATTTCTACATTTGGTCCAAATTATTTTTCTTTTTTATTTCACTCATTACTTATTAATTATAACTTTTTGTCCATTTAAATGTCCCCATTATTTTACTTAAAATGTTGTGGCTTTGTATACTAGAAAAATATTTTTCTAATTTTTAATTGTTTCGCTTGCCTTCATTCATTTAAATAAATTTATTTCTTTCCTCTATTGGTTAGTTAAATGAGAGAGGATAAGCGTGGGAGAGATTACTGTGGCGATGTTAATATTTATTTCAAATTAAAAAATATTTTGTTGGTAAACCAAAAAAGGGGCGCAACACGTTTGTGTGTCCAAGCTTAAATTTTTCCTAAATTTTGTCGGATCATCATTCACCGTTGTTCCAACACAGCGAAAGTTGTTTCTACATTAAGTCCCTTTTGTTGCTCCACTGTATTAGAGAGAGAGAGAGAGAGAGATTGAATAACTAAAAAATTTAAATTAAAAATATTTGACTATGTTTTGAAAAAAATTTTTTTGATGTAATGAGAGATTGAGAAAAATCTTTGAATTAAAATTTTTTTGAGATATTTATCTCAATTCTGGCCTTTATTCCTAATGTTTTTATTTTTAATTAAAATTTACAAAAATAATTTTTTAAATTAAAGCTTTATGATCTCTCTGAAGATACATCAAGAAAGGAATGGCTTAATGATTGGCTTCAATTTATGCATAAAATAGGCAAACCTGTAACCAGAATTCCAATAATGGCTAAACAAGTTCTCGATCTTTATGAGCTATATCGACTTGTTGTTCAACATGGGGGGCTTGTTGAAGTTATTAATAAAAAACTTTGGCGGGAAATAACAAAAGGATTAAATTTACCTCCCTCAATAACCTCTGCCGCTTTTACACTTAGAACACAGTTTTAAATTTTAATTAAAAACAAAAAATAATTATTTTTCATTAAAAAAAGATATTCAAAATATTTATTTGATTATGAATGTCATCGACACAACTTTAGTAATATCGCAGATTTACAAGCAGCTGTAGATGGAAATAAACGTGAAGGACGCAAAAATCCTCTTCCAGGAACGTCAACAACAACAAATTCTAGTTCAACACCTCCATCTATTCAAAGACAAGAACAAAATGTAAAAAATAAAATTTAATTTTTAAATTAATTGGGAGGTTGAAGTTATTAGAGAGGTTACTACATCTAAAAAGTGTGCTTCATATAAAAATAATAGGCAAACCATAGGGGCATGGACCAGAATTTACCTTTATTTAAAAGGAGGCGTGATATTAATGGTTTGGTATAATGTAGAATTATTTTTTGCAATGATTAGGTTAACATATGTCACCGTAAAATTGGATATGTGCTAATTAAGAGAAATTTGATTGAGTTTTTAATATTTTTTATTTAAATTTTGAAATGTATATTATATAATACAATTTTAATTTAAAATAGTTACAACAACACCAACAATCACCAAATTCTTCACAAATGTTTATAATTCCACCGCCATCAACAAATAATTGTGTAACAACAGCCCAAATAATGGTTGCTGCAGCTGCAGCTGCAGCAACTTTTGGTACTTTTCCTTCTCAATCATCATTTGCCGATCTTTTTGGAAATTTAAATAATAATTTAAATTTACAACAAAATATTTTGGGATCAGAAGATGATGGAGATAATTTAAATATTAATAATGGTTAATTATTTATGAATAAGAAAAATTACTTAAGACATTAATAATAATTTTAAAAACTTTAAAGATTTAATAGTAAACCTTTGAAAAGTTTAGAGAAGGAGTACAGGGAAAAATAAAAGATTTTACAATAGAGAAATTTTTTATTATTTTTTAAAAATTTTTTCTCATTTTAAAGATATTTTTAGCATTAATTTAAAATTTTGGATTAATTCAATATTTCTTTGTTATTTACATAATTTTCTATTTTACATGCCTAAGTATAACATGTCATTCCCTTAAACTTAATAGAATAGGAAAGGAGAAAAGTCGTTAAATTTCGAAAATTTATTTTAAATATTAAAAATAAGTAATTAATTATTCTTTCTCTTATTTTAATTAGAAGAACAACAAACTTTCCAACAACAATTAAATAATGTATTAAATGCAGTCTCTACAAAACATCTATTTAATAAATTTGGATCAGATTTTACAAAAGAAAATGATGGAGAACAACAACAACAATATTTAAATTTAACACCAACAATATTTAATTTACCTTCTTTTTATTCTTCAAATAATAATTTAAATAATATTAAGTAAAGAAAAATTTTTATATAAAAATTTTAAATTAAAGACTGGTAAAAACATACTACATAAATTGCCCTCTTTATACTAGTTCGCAGCTAATATAAAAATTTCAAAGAAGGAAATGAAATGATCGAATAAATATGTATCACAGGGATTTGTAAAAATCGAAAATAATTTTTTTCTTAATTTAAGAAAAGCCCGTAAATTTAAAGTTTAAAAAAACTAATTTTCAATAAAATAAAAATAAAATTTCAAAGAAATGATCAAGAATTTAATTCTTCTTTTTCTTCATCAACTCCTCATCAACATATACTAACAGAACAACAAGAATTAATTAAAAATAAAGAAAAATCAGACCCTCCAATAATTAAAACAACAAATAATTTTAAAAAACAAAAACGTTCTCAATCAGTAAATACAACAATTAATTATTTAAATAAAGAAGAAAAAATAAATAAAAGTAAAAGAAAAAATAATTTTAATTTATTTTTAATTTATTTTTTAAATTTAAGCAATTAATGAAAATAATAAAGAAAGAATTTTAATTAAACAAAGGGGGAAAATAAAAGAATCATCAATAAATGTTTCTTTAAATTTAAATGGAATAATTTATAAAGGAATTTTATTTGCTTGTTTTAATAAAAATAATTTGGAATTAAATGAAAAAGATGACTGGGAATTTTTAATTAAAGATGAAAATAATTAAAAGAATTATTATTTTGTAAATATTTAATTAATTGTTCTCTAATATATATAAATAAATTTTTTCCGGTTTTTACTAATTCTTGTATTCATTAAATAATTAAAAAGTTCTCCAGCTAAAAGAGAACTGGAGATTTAGTATTTCAGTCAAAATGGCGTCGCAGGGAAATTTGTGGATTTTCAAATGACCAGGCTAGAAGACTGGAATTCTTGTTTTCAGAAGGAGAAATCTTCCTTCGTTGGTTTGTTGGCTGGACCGATTTGATCAAATGATGTGTCATTCGAGAGAGCTCGTTGAGTTAAGTCGAATGACACCAAAACAATGAAACTTTTTTTTGATTTTGAAAATTTTAGCTCCTTGCCTATGGTCTCTTCTTTTGTATCGTAACTTTGTTCAGACTTGATCAAACAAGGTGGTTTTGTTGTCATTCAACTCAACTCACCGAGCTCTTTCGAATGATACCTCATTCGATCAAATCGGTCTAGCCACCAATAAGTCACAACGATCTCAATGAAACCTGTGGAAAACCAAGAACCTTATTCTGGCAGTTTAATTACTAAAATTGGAACCTAATACTCAATTTTTTGGAATTCTGGGTTCTACTCATTTCTGAAAGCATCAATTTTTGTTGTTCTGACCGTTGAATTCTGTATATTAAAAATTTAACTATAGTTATTTTATTTATTTCGTCTTTTGTAAATAACCAAAAAACTCAAAAATGTACTGTAATTTTAACCTGCACCAAACCCACCGTGCAAAATTGTCCTTGCGTCAGACTACTTTGCCCGCGGGTACGGCCCACTTAGTCGCGGGCCACTTAGTCGCGAACACTTAGTCGCGAAGGGTCCTTTTTCAAGGAAAGGACTTAAAACTTAAACCAAGACTGCGCAAACTATTTTTAAAAGTCGGTGTTCATCAAAATTTATTAAATGTAAAACGTTCTAACAAAAATTCAGTAACCAGGATAATAAAGTGAAATGATTCATGACCAGACAAAAAAGTAATATTCAAAATATAAATTAAGAATTGTCAATTAATTTTGAAATTGTGTGAGACAAAAGAACATAATAATGAAACAGAAGATTTATAGAAAAAGAAATTAAAATTATAGGAAACTAAAAAGAAATTTTAAAAATTAAAAAAATAAGAACTAAAAGAAATAAACAGTTTGCTTTGTACTCCTTTTTAGCTACTTCGCGACTAAGTGGGCTGGCGACTAAGTTGCCGGCGACTAAGTGGTCGCGACTAAGTGTCCGTGTCCCTTTGCCCGCGCCCAATTATCCCATTTCTTATTTTTCTGTTTTAAAAACCCAAGCTATTCAGTTGCAAACCTATTAGTGGTGTTGCACACATTTTTTTAGCTGTTTATAGATAACACAAATTAAAATCAATATAAAGAAACTATTTAATAATTAGTTTTCCCATTTCACATTTATTCACATATCTCAAATTTCTTTTCGTTTTTAGAAATTTCATTTATATTCTATAATGAGTTTAACTGTTGATAAAAAATATTTTATTGATCGGGCTACAAGGATTTATTCTGCTTGGGTATTTTTGATAATATTTTTATTTTTTATTTTTGGTTAAGGAAAAAGATGATGACCTTAAATCTTTGGATAGTCTTGTTTTTTGTGTTGGAACAAATCAAGATGAATTGCCCTATTCGAAATCTCAATCGATTCAGGTCTGTTTCTATTTGTGTCTTTGTTTGGGTACTTTCACTAAAATTTGTTTTCCTACTATATAAGAAGTCAGTAGACACCAGGCATATCTACGCTTGCAGAGACAAGGGTTCTCTGTCTGTTCTTCTAGTTTTTTGTTTGTTGTTACCCATTTCTATTTTTGTTATTTATAAACTTTTTCTCAATTTATAGACCTGGCTTTTCAATTGTGCATTACCAGATACCTTACTCATTTTGACCAAGAATGGTATCTATTTTCTTGGAAGTGACAAAAAGGCACAATTCTTCTCTTCACTGGAATCTAAGGAGAATTTAAATCCTTTTGTTCCACCTTTCTCTACATTAGTTAGAAATAAGACGGACAAGGATAAGGATAATTTTGAGAAGTTGCTTGGAAAGTTGATTGATGCTGGCCGTCATATTGGTTGTTTTACAAAAGACAAACCTGATTCTCCATTTGCTAAGGCTTGGGATGCTGGTTTGAAGGCTAAGAATTTGGTAAATTTTTTAAATTTTTGTCAATGTTTTGAATTATCCGAAAAAGGCAAATATTTTGAACAGTTAAGAAAATACTACAAATTACTCATAAGATTTTTCTAAATTTAGTTAAACTTTCAATTTATAGTCAGTTGAAGACATTTCTCTTTCTTTTGCAAAAATCTTCGCTGTTAAAGATGACAAAGAAATTGAATTACTTAAACATTCTGCCCATGCAACAGTTAATGCTTGGAATTATCTGAGGCGTAAAATTGTTGACATTGTTGATACAGAAAAGGTTTATTTATATGATTTTTTTTATTAATTCCAATAATTTTTAGCGCATCAAGCAAAGTCGTTTGGCTGAAGATTTGGAGAAATCAATGGTCAATGTTCAGGTACAAGGAGAATTGGCAAAAAAGAATATTTTGGAAGTTTGCTATTGTCCAATAATTCAATCTGGAGAGAATTGTGCTTTGAAATTCAGCGCTCAGAGGTAATACAATTGATGGTACAGGCAAGAAAAAATTTTCGTGAGTGGGCAAATCGTTTTTGGAAATATCGTATTTTATTTACTTTTCTAATCTTGATATCCCTTGTATTTAATGTGGTTTGAATTTTTTAGATTGGGCTCCTCTTTTTATTTTTCATTACTTTAAGGAATTTTAATATTTAGCCCGGATAAGCTTCTTCACTTTGGTTCAATTGCAAGTACACTTGGTGCTCGATATAGCGTAAGTATTTCTGCAAGTGATTCTTTATAATTGTTTTCAGTCTTATTGTACTAATGTTGCCCGTACTTTAATGGTTATGCCAACGGAATTAATGGAACAATTATATGAACTTCTTTTAACAACAGAAGCAGCTATAATTGATGCATTAAAACCTGGTCGACCTATCTCTGAGGCTTATGAAGCTGGAATTAACCATTTTAAGGAACAAAAACCTGATTATCTTCAATATCTTGTTAAGAATTTTGGGTTTGCTTTTTTTTTTAATTTCCCAAAACTTTCTTTTTTTTCTGTTTTGTAACTGGAATTGAATTTCGTGAAAGTGGTTTGCTTATCAATGAACGATGTAATCATCTAGTCGAAAAGAATATGACGTTTATAGTTTCTGTTGGACTTCAGAACTTCCCGAATAAGGAAGCAAAAGATGATGACAAGAAGACTTGTTCAATTTTCATTAGCGATACAATTCTTGTTTGCGAGGTTTAAAATGAAAAATAATTTTTTATTATTTTAATTTATTTTTAGGATGGTCCAAATGATATTTTGACTATTGCAGCAAAAAATCGTTTGCGTTCAAATTCAATCAGATTTCGTGAAGAAACTGCCAAATCTTCAAAGGAAGTGGAAGAAACATTGTCTACTCGCACTAAACGTTCTGTTGTGTTGCAAGATCAAACTAGAGTTCATTTTTTTAATTTTAAAATTTAAATAAAATTATTTTTTCAAAGCATAAACAAACGAATGAAGAGAAACGTAAAGAACGACAAAAAGAATTAGCTGAGCAAATGAATAAAGAAGCTAAGGAACGTTTATTGTCTAACAAGTCTGGTACTGCTGAAGCTAAAAAGTATTTTTTAATTAATTACACACTTTATTTTTTAACTTTTAAGAGCAAAGAAATCAAATACTTCTTACAAATCCGAAGAAAAGTTTCCTGATGAGCATGAAGTTGAGAAACTTATGATTTATGTTGGTTGGTAATTTTTGGTCTTTAATTACTCGAATAATTTTGATTTTATAAGTGATACTTATTTTTAAAAATACATTTGACAGATAAAAAGCACGACACTATAATTGTACCAATCTTTGGTATTCCTGTCCCTTTTCACATATCAATGGTCAAGAATGCCAGTTTGGCAAATGAGGGTGACTTCTCATACTTGCGTATCAACTTTACACATCCTGGTTCTCAAATCGGAAAAGAAAATCCACATTTTGCTCTTGCAAAATATTTGAAAGAATTGTAAGGATTTAATTGGTTCTAGAATTTAATTGCTTCTTAATTTTTTAGATCATTCAAGAGTAGCAATGTCCGTGAACCGGGTGAAGTTAATGCACCCAGTTTGAATCTTCAAAACGCTGCACGCATGATAAAAGAATTGCAGAAACGTTTTCGCACTTTGGAGGCTGAAGAACGCGAAAAAGAAGGGGCTGTAAAACAAGACAAATTAATTATATCACAAAATGGGAAAGGAAATCCAAAATTGAAAGATCTTTATGTTCGTCCTAATATCATCGCAAAACGGATCAGTGGGTCATTGGAGGCACATGTTAATGGATTTCGCTATACTTCATTAAGAGGAGACAAAATTGATGTTTTATATAATAATATTAAACATGCCTTCTTTCAACCTTGCGATAATGAAATGATAATTCTTTTGCATTTTCATTTGAAGGTTTTTTAAATCTTTATTGCGATATTTTTATTTGAAAAATTAGAATCCTGTTCTTTGGGGGAAAAAGAAATATCTGGATGTGCAGTTCTACACCGAAGTTGGAGAGATAACCACAGACTTGGGTAAATACCACCATATGCAAGATCGTGATGATATGCAAAGTGAACAGGTTATAATTTTTGTTTTGAGTTTTTTAAAAATTGACTTTTTTGTTAGATGGAACGTGAAATGCGTAAAAAACTCAATCTTGCTTTTCAAAGTTTTTGCGACAAAGTCTTCCGTATGACAAATGAACATGTTGATTTTGATACTCCATTTAGTGAACTTGCATTTATTGGGGCGCCACATCGATCTTCTGTTAAGTTGCAACCAACTTCCTCATGTTTGGTACATCTTACTGAATGGGTTTGTTTCTATTTTTATTGTTTTAATAGTCTCTATTTAGCCGCCGTTTGTTGTCACCCTTGACGAAGTTGAATTAGTACATTTTGAACGTGTGACGGGCAATACAAGTACATTTGATGCTGTAATTGTTTTCAAAGACTATTCGAGAAAACCACATAGTATTGGACAAATACCTTCATCTTCTCTTGATGGTATTAAGGATTGGCTTAAGTAAGTTAAAGAAGACTGATTTTTAAATAAATTTAAATGACACCTTTTCTTAAGCTCTTGTGACATTCGCTACAGTGAAGGTCCTATGTCGTTGAATTGGGCAAATATTATGCGCACAGTTAATGATGATCCTGAGGCATTTTTTGAGGATGGTGGTTGGAATTTCCTATCCGCAGAGTCGGATGAAGGAGAAGAAAATGATGTTGAATCTGATGAATCTTCTTTCCATGCATCTGAAGACGAAACTTCTGCTAGTAGTGATGAGGACGAGGAAGAAGAGGAAGGTGTTTCAGAAGAGGAATCGGGTAGGATATTTATGGAATATTTTGTTATTTTTTTATTTTTATAGAAAGCGAAGCTTCACTTGATAGTGAAGAGGAGGAAGGAAAGGATTGGAGTGATCTCGAAGAGGAGGCTGCTAAAGGTTTATTTTCATAAAATCATTCATAAAATGTTTTTTTCTTTTATAGCCGATCGAGTAAAAGCACGCGAAGAGGATGAGCATGACAAGCGTCATCATCAAACTAAGAGAAAGGGAGTCAAGTCTGGCCCTCCACCCAAGCGTAGACGCTGATTATAGCAAATAGTAAAAGGAATGAGACTCTATAATTCACTCACATTTCCTACCCCGTTTCTATTTTTAATTATCGTTTTTGGAAAATATTTTGACCTGTCACCCAGCAAATTTGATTTTTCTTTTTCTAATTTTATGCGTAAACATTTCTAAAGGATGTATATTTTAATTTGATTTCCGTTTCTTCGATCGGATATTTATTTTTAAACTATTAAAGTTTTTTGTTTAATGCAAATAACTGTGAATGATCAAAAAGCAAGTGATCAATAATAAGCTCTTTTATTTATCTCATATTTTTTAATATTTTAGCATCATAATATTTTCATATTTTGCTTTTCATTTCAACATTGAAAATGACATATGGTTTTCCGGTACTTTGTTTTGAGCCGTCGGAGGAGCTAGTATTTCGAGGTATATTTTGATAGTAGTGATAAATTTAAAGTAAATTTAATGGAGGGGAATGTGTTTAAAAATTTGAAATATGTGTTTTCAAGGATTCCGCGATGAATTTTATGTATATAAAATACTAATAAGTCGTTTTGTAGAAAGATTTCCCACTTCGAATAGTTTTGGCGTACCACATGACCAAATATCTTATACTTATCTATAGTTATTTCAATGAATTTGATATTTTTCTAGACAAACTTGGTCATGTTACTGGTGTTCAGCTGATAGTTAAAAATAAGAATCTGGATGAGATTTACTTTAAGGTTACTTTAATTCTAAAAAATTATAATCTCAAAGTATAATATTTTTAGGTTAAATCAACTGCTAGTAAATTCTACAGTGTGAGGCCTTCCTCTGGAACTATTAAGCCTCACGGCCAAGTAAAGGTTATAATTCAACCTCATGATGATTCTGCTAAATCGTTGGATGTTATTGAAGAGAATAATCATCGCTTTATGATTCAGGTAGTTCTTAAATTTCTATTTTTTAATCTTCGATTTCTAGTCTGCTTTCGTTGACAACAAATCTCCAAAAACGGCTGATGAATTTTGGCAAAGCTTTGATAAGGGGAAAGTTCCAGTAACCACTTGTAAATTGCATGTTCGTGTTAAACGTCTGGAGGCTAATGTTATTTCCTCTACTGAAGCAACTAATGGTGGAACTTCTCACAGTCAACATCGACAAGGGCTTGAGGATCAGGCTGAGGCATTTGCTAAAGCGGTATTTTTTCTAATAATTTAATTTACTACAATTTAAATTTTAGCATTTTCATGTGCAAAATACTAGAGCAAAAGAGCATGTTAAGGATGTGGAGGCTGTTGTAAGGAAGGAGGATCAAGAAAAGAAGACAGTCAATGGAAATCTCTCAAATATTCCATCGATCCCTCTTGTACGGGACATTGTTGAAAATATTGGATTAGTGACGAATACAGTTGAAGAAATTCAGGTTCTAATTTTTTCATAAATTTCTTTCAATAATTTTATGTATTATTAGAATGGTGTAAAAGGTGGTGATATGAAGGACGGAAAGATTGATGATGCTTCTGAATTGGAAAAGGTTATTGGTAAAGACAATAAAGAGGAGGGTAACATAGTTAAGGATAAGTTCAAAAATTTGAATGGTGCGGCAAATGCGGTTGCTAATGCTGAAGTTATGGCGGAAAATAATGAGGAAATTCAGGTTTTTAAATATTTTACCTTCCATAAAGACAAATTACTAGAACTGTGTATTTGACGTTTTCTTGTGTGCCTTTTATATCAATACCATCTTTTCTGGTTCCGTAGCCCGAGTAATTCGGTGCCGATTAATTTAGTCTCCCTGTATTAATAAATTATTTTCATTCGAAAATTCTGAAAATATTTAGGTGTTTAAAGCTAACCATTTATTTTATGAATAAACAAAAGAAAATACACATCTTCCCTTCAATAAATTTCATTAGGAGTATATAGATGGAGTTGGGGCGAATTAAAAATTTGAGTTCCGCTTTGGGAATTTAAAAGTCTTGGCCGCTGCTCTGTATATTGTAAAAATTAAATTCCAGCTACGGCTTGGATTAGTTTTAAGCTTATTTTTTAAAGCAATCCTCACACCCCAATGCCACAAGTTCATATGGCCTAATCTCAATTATTTTATATAAAGACTATTTAAAGATTACGGTAATTCTTCGGTTTACCCCCCCCCCTCCTTTTTCTGACCATTTTTTCATTTTTCCTTCCCTTTTTTTCTTCTCCCTTTTCTTCCCCTTTTTCCTAATTTTTCATGAGGCAAAGTATACTAAAAAGAGAAATTTAAGAATGAGAAAATTTATTTTCTTTTAATTTCTTTCACAAGGATAAAAAAGAGAAACATGATACCAAAAGTTATAAAAAACATGTGAAATATCACCAAATTTTTTTCTCCATAGAAATTCAATGTGTGCCTTTATGATAATAAATTTAGATGTTGTAAAAATCCATAAAAAACCTTCAAAAAATGTACCACATAGATACCCTCGTTCTTTTCGACAATTTTTTGTTGTGCAACGCCATGTTCCATATCGTTCATTTTTGCCTTTATGTATAGTTGTTCTGCCACCACATGCTTCACACGTTCTTTTCCCATGAAGAAGTCCAAGTTCTTCGAGCCAAGCAACGAAATCTTTATCGTCCAATTGCAATTTTATACCCAAATCGATCATATTAAACTTTTTTAGTTGCTCCATTTTTGTTAAAGGATGATGAAAATGATTTTTACCCGAAATTTCTCAGTTTTATACATACATATTTAATCCTTTTTAGTATACTTTGCCTCATGAAAAATTAGGAAAAAGGGGAAGAAAAGGGAGAAGAAAAAAAGGGAAGGAAAAATGAAAAAATGGTCAGAAAAAGGAGGGGGGGGGGGGTAAACCGAAGAATTACCAAGATTACTTTTAAGAAATCATCGAATCTCAACTTTGGTCCTTCAAATGGTGATTGTACAGAAGAGATGCGTGTTCAAATGGAGTCTCCACTTCCAAATAACCAACCGTCTCATTTTACTATTGCGAATACTTCTAATGAAAGTAAAATTGATAATTTATCTTCAACGATGTTTAAACAGCAAAAGCCTCTTTTCAATTCTTCGCAATTCTGCTATTATCCTATGCCATTTGTTGAGCCTGCTTTTCATAGTGGAGCAGAAAGTGGAAATGGATATTATGGTAATTTTTAAATTTTGATAGTCAATTAATTGCTTGATTTATTAATTTTAAAATACTCTCTTAGTTACTACATTTTAAGTTGAATTTTCTTCTTAAATATTAATTTGAGCTCCCATTCTCCTTTCATTTTTTGCTCAATTTTATTCTTTTATTTACAGAATCTAAATATATTTTAATTTACATAAATCTAAATTATTATTTTTAGGTCGTTATATTGGTACTGTTCTTGACAAAATGCCAAAGAAGTTTGCAATTACTATGAAACGTGAAATTGCTGAACTTATTGCTAAATATGAACAGAAGGTTGCTGAGGAGGAAAATGAGTAAAAGAGTTATTGTTTGATTTTGCTATAAAACAAGACATTCTCGAGCTTTTACGTAAATTATTATTTTTTGGATTGTAAAGTTATTTAAGGAGTAGATAATTAATTAATTTCTTTTTTTGTTGACAAATTTTTGGAATTATTTTGAATTTTAATTTAAAAAGTTTTAGATAAGAAATTAATTTTTTATCTACAAAATTATGCTCATTTTAAATTATTCTTTTTTGTTTTGGGAGAGAAGTGTTAGAGAATTGCTTCAAAGTACATATATTTTCTGCTTTCATTTATTCTGGGATATTTTATTGTTTTGGAAGTGATTAACTTAAAAATAATTTCAAAACACTCGTATATTACTGCGAATTTTTTTTTGGATTATTATTTATTGGTATAAAATGTATTTAAAAATTAATTTTTATTTTATATAGAAAATTAAAAGTATGGTGGCAGGGGGGGGGGCAAATTCCTTACTTATTTTTTAGTGACAACTTCAAAAATCATTCAAACTCTTGAATTTTGGTTTCATTCGACTCGTCTCGATTGGATCCATTGAAATAATTTAAAATTAAATTTCTGAAAATTTCACCTAAAAATTTTAATTTAATCCATATATTTTAAATAACATTTAGAGAGCCACTTTTTATGTCATTCGAATCAGTTTGAATTAGGGTTGCGCCCCGAGCCTTCGGGGTTGAAAAAGTCGGGGGTCGGGGTTTTCGGGGTTGACAAAGTCGGGGTCGGGGTCGGGGTTGCTCAAATTGTTCGGGGTCGGGGCTGAAAATAATGTCGGGGTTCGGGGTCGGGGGTCGGGGTTGAAGTGAAAATTTACAAAATCCAGCATTTTTATCCAATATTACTGTTCAAAATCAACATTTTTATTAAAAAATCAACTTAATCTTCATTATCTTCACTTTCTGAATCTGATTCGTTATTATTTGAAGGCGCAAAAAGTCCAAGTTATCCTTCATAATCCCCAAAATCCCCAAACCCACAAGGTAACTCTTACTCCATCTCTTAAAGTGATTGAGGGGATCTGAAGGCATATCAGAGGATTAAGATAGATATAATGGGATTTAGAGGGATTTGAAGGGATATTGTGGATTTGCAAGGATAACGAGGGATTTAAGAGTGTTGGGGATTAATCACCAGACCCTTGATAAAATCCCTCTGTATCGTAAAATCATTCGTTATACTTGTTATTGCTCTAAATCCATCAATTTCTCCTAAAGCCTCTGTATCCCTTCATTGAGTCTAGCGCCGCAGGCAAAATTTTTGAGAATTTTGGAAGGTCAAGAGCCAGATTTCTTCCATTTTCTGCGCCGCAGGCGAAAATTTTGGAAAATTCATGGCTAGTTTAAAATTTCTAAAATATTTTTCAAGTTCAAAATATTAAAAAAATAAATATGCAAATTTAAAATCAGAAACAAAGTTTAAAAATATTTATTTTTGAAAAGAAAAACTTTCTAAGCCTTATTTCCATCCATGAATTTGAACTCCATCACTACCAAAGTATCTAGATGGGTGATGTCAGTTAACCTAACCACTCAACCACCGACCAACAAAAGGAAATAAGAGAAAATATAAATATTCCTTTCCCTTTTCCTTCTTATATTTAACCGATCTCTAGTTAATTAATGCAGTTTGAGTCGGGGTCATGAAAATTTTTCGGGGTTCGGGGTCGTCGGGGTCGAACTTTCGGGGGTCGGGGTTTTCGGGGTTGGGAATGTCGGGGTCGGGGTAGGGGTTTTAGGTCAAAAAATGTCGGGGTCGGGGTTAGTCGGGGTCGGGGCGCAACCCTAGTTTGAATAGTCAAATGAATTTTATTCAAAAATTTTGCTCGAAAATTGAGATAAAATTAACCTGAATAAAATTTCTAAAAATGTTGTAAATTGAATTAAAGTATTTCCTGTTGAAAAAGTGAGGTGTGCTTAAAACAAATTGCGCGCCTAATTTATATTTTGGAGGGAAATTGGTTTGAAAATTTAAGAGAGACTTGCCCAAATTAAATTGATTTTATATCGTGTGTTCATTCACCTTAACTTTTTCGTCTTTTGTCTTGATTTCCCCCTTTCCCTTTTTTTATCGAAGAGTAGCTGATTCCCTTCCCTTTCTTGTTAGTTGTATTTTTTAATTGTTTCTTTGAAGAATTTGTTTAAAAAAAGGAGGGAAAGATTGCGCTCATTTAGAGGGGTGAATGAGAGAGAGAGAATGTTTTAATTATAACCAAAGTCAACAATTAATCATTTATTTAATGGGGGGAATATCATAAAAATGGTTACCCCCACAACTGCAGCTGTCAATTCCAACGAATTATTTTCTTTAATTGATAATAATAATAATGAGAAAATTAACCATGGAGCAGCGGTAAAATTGATCTCTTCTGAAAAAGCAAGGCAACTTCTGAAAAAGCAAGGCAATATTTTGTTGATGATGAAAGTCAAAAAGACGAATTAAATAATGTAAGAAATGAAATAAAATTAATTAAGGATTTGGGAATAATACTAGCAAAAACTATTTTGTATGGAAGAAAGATTTTGGGATTTCTGCTTAAAAGATGTGAATTCATCAAAGGAAAGGGTTGGGGTTTACTGTAACCACAGCGATTATTCAGTGGATTTTTTTAACCCAACTACGATTAGATTTTTAGAAAAATGGTCTATTGTGACCGAAAAAGTGAAATAAAATATCTAGGTCTTGAATTTAAAATTCAAATATAAATTTTCAAAATCTCCTTTTTCCTCCCACTAATTATTTTGAATAGTCTAGAGAAAATGGTCAATTGCCTAATTGCAAACAATCCCCTCAAAGGAGATTTAAAAGAAATAAACAATGGACAAGATTATCCCCATATTCTTTGTGGAAAGCTAAATTTATGTTGGATTATCAATGTTCAGAAGAGGATCTCAAAAAAGAAGTTGGAATTTTTTTTTATTTTATAAAAAATATATTTTAAAGCTTTTAATGGCTTCTTTTTCACATTTTGGTGTATTTTTGCTTATGTTTTTACATATTTTATTTGGATCTTTTATTTTTATTCAAATAGATTCAATTATTGGAGAAAAGCCTTTTTATGAAGTTTTTCTTTTTTCTTTTACAACAATAACAACAATTGGTTATGGAAATATTGCCCCAAAAAGTCCTTTAGGAAGATTATTTTGTGTTTTTTATTGTGTTTTTGGAATTCCCTTAGCATTTATAACATTAACACAAGTTGGGCAATTAATAACTGAAATATATTGGATTTGTTTAATTTCTTTTAAAAATTGGAAAAAAAGAAAATATGAAGAGGAGGAGAGAGAGGAGGAAGAGGAAAATGAAGGAGAAAAAGAAGAAGATATTTTTGAGCAAGTTTTTAAACATAAATTAATTTAAAAATTAATTTAAAAAATAGTTAGCAGAAATAGAGCAACAATTACCGATTATCATAATTACTATTTTAATTGTTTTTCATTCTTTAATTGGTGGATTGTTATTTCATTTTGTTTTTGACAATATGCCGTTATTTAGAGCTATTTATTTTAGGTGAGAATTAAAATACCGTATTTTTTCTAATTGAATGACAGTCATTCTATTTTTCAATACCCCAGAAATTTGTCATTCAATTAGAGAGGTCATTCAAATAGAGCGGGTCATTCTATTTTTCAATAATTATTTTAAATTTTATAAAAAATTTGTAAATTTTTAAGTAAATTTATTGAAATTCTTCCATTAATTAAACAATTGACGAATTACTAATTTATCCATTCTCAAATAGAATTGCCGTTTTCGAGTCGGGCCGACGTTCGAGTTATTTTTTCGGGCCTCATTTCTTTCGGGCCGGCCCGATCGAGTCTTTTTCTGGACAAGATTCGATGCCCGACTCGATCTTTCGGACCGGACCGGGCCGGCAACCCTCGTCATAAGGGTTGCCGGCCCGGTTGATGGCACGGACACTCGTCATAAACACAAATAGCATAAACACAATTTGCCGAAATATCTCCTGACACGAGTAAAACAATAACACTAACCTAAGTAAAAATTAAAATTTTTAATAAATACCTAATAATTATCAATACATAGTAATTTCGGTACCACTCGACTCAGCTTGGAGAGCTAAGTAAGATAAGCCCTAAGCATCTAATTTTGAATTTTTACCCCGAATTCGACTTGATCGAACTTAGGTCCGGGATTCGAAATAAAAAAATTCTAAGTTGAGATTCGGACTCAGAACATACGATTACTTTCTTTCTGGCAACCCTCAATAATACTAAAGGAGCATTTTTTACTAATTTTTTTCTAGCGACCAATGATCTTAAGGATTACCAAAGGTCCTTCTCCATCTGATAATGTTTCTACGTCGATTTTATCGTCAATATTATAAAAGAATCCATTCTTTAATAATAATTACGATTATACGTAAGATAAAATTATAAAAATTATGAATTATTTTTTCACCTCTAAAGGGTCATTCAATTAGGAGGGTCATTCAAATAGAGGGGGTCATTCAATTAGAATAAATACGGTAATTAAAGTTTTTTTGGTAATAATATCCCAGGCTTGGTAATGGATACTGATACAGATGAGTTAAAAATGCCTGTGGATATTCGTCTGTATCCGCCGTAAATATAATATCCAGTAAAAATTAAATTAAAATAATTTTTTTAGTATTTAATGGATACAAATAATTTAAAAATTAGTGGGAGATATATTTTAATTTTAGTTTTATAAGTATAACAACAATTGGCTTTGGCGATATTTCTCCAAAACCTAAAAATTTACTCGAAACAATTTCTATAATTATTTATCTCAGTTCTGGAATATCAATAATGTCTACAATGTTTGGGTAAATTTAAAAACAAAAATTAATTTATTATTATTTTTTAAAAGTGCATTAGGTGAAAATCTTCGCCGAATTCATTATTTGGGAAGAAATTTTAGTGGAAGTCAAGATGTTTGTATTTGGTTTAGTGGAAGATATATTTCGATTAAAGAATTAGTTACTTTAGTATCTAATCAATTTAATGCTTCACCTGAAAGACTTCGAGAAGTTTTGGATGAATTAGATATACTTACTAAATTAGCAACATTAAATGGAAATTCTAAAGAAATTAATAAACAAATAAATTCAACAAAAAATAATAATTTAAATATTATAGAGCAATTAAATAATAATAAAAAATTGTCTACTTCATCATCATTAAGTACAGAAAGAGAAAGGGTAAAAACGAAAAATAAAATTTTACGAAAGCCCCTCTCTTTCTTTTTAGATGATACAAGCATTGGGTACTTTACACCAAATTGGTTTAAAAGGAACTAGAACATTTCGAACTCCATCAATGAATTCATTTACAGCATATGTTCGAAATAACTTTTTTGTTCAAACAGAATTATCACAGAATACTGTAACAAGAAGTTTAGATGATGAAAATTTAATTGTTTGTAGAAAACCTTTTTTTGAATAAAATTCTTAATTGTTTTCTAGTTAAAATATTTTATTTTTTTTCTAAATTATACATGTATTCTACTTCATGACATCCCCCCTTTTTTTACCTCAAAATATCCCTATAAAAGCAACATCATTTTTAACTTAGTTATCAATAAAAAAGCTTGAATTACCAAATCATTACCAAAACGAGTCAAAAAATCGGTTGGAATTTTAGAAATTAAAGAATTTAAAGAAATTTCAAAAAGACAAAAAAACTAAAAAAACTCGTAATATGGAGTAGAATCCTCGCTGTTTGATGTTTTTAAGAAAATTGGAAAAAAATTTTTGAAATTAAAAAAATTTTTAAAGATTTCAAATTTTATTAAAAAAATTTTTTTGTTGACTAATTGTTGTTGTTTGTGCCAAATGTTGTGATCCTGGTCCCTAGAACAACATAATAAAATTAAAAAGTAAAAAAAGAAACAAAAAAAAAATAAATTTTTTCTGAAAATTTAGACTTTAAGGCTAATTTATTCTACGTACTCTGAAACGTCCCTCTTTACCCGTACTCTGAACCGGCTACTCTGAATCGGCTACTCTGAAACGGCATACTCTGAAACGTCCTACTCTGAAAAGGCTACTCTGAAACGGGCCTTACCGCAACCAGCCAGGGCGGTACACGACGAATAGGCCCGACGAATAGGCGCCGAGACGATTGGGCGCCCGAGTTATTTTTTCCTAGAAAATAATGCCCCATTTTTTGCCCCCTTTTTGACCGATTTTGCCCCCTTTTTGGAAGCCATGTCACTTTTGGTGATTTGGAAAGTGCCACCCTGAATAATTTAATACATCAAAAACCTAAGGCCTACCAAAATTCTCGAAATTTTCGCCTCCGGTGGTGGAAAATTGAAGAAATCTGGCTTCATGGCTTACAAAATTTTTCAGAATTTTCGCCTCCGGCGCAAGAAATGGAAGAAATCTGACTTAAGGACTTCCAAAATTCTCAACATTTTCGCCTGTTGAAAATTTCTCAACATTTCACCTTTTTTCCAATTGCGTGCAGTCCTGGTCCAAAGTCATTTCTGTGACTGGGGAGTGGTAAGACTGGGGAGTGGTAAAACATCAGAACAAAAAAATCAGAACATAAAAAACAAAAAAAATTAGGAAAAAATAACTTCGGGCGCCCAAACGTCTCGCGCCTATTCGTTTCCTATTTGTCTCGGCGCCTATTCGGCCGCGCCTATTAGTCCTGCTCCGAGCCAGGGACTTAATCGACAGGACTAATTCGTCTTTTTCCTGCTTAATGAGGTCATCTTTCGCGTGCAGATTTTCGATTCGTGTTTAAGGCGAACCTTTTCACCCAGATTAATTTTTTCTGTTTTTACTCCTGTAAAAACAATTTCGATAACTTAGGGGAATTTACCCTGCTTTTGGCTGGGTAATACAAATAGATTCATATCCCAGCTATTTCAAGAACACACTTTTTCATTCAGAAATTTTTTTATTATATTTAAAACTTATTGAAAAATGTCTGGTCGAGGCAAAGGTGGAAAAGCAAAATCTGGTGGAAAGGCAAAGTCACGTTCATCACGTGCTGGACTTCAATTCCCCGTTGGCCGTCTTCATCGTTTACTTCGCAAAGGTTTTTATTTAAATTTAATTTTTTAATTATTAGTTTAATTAAAGGTCATTATGCTGAACGTGTCGGTGCTGGGGCTCCTGTCTATTTGGCTGCCGTTCTTGAGTACTTAGCCGCTGAGGTTCTTGAATTGGCTGGGAATGCTGCTCGAGACAATAAAAAAACTCGTATCAATCCAAGACATTTACAGCTGGCTGTGCGTAACGATGAGGAATTAAATAAGGTCTTGAAATTTTAATTCTCAATTTAAATTTACGGTACTTATGCCGCTCCCCCCCCCCCCCCCCCCAATCCGCTTTTTACTTTTTGTTCGGAATAGTCACTCATCTCTTGTATAATTTTAAAAAATTTCCCTGTAGTCACATTCATTCAGTCACTCTTCCTTCAATAATTTTACTTTTCTATTTATATTAAATATAAAAATTAATTATCGATTTATTCAGTAATTTACATATTAATAATTAAAAACATTTTTCAGTTACTCTCTGGTGTGACAATTGCGCAAGGTGGTGTTCTTCCAAACATTCACGCTGTTTTGTTGCCTAAAAAGACACATGAAGGTTCTGCCTAAATCTATATATTTTGTTGTCTCGGGACTTCCTCGAAAGATGTAAAATGGAATTGTTTTGATTATTTTTGGAATTTTCTTCTCTCTCTTTCTTGTTAAATTATATACACAAATTTTACTTTACAACTTTTAAATTTTAAATATTTTCTTTATCTGGTTTTTCTTTTAACGATAAAAATTTGGTCATTTTCTAGCTTTATATTAATAAATATATTATTGATTTTTTACAATACTTGTAAATTATTTTTAAATTAAATTATTCTATTTAGAAAGATATTTTAAAGTTTTAATGTCTGAAGAAATTCAGAAAGCAATCCAGGTTTTGGAAAATGAGTACAAAACAAGGAAGGAGGCTTTTGACAAATGGAAAGGTACTTTTTAAGTTTATTTGTTAATTATGGGAGTTATTATCCCTTTTGAATAGTTCTTTTAGGATCCTGTTAATTTCTTTTTTATAGAGGATCATGCTGCTTTATCAGACCACAAAGAATTTGGCATTTATGTTGATCAATTTCGTAATTGGGAGCGTACAGTTTTAGAAAATATGAATAATTTAAAAACAGCCCTAAATAAAAGTAAATCTATTGCAAAACCGTCAGAATTGCCAACTGTTGATTTGGACACCCAATTAGAAAAGTATTAAATTTAAGAATTTTTTAAAATTAATTTAATATTTTTAGTGTTTTAAAAGAAGTTTCTTTGCCTCAATTTGTGCTTGCTTTTATGACAATGGCTCAAAAAGACCCTTCTTTTTTGAAAAAAGCTTTTGAGGTTTTTTATCATTATAAAACATTCTATAATATTTTTGCTTTTAGGTTGTAATTGAAGAAAGTAGAAGTACTGGATTTTCAAATCCTATTTTGCCTCAGAATGCTGTTATTTCCAGGTTTTTAAATTAATTTATTGTTAGCTGTTTTAAGAACGAAACTTTTTTTTAATTCTAACCAAAACTGATCCACAATATAAATTTCAAACAAGTTTTTTGTAGTCGATCAACACCTTCTTTTGGTGGTTATCATCAACCTTCCCCATTAGCTTCAGCTAGCGCCTCAGTTCATTCATCCGTTTCGAATAATTCTTCTGGAATTTATCTTCCACCAACACCCCAACAACAACAACAACAGCCTCCTCACCTTGTTGTCCTTTCTTCTGCTCGTTATGGAGTAAGCGGTACACCTCCAACAAGTTCGTTGGCAACAAGTGGATATAGTAGCAATACACAAATGTCTAATTATGGATTTCTTCCAGAGGGTAAAAATTTGTCGTTTATTCCCTTCAAAAATAATTGATTATTTATGTCTTTTAGCCATAAAATTTCTTCTAGTACCCAACTTCCGCCCCTCTAGTCTTCTAACTATAAAAAAAAGTTAAAATTCCAAGAAAATTGATCTGTATATATTTCTTTATTTTAAGGATGGCGAGTTGACCCTGCTATTCGTAAACAGCCGAAAAATTCTTCACCAATTAGAGAATACAGATCACCTATAAATTTGCCCTTCAAAGATTTTAGTCAAAATTGAAAAGTATTAAAATATACATATTTTGATTTAAATAAAATTTAAATAAATTGTTTATAAGAGTGTCAGGTTTTATATAATTTGTTTATAATCAAGTCACTATTTGCGATTTTATTGCTGAATAACAATCGAAAACTTTTTAAATTTCTCTTAATTTTTTATTCTAGATGTATCTATTTTTTTCTCCTATTATGCTAACTTCAGATTCAACTATAACTACAATTAATGCTTTTAAAGCCGTTCTGCTGATTTTACTATTTTTTGGAACGTTCTTGGCATCAACGGTTATTTTTAATTAATATATTCTTAATTTAGAATTTTTTAGGCATTTCTTTTGATCAAAAAATATATTATGGGAGGAGCTGAAAGCAATCATTCCGCACATCTTGGACGAAAAATAATATCTTTAATCTCATGTTTTGGTGGCGGTGTTTTCTTAGCAACTTGTTTACTTGATTTATTGCCTGACTCAATTAACGGAATCAAAAGTGCTGAGAAAAGACTTGGGTATCAAATTAAATTTCCTTTGCCTGCGTTTTGTGTTTCGCTTGGTTTTCTGATTGTTTTAATTTTAGAGCAGGTTTGGGCTTTTATTTTTACTTTTATGTATAAACAATTTGTCATGACATATCTTGAGTTTGGATTTCGGGGGACGCGCCTGAAATTTGGTGCCCAGATGAAATTTTTTTAATTCCTTAATTTACATCTGTGATATCTTTACCTAACTTTCTAAATTTCTCTAGTTTGGCCTAGCGTAGTTGTCTTATTTTTAGAAAGTAAAAAATGTTCATTTTCATTTAATATTTTATATAATTTTTACAATTTGTAGACAATTATTTATGCTAATAAACGCAATTGGCTAAGCAATTCATTTATGGAGCGTCTTTCCCGACGTGAGGATGGTCATGGTATTTTAACTTTAAATAGAAGAACTAATTCAAATGAAAATTTGGAAAATACTCATCTTTTGGAAAATGATGATAATGAATTAGAATTAAATGAACATTACTCTATATTTAGAATACTTTTAATGGTTTTTGCTTTATCATTACATGCTGTTTTTGAAGGGCTTTCTGTTGGAATGATGACTGATGTTAATTTATTGTTGCAGGTTTTTATCCTTATTGTTAGATTTAGTATTCTCACCAAATACTGAAAATAATATTTTTCAAATTTCGATTTTTAAGGTTTTCTTTGCTTTACTCATCCACAAAACAATTGTTGGATTTAGTCTAGGCCTACGTTTGGTTCAATCTCGTCTTCATCCTCCAACGGTTGTTCTATGTTGCGCAGTTTTTTCCCTACAAGTCTGTATTGGTGGCTTTACTGGATTGGCTGTCTTAAAAATTTTAAGTGGAAGCCCTCTAATTTTTCTTATATCAGGAATTTTACAAGTTTTTCAAAAAAAAATTTTTTTCCAATTTTTTATTCTTTAGGCAATTGCTTGTGGTACCTTTCTTTATGTAACAGCGTTTGAAATTCTTCCACATGAATTGAATAATGATTCGAATATTCCGCAAAAAATGTTATCTCTCGTTTTAGGTTTTGCTTTAATTTCGATATTTATTGCTTTATTTCCTGATTCTGATTCTTGAATTTATTTTTATTAATTGCTCTAAATTTCACATTGTCTGTTTTTTTGACTAAAATTCGCATTCCCCAATTCCTTCAAAACAATTTTAATTTATTTAATTGGAAGGCTTTCTGAAACAGTTTTCTAAAAAATATTTGAAAATTTTTATTTTTTATTTAAACTCAATTCTTATCTCAAAACTTCAATCTCTACATAAACATAAATTATTTTTACATTCCTCACCTCCGGGTAGATTCGCTTTTATATGTGCCTTTTAATATATTTTTGTAAATTATTTCCTTGTATAAACTAGTAGTAAATATTTTTAAGAATATTAATTTTTTGTCCATTTTAATGTTAATTATGCAAAAAAATATTTTAAGAATTAAAAAAATAATATTCAAAAAATATTAAGCTATAATTACATTTCTAGTGTAAAAAACTTAAATTTGTAAAGAAGCACATTAATGGGATTTTATTTAACACTTTTGGTTATTCTGATTGTTATTGCTGTACAATTGTTTAGGTTAATTAAGATTTATTTTTCATTTATATTCTTTTTAGATATCACAGCACTTTATTGGCATGGTTTCTTCGTCGCTTTCTAAATTGTTACTTCGCTAAAATAAATGGTATTGGATGGTTTTGTTTTGGTCAAATTAAATTTCTCTTCCATAACGGGCTTTGCCTTGAATTGGAAAATCTACGAATTGATAAAATTTTTGTCTGGCGTTCATGGAAATGGCCAAAACTAAATTTGCACGTTTTTGTGAAAAGTTTTCGAGTTGGTGAATTAAAAGATGGAAAAATGGAGATGGATGGTTGTATACGAAATTTTGATTTTAATGAGTCAATTGAATACGTAGGTTTTACTAAAATTTCATTTTACGAGAAATAATTTTTATTCCATAAAAATAAAAATTTAAAAATCTTTTAGAAGGGAAATTTTGAATTACTTGATATAACCTTCAACCGCTCTAAAGGTGATTTTATTCTATTTACAAAGTTTGGAAGTTCTGTTGATTTTACTTGGTCTCCTGTTCTACACTTAAAATTAAATGATTTAATCAAGTTATTTTTTTTAATTTTAATTGATTAAATTTTAATGTTTTAGAGCCTTTTATTCCAAACTTTCAAAGTTTTCTAATTTATTTAAATCGCTTTCTTCCGCTTACAATGCAGAACCTTCTACCTCTTCAAATTTACTTTTCGATGTCCAAACTGAACACTCATTTCAATTGGCCTTTCGTCTACCACAAAATCACTTGTAGGCTATCTATTTATTATTTATATTAATTTTGAGATTGTTGAACGTACAGACGTTTGAGTTTTTTAGTTACATTTTTGTCTATTTTCCCATTCCAAATAGAAAGTTTGACGCAGCTACCTGTTTTTATTTGTTTGGAAAATTTTATAATTCTAACTGTTACTTCCTTTAGTTTTTTTCAGCTTATCATCTCTCTTATAATTTATAAATCAGATTTATTTTTTCTAACGTTATTATAAATATATTGTTTAATTTTAAGGATACGTTTAATATCGCCTTCATTTTCTTTTGAACGGACAGCTCCTTGTTTCGCTAAATTTGCTGCTCCAAATTTATTAGTAGAAATGGATGGACATATAATTATGGATTTTGAGGTGAATGTTTTATTTATTTCTGTGTAAAAGATTATAAATATATTTTTATTTATTTTTAAAATTTTTTTGAGGTGGGGGAGTAACAATTAGAATTTTTCTCGATATACTATGCCTGATTTTGACGATTTTTATTGTAAATACAAGGGAACCTTGTACATTCGAGCGAATCTCTATGATAAAATTTCTTTTTAATTTTCAGTCACCAAAATTAGAATGTGTAAATGAAGATATTTTTCTAAAATTACTTCGAAGTGGATTTTCTCAATTAGAATTAGAAACAAATCGTTTATGGTCCTGGAGTGCAGAACAATTGCAAATTGTTTTTCCATATGGTTATAATTTTGCTGATTCATTTGACGATGTTAATTTTTGAAATTTTTTAGAATTTTTTTTAACTTAATTAAAATGTTTTAATTTTAGCTAATTAATTGTATCAAATGGATTAAACTAGTCCATAATATAAAGAGTCGCCCGTTCACAAAAGAATCTCCATTGCCTGCTGATGTTAGAATTAGATTTAAGGTTTTAATTATTTTAATTTTTTATATAAATTTAATTTTCACTAATAGATTGTTACTCTTCGCATCGAGGATGATCCGTTTGAAATTCAACTTCAAAATATTTATGAAGTTCAAATGGATGAAGTTTTTGAACGAGAACGAAGAAAGCAAATTTTAGATGCAAAAATTGCTCAACTTAAGAAAGAGGATCCATTCTTTCCAAGTATTTAATATTTTTATTACACGTCCTTGCTATCCTTTTTGGGATAAATTGTCCAAGATAGGCTTTTCTTTTGTCCAATAGATTTAATTTACATTAATTTCAGGTAATAAAATTGATGCATTATATCAATCTCTAATAAAGAAAGATGGTCAGCTTTACATGGAAAGAATTCAAAAAGTTCGACAGCAACAGCTAGACCGGTGCCTTTTTCATTGGGAAATTAATGAGTTAGAATTGCGAGCTTTTGCTGATCTAACTCTGCATGGAAGAGAAAATGTGCTTGATTATATTCATATTTTTAATTCTGAATCGTTAGTTTTTTTGGATATTTTTTAAATAGATCTTTTTTAATTTCAAGTAATTTCTCTATCAATGATCCTCAATTTTCCACACTTTGGGCTCGTGTTGTCGAGCTAGAAGCAGTCCAAAGTCGAATGAATTTTCGTGATTATCCTCTCCCTTATATGAATTTACAAAAAGCCCATTTTTGGGGCACTTTGGTTGGTGCTGAACAAATTATGGGTAAATTTGTTTTGGAATAAAATATTACTATTTAATTTAGAAAGCAGATCAATTCGTCATCAATCTATTGATACTCCAGAGCCTTGGGGAAGATTTATTATTGAACGAAGCATGTGCCCACTCAAATTTTTCTATGATCTTAAATGCGGTTCGATTTAGAATTTTTATTTAAAATTCCTACCCATTATAGAAATTTCTGACTTAAAAGTTACTTATGGCCCTTGTTGGGAGCCTTGTCTTTCAATGATTAGTCTTTGTTGGAGTCTTATAAATGCACCTTCTAAAGACCCTTCAGAACCTCTTCCTTTTTGGGACAAACTTAGACTACTTTTACATGGACGTTTTGCTATGTCCTGTACTAGGCTACAAACATCTATGCTTGCTTCTACTGATCCTTATAATGATACTGAATTGGTTGAAATTGTTTGGGAGGATTTTGAATTTGATTGGCTAACTGGTTTCAGATTTTGTATTTGATCATTTTTTATTATGTTTTTAGGTGAATTCAACATTCGATCAGATGTTGATGCGTATATTCGAACAGCCAGTAAATATGACGATAGAAGGTTTTTTTGACATTTAATTATATTTAGTTTTAAACAATTAAAATTGTCATTTTTTTCTAGACTTTTGCATCTCCCTCACCTAATTTGCGCTATAAGTTTAGATTGGATTTGTCTTGGTGATCAACATGACCACCATTCAGTACAGCCTTGTGCTCCTGACAAATTGCCAGAATATTCTATTAATATAGTTTGTTTATTATTACTCTATTTTTTAAATGAATGAAGCTTTTAAGGGGCATGATTCATATCGAGCTTTTCGTTCTTCTTGTGTTGACGTAAATATTCGTTTTGAAATTAGTGAGTGCGATGAGAATAACATCAGACGACAGTTCCCACAGATTCAACTTTATGCCAATACATTCAAATGCCTTGATTTTCTCATTGTTTGTTTTTAATTTTTCAACACAAAAGTAAATGGTTATTTTATATAATTTGAAAAACAATGAACATTGCTTATATTCTCATATATTTTTACTTTTTCAGAAAACACTTATGACCGTAAACAGACCAGTCAAGCGAGGACCTATTTTTTCAACTCAAACAACAAAACGTTATCAATTAAGTAGACATTTTAGGTTTATTTTTATCTTTTTATTTAATAAAAATTTTTAAGGAATATGAATCTCAGTTCAACTTTGCAAAGGTTTTCAATCTCTTATTGGATGTCTTTCTCTTCCTCACACGGATTCCGAGTGATTAGTGATAATCTTAAATTTACATTTTCTGCTCAATTACAAGTACATCAACATCATTCTAATGTATTTTTAATATTAATTATTTACTATGATTAAAACCGATTTTCAGGATCACATTTCTAGACGATCAAGAATTGATTGGAAAATATCTCATGTGACTGCTCATCTCGAAAATACCCAAATTCATTTATATAAGGTTAAGCCAAATGATGAAGATTTACTTCGTGATGAACATATTCCAACAGATAGCAGTAATTCTTCATTCTTTGTTGGCCTTTCCCGTCTTACTTATATACGTGAAGCAAGGCAGAGTAAAGTAATAAAATAAACTTTAATTTTTCCTTCTGACCTATCAGTAATTTTTTTCAGAAAAATTCTTTTCAATATGGAACTGAATATTCCTCAAATCCAAATAGTGATGAATCTAGTCAATCTACCTGTTTGGGAACAGCAGTACATCGTTTGACAATTACTGATTTGAAGGCATCTTGGACAATTGACAATCGTGATATTTGTTTGGTTATTGCTGAAGGAGTACAGAAAGCACATATGTTGCGGAAAATTCTGACAAATGAAGCATTAAAAATGTTTAATGTAACTAGAATTTTTATATTTTTTATTTTTATATTTTTTTCAGTTCGGAGATGAGGCAACCACAAGCACTAATTCTTCAAATATCCCAGGAATAAGTCGCTTGAATTCAAACAGTACATCATCACAACGAACTACTCGAAATCCATCTGTCAAGAGAGGAATTGCTGTTAATTCTGGAAGTCCGCGTCATGAAAATGGGGATGCTGGAAGCTTGCTTGACGATCGTGAAATGCTTTGGAGATTAGTAGATGAAGCAGAAACTAATTTGGTTGCTTATAGTGAAGAGGTTTTTTTCTTTTATTCTTTTTGATTGCTCTTCTTTCTTTGGGTTCTATTGCTTTTTAATGTCAAATTAGTACTAACTATCTTTATCTAAAGCTATCTTTATTTTATTAATTTTTCCTTTTCTCATATTCTTCTTACAAATGCTAAGCTAGTTTAATATTAATGCTTTAATATATTATTAAACTATGTCATTTAAGTTAGCTTATTTTCTTTTTTTTAACTAATGTTCTTTGTTTCCTATTCTTCTTGTGTTAAAATAGTATATAAAAAATCCACATTTTTCTTAAACATTAAATATAGTTTTGTAATTCTTCCTTTTTAAGATTGCACAAAATCCAACGGATTCACTCAATGGTGTTGGTATATGTACAATGGAAGATGTTATCTTAATAAACTGGCAAAGTATTTTTCTTCATTTTAATAATTATCTTTTATTTCTAATAGTTGATCTATTAAACAGTCAGTTGGTTCTAAAAAGTTCAGAAAAGGTTGGTGGCTTTATGCTGGTGACGGCAGCACGGGCGTCTGTTTCGCAACGGTTACATGTGCCTGTTTGGAGAAGAAAGCAATTACTTTTGAAGAAATCTTGGATTACAACACTTTCAGGGATGCAGGTTTTTCTTTTTATTTTTCTTTCCTTCTTTTTTTGTTCAAGAAAATTTTTTAGTATTTTGCACCTTTATTTATTGCTCAAGACGATTGCAGCCTTAAACCAACAGAATTCCGTTGGCTTAATCGTGATATAATTGAAGAGAAACAGATGCCGACTGATCAGCAACAAAGTAAAGTAGAAGATTTTTCAACAACTGGTGAAGCTGTTGGTGGTGTTGTAGTAGGTTAGTTATTGATTGATTATCAATCTAATGTTGTTTACAATTAATTTAGATAATAGCACAATTTCTATTGATTCATCTTCCTCTATTCAATTACAAAGAGTTGCGTCAAGATGCAGTTGCCAGCTTTTCTTCTGTTATTTCTCTGATATGCTTGGCACTGAAGAATTGGAAGATTTGGAAATAACAATTCCAGCTGTGAGGGATTATTTTTTGTATTATTTATCATACAATTAGGCCAATACAACAAAAGAGCGAGGCAGCTTGGGTGTGCGACATTGTGAGGAGGTTGACACGTTCACATTAAAGCACAACATTTTGGAAGTTTGTACAAATTCAGAACAATATCAGGTTTGTTATTTTTCAAAATACAATTAAAATATTATGTATGATATTTGCTTATTTTAGATGTGTATTGATATCCTACAAAATCTAATCATGTTCATCGATCCTCGAAAAACTCAATCGGAAGAAAATAGGAGACGAATGTGGTTTGAGTTGCTCAAAAGGCCGAAGCAAAGTGTTCGTGTTTCAATTCAAAAAATGCAGGTTATTATTTAATTTCTATTTTTAACATGTATCTATTTTTAATGATAGAGTGATCTTCGTGAGCTTGTTTCTTTAGTACGTGCTTTGGAACGACAAGCGTTTTTTCTAAATAAAGAGATGCAATTGAATCCTCTGGATCCAAAGTACTTTTACAAATCATTTAAACCATTTTTATTTTATTTTTAAAGACTTGAATTAGAAAATAACCAATTACAAACAGACATTGATGAATACAAACAACGACAAAATATGCTTATTGATGAGCTTGTCATGATGATAAGTTGTTATAAAGAGAAAGAAGTTGAGGAACGAGCACAAAAATTTATAACTCAATTACGTGTTGGCAGTGAAGAAGTATATGGAGATGATGAACAAAAGCCATTCATTTCTAGACTATTTGAAGGTAACCTTATCGAGATTTTTTGAAATTAAAATGAATAAAATTATTTTTTTAGTTTGCTTCGAAAATTGCATATGGCGATTAACTGAGAATGATGGTCAAATTTCACTTTCCGAAGTTCAGATTAGAAATTTTCTTTACACAAGAACAGCGCGCATTGATAATTCTGGTGATCATTTGTTAGAGATTGGTGTTGTTAAAGTATTGAATTTATTACCCAACAGTAAATACAAAGTATGTTTATAATTGAGAATTTTGTTTAAGATTGAAAAATGCTGACAAGGGAAACCACCATAAAATTGCGACTCATTGAGTATTAAAATAAGTAGGCGAAAAGAATAAATCTGGTCGACACCGGTGATGTTCGAATCCCCCGCATAGTGAAAGCCAGCGCCTATATATGATAACTATACCACTATTGCTTGATGTAAAATAAATTTAATTTGCATATTGGAGATTTTTTTCAAGTGTACTAATTGTAAAAAAATTATTATTTTTTACTTTAAGTTAAAAATTCTATTTATAATATTTTTTCGTCATTTAGGAGACTTTAGCTCGTCTGCAAACCACAACTAGTGTCGATGTAACACCAGCTATGCGTGTTATTTGTCGAGAATTGCCTGCAGTTGGTGGAATTAGTATTAAAGAGCATTTTGAAGGTATTGTAAAATAAACACTTATAAATTTAATTTTAAAGTTAATATTGCTCCAATGCATGCACAAATTACTTATCGTTTTTTCGAAAAAATGATGCAATATTTCTTTCCTGGACGTAATATTGAGAAGGAAGATCAACAAAATTTGGATACTTCTGATGACCAACAACAACAACATAACCAACAGGTTTCTTTAAAATCGATATTAAAATATTTTTCTTAATTTAGCCACTTTCTTTTGCTCAACGTATTCGTGGGGCTGTGAACCACTCATTTAGGAGTACAAAAACGAAAGCTGCACAATATGCTGCAATTCGAGATGAAATTGATAAAATGAAGGAACGCTCGGAGAAAAACAATATGTTCGTTTACATAATCATCCCAGCTGTTCCTTTTCTTGTTTCGTATAAGGTTTGTTTACATTTAAAATTTTATTTCCTAATCTCAATGCGGTTCCTCTTATATTTGCAAATTGAGAAATTGTAATTCTGTAGTTGAACAATTTTGACATTTTTGTGGATGTAAATGTTATATATTACATATAACTATTTACCGTTCTAGGGAAATAAAGAGAAAAATCTGGAGGATGTAGATCGCTTCAATCTGACCTTCCCAAATTGTGAATATCACGACAAGAACTGGACATGGTTGGATTTAGCATTAGCAATTAAGCAAAGATGTAAACGGGTCCTTCTCCAACAATTTATTAATCAAAAATTTTTACGAAATTCTCGGCAAGCCGGAATTGAGAGATTTGTGGCTGAACCTATTGATGATGAGGAGAAGAAACGAATTATCCTTGGAAATACTGTTTGTTTTTTTAATCTTATTTAAATAAAAGTATTTTAAGGCAAGCATGTTAATGGAAAAGAAGAAGCGAAAGAAGTGATTTTAAGTGTTTTGTATATATATTTTAGTAGATTTTTATTCTCACTTATTGAGAGGTAATCTGTTGCTTTTAATATTAAGTCAACCCACATTAATTGATCTCATTTTTCCTTCTAACAGATAAAGTTACATAATTTTTGACTGCCCAAATTGTTATATGTATAAAATTTTAATAAATTGTTATTAATTTATCATAATTTTGGTTTCTACCATTTAATTATTAAATAATTACCGGTTCTTTTTTAATTTTTAGATGTATGAAAATTCTATTGATTATTCTTCAGTGTTAAACGAAACAAGAACTTCTCAAGATTACGCATTCGATTGGTCAGTTTTAATTGATGCAAATCTTGAATTTTTTAATCCGGAAGTAAAGAAAAAATCCCACATTCATTGTGTCTTTTCGCGTGTCTACATTGAGTGAGTATTTTAATTAAAATATATGCACGTCTCGATATCCTTGGGCCTGTTAAAATATTTTCGTTAATGATCGCTGGCAATTTTTGATGTGGGGGATATGCATAGTTTTATAATCCTGACTGTTAAATACTGTTAAGAACTAATTCATCTGCCTTAGCAGAAAATTTTTTAATATTTAAAATTTTTAGCGATATGGATCTGTTACGTCAAGGCGATGATGAAGGAGAATTTGTTGCTGATGAAAGTGAATCAAAAGAGGATTTATTAGAAGAGCAGATTCAAGAAGTTTCAACAAATATGCAAAAGGGCAAAGAGGCTGCGCTTGGATTCGTCCCAATTTGGAATTGTCCCCCTCTCCACAGTGCGCAGAACGAAGATGTCGTCAAAAAAGAAAAATTACAAGATGAAATTGATTGTTCAAATGCTGAAAATGTTAAAAATAAAGCACCGACAAAAAAGCAAAAATTGTGCAAAGATTTTGAAAAAAATGTAAATAATCTTTAAAATAATTTTATTTTAAATTGTCTTCAGGTTCGTAGTTTTGGATTCGCAACCGGCTTTGATTTAAGTGGAGAAACTTTTTATAAGAAAAAAGTTAATGGTAGTGAAGATGGAAGGTTTTTTAGTTGAATAGTAAATATAAAATTTAGTTAAAATTTTAGTGAAAGTAGTAAATTCAGTGCTGGAATTCTTGATTATGCAAAATTTTGGCAAAATGAAGATTGCAAAAGATTTTCTGGATTTGAAGGGAAAAAACGGAAAAAAGCAAAGGCAAGAACATCATCATCATTATCTGCAACTACAAGTTCTTTACAAATATCTGGCACAGCTAGTAAAGTAGTATCAAATACTTCTTTAATCGAAGGTTCAGAAGATTCTTTGTCTATAAATATTTCTATGGAAAAATTGAATTTTGAGGATAAATTAAACTTTGATTTTGCTTTTGATCCAAAACGAGATAGAAAATTGGTTGCTAAAAGGGCTCGCAAATATTTTTCTGATGATAAGGTTTTTTCTTTATTAAAGGTTATCAAAGGGTTATAAAATTATTTTTTAAAGGAAATGATGAAATATTGGTTTCAACGTTATCGTTACTTTACTAAATTAGATGAGGGAATCTTATTGGATCGTGAAGCCTGGTTTTCGGTTACACCCGAACTGCTTGCACAACATGTTGCTGATCGTCTTGTCCGGATTAGAGATTGTATAATTTTGGATGCATTTGCTGGTTCTGGAGGAAATTCTATTCAATTTGCTTTGAAGGGTGCTTTTGGTAAGAAATTAAAGAGATTTTCAACGAAATTCTTCTTTTAGTTTATGCAATTGATCTTGATCCAGTGAAATTGCGTTGTTCAGCAAGAAATGCACAAATTTATGGTGCCCGCGATAGAATTAACTTTATTTGTGGAAATTTTTTCCATATTTGCAAATCATTAATTGGAGCAAGAAAATATAAGGAGGAAAATAAAATTGTTAAAAGGTTTTTTAATTGATTAATTAGGGAATTGTTTATTGGATTTTTTCTGTTATTTAGATTCTATTAATTTTTAAAATTTTTCCTTTTTCAGTTCATATCCTTACACAACTGATCTTTATCCATTTGCGATAGATGCTGTTTATTTAAGCCCACCTTGGGGTGGACCTTCTTATGCAAAATCAGGAAAAGAAGAATTTGATTTACAAAAAGACATTATTTTAGATGGTGTTAAAATATTTAATTATGCAAAAAAGATCTCACAAAATGTTGTTTATTTTTTACCTAAAAATACTTCTGTCGATCAGGTTTTTCCTTTAAAAATTTTATTTAAAAATTATTTTTAAGATTATTGCATTGGCAGCATCTGATGGAGAAGTCGAATTAGAGCAAAGTTTTTTGGGAGAAAGAGTAAAAGCATTGCACGCTTATTATGGAAAATTGGTTGCTCATGATTGATTTTTGAATTTTATTTTTTTTTGAAAATTTTAAAAAAATAATTGATTTAATTGTCTTTTTTCTTTGTTTTTCTTTTCAAGTATAATATATTGAATGTGCCAAATTATCTCACTTATTATATAATTTTTGCATTTAAATATTAAAAATAAATAAATTAGCTAAAGTAACTAAAAATATTGGCTTTTAACATGCATTAAAATTTTCAGAGTACGGAAGTCTGTCCCCTCGAATCAAGAATTTTGCACTACTGTAATAAACGATTAAAGGATAAATAATATGTACATTTTTAACTGAGAGATTCTACAGAAAAAAAATTAAAGGAATGTTTAGTTAGTAACGGCTCCATTCATTATTTTGCAGTCACAATTATTCACTCTACATTTTGCACTTTACTCCAAAAAGTCGTAGAAATGTCAATCAATCAATAAATTGCTTAATATGATTGAGTCTTGCACTTCTCTTTTCCAAACTAATTTAGTTGTGACACCCGTCTGGCGCCAGACGAGACGTGTCAGACTAAATTAGGGAAAATATCTTTTAGACAAAATGCCAACCATTTAAATAATTTTTCGGGATATTCTTCTGGGACATTTTTGCCTCTATTGGAAATTGGCAAAACATTGTTTGACAAAATATGGGATCTGCAAAATATGTGGGAGCCATATTAGTACTGTTAGTTTTTATTTCCATCCCTCCTTCTACATACACCGATAAATGGATAGTGGAAGTTTTTGAAGAGAGCAATGTGTAGCTCATATACTTTTCGATTGCTTGTACATGCCATAGTTTCTGTTGGTTGCGCGTTTTTTACACAAATCGCACCATCTTTTTTTTCATTATCCTCTTCTTCTACACATTCTTTGCTTTTTAATTCCTTGCTAAATTTTATTTGTTATTTCCTCCTCTCTTCTTTCTCCTTTCCCCTCTTATTCACATATGCAATCAAAATTTATATTAAATATATCAGTCCAGACAGTTTTCTAAGCTTTTTCTTTTCTCACACCTTTTTTGCCTTTTTTTACTGGTTGTCAATTAATGTCTCTTATTTTTGATAGACATTTTAAATAGTTTTTCTTTTATTCTTTATGTGGCAATATTTTAAATATTAACTAAATAATAATTACTTTTTTATTATTTTCTTCAGAGAAGTTCAACCCTCTTTATTGCTTGCTGCAACAAATATATTTTCTTTAATATTTTTCTTAAAAACAATTTAAATTACTAAAACTTTATATTACTATTATGATGAAAACGGCACCACAATCGTCAATCGCTTCTGCTGCTTCTCAACCAAAAATTGAGAAAAAGCTTATGGATGAGAAGATTTCAAAAGTTCGAGAAGTTGTTAAAAATGTTAGCACTAATGACATTGTGTTGGCTTTACACAATTTTGAATTGGACGTTGAAAAGACAATTCATGCATTTTGTGAAGGTTTATTTGTTTTTAAAATTAAGGGAATCAATTATTTATTTAATTTCTTGTAATTGTTTTTAATTTATTTTTACCTTTCAAGTATTGTCTTTAATTGTTTATACTCACCTTTTTTCATCTTTTATTTTTAATTTTGATGTATAAATTTCAGGCGGTTCGCAAATCGCTCTCGGCGATTGGGAGAAGACTGGGACCACTAAAAAGCGAAACAACAAAAAGAAGTCCAAGGCAGCAAAGGGCGGTGGAGGGAGTAACAACGGCGAGATGACCAAAGAGTAATTATTTTTTCCTTTAGAATATTCACAATAATTTATGCCTTGTTTTAGAGTACAACGTGGGACAAGTTCTGTTTCAAGTCTACCTTCTCCCGCAAACTCTACTGGGTTTGCCACGCCTGTTTTGCATCAATCACAACAAATTTTGCTCAATGACGAGAATAATGAGCTTGTGGAGAACGGCCAACAACGACATACTACAATTCCACCTTCGTCCGTTGCCATAGCTAAAAGTCCTATTCAAAATTTTGTTCCTCAACGTGATATGACTTCTTTCATGCCGGATGCTCAACAATTTCAACCTAAGAAGTTGGCTTCTGAGAATTTAGGTAATTCTGTTTTTTCTTTCACACTCAAAATATTTCTAATTTGTAGAAGCTAATAATGCTACAATTCCTTTGACGGGCAGTACATATTCAAATTATTTGGACGAAAATCGAACTCTTTTTGAAAACGAAGTTACTTATGCTCGCGAGAATATTCAGCGGTGTTTAACGGTTTTTGAACTAAAATTTTGTTTGTCCGACATTAATTTTGTTTTAATTTTTACAGCAAATTCGGGATGCAATTTCTCTACGAGAGCAGGACTTGATGTCTGAACTTTCTCAATGTCATCGTGATGGACTTGCATATTTTGCTTCAAGAACCGAAGACATTAAACAAATTGCCAAAATTAAAAACGTAAAAATCGCCGCAGATCTTGAGAAACGTAATTCAGCAGCCAAAACTGTTGACTTGGAAACAGCGTTGACAACACGCTTTTTATACGATACTAATGCATTTACATCACTGGTTGAGTCGTTGAATCAGTTTGGAAGTGGTATTTAATTTTTGATTAAAATTTATTTTCTTTTTAATTTTTAAAGTAATTCCTGTGAAAGCGACCGAAAACGTCATTGACAATAACAAAAAATTAGAGGAACAGCGAAAAGAAATTAATGACAACAGAAATGTTAATTCTATTGTGCGCCAAGCTGTGCGACGCTCAAACAGTCCTTCGAGTTTAGTTAGCTCTGTAGATTCTGGTTTGGGAGGGCAAATTAGTCCTGTTAACCAAGGTTTCTTTTAAATAATTTTGAGGGTATTTTTTTCTTTTTAGAGAAGGGACTTATTGCTCAAGTAGAGGAGAATGGAATTGTGCTCAAATCTGATTCCATTGCTCCTGACCAACTCGCTGAGATTCAACGCAACATTTTCGAGTCATTAAAGGCTAAGGGCATTGACCCAGCTTTGCTCGCTGATATTAATTCAAATGGAATTGTGGCTCCAAGACGTCGACAACCATTAACTTCTGGAAATTTGACTGATGGTGGTAATGCAGTTAATGGGAATGCCCCCAAACAACGTGGTAATGTTGGAAATACTTCAAACACTTCCAAGAAGCAGCAAACAAAGACGGGGACTTCTAAACAGACATAAAGGGTTTTTTTTTATTTTATTAAGGACCTTGGAATTGTCTATTGTGCGATGACATATTTGTGACATTTTTTGGGGAATTATTCTATTTGGCAGATTCTGGACCTTTTTTTCTTAAAAATTCTCCCTTCCTGTTGACTCTTTCTCATAAATTTTCTGGACGTATTTAACTGTTTGCTCTTTTTTTTTAAATATTTATTTTATGGTTACTATACAATGTATGTTTTTTTGTTCTTATTTGTGATCGATTGTCGGTTGATTATAAAAGAAATTAAAAGAATTTGTTTTTATTTTTAAGTTTAAATGTTAAAAATCATTTGTTTAAAATTCTTTTAATTTCCATTTGTCTAAATATATAAATAAAGGTTATCTTGTTTTTTTCTAATTAATTGCTCCAATCTTTTAATATAGCTATAAGAAAAGTATATACATATTAATTATTAAAATTTATTTTTTTTGAAGAAATGAAAATTGTTTTTAATTAAATTATTTTCTCTTTCAATGTTTTGGAGAATAAAATTCCAATTTCTCCATATGTTGTAAACAAATAATCTAAAATTTATTAAATTATTTATTTGACCAATTTAAAGAGATTGATTTGTTTTTCTTTGAATTTTGGAAAGAATTTTTTTTTAATTCTTTTTAAGCAAATCTAAACCTAAAAAATATATGAAAACTAACTAACAACCATCATATCCTTTCTATTTAATGTGCTCTTATTTTTAGCCTTTCTAATTTCCTTTTTGGATAACAAACGAAAAAATGAAACAATAAAAAACTTTCTTATCTAAACCTAAATTGTTAATTTTGTAAATACTAAAACAATTTCAACTAAAAAGTTTTCAAAAAAGTTTTTTGAAATTTTTTGGTGGATACAAAATCAACAAATAAAATACCGTTTTTTCTTTTATAATTCACACACACACATCTATTCAGACACCTACATAAAAATATCTATTATTATCTAAATACACCAAACATTTTTGTATTATTTTGAGATTTGTGGGTAAAAATAAATTGACTTTTTGTTATTTTTGTTTGTTTTTGTAAAAAAGGAATAGATATTACATTTAAATTTTTTTTTAATTTTTAAAATATTTAAACAATTCTTTTTTGAAAATATAAACAAAATAATGTCAAAAGATAATTTAATTACTGCTTGCGCTTTTGTTAATGACAAGGATAATTTTGTTTTGCAAAAAGTTTTTGAACATTTGACAGCAAATTCTAATGAAAATATAAACAACAAGGAATATAGGTTTTTTAAATTTTTGTTTTTTTTTCTGCGTGATTATGAATGGGCTGATTATGATATATTACATTTAAATAGTTTAGGGCCTGATCTGAAGCTGGCAAAAATATTAAACTTTATGATTCAACCAAAGTCCTAGTCTCCCTTTCCTTTTTAGTTATATTTGTAGGATAAAAAGTTAAAAGAAAGTTTTCTTTTTAATCTGAATTCGGCATGTCCCGAGAGTGGGTTTCCATTCTTGGAGCCCAATGTGACTAGCTCCCGAGCAAGAACTGATTAGGATATTATAGCCAAATAGGAAATATTTTTTTTAATTAGATATCTAATTGTGTAATCTTTTTAATGGAAAATATAAAATCTTTAAAATTATTTTTAAGTTCATCAACAATTCTTCATTTAAACACAAAATATTATATTTGTGATGTCCCAGCATTTAATTTTAATTCATTTGAAGATTTTACAGAAAGTCAATCAAAACAAAAAGAAGAAAATTCATTTCTTGCATTAATTGTTTGTGCTTTTCCTGATGAAATAAATGAACATTTTTTGGATAAACTTTCTCAAATTTCACAAATTGAGTCTTTGGATGTTAAGGTTTCTTTTGAAAATTTTATTTTAAAAAATTATTTTTTAAATTTATTTTTAGACACTTATTATAAAAAATTGGACAAATTCTAAGGGTTTTGATAATAAATTGAATTCTATTCCTTTTGATTTTGCAAAATTAAATAAATTTGCTCTGACACACAATATTGAAATAATTAATGTTTTTAATGAAGAAGAATCGGTAATTTTTTAAAATTAAAATATTTCTTTTATTGTAAAGAATTTTTAATCGGGCAATTTTTGGAATAATCCCGATGTGGTGTGCGAACATATCGGGGTTGCTGAGAGAAAAATAACTTTTTGCATTTTTATGTTGGTTCTAAAATACAAAAACTTCTTTCTTCAATAGGGCAATGTATTATCCAAAACCCTGAAATTAATAGAGATGAAAGTTTGGAGAGTGCCGGATCCAGTTTCGGGATTTAAATTTTTTATCCGGACCGGAGTTTCCGGATCAAAATTCTGGAAATCCGGTCCGGATTCCAACTCTAATGGAAATATCCCGATATTTCCCCACAGAATAAAAGTTAAGGGACTTTAATGTCAATTTATTTTTATTTAAAGAATAATCAACCAAATGATTCCGATGATGATGAAGAAGAAGTGGGAACTAAAGGAATTGCTCGTATTGTAGAAGTTTTAGAAACAGTAAAATGGAATGGAATTAAATTAAAGCAAAATCCAATTAAAAATATTAAACATAAAAAACAATTTTTGGATTATATTAAAGAAATTGATGATGAAGAGTTTTTGTGGGAAAAGTTTGAAGGAGAAAGAAGTGAAGAAAAGAAGAAGGAAATAAAAATGGTAGATTATCCAGACACTGAAGATGAAGGTTTTTTTGAGAAATTTTTAAAAAGGGGGTTGAGTGTACTTTCTTTGATTTTTTGATACTTACTAGGTCAGAATTTGTGATACTTTGATAAATTATCACGGGAAATTTTTTTGTGAATTTGTCTTTTATTTTAAATTAATGGAAAATACCTAAATAAACTAAACTAACAATAAGAAAACTAAATAATTATATTTTCATTCAAAAATCTTTTAGAAGCAATATTGGAATGGTTTGATTGTCCATTGACTAATTTAAAAATCAAGGCAATTTATATTTTAAAATAAAATTTCCTTTGACCTTTTCTATGTTTATACGTCCAATTATTTTTAATCTAACCGTTTTTCTAAAAATCTTTTCATTTTGTTTTTTTAATTCTGTTAATGTTATTTGATGTAATCCGTGAGCAAGGGTGTAATCAAGGGGGGGGGGTGCTTCTGGGGCTAAAGCCCCCCCCCCTCGAAATGGGGAAAAGGGAAAATTGTGAGGAGGGGATTGGGCAAAAAAGTGAAATTTTTTCGCCTATGACCTCCAATTTTCAAAAAATTTTCGCCTGCGGCGCTGGAAAAGTGAATTTTTTTGGCCTACGGCCTTCTAAAATTCTTAAAATTTTCGCCTGCGGCGCTGAAAAAATAAAAATATAGTTCAAAAAAAATTGCGTTAGGAACGCCAGAGCAAACGCCAAACTTTTGGCGCTCACCCAATTTTAGCCCCCCCCCCCTGAAATCGACCCCCTAGCTACGCCCTTGTCCGTGAGTGATCACAAAATCTTTGTCATTTGATTTTAGCTTATAAACTATTTTGTTTGGACCCATAAAAAATGATTGGACGTATAAACATAATAAGTTTGGTTAGGCAAACAAAAGGAAAGGAATTTTTCTTTTTAAAGGAATTTCCACTTTCAACATTTTCCCAACTTCAAAGTCAATACAACAATACACAAAATATGTCCATTCTAAGAAGTCAGCCAGAAAGTATTCAACAACAAAATAATATTCGACGCCGTTTTGATGGGACTAATAAATAAAGACAAAATAATATCAAAAAAAGTAGAGGAAGCATTATATTTATTTGATTTTAAAAATTTGCTTTTATTTATAATTCTCGCATTGTTTACTTTTAAATTTGAATTCTTGTCTTTTAATTAGATAGCCGATTTTTGTTTGTATGACACTTCTCGTGCATAGTGAATGCAATAAAAGTGCTAAAAGATCTCACTTGCCAACTTTTAGACAGGAAACCTGTGTCCATAGAGGAGTGTCGTGCAAGTGAAGTTATTTTTGTCTACAGAAAAGTGTTTATCATTTTTTAATTAAACATTTTATAATTTAAAATTTATCCAGTAATAATAAACAAGTGATTTGGAAGTATTTATATTTTTAATAAAATTTTCTTGGGCTAAGATATGAAAGAACGAGATTTCAACTCCAACAACAGAAAGGGATACAGAATTTTAAGAAACTTGGGCATCTTTTTATAATTTAAATGTTACAGGAAAATTAGTAAAAAAACATAAAGCATTACTGCACTCTTAACTTCTTTTGTAAAAAAGAGTAAAAGTAATGCTTTATATTTAAATTTATATTGTTGAAATAGCTACTATTTTTCAGGAAACATTTAATTTTCCTTGAAGTTCGAGTTTGATATTTCCACAAAAAATCTTTTCTCTAGTCCCAAACACAAAATGTTTCTCGAATCTAACCAAAATCTTAATCTTTAATTTGTAAAAGAAAAATTAATAGCTATTTCCGCCTATACATACAAAAAAACAAAATAAAATTCTGGCTAGTATTTTTTACAAAATTTAGTTGCCTCCAAAACGTTGTAGAACACCCAAAATATTTTGTTTTTGTATTTCTATAGCTGTTATCACACTTGTATTGCTATTGGAAGAATTTAGTAAATTAATTCCAAGTTCATTAATTTTTTGTTGAGCAAATAAATATTTTTGAATATTTTTTGAAGATTTTGGAGGGGATTCTTCTGAATTACTATTTTTAATTGACAAATTATCTTCATTTTTAGAAGAATTATTTCCATAACATTCTAAACCTGAAGAACAACTTTCACTTGTTACAATTGTTCGAGAATTCTAAAAATTATTTTATTTACAAAAATTAAGAATAAAATTATATGTTCCTACGACTAAAATATTCTTTAAAGTTTTGTTTTTTAAAATTAAAAAAACTTACTCCTCCATTATTTTCCTTTCTATTATTTTTAATAAATAAATCAGCTAAACAAAATATTCCTCCATTTTTTGTTATTTTTCCTTCTCCAAAAGAAGATTTAAATAAATTATTTTCTTCTTCTTTTTTAATTAAAGAAAATCTGGAACATTCTGGACTACTTTTACTAATTATTGGAGAATTATTATTTGAGGAATTTTTACATAAACGATTAAGTTGTTTTGTTGGACAACAACTTGGAAATCCAGATTTATATATAAATTGACAATTCTTTAATTTAAAAATAAAAATTATTATTTAAAAAATATTCTTTTATTATTAATTTACCGTTCCATTAGGAGAGTAAAAACCATTTTGAGTAGGAGGAAGTCCTTTAGAATTGCGAAAACGGGCATAACTTTCATTTATCTGTTTAAAAAATTTATAATTAAATTATTTAAAAATAAATAGCAAATAAAAAACAAAGGACGAAACAAAAAAAAATTAAAAAAAAATTCTCAACCAAATTTGGATGGATGACAATTTCTTCTTGACATTTCTTCTCTTGTGGGAGAATTTGTTTTTCCTTAAATTACACAAAAAACAAAACAATTTTTTTAAAAAACAGAGATTTAAAAAATAAAAATGTTAAAAAAGCGATAGAAAATTAAAATTTTCAGTTTAGAAAAATATATTAAAAATAAAACAATCAGTAACAAGACTCGAACCATACCCGAAATAATTGCAGTTAGAAACGACACCACTACACCACACTGACTTACAAAACCAAATTTTTAATTTATATAATATATTGAAAAGAAACAAAAAATAATTAAAATCCAACCTCTTTTCGCAAGGACAATCGTCTAATACTAAAATCCAAATCTTTAGAGCCAGGCCTTCCAGGAGTTCCTAAGTTTGGTGGACAATAACTAGAAAGTGAATCAATACTTTCTGTTGAAGAACCAGAATTATTTTGCAGAAAAATATTTTTGTTGGTTTTTTGTGGAGTTGAAAATTTCCAACAAGAAGATGAGGCACATTCATTATTTGATTGTCTTGGAGAGAATTGAATTGGTGAACAACAAGCATCCTTTGATGAATTTATTTTTTAAATTTTTTAGTTATTTTATTAACCTGAAAGATTTTTCTAGATATTTGCTGTCCTCCATTATTTAAAGGAACACAAATGGGAGTACTTGGAGAATCAATTATTGGTGGTTGCCTTTCTTTTATTTCGTCTTTAGAAATTTTTCTTTTCTGTTGTTTTGAAGTAATATTATTTAATCTTTGTAAATGTTTTCTATCTTCAAGAGTACTACGAACAGCTTCTAATAAGGCACGGGAAGGCACATCAAAATTTTGACAATTTACAGACATTTCTTGCGGAGGGTGACAATCAACTAAAGCATTTGAAGTGGATGGTTGATGGGATGGTGATTGTTGTTGTTGGTCAATAGCACCCCCAGAACCCAAAGAACTACAATGTGCTGATGGACCATATCTGAAGTTTTAAATTTATCACAAAAAGATTAATATAACGAAGTAAAAAATAAATTTAAAAAATAATTAAAACAAGAACCCATCTCAATTTATAAATGATCTACGGGTTAAAAAATCAAAAAAAAAACTTTCCAAACCTTGCAGAAAACATTGGAGTTCCATAACATCCACTAGAATCAGCTCCTTCCAATTCTGACGCTAAAGAATCATAAAGCGAGTCAACGCTATTTGTTCGTCTAATTGGAGGGGGCGGAGGAACTTCCGCCTTTCGACGATGTTCCCTCAATTCATCTTCTGTGTCTTTAAGCACTACAATAAGATCTAAATAGCGTTCTTGGAGTAATTCAATTTCAGAACGAAGTTGTTCATGTGTATGTATTTCATTGTCAAGACGTGTTTGAATGTCTTCATTTTCATCCCAAAGCTGTTAATTTATAAAGTTGGAAAAATTATTTAAAATAGATTACATACAATACGTTCCCGTTTCTTCCTTTCAGAAATATCAGACAATAATCGTTGGATTTCTTCTGTTTGGCATTCACATTGTTTTGCTTTCTCACCCAGTTGAACTTGAATTTGTGCAATCTTAGAAATTAATAATTTAAAAACAAAAATTCTTCAAAAACCTTTAAATTCGCCGTCCTCAATTGTGATATATAATCGCTAACAGTATTCCCTTCTCTCTTTTCAATAGTCTTCTTCTGTTCTTCCAAATCATCAACCTAATTTTAAAACAATTTTTTTTTAAATAATTATTAAAAAATCTAGACCTTAATACGTAATTGAGTATTTTCTTTCTCCAAATTTGAAAGTTGTTTTTCCATCCGAGAAAAATCCAGTGACCTATAAAAGAATATTATTCGAATATTTTATGCTCAAAAATAGCCATAAGAGGACAAAAAGTGAAGCCCCCCCCCCCCCAAAGAATATTTATTCATTTTTCTCTTATCCCACCAAAAATTTTTAAATTAAAAACCTCGCAGAACAAGAATTACTACAACAAGCTTTCTCCGTCTCCTCCTCTTCAGTATATTCATTCTCCAAATCTACAATTGTACGAAAAAGTTTGCTCCGTTGTTTTAAATGGCGTTGAAGTTGAGAGATTGTTTCATTGCTTGATGCAAGAGATTCTTCGAGAAATTCATTTCTAAATTATTTAAAAAAATTAATATTCAAAAAAAATTAATAGAATATAAAAAATTATTTAAAGACATAATTTCAAAAAATTTAATCAAAAGTAATATTTAAAATTAATTACTTTTCTAATAATTCCTTGTTCTCTTGCAACAAAGAACTTCCTAAGTTAGCAGCCAACTCAAGATCTTGTTTTCTCTGAAAAAAAATAAACATATTTATTAATAATATTTAAATATTCACCAAATTATTATTTTCTAACAAAAATTGTTGGTGATTTCGGAACATTAAGAAATAATTTTTAAAAAATTTTATGGTTAAATTCAAAAATAAATAATTAATCTGCCCAATTTAAAATTAAGCTTTTTTTATAAAAACACAAAAAATATTTTAAATAAAATCGATTAAAAATAAATTTTTTTAAAGATTTAACAACTGACAGTTTCTCTTAATTTAATTGATTTTTTAACGAATTAACAAAAGAGAAGAAAATTAATTATTTAATTAAATTATCCCTTCTCTTAAAAATAAAATAATTTAAAATAAATACCTCATTTAATTCCTTCAAAAGCATAGCCATTTCTGAAGATGTTGGTTCTTCAAAAGAAAGTCCCGGTATTGGGCGAGGTGAAGTTTTTGGTAATAATTGAAGATTATTTTTGTCGGGAGGTGTTGTTGTTCGTTGTTTAATCTTTGCTCGCGATGCTGACATTGGTGGAAGAGGGCGAGATGAGCGAATAAGAAATTCTAAAAAAATATTTATTTTAATCAGAAATAAATTAATTAAAAATTAATATCGTCACAAAAATTAAAAAGATTTTAGTAAGAAAAATAGAGAAAGAAAATGAAGAAAAAAACTTTTTTAAAAATTAATCAAAAATTCTCTCATTTCAGAAATCTAAAATTAATTTTTGTTAATTTTATTATCCTCAATTTAAAATAAAAATTAAAAACAATAAAAATATTTTTAAAAAATTAATTTATTGCGCAATTTAACCTTGAAAGAAATGCGGGCTTTTTTTAAAAAAAAAGGTATAAATTTGTTTGGAAGCGAAAAAAATAAATAAAAACGATGTTAATTTAGGAAAAAGGTCAACTTTATAATTGTTGATATATTTTTAATTAACAAAAGCTAAAAATATTCAAATAATTTTTAAAATAAATCAAAAAAATAATCGTAAAAACAAACAAAAATCGTAATTTTACTTTCAAAATTTAAGTATGATAAAAATCATCAATGAATCATAGGCGGGTATATTTAAATGGAGAAAATCTATTTTTTATCCCAACTATTTTTATTCAAAATATTTTTTAAATATTATTTATATATTATTTAGCTGTTGACATAAAAGGGATTAAAAAAGAACGTCAAAAAAGAAAGAATATTTTAAAAAATAATTGAAACCCTCAAGAAATACGTAGTTTACAAAAGGGAAAATTAAAGTGAAGATGAGAGAATATAAATAATAACAAAATTAAGCCCTTAAAAAGAACAATGTCTATAATTATTGTTAAAAATAAAAGGGGATATAGGATGGAGATTAATCCGAGCAAATAAAAGAAAAAAATGAATGGACTTTTAAAATAAATATTTATTTTTTATTTCAAGTATATTTAATAAAATCTTTGCAAATAACAAAAAGTACAATTCTAAAAACAATTGTTTTTGGAAACATTTTAAAAGGATATAGAATATCATTTTTGTTAGAGATTTAATAAAAAGGATGTTTTTAATAAAAATATCTAAAAAAAGGACATTTTCTCTAAAATAATTTATTTCGAGAAATCTTTGTAAAAAACTAAAAATATTATAAAAAATTGTAATTTAAAAATAAAAAAAAGAAATTTTAGAAAAATTATTTTTATTTAGTGGAATTTAAAAAATATTTTAAGATGAAAATATTTGTCTGATTTAAAAAAAATTAATTAAAGAATAAATCTAAATTGGTTAATAAATCTTCCCAAAAAACATTAAAAGGCTTAAAAAACAAATGTTCGTTAGACTTTAATAGACAGAACAAAATATTTTATATAACACAATTGGCCGGAAAAAGACAAAAAAAAATATTAAAAATAAAGAGAGATAATTAATAATTTTTATTGAGAAAGAAATAAAAATAAATTAATGATAAATTAATTTTTTTTTATTTAAAAAATTTTTCCTATTTTTAAGCAAAAAGAGAAATACATACAATAATTGAAAGAAGAAATTAATTACTATTTTTAAGTTAAAAATTGATTAATAAAAACAAGGGAATATTATTTTTAAAAAATACTTAAAAATTATTAAAATAATTTTTTAAAAATAATTTCCAAAAATAAATTTAAAAAAAAAGTACAGGGTGCGGCAAATTTGCGCCACTTTTTCTTTTTGTCATAATTTTCTTCAAAATTAATGAAAATTGATAATTCTTTTTTTGTTTTATTCCCAACACTTTAAGAAACTTGCTGATACCAAATATTAAAAATTTGCTTCACTGTTGGCAAAGATAATCGTGTTCGAACGTCTAGAAAATTTAAAAACCTTTTTTATGCCAAAGTTTAATTGGTCATAACTTCGTTCAAAATCGTTCAATATCATTGATTTTGGTACTAAACGACTCATCTCGATCAGGAGCATCGAAATAGCTTATAATCTTATTTTTGAAAATTTTACCCAAGAATTTTATTTTTGCCAAAATTATTTTAATTTATCATTCAGAGGACCGTATCTCATTCTATTTTTGTCATAGGCCCCTGATTTTTATATCATTCGAAGCAGAATGAAGAGCTGATTCGAATGATATAAACATTTCCAATATCAAAATCCCAGCCTTGAATCTAGGCCAATTTTTATCCAAAAAATCTTGCTCAAATTTTGAGAGAAGTTTACTCAGAGTAAGCTTAAAATTTAAAAGCAATTTTGGTATCAGCAAGTTTCTTAAAGTGTTGTGAATAAAACAAAAAAAGAATTATCAATTTTCATTAATTTTGAAGAAAATTATGACAAAAAGAAAAAGTGGCGCAAATTTGCCGCACCCTGTATAAAATTTCATAAAAAAAATCTTTTAAAAAAATAAACTTAAAACAAATGTTAGACTTACTTAATTTTCTAAAAAAGAATTGATCATCCGAAAATAAAATAAAATTTTTTTTTAATTCTAGGTGGGAAAATAAACGAAAAATGAATTTTGCCTCAATCTTTAGTTAAAAATATTTTTTTTATTCTCTACTAATCGCATTTGTCATTTATTCTTCTCCCCACAAAAATATTCCAAACAGAAAAAAAAGATGATAAATCATTAAATCTTTTAATGTGATGAAAAGAATTGGGGGAGAGAAAATGATAAAAAAATAAGGTAAAAAATAATTTAATTAAAGAAAAATAAATTCGAGAAATAAAAAAATACTTTTAATTTTTTAAAATTAAATTTTAAATGACAAACAAAGACAAACAAAAAATTATTTTAAATTAATTCCCTGGACTCAAATTAACCGAGACAATGACTGGCGTAAGCGTTACATTAATTCGAACGTTTAAATAAAAATGTAAGGTGGCTGGTTGGTTTGGGGACTTTGATATAAATAAAATATTAAATAAATGAAAAGAAAAAAAAGAAAAAATGCCAGTAGAAGAACAATCAATAAATATATAAAAAAGAATATATGTTTGTTGTTTGGAGTAAATCGAGAATGGAAAAAAGGAAAGGGGGAAAAGATGCTAAATAAAAAAAACAAAGGCAATAAAAATAAACAAAAAAAAGTATTAATTTTAAATTTAAAAGAATTTTGTAAGTCCAAATAAAAAAGAAAAGAATAAATTTTTTGAAAAAAGAAAAGTAATTGAGAAAAAAAATATTTAAGAAAAAACAAACAAATCTTTTCTTGTTTAAAATATTTTAGTTTTTGTTTAAAAATTAAAAAAAAAAGACAAGAAAAATAATTTTAAAATAAATTACCAAGTCTAAATTTTAAAAAATAAATGTGAAATAGAGAAAATAAATTTAGACAAAAATTTTAACAAAAATCAAAAATTTAAAGAGTAATTCTTGATAGAAAGAGAAGAATAAAAAGTTTTTAAAAGAGAGACTAAAAATTAATTTTTAATTTAAATAAAAACTTTTTAAAATACTTCCACTTTACAATTTTAAAAGTTTGCCAAGCAAGAAATATGAGCCAGCGAAAATAAATGAATCAAACAAAAGGAAGAAAAAATTTTTGGAAAAATAAAAGTAAAAGGCTTTTTAAAATAAAACAAATAAAAAAAGAATTTTTAAAATATTTGTAGAAATAAATTAAAATTAAATATAAAAGTAAATAATTAGACTTATGTATTGTAAGTAAAAAAATAATTAAAGAAAATTAATTTAAATTAACAATAGATTAAAATAAAAATTTAGAAATGAGGAACTTGAAATTAAAGGGAGAGAGTAAAGATATTTAATCAAATCTTTAGATATAGAATGTTAGTATTTTTTAGAAAAATTACTTTTTTTGAATTAAAGAGAAGTCAATAAAAATATTTAAAAATTAAAAAAAAACAAACAAACCTTCCCAAAACATTTCCTTTGATTGTTGAGATAAATTATTATCATTAGAACAACATTCATCATCTGTGTCATTACTATTATTTTGTAAATGTGTTCTTCTCCACATATTTATTTATTTAAAGGCAATTTATTTTGTTGTTGTTAATTGAGAATAATTTAATTAATTAATTCTTTTTATTTACATTAAATATATACATAAAAATATGTACTAAAAGTATAAAAAATATATTAAAATTACGTGAATATTTAATGGAGAAAGATAAGGGATTAGTAGGGATTTATTTAAATAATGGTTGCCAAAGATTTTCAGTAAAAATTAAACTAAATTAATTTTTTTGAGGAAAAAAAATATTTAAGGAATATTTTTAAATTTTTAACCCAGCTTTCCGTTGAGTTTTGAAATATCGATGATGGGAAATGTTAGAACTTTGTTTATTTTATACTTTCTATTCATGTCGATACTGGAATTTTTGTGGATTTTTCAAACCATCTCTAATGCCGAAAATATAAGTGGAAGTCGCAAAATTGGGCATATATTTTAAACGAACTTACGTACACAAAAAAGGGTCAACATTAGAATTTTTTTTGTTTCTGAGAACAAATTTTCAATTTTAAAATAAAACAAATTTGGCGAAATGTAAAAAAGAGAACAGACACTCTGTAGCTCGCTCTCAAACTGAAGCACCCTAGTGAACAGATTTTGACCCACGATTGAGTCCCGGCACAATTGAGTCCCCACGATTGAGTCCGCACGATTGAGTCCCCGTTGTATATACCTCAACTGAGTCCCCGTGGATTTAATTTTAAAATTCCATATCCTGCATGCAGGATTGTTCCAAAATTTCTAATTCTTAAAGTATACATTCCGGGCAGATTGTTCCTGAGATCTTACAGCTGCTGTGTACCCCTGTTATTGCTGCACCCCACCTGTAGCGGCATAAAAACAGTTTCCCAGCGAAGATTCATTTGATCATAATTCTGTTCAAAATCATCCAATCGAGCTGATTTTGGTGTCATTCAAGTGATTTTGGTGTCATCCTTTCGAATGAGCTATTTTTTTATTTATTCGAAATTTTCACCCCAAATATCACCCCATGGATTTGACCATTTTGAGCCCCATATCTCGGTGAGAACTTGTAATGTTCCTCCTAATCCCCAAATCCACAATATCCATCCTAATCTCTCCAAATACGGAGGGTAGGCCGGGCATGTCGGATGGGGGGTAGGCCGGGCACTACCCTGCTACGGAGGGTAGGCCGGGCATGTCCGTAGCAGGGTAGGGTAGGCCGCTCGCTTCGCTCGCGGCGACCGTAGCGAAGCGGCGGCCGTCGTTACGCTCGACATGCCCGGCTTCCTCCGCAGCAGCAAAAACTTTTTTCCGCGGAGGCCTTGTGGAAGGGGGGTGTTAATTAAAAAGCTTGGCGACTAATCGGCCGCGCGACTAATCGGCCGGCGACTAATCGGTCGCGACTAATCGGGCGTGTCCCCATTTTTGTGGCTGAATATACAAATTAGGTATTTAATTTTGATCTATACAGATTTTTGATTCTGTAAATTATACTAAAATTTTCTTTTATTGATTTTTAATTTAAATTACTTTTTTCAGGTTAATTATGGATTCTATAAAAAGTATTATTGAAAACAACAAAATAAGAGGGCGTTCAAATGAATATGAAAATAATTACCAAGGATTTAAATTTATGCCTGATTCTGATGGCAAAACTCGATTTATGAGTAGTGATGGTTCTATTAAAATTAGAGTTTGTTTATTTATAAATATTAATGAAAATTTAAACTTTTGAAATTATAAGCATTATTGAAGAATGAGAGACCCTTCCTGCAGACTTTATCCGTGTTTCCCTTTTTTAGGAATTTTGTTGGTTTTTGACTGGCATCACATTTTACTTTCAAATTTCTTTGTCCGATTTTATTCTTATTTAATCTTAAAATTTTTCCATATATTGTCAATTTACTTATATTTTCTTAGTCTTTCCGATAATTCAATTTAGTTTCTTGTTCCTCTGAAAATTTTTTTGTTATTAGTTGTTAATCCTTTCTATTTGATTAAAGCCGAAAGTATTCAGGAAGAAATATGGAAGAAGTCCGCAAAAAGTTGCCCCGTTCCTTTTAATTATTTAACAATTTATTCCATTTTATTTTAGAGCAAATCTGGGAGTTTTATGGATGATAACGCCAACGAGGAAAAAGAATTACGTCGTTCTTCTCGAGTTAAAGACCGTCATTTTTCGCAATCTTATGAATTTTTGAACATTCGTAGCCGTATTATTCGAAAATCTGGAAAGATGCTTGATTTTAGCAGTAGCTCTCCAGCTAATTTTTCAAATTCAAATGAAGAAGTTTCGAATAATTTATCTGATAAAAAAGATGATTTAATTACTTCAAATGGACAGGAAGAAGAAGGGAATAGCGGTTTTGTTCAGCCGGAGTTGTCACAAGAGGATTTTCTTAAGGTTTTTTAATAGATTTTCTTTTCTTAGTTCTGAATGATATTCGGGTCAAGGGTGATTTTGGAAAATAAGACCGGAAGCAATAAATCTTTCTTTTTGCATAATCGCCTCTGAATCGTGGTTCGAGTCATATTTTATCTATTTCATTTTGTTATCTATTTTTTTTATTTATTTGATTAATTTGTTTGGATTAATTTTTGATCATGACTCGATCTCGTGCACAATTAGGGTCGGCACCCACTAGTTTTTAATATTTAGAATATATTTAACAATATTTTTTATATTAGACTCAAAAACGTCAAAATGATACTGGTATGGAAGACTCTGACAATGATGAACGTGAAATTTCTACTGCTCCAATGCAATCTTCTGGTAGTAATGAAGAGAATCGAGATTTGGTTTTGTTTTAAATATTTTCAATTCAAAAATAGGTATTTTTCGGTAATTTCATACATTTTCTCTAATGTTTCCCTTTTAAATATTTCAAATGGTCAAATAACCGCATGGACAATACAAAAAATAAACTTTTTACTAAAGACAATTAAAGTTTATAAAATTAAGTAAAATAGCCAAAAACCGATTGGATAAACTTTATTTTAGGGCAAAGTAGCAACAAATAATGAAGAATCAATTCAAACTCCAAAAGAAACTTTTAATGTTCACGAGACTTCATGTGTTCTCAATACTTCTCAAACAAGCTCAAAGCGAAATGCGAAGAAAGAACGTCGTCGATATTTGGATGGTGAATATATTGCAGAGAAAATTCTCAATGAACGTGGAGTTGGAAAGAAAAAGGAATATTTGGTTTGTTTAAATAATTTTTAAACAAAAGTCTTGAAAATGTTGAATTACGAATTAAGCAGTGCTTGAAAGTTTTTACCTCCCATTTTTAAATTTAAAACTTATTGTTAGGATTTAGTAACTTTTGACTACAAATTTTTTATATTTTCTTCGATTTTAATTTACTGTTTTACTTTTAAATAATTTAAGATCCAATGGATTGGTTATTCTGATCAAACTTGGGAATTGGCTAGTCATTTTCAGCAATTTACTAAACTTATTGATGAATTTCACGAAGCTAAAAAGAATAAATTGAATGACTCAAATAATAATGAGGAATCTGAGAAGAATGTTAAAAAAAGAAAAATTCGTCAAAAAAGAAGTTATTGGCATTATTTAGATAGTGATGATAATGAATATGAGGTTATTTGTTTCTTTTAATTATAATTTTTAAAATTTTAGGCAAAACGTTTAAAAATGGAGGAATCAGTTTCTGAGGAAAACTCTTCTTCTATGCAGCAAGGAAGACAAAAATATAGTCGAAAATCAAAAGATAACTTTATTGCTGCTGAACTTCCACCATCAAGACGTAAAAGTGAAGGATTGATTATTAAGAGTAACAAAAAGGAGGAAGATTTGGATAATAAAATTGAAAAAGAAAAACAAATTGAAGAAAGGAAAAAGAAAATTGAAGAAAATTTGCAAAAAACACCAGAACAAGGAAAGGACAAAAAGTCTATGCCAGAAATTGTTGAAAGAAAAAAGAGGACTGGTAGACGACGTGGACGACCATCACTTGTTAGTATTTCTTCTAAAAATTCTGAGGTTAGAGATGTTGAAGTACCTGAAGTTGTTCCGGAGACGAATGGATTGGCTAATAATTCGGAATCTCAGACTTCTGAGATTCCATCAATTCCTGATGATAATAGTGGAGATGAAGGAACACAAACAGTTTTAAAGAAAACTACAAGTTTGTTTTTGTTTTAATTGAATGAAATTAAGGGTAAAAGAGAAAGGAAATCTGTGTCTTTTTTGCGGTTATTTGTCGGCATAACAGAAAAGGAATAAATTTGATTGTTTTATTGTCATAAACCAGACCTTTTCCATATTTTTAGAAATTTAAGGATAAGTGTTTTTGACATGGATATAATTAAATATATTTTAAATTTATTTAGATTATGCTGTCACTTGTGGTGCTATGCCTTTGGGTTTGATAATTAAATAAATTAAATTTTTAAACTTTTAGGTATCATTCGTATGCGTGTTGAATATGGGAGAGAACCGGAGCTGTTAGTTAAATATCAGGGAGAGCAATTTGCCGATGAATGGGTTCCTCTCAGTATTTTTAGTCAACACGCTCATCAAGTATAATGAAATAATTTTTAAATTTTTTTTCTAAAATTCAGAATTTGGTCAATCAGTTTATTTTCAAGTTTTTGTTTAAAGTCTGCAATATGCTTCGTGAAAGAGGAATTGAAATATCTGATGTTTCTACTTGAGAAAGAATTAAAATATATATTAACGGTTTGGTTAATTATTTATTTTTGAAAAATCATAAATTAGGTATGGGTTTATGTTTTGATATCCGATTTTGTTTTAATCATTTCCCTCAATTGGACATTGCAATTTCTGTTAACACCAATCATTTTCCTTGTTTGCTTCCTTTTTTTCTCTCTCCAAAATTTATAAATAATCAAAGAAGCATTGATTTTGCATTTTTATAGGTTTTATTTTCTAAAAAAATGACGTTAACCAAAAAGTAGTTTAGGTAAACAGAAAAATGTTTTGAGAAGCAATTATTTAGAGTATCCACCAAACCGAAACGATTTTAGGTTAACTGAATTGAAAGTTTTTGGTTCATTTTATAACCGACAATTATAATTTTGAGTTCATTAAAAATATTTTTGTAATGTCCAATTTATTTATTTTTGATATCCTTTAAAATTCATTATATATTTTGACCTTTCTTTAAAATATAATTTTTTGTGTTGTAAACACATTTTAAAAACATTCGTGGAATCATTGTTTCAAATATTTTTCTTATTTATTTTTGGACTACGAGTAAATTATTTTCTCTCTTTTGATTTTTTTTAAATAAAAAGCTTTTATTTGCTATAATATTTTAAGTAATTAAAAATATTTTCTAATTATTAAATTTAGTTTGTATTTAATTGTTTAAAAATGATGACAGGCGATGCTCAAGATATTCTCGGGGCAACTTCTATGTCAAGAAGACAACAATCCTCAACACTACCTAATTTAAATCTAACAAATGTTGACAAAAAGGTTATTCTATTTAAAGTTATGGGTGTGATTAATCTTTCTGAAAATATTTTTCCCATTTTTTTGAACTACTATAACTTTGGTTCGTTTTTTGGGTTATTCTGTTTAAAGTTTCATGCCAACTTTGAAATACCTCAATTGTAATTAGCATCTGGATTTATTATGGGTTTAATTAATCATATTTTTAAAAAACATTAGCTGAATTAGAATTCAGCTAACATTTCCCATTAATTCTCTCTATTTCTCTTATTTTAAAATCCTTAAATAATTTATATTTCCTTATCAAAAATTAATTTAAATTTAGACAATTAAAAAATCTGATCAAATAAAAAGACCTGCAGGTATGCATCGTGAATTGTTTAATTTATTTGTTCATCAGGGAAAAGATAATAATAAAGGTTTGTAGTTTTTGTTTTTATGTTAAATTATTTATTTCAAAAATTTTCTAGAAAAAATTGAATCCTTAGCGCCAACAAATACAAAACACGGTTATTCTGTTGTTAAAGCAGATGTTTGTTTGTTAGAAAATATTATAATTATTTTAATTTTTAGTTTGGTAAACGTATTGTTCGTAAATGGATGTGGAAACCTTTTTTGAATGATGCTAGAGAAGATGGATTACAACTTTCTCATTGGGAGAGGGAAGACTTGATTGGACATCCATATCAATTTGCTCGTTTTAATAAAGTAAAAAGTTTTCTAAACTGAATATTTCTATTTCAATCCGTAAGTAGGTTGACTTAAGAGATTTAAAAATAAATGATACTAAATTCTTATTTTGTCGGATGACAATATTAATTTATATTTTATAGACCCATTCTTTTTTGTTTTAACTGGGGGTTTTTTAAATAAGTAAAAATCATTTAATATTTCTAATTTAAAATTTCTTTTTTTTATTAAAGCAATTAGATCTAGTTACTTTCACTGATATGGAATATGATGAATATTTGGATGATGAACGCTGGAATAAAGAAGAGACAATTCATTTACTCGATTTATGCCACAGATTTGACCTTCGGTTTATTTTCTTTTTATTTTTAATTTATTAAATATATTTAGTTGGCCAATTGTGGAAGATCGTTTTGACCGTGAACGTTTCAAAGATCGAAAAAGTATTGAAGACATGAAGGAACGTTATTATGGAGTTGTTAATGAATTAAATGTTGCTAGAAATACACAATCAGAACCTTTAGCATATGATGCTGAACATGAGAGAAGAAGAAAGGAACAATTGGTTAAATTGTGGAACAGAACAGAAGAACAGGCAAGGAAAATTTTTGATTACTTAAAAAATAAATATTTAAAAAAGGATTAGAGACAAGCTGAAACAATATTTATTTTAATTATTTTTCAGATTAAAGAGGAGGAAGAACTTAAAGAAGCTGTGAGAAAAATTGAAGCAAAACGTAAAGAGCGTGAGAAGAAGGCTCATGATTTACAACGTTTAATTAATGCAACTGCTGAGAGAATTTCTGTCTCTCCTGACAGGTTTTATAAAATTTCCAAATAAAATTTTTTTTTCTAAAGTTCAACATGTGGTTCTCCTGTCGTTGGTGGGACTTCGACCAGCAGTCGTGCAGCACATCGTCGGTCTCTCAAACGGCTTAGGACCCAAGCTTCGTTGGCTTCTGATCAATTAATGCCTGTATATTTTAGTTAAATTATTTTTAGTAAAATTTATTCTAGTCTGAACCACATATTCGTTGGCCTGAATATAGACAACCGGGTCCTCATTTGCGTACACAGGAAATGAAATTACCTAGCAATACAGGTATAGTAAATTGAAAGAGATTTTCTAGTTTAAAATATAAAATATTTTCTTTAGCACAACGAAAACTTAATAATATTGGAATGGTTGTTACTACTCTACAAATCGGTTAATATTTAAATAATTCTAACAAACAAATTTAAAGTTTCAATTGGTTTGGAGTATCCCCCCGCAACAGAAGAAATTGTTAAACTATACAATGATTTTCGTTCAAATATTGTTCTTCTACAAGAACTTAAAACAGCGGTATATAATACAGAACAAGAGCTTGACCAATTGTCAAATCGGTTGAGAACAGAAAAAAATATTGTAAAAAATTTTTTTATTTTAATTTTAAAAATTAAAGTTTTTAAGGAACTTTCAATCGAGCCAAGACTTAGAGTTAGTGAAGCATTTTATGAAGAATTTACTAGAAATCCAGCTAGTTTAAACGAAATAAATTCAATAGAAGGGGAAGGAAAATCTTCAGGGAAAACTGGAGGAAAGGGAGGTAAACAACAAAAACAATTACCAGAATTAGCACCAGTAACTTCTCGAAGGATTACAAGAATGATTGAAACAAATCCAATTTCTATGACACAGGTAAATAAAAAAATGGTTTTAAAAATATTAAAAAATAATCTAAAGACACGGAAAAAACGTACAACAATTACTGCTGAAGGAACTTTAACAAGATCATCAATTCAACAATAATTCTTTGGTAAGAAGCAATATTTGCCTATACATTTCTTTGTTTTCTTTATTACACAAGATTGTTCTAGAATTAGTTTTTAAATAAAAATATGAATGTTTTTTATGTTAGTAGTGACGTCGAGGATATAATCTTGACAATAAAAAATGAATTTTCCGTGCCAATATAGAAATTTTGACCAAAGTTAAGGGTGTAATACCGTCCAAATTAATTAAAATAAAAAAGTTTTCTTCATTTAACTGAAAATTTTGAAAACAAAAAATGAGAAAGTATAGCTGGGGGAAGAATTTACGCGGGAAGTATGTGCGACAATTCTATCTTCTCGACTACTTTTCACCTAATTTTCAAATCGTTTTTGGTGTTTTAAATGCGCAAGAAAAAAATCAACACAAAAAACGAGGAAAAATACATTAAAAGGTAAAAAACTTTCACATTCATTCCTCATCTCAAACCAAAACTTCACAAAATTTTGAATTTGTAGGCAATTATTGCCCGTTTCCGCAATTTCTGTTGTTGTTACTGGCAGTATTTGTGTTGCTGCCACTACTTGTAGAACCACCTCGATGACCACCAACTGCTAACATTTCGGATGCTTCAGAATTAATATATGGCGAAGATGTTGTACAAATTGGGCCATTTTGTGTACCAGAGCAGCAACTTGTTATTCCATTCGAATTTACAATGGGACCGAGAGAATAGGACCTAAAAAAGTAAATCATTGGTGAATAATTAGAATTTTAGTCGAGATTTGAGAGGTATGTATGTGGGGTATTTTCTAAAAAAATAAAGAGGAAATTAAAAAACTGACAAAAATCATAAAAGAGACATATTTAAAAAAAACCGACATATTTTGCGTTGCTTGTAATAATTGTTCCAAATTTAATGTTGAACTAGCAACTGACAAAGGTGGCGGGGTTAATGATTTTTGTGTATTTTGCGATGAAAAATTTTGTTGATGTTGAATTGGTGAAGAACCAGTCGACAATGAAGTACTATTTTCTTTATCTCCGCAACTTTTTGTGACGAATCCATTTTGGAAAATAGAATTTTCACTTGGAGTAGAGGTAAACGCGTTCATCATATCTGCTTGATCTTTTGTGTGTTTTGCTCGAAGTTGGGCTAAAAATAGCTTTATTTCAAATTTATAATTTTAAATTATATACACCTTTCATTGAAGCAATTTCAGCTTTTGAATCATTTAATGCACGAAATAAATCTTGTTTTAATCTATTCTCAGCTGAAAGTGTTTGTTCTAACAAGAAATTCTTTTGACGAAGTGTTTCAATTTGTTTGCTCTAAAATAAAATAATTTCGAATAGAATTTCTACATAAAATGTTTAAACTTTTAGGATCTAAATTTCAAAAATAAAATCGTTCAGATTAGATATCAGTACGTTCTAATTTCATTTGCATAATTTTTATTTTTTCGGGACCAATTCAACTGGGACGCTAAATTTTTATTTTTTTAAGAACCTCGTCATTTCTAACTGTAGCTAATCGGCGCATTTCTTCTTCGAGTTTTGAACAAAATTCTTCTTTATTTTTAAATTCTCGTTTCAAATGTTTCAATTCTTTGTCCATATTGATTAACTTTTGTTTTTGTAGTTCACCATTTTCGTGACTAAAAATTGAAAAGAAAATTTCTTTTTGATATTTTATATTTACCGATTAGAATTATCCATAGCAGCATTTAACTGTTGTTGTTTTGCAAGTCGCTCATTTGCTAATTCTCTCTCAATTTCTATTTTCTTCAATTGTAATTCACCAACACGTTTTTCCAAAGCTTGAATGTTTGTTTTGAAATGTTCATTTTGTTTGTTTAATTGACGGCCTTTTTGTTCCAATTGTTCTAATTTTTGTTTTTGTTCTCTCTCGTATTGACGCCATTCACATCGAGTGGTTTGTTCTTGTTGTTGTGCAGAAGCAAGTTGCGAACGTAAATCATTTTCACCATGACGAGATATTTTAAGCTCATTTCGAAGTTTCTCCATTGATTGCTCCAACCTTAAAACAAAAATTTATAAAAAAATAAAATTCTCCAAACATTTGTTTTTGTTTCAATAAATGTTTCAATTCACTCATTTTCATTGCATTATCGCGTATTTGCTCCCCATTTTCTGTTAAAGATAAATCATTTCCAATCAAAAAAGAAATTCCACTGCTTCCAGCATTCGGTGTGAGAGACAAATCACCATTTGCGTAAGAAATTGAACAAGACGAAGTTGTTGGAGTTTTTGCCGAAGAAGAACTTTGTTGTTGTTGTTCATTTGTTGTTGTAGAATTAGAGGACAGAGTAGAAAGACCTCTTGGTCTTCGAGCTCGCCGTTTTCCACTTTGAATTAAATTTACATTTGAAGAATCTAGAAATAAATTTAAAACTTTAAAAAGAAAATAAAATAAATAAACCTAAATTGATTGTTTGATAATGATTAGAATCTCTTTCCCAATCATCTTCCTCAGCAATATTTGAGCCATCACCGCTAGATGAAATAATATCATCTTGTCCGCCAACAGAATTTGAATTTCCTTTCAATTTAGACATTAATCTTTCAAGTGTTTGTTGCATAGAAGGCGTTAGACTGCTAAAAATATATCCAATTGTAGACAATACAAAAAGGCAACAAAGTCGAAAAGCATTGATGAATAATTTTCGAACTTAAATAAAAGAAGAATTTTAATATCCTTGCAACAACTTAAGCAAAAATAGTCTAAATTTCTTTTCTAAAATTAGACAAAGAAACAACCAATAAAATATCTTAAATATTCAATTAAAGAGAACGAACCTTTATTAGTTATACTACAACTACCATTCATTATAGCACTATCAGCACCACGCCATGACTTTACTATCGTTGTATTAGTAACGCCACCTCTTTTTAAAGTTCCATTTTGTTGCTTTGTTTGTTTGGACTGCCGTTTCTTTGGTAAATTAGTCATAATTGTGTTAGATGCTCCAATTGAAGTGTTCTGGGGTATCTAAATGGAATATTTAAACGCCAAATATACAAATATAAAGGAACTTTTTAATAAAAAAAAGTTTTTTGATCACAACTTTTTACATAACTTTTTACATCACAACCTACAATGACAAACGTGAATCATGCTATGCAGATAGTTACCAGATACATACACAACCAGGCCCGTAGCCAGGATTTTTTTTCGGGGGGGGGGGGGGGGGGGCAAAGGGGGAAAATTTTTTTGCGCCCAATTTTTGGCGCCGAAGGCGCCAAAAAATTTTATTTTCAGCGCCGCAGGCGAAAATTTTTTGAATTTCAGAGGCCGTAGGCCAAAAAAATTCACTTTTCTCCCCCAAACCCTCCCGCAAAATTTTTCCATTTCCCCATTTCGGGGGGGGGGGGGGGGGGGGGGGGAATTCCCCCCCCTTCCCCCCCCCCTGGCTACGGGCCTGTACACAACACTGATACTAATTTTTACACCATTTTAAAGCAAAATTAAAATTTACTGGCAAGTAATACATATCTAGCGTAATAGATTCCATGTCTTAACTTTCGAATAAAACATTACAATGGATAACAGGAATGATAATAAAAATTTAAATTTACCGAAGATAATGATGAGGTAATGCCCGATGTTGAAGTATTTAACGGTGCTGCACAAATTGCAGCAAATTGAGTTGATGAATTTGAGGATAAACGGGGGAGTGTTGACTGTGGACCATCCAGTCCATTCAAAAATTCAGTTGTAGCAAATCCACCATTCGAATCAAAATCTAAATAAAATAAAAATTAATCGAAAACATTATTTTTAAAATAAACCAAAAATTTCATGTTGTTCCATGGAGAAATGGCTCCTTGAAGAAATAAAATGCTTTCGATTTTCAAAGGAAGCAGGCAGAGCGTCTGACAAAATTCTTTCGTAAAATTCATTCTGTCTACGAACCTCTTCACGTCTAATTCTCATTCTCCAATTACTAAAAAAATATTAATATTGTTTAGTAACTTCAAAAAAATGAATAAAGCAAAAAGAATAAGCTTTTCTGTTCAATACCGGAGTAAAACTTTGGAACAGTCTCCAGAATACTATTAAAGGATCCCCCAAAATTAATCGAAAATTTATTTAAAAACTTTAGAAGGCATGTCTAAAAATTAAAAACAGAAAGATAAAAAAGTTATTTAAATTCAAAAATTCCTAAAAAAAATAATTACTCATTTTTATTTGAAATATAAAATATACGTATAGCTAAAAACAGGCCCGTAGCCAGGGGGGGGGAAGGGGGGGGAATTCCCCCCCCCCCCCCAAAAGGGGAAATGGAAAATTTTGCGGAAGGGTTTGGGGGAGAAAAGTGAATTTTTTTGGTCTACGGCCTCTGAAATTCAAAAAATTTTCGCCTGCGGCGCTGAAAATAGAAGAAATCTGGCTTCTTGAGCTCCAAAATTCAAAAAATTTTCGCCTGCGGCGCTGAAAAGGTGAATTTTTTTGGCCTACGGCCTTCTAAAATTCTCAAAATTTTTGCCTGCGGCGCTGAAAATAAAAATTTTTGGCGCCTTCGGCGCCAAAAATTGGGCGCAGAAAAATTTTCCCCTCTTGTCCCCCCCCCCCCCCCAAAAAAAAAACTGGCTACGGGCCTGGCTAAAAATATAATTCTACATGGCTATATAAAATTCTTTTAATTAATTTCTTAATAAAATTTTTCACATGGGCCTGTCACGTTTTTTCTCTAAAATTTAAAAGAAATGAAAGAGTGCAATGCCCTCTTTCCATCGATTTTTCCCCATGATTTATTAATTAAAGATGACCGAAATCCATAAATTAAGAGTGAGAGGGAAGGGGGGGGGGTAAACAAAATTATTTAAAATTAAAAAAACATTAAAAACCTAAAAAATGACTTGACTCGAAATCCTAATGTAACAACAGGAAAACCGATACAATGTGCCGCAAACGGTCTATAAAGTTCGAGGCGAGGTGATGAAGTAGATGATGCTGATGAAGGTGATCCCACAGAAACGCTATCTGAAAAGGGAAAAATTGAAAAATATTAAAGAGGTTATTAAAAAACATGAAGCAATAAGGGCATTGAAAATATTGAATTCCGAAAATAACCGATACCGAACAGGGTGTTTGATTTTTAGCGCCGCAGGCGAAAATTTTGAAAATTTTCCTCAGGTGGGAGGGGGTCCCTGGCTATGGCCCTGATACCGAGCAATACCGATTCCAAAAGTTTATCTGTATAGTGATACTATAAAATTAAAAAAAACTAAAATATACCTGCTGTTGAAGGAAAGAGTCCAGCAGTCACCCAAGATGTTCTTGTTAAATACCATGTTGCGTTGTCAAACCGGTATCTAACGGAGTATTCAAATATTATGAAGAGAGCCCAAAGAAATATTGAAGGCAAACAAATGCCTCTATCAGCTGTTAAGAAAAATAAAAATTTAGAAAAAAATTGAGAATAAATTAAAGGTATATTTTGGGTAAAAAAGGGAAATGTTTATATCAGCGAGCTTACAATATAAAAAAATTTCATACATGCTTGGTAAACAAATTGGACCCAAACATAGGTGCTAGCAAGAAAAATCAACACTTGTATTGGGATAAATAAATAGCAGACGAGATCTGAAGTAGCAGTGACGCAAACAAAGAACACGGAAAAAGCCTTAAAAATTTAATAAAAATTTTGTTATTCTTTCAATTTTTTATCTCTTATAATATAAAAATTGGAAGTAATAATAAAATTTTAGATAAATGTAAAACGCTTAACCCCCATATTTTAGCGTACTACAAAGGAAGAAAAGAGAAAAAACCTTAATCAACAAATAAAATTATAATTGAAGATATTCCCTAAAAGCTTAAACAAGTTCATCTTAGAAATCGGGAAAGGAATTTCCAAACAAAAATAGTCCTATTTATTCAAAATCCTTCTGGACTATGAAATACATTTAAAAAATAAGGATTTTAATTAGAAGAAAATTTTAGAATCTACCAAAAATTTATGAATCTTCTACTTGATCCAATTTATTTTTAAAATATAAATTAATTTTAAAAAATTACTGAGTACTGAAGAGAAGAGGAAAAGGCGTGAATACGAAAGGATTCATAAAGATGGCGAACCAAAAGCCAAAGTGGCCAGAGCAATTCAAAACGAAAACCAATAAGAAAATCGAGTGTAATACATCCGACCCACATCAGAAAAAACTTTAAGTAGACGAGGTTGTAAGCGTTAAAGAATCTGAAAAGTAAAATAAACAAAAATTAATTTTTTTAATTAAAAAATAAGGGACTAAACTAATGCCCTTAAAATTTCTCGAAAACGAACCCACGTAAGAAAAATTGGAGCCCAAAATATAAGGTATAGAACAAAGTAAAAAATTTCTACTTTAAATTAAAGTAGAAAAATGAAAATAACAAAGAAAAGAGCAATCAAGATTGTTTTAAATTTTGAAATCTAAAACAGAAAACGCCTAAAAATAGAAAGCTCATGTCAGAATTAATAGAATAATTATAATAAAATAACAATGATACAGAATAACAAAATTAAATGTCAAAATTGATTTACCAGAAAAGTGAAAAATAAAAAAATTTACAGAACGAGAAATGTCGAGAAACCCGCAGAAATCTCAGAGAATTAGTCAAAAATTCAATAGAATCGTTGCCTGTTTGACAATAAAAATGTCTACAAGCTTACATTAAATTATAAATTGCCGTCCAGAAAATAAATCCAAAACATTTTTTAATATAAAATTAAATTTGAAAAAACCTTGTAAAATAAACTGATTCTCCGATTCGACCACGTCCTTTAGCTGTACGCCTAAATTTTGGCGGCGCATCTACTGCACGATAACGTTTCATTATTTTAAAATATTCAGATATTATTATAACAAAAGAAAAAAAAAAGAGTATTTTTTGTTGTCGTTCTAATTGATGAGTCTAAAATTTTGAAAAAAAATTAAACTAAAATAATTTTTAAACAACATATCCAAATTTTCCAAAAAATTTAAAAACAAAATATGTATAAGCGCTAATTTTTAGTGCCCAACCTCAAAAATAAATAATAATTTAAATATAAACTATTTTTAAATTAAAAAAATTTTTTTAAATAAATTTTTACGGTTTAACAGTAAAAAGAAACAAGTGGGTTAAGGAATAAAAGGGGTAAAAATAGGTATATTCAGGGGGAATATAGAAAGAGAGTAGTGGAGAAGAAAGAGCGCACCCAAAAGCACACAACAAACAAAAAGAATCGATCTTTTTCGGAGAGTTCTCTTTCCACAAAAGTATTTTAGTTTATTTGGAAGAAAAAAAAAGAAAAATTAGATGAAGGATATTCTGAATATTTATTTATTTTTAATGTTTTGGAAGCAGATGGCTTTTTGTGTTTGTGGATTTTTTGTGGATGGCACTTATATAAAATTGATGATGAAAATAAAAAGTGGGGGAAGTCTCCCCTTTTTTCTTTTTTTATTATAAAAATGCTTGAAATAAATGAAGGAATCTACAAAAAAAATAAACAGAATTGGTAGAAAAAAAGATTTTGAAAAATTAAAACAGAGGAATATTAGGGATATTGTTGTTATACTTTAAAATATACATTTAAGAATTTATAAAGTAAATTATAATACATATTAAAGAAGCTATATAAATGCATCTTTTAAAAAGTGCTTAATTTTAATTTTTAGTGAGACCATTAAATGAAAAATTAAAAAAAGCAGTATTGCGCAGATTTTTAAACGTCAAAAATATTACTATTTTTCTAGACATTTCAATATGTTTTAAATAACTAAGAAAAAAGAAAATATCCATAAACAATTAAAGATACCCATTTTTATCTAAAATCTCTAAAAATAACTCAAATATTTTTTTTGTAAAATCAGCCTTTTTGATTACGAATTTTGTCTATTGTTTATTAGCAGATCGATGAAGTAAAATATAAAAAGGAGGGAAGCATGTCCTCAACAGACTTCACACGTACATATATACAAACCTCAAATAAAGCTTCATCATCTATTCTCACCATTTTTTCTCTCTCAGCTTTTTCCAGTCTTTCTACTATTTATTTCTTCAGACAATTTCCCCATTTTCACATTCTTGTCTTGCTGTGAAGTAAAGGGACAAGTCATTGCCAGAGGCGGTATTTGGGACTAGCAGGCCAAGAAACACAGTTGTTGTCCATTCTGCCTCTCTATAAAGCTTTAGATAGATACAGGGGGCATGTGCTTTAATGGACAGCCGTCAAAGAAAGAGAATTCTCCCCCCGGTTGAGACTTCATCATAGTATACAACTAACTAGTCTTTACGAGCTCCCGACAAATTTGGGGAAAATTGAGATTAAATTATCGAGATTATTGTTCTTTTCCTATTTATTCACAAACTATTTTCACAATTTTCTAACAAATTTTGCTTCAATCTGCATATCCTCAATTTATTTCCTTAAACAATAAAGAAAATGCATAGATAAAATGCGCAAGAAAAAAGAAAGAAAGCAATGAGAAAAAACGTTAAGAGCATAAAAAGCCTGGAAAATAAAAGAATAAAAAATATGTAAAAAAAGAAAAAAAAGTCAAGTGCATGAGAATTTAATGTATATTAAAAAATAATTATGAACCTTATGAAAATAAGAAAAAGCTTAAATAAAATTTAAGAAGTTAAAACTTGTCAAATAAAAATGCTGAAAATTTGTTGTCTGACGCAAAGAGCAACACCCGCTTTTAGCAAAAGAAACAACATCAAAGAGAGAAAGCGCTAAACGGAGAGGTAGAGACGTAAAATCAATATAAAGAGCATAACGCCAAATAATAAAAAATAATTTTTGTTTTTAGTAAAATTTAAATTTTAGTTTAAATTTTAGAGATTAGAGCTTTGTCTTGATCCTTTTCACTTTCCCAGTCCTTTTTCGGCTTTTTTGGAAAGTCCGAGATGAAACCGGGGTCGGAATTCCTTGTTTCCTGTCCTGGGTCCTATAAAAATTTTAATTTTCCAAAATTTATTTAAAAAGACATTCTTATTTTTCTCTTCTTATTCTTATTTCATTCTTATTTTTCACTCATTTTTCACAACCGGGCGGTTTTGGTCACCGGTTTTCGGTTCCGGTTCGGTTAACCAACCGCCAACTACCCTAGTTAGTATGTTCAATATTTTAAAATGTTGGGTTCTCGAAAGTCGGGTAGGCGCTAAACATATAAAATTATTCTTTTTGTTTGGTTGCTAAGGAAAAATGGCAGATGCAAAAATCTTTTTAATGATAGAAACAATTCACAAAAATGTGTTTTTTGTGCAGATTGATGAATTTTTCTCAAATTTTTAAATTATTATTTATAATTTAAGTAGAATATTCTTTTATTTTTTTAATTAATATACATATTTATTTTAATTTAAATTTCCCCAAAAAATGAATGAAAATAATTCAAATAATTACCAGCAACCTCAATATAACGAACAAGAGCCAAAAGAATTATTATGGCCACCTAATGGTTATGTATTTGAACAAGAATCTTTATTGCCAGCTTATTGCAAACCCAAAATTTGCCCATTAAAGTCAGTTACTTTGGAAAAATTGGAAAAAATGCAAGAGGAGGCAAATCGTCGTATGAGAGAATTGGAGGAAAAGGAGAGAAAAGAAATTAACGAAAATGAAGAGGGAAATAATGTTTTTTGTTGGATTTATGTTATTAAAAATAAAAAAAAGAAAATTCCAAAAATTAAACCTTAAATGATAATTTTTAGAGAAATGTGGGGAATAAATGGTACTTTTCGGTTCTGCCACACCCCTCCCATATATTCGCAGGTTATATTTTTCCTTCATATGTAAAATTTCTCCTTTATTCAATTCGCTTAATTTTCCATGTGGCATGTTCAATGAGAGACATTAATAAAGAAGATTATTTTTTAGTCAGTTTTCCCTTCAATCAATTTCCCCTAGAAAGGAGAAAGTCTGACCATTAAAGTATAACCTGCGAATATATGGGAGGGGTGTGGCAGAACCGAAAAGTACCGAATAAATAAATACTTTCTAAATTATTGGATGTCAGTAAATGAAAATAAGAAGAAACACGGTTTTGAGATTTTTTAAAATGAGAATAAAACAAAAAATTTGGTAATAAGTTGGCTGACCCACTCCCCTTTTTTCCTACTTTTTAATCAGTTTGAGTATTTTTGCATGATATATATCATTAGAAAGAACTCTTCGAGAGACACAAAATTTCTTTTAATAAAAAATTCAAAATATTTTTATAAATTTATTTAGAATGAGGAAATTAAATCATCAAGTAACACTAATGTAAAAGCTGATATTTGGAGAGCAGAAGAAGAAGAGGAAGAATAAAGAGGGACGAGTAATAATTAAATCAGAAACATAATTAATTATTTAATAATAAAGTAATCTGAAAAAAATACATATAATTTTAAATTGTTTAATAATTTTTATATTTGATAGAAATAAGAATGGCAAAATAAAAATTTATTATAAAAATTGAGAAAAAAAATAACCAATAAAAATTGTAAATATGTAACGGGATTTAAAACTAAATATATATTTAAAAAACTAATTACTAATTAATTATTTATTGTGTATTAGTTGCTCTTCTACTACTAGTTGAAATAGTTGATTGCTGTTCTGAACGTATCCGATATGCTTTAAATGCAAGACAAATGCTAACAATTAAAATGGCCCCTCCTACACAGATTGCTGTCAACTTTTGATTATCTTCCTTTAAATTAAAAAATTAGAAAAAAAGGAAAATATTTGCAGAATCATTAAAAATTAAATTAATATAACCAGTGCTCTCTCTGAGTACAAATTTTTAGTAAAACCTTCGAAGCACTTAACGTAATAAGTAAAACATTACACATACAATAGCATCAGTTAATCGCTCTTTGAAATGCTCGTAAAAATGTTCCAAAGCAGTTGGTGGCTCCGGTACTCGGTGGCCACGTTGTTCCTTAAATTTATACATTGAAAAGGAGACAACACCATTAACATCCTTTGCTGCCTCGTTATAACGAAAAAATTTTCCTCTGTGAAATCTGCAAAAAAGTAGAAAAATATTTTTTTAAATAAAAAAAACTCAAAATAAAATTGTTGGACATTGACTTTCATCAATTCTAAAACGTTCTGTAACGTCATCACTAACAGAAGTGTCCACTTTTCCAACATTTATTAAACCTCGAAGTCTAATAAATTTAAATAAATTATTTTTAATTATTTTTAATTAGCACTTATGGGCAACTGTTTCAAACATTGGAACAAAAGCATTACAATCAGATTCTTCAGAATCATAAAACATAACAAGCCATTGAAGAGCTCCTTCTGGAGGGGAATGTGAATGTGTTCTCCATTCAAAATTATCGTCATTCAAGTCCCTTTTTTAATTAAAACCCTCAGAATTTCAATCAAAAACCCCCCAGAATTCCTTACCAAGTAGCCACTTCGTCGTGTGCCCGCAACCAACGTAAAACTTTTTCAGAATCTTTAAAATCTCCATCATAAAGTATTGGACTGCTACGTCTGTAATATACCAATGCCGGGAAAGTATTTACTCCACATTCACGAGCCACCCTTCTGTCATCAGTTTTTACAACCTTTTTTCGAATTTAATTTAAAATTCACAAATACTTACTTCAATATATCCAGTAGCCTTTAAATAAATAAAAATAATTTTTATAAAAAATTTAAATACTTCAATATCATCATCAATCTCCTCAATCTCCGAGAGAGCATAACTACATTCTGGACATTTTAATCTTCCATCATCTTTTTTTAAATATTTTTTAAATTAAATTTCAAATAAAAATCGAAATAATTACAAAAAAATATAACAAGATTTTTGGAAGTATCCCTCAAAATTTCATCAATTTGTTCTTCATCCACATCCTCTATAGAAAATTCATGCTGTTCTGTTTGGGAAGGGGAATGAGGAGATGGTGTTGGGGGTTGTCGATTGGGCTGCTTTAGAAAAATTTTGAAAATTAAAAAAAAATTTGTGGGAAGAGGGGAGGGGGATTTTCAATTAATTTTTTATTTTCCCCAAAGTTTTAAATATAAAACAAAATCAAAAATTATTAGAGAAATTAGTCTTTAAATAAATATTTTTATTTTTTAATTTTCCCCTACTTTTTGTAAAATATTAGAAGATTTTATTTGTTTATTTAATTGTTTTGTATTAATTTCCTGTGCCGGTATTGGATCTTCTGCTGCCGTTGTTTTGTAATGATTTTTAATTTTTTTAGAATTAACAGAAAATAAAGAAAAAAATAAAAGAAAAAATAATAAAAATAATGAAAAAGATGATTGAAATAAAATCATTTTAAAAATGAGGGAAGGTTTTTCTAAAAATTTGTGTTTAAAATTATTGAAAGTTTATTTAAAAAATTAGAAATTTTATTCAAATTTTTAAAATTACTATGTAATTAAATAAGCAAAAAAAATAAGATGTTTGTTTGTTATTTATTTAAATTTAAGGAAAAATTAATTAAATAAACTGAGAATTTTCCTGGATTAAATATACCTCAATTTAACTTGCTCAAATACCCCTCTAATTCGTAATTCTTTGATCCCGAGGATTATGTAAATATATATAATGGGTTGACCCAAAAAGAATGAGTCCTTTATGGATAATGCAAATAATTTACTATAACAAAAAAACAAAAAACAATCAACAAACGATTTATTGCCCATTATTACAATTCCAAATCTAGAACATAACAAAGGGCTCATTCTTTTTGGGTCAACCCATTATGTAAATATATTTAATTGATTAGTTTGTAATTTAAGACAAAATCAAAAACATTCTAATAAAAATTTTATTTTAGTTAAAATCCTCTAGACATAAGTTTCTCTTCTTTGGATTAGCCACAAAAGCGGCTGCTAAATAATATAAAGGATATATTGATTTATTTAAGTATTTTTTTAAAAGTTTTTAAACAGTTGTAAATTAGTGGAAGTTTAAATTAAATTAAATATAAATTAAAAATACATATTTGTTTTCATAAAGGATATTTGATTTAATATAAGAAGTAAAAATATTCAAAAAATTTTTGTTAATATTTAATAAAAACATTTAATATTTGAAAGGAATTATTTTAAGGAAAATATTAAAATTTTCATTAGAATTTCGGTAATAGCTACGTTCGTTTTTTGAAGTTTTTGTGGCTACTTTTGGATTCCTTCAGCTTAATGGAACCGAGATAAGCATCAAACTCTTGGATTGAATGATTTTAAATGAAGATTCGATCAGGTAAACTCTGATGAAAAACAATTTATGTACTGCTCTAGCAGTTTGGATGAGCTTCTAGTAGTTGGTAGGAGAAGTGCCTAGATAATTTTATTCGTAAAGGAATTGGATGTTTTATTGTTTTATGTTTACCTCTTGTATTTTACCTGAATTAAAAGTTTAAATAATTTGGTGGACAATAATGGCTGAACACTCATGTATAAATGATGTGAGTTAATAACAAATCATAGACTTTTCTACGGTTTTCTAGTGTTGGATGTTGATGTATGTTGTGAGTAGGATTATAAAAGGATTTATTATTAATTTTCTTCAAATTAAAAAAAAGTTATGGCAAACACAAAAATTTGCCTCTATGAACTAATACAGGGTGCGGCAAATTATAACGAGTAAAAAATAAATAATTGTACAATAATAATAGTTTCCGTAATTTTTAAGAAAAATTTTGCCATAATTTGTAATTTGCTTTAAATTTTCTCGTAATGTGTAAATTTATTACTTTTTTTTAGTAATTCATAACACAAAAATTTCCGTAATTTGTAATTGTAATTTAAAATAATATTTATTTAATAAATATATTTACGCACATTAATTTTTTTAATTTTTGGAATAGGTAAATATAATTTCTTAAATCGTCAAATGCTGCAAATTTTTTTCCTTTTTTTTTAAATTTTCTAATTTATTTTTAAATTTCAATTTTTTAAATTTTTAACAAAAATAATTTCAAAAAATTTTATTTTTTATTTCCCCATTTAAATTTCCAACTTTTTTTTTAAAATAATTATTTCAAAAAAAGTACACAAACATAAAAAAAAAGTTAAAATGACAAAAACTAGACATTTTAAAAATAAAAAAAGTATTTCATTTCTTGTCAAAAGCAACGAATTTAAAAAAAAAGAAAAAAAACTAAAAGTAAAAAGGGCAATAAGAATTTAAGTGGAAAAAAGGTAAAAAATCGAAGAATTAATTTTTAAAATTATTTAATATTTTTATTTACTTCTTCTTTCATTTTTTCAATCTTCACAGACTTTTATGAAAAATATTTTTTATTTTAAAATAATTCCTAAATATTTATTTTTTAAATTAAATTACTAATTAATATTTATAAAATTAAAAATTAATTTTTTTAAATTAAATCGAATTAACTTTTAAATAAAACAAAATTTTTTTTATTTTTTTAAATTTTAATTTATACGTATAAAAATATTTTTTTAATTATTTTTATTTTTAGTGATTGATTTGAAACAAAGTATTTATTTATTTTAATTATAAATTTCGTTTCTTTTCATAAACAATATACAGGGTGACCAGAAAGTTATTGCACAAAATTCATCCCGTCATAACTTTTTTCATAATTTACATTTTTAAATATTTTTATACTCATCTTGTATATTTGAAATATTTAAAATTTAAAATAAATGTAAATAAATCGTGGTTATAATTTTCTTATAAACTCTAAATATTACTTTAATTTTTATTTAGAATTTACTAAATGTTTTTTCTAAATTAAAGACAAAAGATGTACTATCAACAAACAACTTCCCCAATTTATGTTTTATTAATTTTTATATTATTTTCAATACTTTCATTAATTTCTTTATTTATTTTTATAAAAACAAAAATACAGCAAAGACGGAAAATAAATGATTCTACACCAAAAAATATTTTTAATTTAAATAATTGTTATAATCAAATACGAGAAGAACAAATTTTATAAAAAAAGAATAGAAAAGAATGTTTATTTAAATAACCTGTTATTTAAAATATTTTTTTTTGAAATAAATATATTTTAGTTTTTAAAATTAAATTTAAGAAAAATATAAATTTATCTAAATTTTTAAAATTTTAATTTAAAATTTTAAAAAATTTTATTTCAATTATTTTCTAAAATTATGTATTAAATAATTTAGAAAACAATTAGGAGAGAATGAAAGGGGCGTGGCTTATGGGATGGAAACTACACAAGTACTAGTATCAGCAATTATAATTATGAAAACACAAACTACCTAATTGTGAATTACTTCTTTTTCTACTTCAAAAATGGTTTTATCTGTTTAGAAATTTTAAATAAAAATTTTATCGATGAATGTTATTTATTTTAAAAATCACTTAATTAAAGATCTACAACGTTTGGATTGAAAATTTTTTAATTAAATAAAGTGAAAAGTTTTTTGTTTGTTTAATTTTAATTGAAAATTAGCTTCAATACAAATTTAGAATCTACCGGAATTTTTTGGTTTAAATAAAATAAGAATTGATATATGCTTTTTAGAAAGAAAGAGTATTCAATTGGAAAGGATATACGAAAATACCTAAATCTCAATTTGCATTTTTACTTTTATTTAGGGTTGAGCGGGATCGGGATCCGGGATCGGGATCACCATTCCTAAATTCCGATCCCGGGTTTTTCTCTAAATCCCGATACCGCTTAACTCTACTTTTATTCGCAAATTTTTAATAAATTTCTAAAATTTTTAAAAATTTTATATTTAGAAATACTTAACTGAATTAAAAAATAAATGGATTCACATGTTTTTCAATAAATGCACTTTTTTAATATAAATAGACAGACATTAAGAAATATGTATATTAAATATAGTTTTAAAAAATTTTTAATTTAAAAATAATTAATTAAATTAAAGAATGTCTTGTCTAAATAATATTTTAATTAAAATAATATTAATTTTAATTATTTATTTAATTTCAACCAATTATTGTTTAAAAATAAAAGAAATAAATAAAAATAAATGTTTATATTTAAAAACAGAGGAATTATGTTTAAATAATCAAAATTGTTTGTGGAAAAAACAAAAAACAAAAAAATGTTTGTTTAGTAAATTATTTAAATGTCAATCAAATAATTATTGTATTTCTAAAGAAGAAAATAAATTAATAATAATTAAACAAAAATTGGAAAAAAAGAAAAGAAAAATAAAAAATAAAAATAATTTAATTATTTAATCTTTTATTTCTAAACAACTACAAACAAAAGGAGCTAAATTTTGTCCTTCTTCCAAGTCTTCATTTTTAAATTGTTTTTCTATTAATTCCTTTAAATTATTAATTAAATAAAAAATATAATTTTCGATTATTTTTAATAAATAAATGATAAATATTTTTTAAGCATTGTTTTCCGTGGATAGACAAAAAGACAAAAAACAATATGCTTTAGCCGAGGCTTTAATTTTAAATATTTCTTACAATTTATAAAGTCTATGATCGCTAAAGTCTTGTGGGAATTTTAAGGCCAAATTTAATTTTCTAAACAAGAAGTCTACATATTTAAATATAATTTACAAATAAGTAAAATTTCAATTTTGTAACCATTAGGATTTATTTATAAGTACTTTACTGCGAAAATAAAACAAATGAGAGTCCTGATTTTAGCTTTCAATCTTTATTGTTATAATTTAATTCAATTGATTATTTATTTAATGCGGACCTATGCGGAACAGACCTGCATGAACCGCCAAATTTTTTGGCGGTTTCCTTTTGTTTCGGTCTCAAATAGAGGTTCTTGTTTACTGATCTATATTGTTTCGAGCCCAAACAGTTTAGGAGTAAGGACTAAATTTGCCGGTAATTCTTCGGTTGTCGCCCCCCCCTTTTTTTATGTTCTATTTTTTTCATTTCCTATTAAATTTCTATGAATTTTTTATATACATTCGAAAGAGCTCTTCGAGCTGAGTCGAACGGCACTAGAATCATTGAAATCTGACTTAAATCAACGTAGTTATGAGCATTTGTTTTAATCCCTTTCAACATAACAAAAAGCATGTCCACAGAGGATTTAGCTTCATAATTTTGTTCACAACCGCCAAATCTAACAGATCATAGCATCAATCTACCCAGCTCGGATAGCTCTTTCGACTGATATATAATAAATTATATGTCAAGCAAAAGAGCTCAAAATGGTCAGGGAAACATAAAAAAAAGGGGGGGGGGGCGACAACCGAAGAATTACCAATTTGCCTAGGCATTGGGTATTTAAAACAGAAGTTAATTTAATTATTTTATAAAACCTTTAACAGATGCATATCCCTTTCCGCCTTTGTAGTAGCCAAAATAGAATTAAATAAAAACATTAAATCAGAATATCTTTTAACCCCTTCTAAATCTCCTTTATTTGTTTGTAAATATTTTAAAAATATTTTTGAATATAATTCTGCCGAATTTTTCATTTTAATTTTTCCTTGTGAAGATATATTTGGAATATCTATTTAAGAATTTATTTAAAAATTTTTAAAAATATATTTATATAATTACCCCAATTACAAATAAAAATTGAACGTAAAATTACAAATTCATTCTGATTAATATTTAAATGTTTTAATGTTTGCAGTAAACTATAGAAAGCAATTCTTTTAAGGTGTTCAAATCTTTAAATAAAAATTAATTTTAAAAATTATTAAAGTTTTCCATTTGGAGTTATCTCTCGATGCCTAGATATTTTTTTATCAACATAATTTTTTTGAAAAATTAATTTAAAATAAATATTTGTTCAGTTCCAATTATTTAATATCGAAGTACCTGGTAGATTCACTATAATATTTATTTTTACTTGGTTACTCTGGAGCTGAAAATCGTACCAGAATGTACATTAAATTGGTTATACATTGAAATGAGAGTGGTAATGAGAGTACTAACCATCAGACTCTTTTTCAGTTTCCGAACCTTTTTAATTTTTAAACAAAAAAACAAACGTATTTAAAAAAATTAAAGAATTATTTTCATCTCTCATTTTAATTTTATTAATTTTATTATTTAACATTAAAATGGGTGTTGAATATAGGTCGTAGAAGCTGAGTTATTAAACGACGAGCAAAGAGCAATAGTAGATGAGATTATGAATAGGATCTCCAATCCCGATGGGAAAGTAGCATTCTATTTTCTCAGTGGACCTGGAGGATCAGGAAAGACATTTGTTATTAGTACAATAGTTCATTTGATTAGAGGAATGAAAAAGAAAGTTAGTACTATGGCCTTTACTGGGATTGCGGCAACGCTTTTACCAGGAGGTAGAACTATGCATAATAGATTTGGTTTGAATTTAGATATGAGCAATTCGAAAATAGGTCCGAGCTCAAAAGCTTGGACAGAACTGGAGAATATAGATATGTTTATTTGTGATGAGGCTCCAATGATTCACAAAAGAGCATTATCAACTATAGATTTGAAATTGAAAGAGATTATGAAGAGTAATATAGACTTTGGTGGCAAAATTATGCTGATGGCAGGTGATTTTCGCCAGACTTTGTCTATCCAAAAGCATGCCACAAGAGCAGAGATATGCGATCTGACTGTGAAAAGAAGTAGATTTTGGAAAAGTGCAAAGAAGTTTAGATTGTCAAAGAATATGAGAGCTTTAGATTCAGAAAAACATTTTGCTAGAGAGTTATTAGATATAGGTTCTGGCATCCGGAATAATGAGCAAGATGAAGTAGTGTTGCCAATAGATTGTATTAGTAAGGGTGATTTAGTGGATGAGATTTTTGGTTATGTTATAGAGGATAAGAATTGGAATGAGATGGCCAACATGGCTATTGTTGCGCCAAAGAATGTAGATGTAAAAGAATTGAATAATAGAGTATTGAATATGCTCCCAGAAAATGAAATTTTGTATACGAGTATAGACAAAGCTGAGAATGAAGATAAGCAAGTGTTAGATGAGTATTTAGATGAGTTTTTATACTCATTAAGTCCCAATGGTTTCCCATTGCATGAGTTAAAGTTAAAGAAAAATGCTATAGTAATGTTGATTAGAAATTTGAGCATAGAACAAGGACTTTGTAACGGAACTAGAATGTTAGTGCAAGAATTGAGAACAAACTTAATAGTTTGTAGACTTTTGACTGGAGATAGAGTTGGTCAATTGGTTTATATCCCACGCATCACTCTGTGTTGCGATGGTGAGTATCCATTTGATTTGCATAGGCACCAATTTCCATTGGTGTTAGCTTTTGCTATGACCGTAAATAAAGCACAAGGACAGACTTTAGAAAAATTAGGAATAGATTTAAGTAAAGATGTGTTTAGTCATGGACAATTGTATGTGGCCCTTTCAAGGGTTAGATCTTGGCAATCTTTGAGTATTAGGTTATTATCAAATAATAACGAAAGAAAAGTAAAAAATGTTGTGTTTAAAGAGATTTTAGATGAAAATGATTAGATTAGTAAAATAGATAAAGTAATAGTGATCGAAAGTTATAGATCCTAAATAGAAGAGATTGAGTTTCTTAGTATGCTAGAAAATAGCCTTTATATGCAAGATTTAATATGCTTATTTTTTTGTATTGTCCCATTTTAATTATATTACCCTATTCACCTACTCACAAACTCACCCAATTTTGATATTTATATTGTATGTATTTATTTTATTGTGAATAAAATGTTTTTAATTTGTTTGTAGGATTTTTTTAATTAGGGTTAATTTTAGTAAGGTTTGACCGACAATCGGAAAGGGAAAGTTCAGTAATATGTGATGTACCAATATGAGTTGTTTTGATTTAAAGTTTTTGAAATGATTTGACTAGCGAAGAGGCTCGCCCGTAGGGCGAGCCTCTTCCCCCGTAGGGCGAGCCTCTTCGCTATTATTTAAAATAATTTAATTTAAAAAAAAACAAACGTATTTAAAAAAATTAAAGAATTATTTTCATCTCTCATTTTAATTTTATTAATTTTATTATTCAACATTAAAATGGGTGTTGAATTATTTGGTAATGTTAATGTTTGTGTATTTTGTAGTAAACTTGAATAATAATTTGAATCGAATGTTTGAATCATCATTGAAACATTTAAAAGTAAATATTTCTTTAAAAAATTAATTAATTTTAATTAGCGATATTAAAGATTAATTTTAATTAAAACTATGGGATTATTATTAGGGATGCTTAAAAAATACTAAATTAAATTTATTGGCGCTAGTCGGACCTCCGGTTTTCATTTAATTTAAATTTACAAGAGTTTTAGTTGAATATCGGTTTACCCTCCCTAGTTTAAGCAATGTCAGAATGCAAGTGCCACAAGAATTCGTTTTATGCCATTTAAGGTAAACCCTTTTAATTGTATAAAAAATTCTTATGACTTTTAACAATTTTTTAATTATCGGGTGATCGAATAATCTGAAAAAATATTTCTGAACTCAAAATAAAAGGTGAAATAGGAATTTAAAATTTCAATTCTTCAATTCAAAAAATATTTTAAAATAATTACCTTATCAGAAATACTTAATTCTTCATAAAAAGGCATAGAACGTATTAATTCAATTGCTAAATATAAATCCCTTTAAATTATTGTGTAATATATTTAGGTAAATATAAAAATAACAAACATAAAAAAATAACTGGGCACGTGTTTATTTAAATTTCTTCCTTCCATTAAATCTTCGAGTTCAGCTGAATTTACTGAAGCTGGGTCAGGCTATAATAATTAATTAATTTTAGAAAGTTTGTGTTAACCACAGAGTTATTAGGATATAATAACTTAGTTTAACATTTGCGAATTATTTATCGGATCCAGAATAAATACTCGATCTTCTCCGGGATAATATAATTTAAAAATAGGTTATTAAACAATTAAATATCTCAAAATGTCCCGAATCGAACCACTATATTACGGCATTCAATTTTAAGTTTAAACAAAGTTAACTTAATTTGTAATTTTCTTTATTAAAAGACAGAAAAATCTTTAAATTATTTTAAAAATTTTAAAGTTTATAGGCAAAATCTTTTAGGTATACCCCTAATTTTACAAATAAACAATTTATTTTAAGATAACTAACAAAATTTGAAAAAATAGTTATTTAAAGTTAAATTACCTCAAATTTTTTATATAAATTTAATAAATTATTATTAGATTTATCCAAAAAATCATCCAATTTTCTTTTAAACATAAATTCAACAGATATTCCATAACGGGAATTTCTAATATAAAATTTTTTATTTTCAACATTAATTAATTCTGATAATATTTTTGTTATTTCACAATTTTTATTTGTTGTTGGAGTTATTGAAGGAGTTAATTTCTAAGAGAAATAAATAATTAATTAAAAAATATTTAAAAAATTCGAAAATATCAGAAATAATTTTCTTCTCAAGAGTTATTTATTTTTAAATTTTAATCTTTTAAATTGTTAATATAAATTAGAGTTCAGACCGAGATAAAAGCTCGAACAAAAATATCTATTATTTTTCGAGGTTTATTGTACGATTCTCGCACGACACTCACATTCCGATCTCCAATATAAATATCAGATATATTTACACATACCGTATTTCCGCAAATAGAACCCCATGGGGCTCTATTTTTCAACTATCCTCCAAAGTGGGGCTCTATTTCAGGGTGGGGTTCTAATTCAGGGTGGGGTTTTATTTTCGGAAATACGGTAGTAGTCTATACACTACTTTTAAGACAAAACAAGTTTTGTCTTAAAAGCAGCGTAAAAATACAAATTTATAAATTAAAATTAATTTTTAAAAATAAAAATAATGAATTAAATTTTTAAATAAAATTTTTAAACAAATGAAATTCTTAAATAATAAATTTGAAGAAAAAATATTTTAAAAGAAAAATAATTAAAGAAAATAAATCTTTTAAATAATTAATTTTTGAATAAAAATTTTTCAAACTTTATTTAAATAAAACTTAAAATCATATGAAATTAATTTTTCTGTTCTTCAAAGTCTACATAGTCTAAGCATTCAATAGGGTAGAAATATTGGTGGTTTCTTCCGCCAAAAACGCATACCAAAGGTAGCTGGGGATAGATGAGATCTATGTGATGCCGAACATAAAAATATTGTCTAATAGTCACACGTAGGTATCCACGCAATGCAAACACACGATCAGCGCCCATAATTGTTAATTTACTTGGATATACTTCAAACTGAATATGACGCAAATGATTTGTAACTAAATACTTCTTTCCAGGTTTTCCATCAGAAAATTCACGTTGTCCAATTCCCGCGGTGGCGATATCTTCATTTGTCATGCTTGTAAGTGTTTGTATGTGTTGTAAATTTTCGTTGTATCTTTTTCTCATTTCGATGTGCAATGATTCAGGTGTACATCCTCCATTGAATTTACAAAGTAACTGAAGAAGAGAACCCGTTTTCAAGGGCGGAGATATTTTGGAAGATTCACTCCTTCCTGACGTGTCGTCGCTTGTTCGCATCTTGATTATCTTCCGCTCTTATTATTTATACCTTATATACTAAGGGGTCCTTTAGCAAACCTAATTCCAGGAAGTTCGCCGTTTCCATTTTTTCTTAAATTCACATGTGCCTTAAACACTACAGCCAAAACAAAAATTAGTACCAAATCGAGGACATAAGCTATTAATAGAAACATATTTTTATTAGGATTTTCTGAAGGCCCTATCGAAAGGGCATGAGCCCTATCAACGATAAAGCAGGCATTTACATTTGGAGGAATTGGTCCATGAAGAGGATAAAGAATATTACTATCGTTTTGCTCGTAAGCGTAAACCGCATTAAGGCAGAAAATAAGAATAACAAGATACATCATTTTTTATTATACATTTAAATACTTCTTATCTTATATACTAGGCATCAGCGATAAAATGGTTAGAAAACGTTTTAAAACAAAATCACGCCCCTCTGAAGGGATTGAATGCAACTTTTGAAGAACGGATGAAAAAGTATTACCCTGTTTCGAACGTAGGATGAGGAAGCAAATACAATAATGGCCACAAGTATCTGACAAGGGAGATTGTAAGGAAAATTTATTTTGTTTCACTAAGGGAAAATTTGCAAGCATTGACTGTCTCATGTCACAATTTGGTTCCTCGGCAAATGAGTCAAAATATTCCAATGTATCTTGAGTATCTGAATAGCAGGCAATCCAGTGCTCACCAACCGTACCTTTCCGCATCGTGTTTGCAACAAAACAAAAAGGTCTATTCTTTTCAATGTTTGGTATATTATTCGAAGAGAAAACACCTAAAAACTTATTTTTAAGTGAAGGGTAGCGGTATAATATTTTTTCAATTTGAAGTGAATTCATTTTAAACTGATCCGTCAGTGCTTAAAACACGATCTGCATTTATGGACAGTATTGCATCGAACTCACCCATAATTATCATTTCATATCCATCATCCTTTACGGGGTGATTGAAAATACAACGTACAGTCGTTGTTCCTTGTCTGATTAATTCTAGACCGTTCGTATCTTCAAGAGTTGAAGTCATCGGAATAACAAAGAAACAGGATGATTTCGAAAATTCCTTCATACTTATATCGAGAGTTCGTTGGTCAGTGTTTGGCCAATTATCAAGATCCATACCTACATACATATCAGAATAAGCGCGAACAAAGTTGTTATCAGCGAAATCAAGATCATACGAAACAGCGGGGAACTGAAACCCTCCAAATTCTGCCGAAATTGAGCGTATATTTGCATGTTCAAAAGTAAACGGGGACAATGCAGTATTTCCAGTAAACGCTGGGGAGTTTACAAAACAGATTACTAAACGCCTTGGACACGTACTAGTGAACGTTGCATGCGTAATTTCCTGACGCCCTTTTCCAAGATAAGCACTTCGAATATCTATTTTTCTATAAGCATATTTTGCAGGTGCCTGTTCAAGATGTCGAGCAATAGCATTATTCAACGACATACTCAAATCAACCTGTTTAACAAAAACTCTCATGTCATGAAGACGAAGGCGGTATGTATGAGTGTTGTCTACTAAAGCGGCAGCGTTACGAAATTTTGGAGTATGGATTAGAAATTCATCTGAATTTTTGTATATTGTCCAGATCACGTCACTATGCGGAATTAAGAGCTGGTTTTGACGCGCCATATCATAATCTAAATGAGAAAACATTCTACATAATTTACCTTTAGCAAAACGAGAAGCACGAGATTTAAATCCTGATCCATCATAATCATCTTTATCCACAGCGTCCTTATAATAAAGAGCAGCTTCGTAAATGCCTTTACTTACCTCTCGATCTGCGCCAAGTTCATGAAGAATTATACATCTATATGCATAGTGTATACCCGAGTCATAACATTGAACACCATTTATTGAAAGAGTGAGACGGCGAATCCATGTAAGACCTAAATATTGAGCAACGCCTGTATATTTATCTCCTTTAAAATCGACCGCTTCACCGTCTGTAATTGGAACCCACTCCCCGCTCGTTGCATCTTTTCTTTCGATAGATAAAACCAGGCTTAAAAATGTTTTGCTCAAATCAAGATAGAGCGTGTCACCAAAGTAACGAAAAATAAACGGCCCCGCAGACTGATTAAGAGCATTAAGGGGTAGAAGTTCCTTGTATGCCGAACGCTGAATACCTACATTAGTAGAAGGAATCGAAAAGAAGGTCAGACGATTATCAACACCTTCAGAACTATCTTTGTCAATTTTCTTTATCGTCGTCATTTTTTTATTTTAAAAAGTTAAAAATTACTTATATACTCAGAAATCTTCTAAACTTAGCTGATCCCTATATCTTCGACCTTTTTTTCCTAAGTTTTCTTTAATAAGTTTTGGTTTATTCTTTCTTTTACCTTTTCCGCATTGCTGAAGTTTTTTACCAACTTTCTGAAGACCTTCGCTACCATGTTGCTTCAAAGCATCACTAACTGATCGCCCTTGTGAAACATCTTCTAGGATATTTTTCCCGACGTTAACTGCTTCTTGTCCCGCACTAGAAGCCAAATTTTTAACTATAGGCATAAGAAAACGTCCTACAGTACCAAGTACGCCAAAACCTCTTTGATATCTTGTTCCCTGAAAATAGCTATTTGATTCTGGCAGATCTGTTCGTGAGCCGCCATCTTGAGCCGCTAAAAACGGACCCCAGTCTATTTTATCTAAATCTACCGGCACATGCGTCATTTTCAAAATAGAGAACGTTGAAAATGTAGTGTAATTATACAGGTTCCCCAATGGAATTTTACTAGTTTTCCTGTTAAGGTTCGAATTTCAATAGTAATGTCTGGATGACGTTTACCTAATAGTCGATGATGATGTTCGGTCATATATACTTCGGAAATACTATCACCAGGTTTACCTCCAACATTCACAACCCGTAATAACGGGGCTGTTACATTACCTATTATACTATTTTCAACAAGTCTTGGTGCATAAACCAGAAATTGACGCACACCTCCAGATATATCAGGCATATATTTTGCCACTTGTCCACTATGAACTTTCTCAGAATCAAAACCAAGAGTATATGCTAATTGTCGACTTAATTGAATATATTGTACGTTTCCTTGTAAGAAGACATGAAACCTCTTATGCAATTTATCAAAATGTACTGAAACCCATTGATATTTTGGATCGGCGAGTTGTATATTGGAAAAGTTAAGAAGCATTTTTAGATATTCGGGAGGATAGGCATATTTAGCAAAATGCATTTTCTTTACATTAGGATCCGAATCATCAACGTGTATTTTTAACTTTTCTTTGGGAAGTTCTTCTTTCTTCACCTTTTCTTGATTTGGAAGTTCTTGTTTCTTTTTGTCTTCGCTAGATACACCACCATGTCCAAAGAAGCTTTTCAAAAATGAAGGCCTTTCAGAAGGTTCTCCAATTAACATTTCAGGACGTGGAAGAGATGGCAGTGAGCTTGGATATTCACTTTGAATTTTTTGATCCTCTTCAGGATGATTATTGTTTTGTGATAAATTAGCCGTTGAAGGCAAAATACTTTCAGGATCTTCTTCTGTCAATGGAGGTGCCCATTGTTCCTCTTCCTTATCATTAATTGTTTGAGATTGCTGCAGTGTCTTTTCTTGGTCATCATCCTCAGTGTCCATTTCGTTAATCAGTGGTTCTTCAATATTTTCTTCATCTGGTAATGGAGCTTCCCATTGCTCTTCGTCGTCATCGGTTATTGTTTGTGATTCTTTCGGAGTATCGTCTTCTTCATCAACTTCTTCAATAATTGTTGGTAATTCCTGTTCCGTAATAATATTTTCTTCATCTGGTAAAGGGGTGATTTTTTTTTTATTCATTTATCATCATTCATCCTCGTCAGTTATTGTTATCCATTCATCCTCGTCAGTTATTGTTTGTGATTCTTTCGGAGTATCGTCTTCTTCATCAACTTCTTCAATAATTGTTGGTAATTCCTGTTCCGTAATAATATTTTCTTCATCTGGTAAAGGGGATGTCCATTCATCCTCGTCAGTTATTGTTTGTGATTCTTTCGGAGTATCGTCTTCTTCATCAACTTCTTCAATAATTGTTGGTAATTCCTGTTCCTTAATAATATTTTCTTCATCTGGTAAAGGGGATGTCCATTTATCCTCATCAGTTATTGTTTGTGATTCTTTCGGAGTCAAGTCTTCTACCTCTGTTTTTTCTTCTTGTGATTCATATTCTTTATGCTGCTCAATATTTTCCTCGGGTAATGGAGGTGTCCATTGCTCTTTGTTGGAGGGAACATCATTTTCTTTATACTCCTCAATATTTTCATCGATATTCTCTTCTAGTAATTCTTCATTTTCATCTTCAATAGTTGGAGATTCAGGACTTGTTTCTTTGTCCTGTTTTGCAAGTTCCGCGTCAACTTTACCAATAATTTCTTCTGATAGACGTTTTTGCCCCGCAACAGCTTCTTCAACTTGGCTGGCTGCTTCCTTTACCTTGCGTTCTGCGGCCTTAGCACGATCTGCAGATTTTCGTGCATCGGTAACATTACCGCGCGTTTCCGCCGCTTTAGCTTTTAGTTGTGCTTCTGAGGCTCTTTTTCCGTACTCTAAAGATTCCTCTGTCCATTTTTCTATTGCAATTTTACGATTAGTTAACAATATTAACTGAGATTTAACCCAACCAAGAATATTTTCTGGCGTTTTCCTTATATGCAACGTTTCCCCTGTCTCCTTTAATGTTATCACACTATCTTTTAGCGCGTACTTGATACGAGCATTTTGCCAATACTTGTTACCAAGTTCCATATTTATTTGCGCTTGCTCTGCCAACTCTACACTATTCCTCCACGCCCTTGTAGCTGCACGAACAGCCATGTCCAATAAAGTTTTTTGGTCATTATTTAGGGAGGGCTTTTCAACAGTCTCTTCTACATGTGAAAGGGGTGTTATTTTTCCATCTAAAGGAGTTTTGTCATCATAAGATTCTTGTTGCGAATCATTTGTTTTCTCCAATTCGTTTGAAGTCTCAGGATTAAGAGGAGCTTCTGTTACAGGTATAGTTACAGGAGTTTCCCCTTTTGGAATGTCATCAGTAGATGAAATAGAAGTAGAACTCTGTGTTTTTTCTTTGTTTCCAGCAGGCGTATCTTCTCCCAGATTTTCTTGGTCATTTTCCCTTGTCGGTAAAGGATCAGGTTGTTGAATAGTAGAGGGTTCTATTGAGGAAATAAAACTTTTAATTGCATTTATTATTATACTTTTCTGATCTGTTTGCGGCTTTAATCGAACAACAAGGCCTCCTGATACCGGCAATATAATCGGAAGTTTTGCGTCCTTAATTTCTTTATTTAAATATTGTATAAATTTGTAAGCAAGGTCCTTTGGCATATCGAGGTAACCATCCTTTTCCAATTGTTGAGTTGCACCCTCTAAAGAGAAAATAATCTGAGCAGAAGGCAATTTTTCTTCCTCCTCTTTTATATCTGGAGTAGGTGCTTCTTCAATAGGTGTAACAACTTTCTCTTCAGGCGGTTGCATAAATTTTTCATTATCTGGAGTAGATTCCAATTCAGCCGTCTCTTCAGTTTGATCAACTGAAGGAGGATTCTTAAACTTTAAAATGGCTTGTTTGATTCGCTCTCTTTGATCGGAATGGGGATTGAATCTAACCATTTCTATACCATCTACTGCTAGAGGGCTTATAGGAGGTAATCGAATTCCTTCTTTACCTAAAAATTTCATAAAATTAAATGCAATCTGTTTTGTCATATCAAAATAGTTATTTTTGATCAGCTGTTCCTCAGGTTCTAATTGAATCTGATGAGGAAGAATAAATTTATCAATAACTTTTAAGTAAAGGGTTTTTTGATTTGCTGGAGGCAAAAGACGAATATTCCTATCTCCATCACCTGAACTCAAATTCGTAAGTTTGGGACTAACTGCATCATCCTCTTCCGATAATAGCTTTATAAATTTATTTAATTCATTAGAGTTGAGATCGAAATGACCATGTTTATCATACTGTTCTTTTATAGATCCGACAGAACGCCTTTTGAGATATTCCCCATAAATTCTTTTTTTATTCTCTTCAAGCCTCGTTTCCTCACGCTCTCGATCCAATTCCTTTTTCCATACATCAAGCAAAACTGCATTAATGGACTCTTCTAATGCTTCTTCTGAGGCAAAGGACAAATCAGGTATCTCGATACGAATAGGATAAAGTTCATTTCCATATCTTCGAAAAACAGTTATAGATTCTTGTTCTTCAGAATCCCCAAATAATGAGAAGGAAAATGGATATATAATATTAGACAGTGCAACAGTCCAACTTGAATCCAACTCAAGCGTGTCAGGCATTCTAACAGTAAATTTGGAAGTTGTATTTCCTTCAACGCCTCCTGTATTTGAGGGCAATATTACATAAAATGAGTCCATATTTATCTTCTAACAATATCACTATCGTTAACCCAACTATTAAAATTATCGTTGTATCCAATCCAACGAACAAAATGTTGTTTATGGCCTGCCCGTGTACGTGTTTTTAAAATTTCTGCAATGCGGTGAGTAGTATCTTCCTGTGTGGGTACTAATTCTTCTCTATAAAATATTCCTTCAATTAAATTTCCTTCAAAATCTTTTAATTTATATGTTATGGGTGATCTATTGTCGTTTTTGATGTGCACACGAAATAATTCGTCAGTGTAGTTGGGTAAATATCCCTTTTCGAATTTACCTTTTTCTTTTGTGATACGAACAATTTGTCCTGGCTCCAGTGTTGAGCTTGATTTAGTATTTTGCAGAATTTTAGGACCCTTATATAGTCTATTATAAAGTTTCCCAGCATTTTTAAATGTAACAGAATTTGGGGTTACACCTGTGGTTCGATTAATACTTTCATTTATTCCTGCAATTATTTTTTGAATAACATCCTTCCAACATAGTGTATTTTGTTCGCTAAAATATCTATACAATCTTTCTTTAATTGTACGGTTGGCCCTTTCAGCCATAGAAGCGTGAACATCGGGACTATAGACTACCCGCTTATCAATATCCTTCTTTTTAAAATATTCTTTCATTCGTTTTGCCTCAAATTCTAACCCTCGATCCGTATATAATTTATGCGGAAGTATCCCTTCTGAAAGCTTAAAAATATTTTCGAACGCATCAATCATATCTTCGGATCTTTTAGATTTGGCAGGCACAGCAAAAATTTTTCTACTTAATACATCAATACATACCAAAAGATACTTATACCCATCATTATGTTCAGTTAATTGATCAAATATAGCCAGATCCGCTTGCCAATCTGTGTGCAGGCCGCTTGGTCTAGTGGCTAACCTGGGAAACTTTTTTCTTAGGGGTCTATGCATTGTATACACCCTTTGCTTATGCATAAAATCATAAACATCCTGAAATTTTATTTTAGGATATTTTCGACGCGCTTCCACATAGACGCGATTTATTCCTGCATATGAAGCGGGAGAATTAAGCGAATACGATCAGGTTTCTCACAAAGTATCTAAAGCTTTTCCCATATTTTTGGCATAAATTTATTTTTTCGCCGAACTAATCCAGGTGAATTTATAGGCATGACTTTTACTAGAACTCTCTTTTTTCTTTTACCGCTGCCTGATTGATTATCGGTTGAACTACCTTCAGTAGTACTTTCTCCACGCGTCTCTTTAATCATCTCTTTCACTAACGGGTCCTTAGAAAGACGGTTAAATAAAAAACTGAAACCTTTTGGGGGCGATGATGTCTCGCCCTTTACATATTCGAGAACATCTGTGAAATTGCTATTCTTTACAAGTCTTCCAGGGACATTAGATTCAAAACTCCCGTTCTTACTTATTCTAAATTTTTCAGCATTATCTTTAACATAATTATCCAATTCTGTGGAATAACGTGATGAAATAATACCCTTGAATTTGGAAAAAGGAATTGCACTTTTTCTTTTTGCTCGCGGCAACTTAGGAGTTACTTCTGAATCCGTCTGATATTCGGAGTTTGAAGCTGATTTGAGCTTGTTGGGAATTAATTTTGGTTTTGGTGTAGAAGCGAAATTTTCCTGCAAGTATGGTGCAACATCTGGAGCAGGTTTTCCTTCATCAATAATAACCTTTTGTGGCCGATTTTCCAACTCATGTTTGAGCTGACGCCTCTTCTTATATAATAAACTGTATTTCTTTGCTTTCAAATCTTCCGAAATTTTAGGGTCATCGAGGGTTTTCATAATATCGACATCCGTCTGTGTCTTCTCTGTTTGAAGATAATCTCCACTTTTAATCATGCCTAAAAGAGTGAGATATTCGCTCTCGGGCACCATGATCATTTTCTTTGTATGTTTCATTCCTGTGAGAATTTATGAATTATATGTTCAGCTAAAGCGCCTAAGACGGGTACTAGTATAGCGGCTAGAGCGGCACTACCTCCTTGTTGTATTCTATTTCTAGCACTTTTTGCTGTACGAGTTCGTGCAATTGCCCTATAGAAATCCGCAAATTGAGATAATTTTCTGCGTTGCTTCCTGCTTAGTGTAAAATTATTCTTTAGAATATTTGCACAAATTTCAACGATAGCTAAAATTTGATCTGCGCTTGCTGAAAGGATGAGCGCGTTTTTCTTTTTATCGGAAGTAGTTTTTGCTAATTGTTGGAGAAACTCAAAGTTTTCCTTAACGTATGGGCTATAATTGAATGATGGCATTTTCATTATAAAATGTTTTGAGTACTTATATATTACAGAGGCAAATATATAGAAGTTTTTTCTCCGGGAAAAATTTTTGAAGATAATCGCATATTTTCATCTGTGTTAGGATGCATGTTTATTAATAGATAAGAAAAACGTTCTGATGTTGCATCTCGATATGCTTCAAGAAAATAATTAAGCATTTTAGGAAAAAGCTGTGAGCCTAGTGTACGTACTTGCAGAAGACCCTGAGGGTTTTTTGTTAGAAGGATATAATGGGCATTTGCACGGGCCGTCTTTATATTACGTCCGTATAAAGATTGTGTGACAAAAATCACACTTACACCCCAATTGTGTGAACCTCTAGTAAATAGTAAATCTAAGAAATCATTTGGAATATTAAGCATTAAGTCATCTAAAACTAAAAGCTGATGCTGTTTAATTAGTTCAGATTCTGGAATCCCATTATAAGTAGTTATTCCTATTTCCTTAAGCTTAAAGACAGTTTCATTCATTTCTCCAAAACAATATAATATTTTTGAAGGAGGAGGATCTATGAGCTGGTTATTATGCATCAGAAATTTTAGTAACCATTGGGTTTTGCCACTCCCCGTGGCACCCGAAATTATCATAGTGAAAGGGGCTATAAACATTTTTATTACAATATAAATTCTTGTAATTATTTATATAGGAACTAAAATATGTATCAAAAAGCAGTAATTCAAAATGTGGTATCTACAGCCAGTCTGTTAGAAAATAACAACAGCCTAGATCTTTCGCAACTTGCATCAATAATTCCTAATGCTAGATATCGTCCTGAACGCTTTTCTGCTCTAACAGTTAAGATTAAAGGACCAATAATTGCTACAGCACTACTTTTTGCGAATGGACGAATAGTTTGTGTCGGAACAAAATCAGTAAAGGACTCTGAAACAGCTATCATATATTTTGTCAAACTAATTTCTGCGGCATCAAAAATATTGATAAATATGCAAAATTTTAGTATTCAAAATATTGTCTCTTCGTTTACATTTTCAGGAACTCTAAATTTACCAGGTATCTTGATTTTTGCTTAAAAATTAATTTTTAGCTTTGTATGATTCATTGAGGGTTTCTCCGCCCAAATGGCTTGCTAGGCACATCTCCTACAATCCAGAATTTTTTCCAGGGATGTGTCTAAGACTAATGGAATCACGAGCCGTTATTATACTATTCACAACTGGAAAATGCATTATTACAGGCGCAAGATCAGAAGAAGAAATTTACTTAACTCAAAATAAAATTTACAATTCAATTTCAATGTTTTTGAAAAATTAAAAATACTTGTGTTTATTTCAGTTCGTAATTCCATCATTAATTCACCAAGTTTGTTCTCTCCCTCCCAAATGCTTGGATCATTCAGACAAGGACTTTTATGACTCAAGCCATTACTCCAATGTAGATTGTAAGCTGAAGCATGTGTAATAAGACCATCCCCCGTTGCACGTAATTGATTGAAAAGCTGTAGATTTTGTGTAAATTTGGCCCATAGCCCTGTATACATTATCTATAAAATATTATTTAATATTTTGTTAAAAATAAATAGTTGCCTTGTCTTTAACTGAATTCCACTCGTTCTTATTATAATTTTTCACACGAGTTCCAATTCGTTTTATTGCAACTGGATTATTGAGCATAAGCACTTCTGCAGCAAGTTCCAAATCTCCAAAGAATCTAGCCTTTTGCCAGACGAAATACTGTTCAATTGAATTGAATGACCGGCCAAGCAATGTAAATGTTGTTTTAAAGCGGTTGTCAAATCCACATCTGGGAGAGTTGAATATAAAAATATTTTGTTTTTGTGGCCCAATAATTTCTTCAGGGGGTAGAGAATTTTGTTCATGTTTTAAATGAAGACGTTCCATCATCAGTGAAGCGGATTCTTAAATTATTTTAAAATTAATTTTCTATATAATTGTGTACCAATATTGACGTCGCTGATCATATTGATTCTGCAAACTTAAAATAAGTATTAACAATCAATATAGATAGAATGCATAAAACAATTATTTAAAAATTATTCTAAAAAAATATTTATTCATGATAATATTCTAAAAATAATTTCAGGTTTGTTCCTCTATTTCAACGAAGTCCAAGCACTCGATAGGGTAATAGTATTCATGAGTTCCTCCTCCTTTAACACACACAAGAGGCAAATGAGGATAAACAAGATTAACGTAGTGTCGAACATAATAGAATTGTCTTGAAATATAATATGATTAAAGAAAAGAAAAAACCTTATTGTTATGGATAAAAATCCTCGAAGAGCGAGAGTTCGATCAGATCCCATACTCGTAAAATTTTTAGGATACACTTCGATGAAACGATTTTTAAGATGGTTTGTAACTAAAAATCTCTTTCCAGGAAATATGCTGTTTTTGTTGAATTCCTTTTGCCCGATTCCTGAGATTTCTTCGTTTGCAAGAGATTGTATGAATTTTAGATTTTCGGTGCAATTATCTCGTATTTCACAATTAAGTAATTCAGGTACACATCCTCCATTGAATTGGCAGAGTAGTTTGATTAGCGGTGTAGTCTTGATGCAAATATTCTTTGAAGTTATTGTTAAATTTTCCAACATTCCTGTAGTGATTTCTTAATTTATATATGAATTAAGTTAATAAATTAAATTTACCTAAATTGTTGGTCATTTTTATCAAATTTGTATTAAATAACCAAATCTGAAATTATCTGTTAATTGGATTAATAAAAGTATATTTGTATTAAAACATTTAATTTAAGAAAAATTTTTAATTAAAATTTATTCAAGGTATATAGGATCAATAAGTGGTTCGCCTCTGTATCCATAAGGATAACAATCAAAATTATCATCAACTATTCCTTTGTCGTAGATTGGAGCATATCGTCTGAATTTATGAATTTCTAATAATTAACAATATATTTAATACCTTTTTTGAGATCTGCTTGTAACCTCTCCTCTCCTCCAACTTGGCTGAAAATGTATTCTTTCCAGAATGACAGGCTCCTGCTCCTCTCCATACGCTTCAACCATTTTCTAAATATTTTTTAAATTTAGAAAACGATTAATGGATAACCTTGAATTGATTAAAGTCTAGAGGGGAATCAACTTTGTCCCAGCAACCGCGGCATTTTACAATAAATTTAATTTCACCACTAATTCTGTGCTTCATTTTCATTGCATACTGGAAAATTTACGATTGTTAAAAAATATTTGTATACCTGCTTGCATCCCCCAGTATAAAAGGCAATGATATTCCATTCCCCATACTCGCGATCCATCATACCAAGCATCTCACCCACACGAAAAGGAGGCGTTTGTCCACGTCGATGCAAATAAAAGCAGCTATCAGTGTCCGTGTAAAGTAGCTTGCAATCTTTTTCTTTTAAAATCCTTTCCATATAGTCATATAGCATTATTCGGGCTGTTGCGGTTGTAATCAATGCCACTGCAATGTTATATTTGTCATGTGGTCGTACAAATTCTCTTCGTTGCTTATACGGAACGGAAAAAAGATTTGGAGCCAACATCTCTACTGCACCAAGTTCAAGTTTTGGATCATTGAGAATGGTATGAAGTTCGACAGGAGAGCTAGTTATACAATCCTAAAAAATTTCAGGGGCAAATTGAACGCAAAAAATACCTGAGATAAATTACACCGCAGTGCCCATCGGCCCCACCTAATTTAAATATTACAACAAATTTAAAAGTTTCTCACATTGAATTGTTGCAAGTTTTTGCAAGGTAACGCATCCCCTCGTTTCTTTCTATTCTCGTTGGATCTAAATGTATTCCATATTCTCTTTGGTTTCTTTCAATAAATTCTTTTTTCCGCTGATCCTCGATCTCAGGATTGCCAGGGACTATTACACTACTCGGCCAACCGCTTGCCTAATAAAAGTTTATAAATAAAAAATATTTAAAACCTCAATTTTGAGACACATCATATCCTGAACATAAGGCCGTAATAGCGTGTCGGACCACTGTTCCCAATGATAAATGCTGTATACTTTAGTTACGCGGTATCCTTTTTTCAAAGCAAGTTCAAGTTCCACTGAACAGGTTGTACTAACGAATCCTCGTTCATCATCTTTGTGTGGACACCATTTATGACCAATTTCTTTATTATATTTACGGTTTGCACGTATCGCTAACCCAGGCGATGCTTCCACGGCACAACTACGGCAGAGATGAAAGATCTGTTTATTAATAAATGGAAATTTCTAAAAAATATCTACCAATTTTCCATGAATATTTTCAGGAATTACTGGAAGATATAAATCATCTGGAGGAATTATGAAAATCTTGAATAGCCCTTTAAATGGATGTAAGTCTTCAGGCTTTGTCCAATTTACATTTTTATTTAACTCCAAAACTTTTGGATGTCCTAATAAATTTTCAAGATTATTAAATAGTTAAAAGTCACCTATTGGATAAAAGGCGTAAAAATTCACAGCAGGATATAAGCTGACAACATCAAAGCATGAGATCTCATAATCTTTCTCAAAAGTTCCTTCTAGATCACATTTAAGCGAAAGAGGACCTGTTCTACCACCCTTAATTTAAAATTTAATAATAAATTAAATAAATCATACATGGAAAGCATCCCTAGGGTAAAGAGGGCCAATGTCTGGCAATTTATCGAAGAACTGAGACATTTCAGGGCACTCCTCAAGGTCTTTCATTACTTCACATTCCCAAACGGGAATAGTCCAAATTCCAGCTTCCTTCAACAATCGAATACGTTCTTCAAGTTTGTCATTATTATATAGCGCGGTCTTTCCATTTAGACAAATTTCATGTGGGCGATATAAACTAAAAAATTTATTTCACATAGAATGTTAATTACCATTCATGTCCGTGCCAGGCACATCCAAGGAATTCAATTGCTTGGTCCCATCCGCCATGAGTGCTTTTAATATAACCATCCAGTCGTAAAAGACTTCTGTCGGAAACACGTACCCTCTTTTCTCCTTCCGGACTTTCTCGATGTTGAATTTGGAGATCTGTTTTGTGAGAAAGCCATTGAAGATATTTTAAAGCGATTGCTGATTGGTTTGTATCTTTATGATATCCGTTGTCGGGAATAATACCCATTTGGGCCTTTTTCAAATAATTTATACCTTAAAATTTTTAATATATTTAATTAGTTTTAAAAACATACAAAAATGGCGAATGCAAGCGCTTGCAATTGTCATTGAATTAGCAAGCACGTCATCGCGCTTTGCAGGATCTGTAGCTAATGCAAAGAAAAGGCGTTGAAGCTTCACAAGTGCATGAGCTAGAATACGCACGTCTTGTTGACAATATTCGACAATTTGTTCACGAAGACAAAACGGTTCGTTTTTATTGGCTGTGTACCATTCTACAAACATTTTTCTCCTTTCTTTTCCCATTGAATCAGGGTAATAATATTGTTGATCAGGTAATCCTTTGAGACGCACATCCATATTTTTATTGAAATTCCATCCATGGGGGAAAAAGGACTTTCCTCCTTCGTCGATTTCAAGTGCAAGAGCTTTGGGGAGTTGTTCCAATTTAAGCATTGTCCAATTGAATGAGTCGCGAAATGAAATATAAGGAAAGCGACTTCTTTGTTTTTTAATTAAAACTTCATAAAGCTTATTTCCTGTCCTTGTTATTTTTGGCTCAATTCCAAAATGTTTGATTAATTCCCCTAACAGCAGATGCATATCATATCGACTTAAATTAATAATGCGAAAATGGAATATAATTAAAACAAACCCCCCATAATGTGAAATAGCATATGTTTTCCCTATTCGCTGATTCCCTAACCCATTAATCAGCCATTCCAAAAATTCACGCAAAGGATTTGGAAAGTCTGCTGCTGTCCAAGTTCTCATCCTATGCTTGTTAATCCCACAAATTTTGCAAGAACCAGTTTTCTCATTTCTCCAGTTATCATTGACGATGCATTGATAACACATTAACAATGCCTAATTTGATTAATATTTTTATACATATTAAATAAATACCGATACACAGTTTACATGGTGTAATTGATAATTTTCATCATTGGGTAAAGAGTCTATAGGATTATCCTTTTGTAGCTGATCCCAATATTCTTGATTCCTTGTCGGAGAAATTAGCTCACATTCAAAGTCAAAGACAATCTGAGACTATTTATTGTTAAAATTTAAAAATAAATACCAATAAATATTCTTGATCATGTTTTGGTACAATTGGTTGCACATAACATTGTTCATCGAGCTTGTGCTTTGAAAGACATAGAGAACAAAACTGAATAAAACATGTATGACCGTTGTCTTTTTCAACATCCTCATCTGTAGATTCGCTTTCAGATTCTTTTGATTTAGCCTTTTTAACACGATAGACATGACCGCATTCCTCACAACTAAAAAGTTAGTAATAAATTTATACAATTTAATAATACCGTTTAAAGATCTTGCAGATTCCTTTCTCTATGTGCCTTTTATAGCAGTCAGGATTTTTAAATATATTTAAACACTGTAAACATTTTTTAGAAAAATCTTCAAGCACTTTGCATGGAAATCCAAAACCCATCCCACAACATCGAGGGCATTTAGCGACGCATTTTTTTCGATGATCAACTTTCTTTGTATAAGGAGCCTCACAGTCAATACAATAATACGAACCAAAAAGTGCATTAACATTTCTGATTCCATAATAATGTCCTTCTTTTAAGTATAAAGCAATTTCATGTTCTGCCCTTTCCTTTCCTTTCCATAATGGGCGCAATTTTCCATGTTCTCCAAACACAGATATTCTGTACTTGCCGGGCCAACGCACATTCAGATAACGTTGTAACATCGGAACATGCTCATCAAAAGTATACTCTGCAGCGCACGTAGGATAGCGGATTCCATGTCTGAATAGTTGCTGCAGCATTTCTTTAATCAAAAATTCACGCTTGAATCTTGCATTCTTATTTTGTCCATTAACAAGCCTTTGGAATTTTTTATTCTCCAAAATTGTCTTATCTAGGTTGACATGTAGTATTTTAAGTTGAACAGCGAGAATTAAACAATGAACGTTTGATGGAGGGTTAAGAGTTTCGTTATGGACCTAAATTTTTAAACTTTAATGATAATAAAAAATAATTACAGGAATCAAATTGTTGATATCAACTCCTTGGTGAATTTCTCTCGACTTCCTGCCCATTCCTCCCTGGCCTTGTTTTAATAATTCAAGAGCCTCATCATGCGATGGACCCATAACAATCTAAACAAAATTGATTTAATTATTAACGAATAATATTTACCTCAATATGTATAGGCTGACTGTATAGAGAAGGTCTGCCCATGCGTTTCCCACTTTGATCAACGGCATCAAATTGTTCCATAACAACCTGAGGAGTGTTCTGAGCAAGACCTCTATATGGAATTTGAATGGGTTTTTCAAGAACAGAACTTCTTATTATGATTGAACACTTCTCAGATTTTGCACCTGAAGCGTTATCGGCCTTTGCAAGAAAGTGATCTACCAAATCTTCTAATAGTTTATCACTGCCCTCTGGTGCGTCATCGACATTCTTCACAGTAAATACAGTTCTGAAATTTATAATTTAATTAATACAAATTTTTATTATACCTAAAAACTCCTATTTTAAATTTTGTGCTTTTGATGTTCTCAGATACTTCTTCATTGTAAAAATGTTTGATTGGAAATTCACCAACAATTTTTGAGCGACTCATCTATTTTTTAAATTAGCACAAAAATTAATTATTTAAAATATAACTGCGAATTAACGCTAAATTAAAAATGAATGAATTTTATATTATTTATTTCATGAAAATAATGTTTAAACAAATCACAATATTTTTCACCAATCTTCTGTCTGCATATCCTCGTTGTTTTCAAAAATATTAGCAACCTCTGCATGCTCCATGGTAATAGTCCCAGATGTGCCTTCACCTTCCTCATTGATGTTAAGTTGCGACTCAACACGTTTGGTTATATCATTCATAATAATAATTGGGGAATTTTCTGAAAATCCAATTTACAAAAATCTTCAATTAAAAAATACCTCTGCGTATCTTTGGATCTATGTATCGCGCATAACAACAAATATCAATGGCCGTTTCAAAATCTATTTGCTCCCAAAATTGGCTATTTGGGTTGCCAAGTGCAGTATACAACTCATCCTTTACAACATCGACAATAACCTTGAAAATATTTAATTAAATTTATAAGTTTTTAAAATAACTTGTCTTCCCAAAGCATTTCGCTGCTTCAAAAAGTATTCGTGTATTCGGCCAATAGTAATTTGAGGATATTGCTTTTTGTGATGTTTAATAAATGCTGCATAAAAATCCTCTTTCAATTGTTTTTCATCTAATTCAATTCCCATTAACACCTCAAGTTGATGAGCTAATCGGATGCGTTTTTCCTTGAGTGACTCAATAGCAACTTCGGCCACATGTCGATCCATCTGAAATATTACTTTAAAATACAAAAGAAATTAATCAAACATTTTTCCAAATCCGTGTTGATATTTTCAGCTAAAATATAAGTTAAAAAAGGATGAAACATAATTGAAAATATAAGCGAAAAAAACCCATTAATAGAATTCAAAAAATAATAGAAAATTTTATTCAACAAAAGAATATATTGTAATCATTTGTTTTTGTTAAAAGTGTTGAATAAATTATATGTTTTCTGTTGAAATTCTTTGTTTGCTGCCAAACATATAGGACAAAGCTAAATATCTTTATTAATTAGTTTTTTTACTAAAACTTACAATAAAGTTTAATTCATATTTTTCTCCACATTTTTGCAAAAACAAGTCGTTTGCCAGAGACGTTTGTAAACGGCTACAATAATCACACTAAATGTAAAAATATTTATTTATTTTTATAAAAATATACCTGGTGCAGTATCCAACAAAGTTTCAACAGGCTTAAAAGCTTGTTGTCATTTCCTTTAGCAATGTTCGGACCTCGTCGAGCATAAAAGACTCCCGCAACTAAAAAATAATTATTAAAAAATTTTAAAAATTCTATACCTTTTTCAAAGCTCGATGTTTGTTGATCATATTTCAAATTCTTTGTTGTTTGTCCTTTAAAAAATTTGTTTATTATTTTAAAGTATTAATTTACCCCAAGGTCCTGAATAAGACATCCCCAGCAGAATATTTTTGTCCAAATCCTCAGCGCACAATTCCATTGTAAGGATTGCATTATCCGAACTCCCGCATTTGAATAAAAAGTATTCTCTCTTCTTTTGATCCTCGCGACATTCAGAGCATTGGTATATGAACAGTCCTTTTCTAGGCTCCTTAAGAATTTGTGAACGGTTGAGGACTCCTTCTGGCACTAAATTCATTGCACGTTGTTGGCCTGAAATAGATTTATTTATAAACTTAATGTTAACATACGCTCAGATTTCATTTTCTTGTACTCTTCCTCATTATCGTCTAAATCAATGATTTCATTGGGGTCTGGATCTTCAGAATCATCCTCTTCATCCTCATAGTCCATCATTACGTCATCAACGGGCTCAATATTTTCTTCGTTTTTGTTACGCTCAACAATTGCCTTAATTTTTTGAATTTTAGAAATAACATTCAAATTTTTTACTTTTATCACTCCATCATTATGACCAGTTTTTTTGACCTTTTTAATTTGCATCTTTTTTGCGGAGGGCGGCTTGCTTTTAGAAGATACTGAACTTAGTGTAGTACTTGATTTTGTGATTGAGCGTCTCCGACGCGCTTCAGCGGCTTCCTTCTTCTTTCGCTGTTCAATTATGAAAGCACGAACTTCTTCAAGTTCCGCAATAGTTATAGCTAAAATTCTTTTAACATAAGAAAATATGTAAAAATCACCTTCTATTGGCGTTGCTGCCTTCACAGAACAATCATCATTGAGCATATTACGAGTATCTCCATCTCTGTCATTCGTAATCATTGCTTCTGTAAATGATAACAATGCCATATGTAAATTAAACATTTAGCGATTTTATCATTTACCTTTATTATTGCCGCGGGAATTGAAATCCACGGTTTGATCCATTTTCTGCAAATCTATATAAAATTTATTTAAAATAAAAGCTATTAAATAAAAATGCTTAATAAATTTGAATATAAAACGAAAGGCGACAAAGTTAAAGTACAAGGGACGGGGTTTAACTATTATGAAAATGTTTTAGATTAGTGTTACAACTCATATAAAAAAATGTTTTAAAACTAAGTGTAAAACTACTGATTGAAAAATCTTTAAAAAGTGTGGCGCGTTGGGATTTAATACTAATTGAAAAGTGTTTTAAAAGTATTAAGTGTATCTACTAAATGAAAATTTTTGAAAAGTTGAAAGAGAGCATTAAAAAATTTTAAAAAGAATGAAGGAGGAACTACTTATTAAAAAATTTATAAAAAATATGCGGTGGTAGGGTTGAATATTTTTAAATTGAATATTTTTTTAAAAATATGGGGGTTTAGGGTTACTACTAATTAAAACTTTCTAAAAAGTATATGCGGCGGTGGACTAACTACTGCTTTAAAAATTTAAAATAGAATGAAGAGGGTTACTACTTATTGAAAATTTTTAAAAAATATGCGGGGTTAGGGTTCTGTTTAAAAAGTATATGAAGCGGGAGACTAACTACTGCTTTAAAAATTTTAAAAAGAATGAGGGGGGTTACTACTTTTTGAAAAATTTTTGAAAATATAAGGGGAGGGTTACTACTTATTGAAAATTTTTAAAAAATATGAGGGGTTAGGGTTCTTTTTGAAAAGTATATGAAGCGGGGGGACTAACTACTGATTTTTAAAAAGAATGAAGGGGGGGGGGGGGTAACTACTTATTGAAATATTTTTAAAAAATATGCGGTGGGTAGGGGGTAACTACTTATTGAAATATTTTTAAAAAATATGCGGGGGGTAGGGGGTAACTACTTATTGAAATATTTTTAAAAAATATGTGCTGGGTAGGGGGTAACTACTTATTGAAATATTTTTAAAAAATATGTGTGGGTAGGGGGTAACTACTTATTGAAATATTTTTAAAAAATATGTGGTGGGTAGGGGGTAACTACTTATTGAAATATTTTTAAAAAATATGAGGTGGGTAGGGGTGTAACTACTTATTGAAATATTTTTAAAAATATGTGGTGGGTAGGGGGTAACTACTTATTGAAATATTTTTAAAAATATTGGGTGGGTAGGGGGTAACTACTTATTGAAATATTTTTAAAAAATATGCGGTGGGTAGGGGGTAACTACTTATTGAAATATTTTTAAAAAATATGCGGTGGGTAGGGGGTAACTACTTATTGAAATATTTTTAAAAAATATGTGGTGGGTAGGGGGTAACTACTTATTTTAATATTTTAAAAAATATGAGGTGGGTAGGGGTGTAACTACTTATTGAAATATTTTTAAATAATATGAGGTGGGTAGGGTTACTATTTATTGAAATTTTTAAATTATAGAAGTGTGGGTTACTCACGGATAGAAAAATTTTAAAAATTATAAGCGGCGGGGCTAAAAATTTTTAAGAAATGAGTGTAGGGGTTACTACTTTTTGAAAATTTTTAAAAATATAAGGGGGATGGGCTTATTGAAATAAATTTACATGTTTTAAAAGCTATGAAGGGTTGGTTATTTATTAAAAACTTAAAAAGTGTGAGGTTAACTTTAAAAGAAAATTTTTAAATTATGAAAAGCCAAATGTTAAAACGGATTTTAAAGTATTTAATAGTTATATGTGGGTAATTACATTTTAAAAAACTAAAATTATATTAAGTCAAATTTTAAAAAATTAAAAAAATAAATTAAGGTTGGAGCTATTTTAATGGATGGGGTAAGTATTTAAAATTATATAAAAGAGTAATTATTAAATATATTATAAAAGGGGAAAGTAGAAATTAATGAATGATAAATATTAAAATTTTCTGGCTGCTTTTATATGGCTCATTCAGGCAGAAAATCCAAAGTACACTCCAATAAATCAACGATTGTTTAAACCAAATGTGTTTATTTTTTGGTTTAATGTGTTTATTTTTTTGGTTATATAAAAAATTTAAAAATTTTAGGAGAGATATTAGGATATAAACATTTTGATTAGTAATCCTATACTATTTTTATTAGTTTTTACGGAAAAACTTTGCTCTTTTTTTTGCGAAAACAGTGCATTCTATCGCTCTGTTTATTTTAAAAACAATTATTCATATTTTTTATATCTGTAACTTTGTATAAACAATGGGATTAGCCTTTGCTCGCTAAAAAAGCAGTTCTTCCGTAAAAACAAATAAATATAGTATAGAATTACTAATCAAAGTGTTTATATCCTAATATCTCTCCTAAAATTTTTAAATTTTTTATATAACCAAAAAAATAAACACATTAAACCAAAAAATAAACACATTTGGTTTAAACAATCTTTGATTTATTGGAGTGTACTTTGGATTTTCTGCCTGAATGAGCCATATAAAAGCAGCCAGAAAATTTTAATATTTATTATTCATTAACCTATCCTTCCCATATTCTATCCCATTAATTTATCCTATATTTTCATATCCACCTTTTAATTAAATAAAACATATTATTAAAAATTTTTGATTTTGTTTTTAAATGTTTAATTAAGTTTTTTCAAATATTTACTTTTAACAATTAATGAAATTTTAAAATTTTTAAAATATTTTTAATATATTTATTTTATAAAATTTTGAACTAAATATTTTTATAATTTTTAATTTTATATAAATTTTTAGGATTTAAAATATTTTTTTTTTTTAATAAAATCAAATAAATTTTAAAATATTTAATTTTTAAATATATTTAATAGAAACTAAATTTTATATACAAATAAAACAAAATGTTAAAAATTAGATTTTGTCTAATATGTAGTAAAATTTTTAAATTTTCGAATTAAAATATCTTTTCAGAATTTTAAGAAATTTTTAAATAATTGATTTTTGTATAAAAAATTATAAATAATTTTTGACAAAATAATATAAAGATTATTTTTTGAAGAAAAAATTTTTTCCTATTTAATTTTATGATTAAAAAATATTTTTAAAATTTTGAAGAAAAATTTACATTAATTAATTTTTGAAGAAAAATAATTTAATAATTCAATTTTTAGAAGAAAAATAAAAAAATTTTTTCGATTAAAAAATATTTTTACAATTTTGAATAATTTATTTTTGAAAACAAATTTTTAGTAATTAATTTTTAGAAGTAAAATAAAAAAATTTTTTCGATTAAAAAATATTTTTAAAATTTTAAAGAAAAATTTTTAAAATAATTTATTTTTCAAGAAAAGTTTTTAGTAATTAATTTTTGAAGAAAAAATTTATTTTTCAAGAAAAATTTTTTAGTAATTAATTTTTGAAGATTAATAATTTAAAAAATTAATTTTTTGAAGAAAAATAAAAAATTTTCGATTAAAAAATATTTTTTAAAATTGTAAAGAAATTTTTAAAATAATTTATTTTTCAAGAAAAATTTTTAGTAATTAATTTTTGAAGAAAAATAATTTAAAAAATTCATTTTTTGAAGAAAAATAAAAAATTTTTTTCGATTAAAAAATATTTTTAAAATTTTGAAGAAAAATTTTTAAATAATTTATTTTTCAAAACAAATTTTTAGTAATTAATTTTTTTGAAGAAAAATAAAAAATTTTCGATTAAAAAATATTTTTTAAAATTTTAAAGAAAAATTTTTAAAATAATTTATTTTTCAAGAAAAGTTTTTAGTAATTAATTTTGAAGAAAAAATTTATTTTTCAAGAAAAATTTTTTAGTAATTAATTTTTGAAGATTAATAATTTAAAAAATTAATTTTTTGAAGAAAAATAAAAAATTTTCGATTAAAAAATATTTTTTTAAATTTTGAAGAAAATTTTTTAAAATAATTTATTTTTCAAAAAATTTTTAGTAATTAATTTTTGAAGAAAAATAATTTAAAAATTTTTGAAGAAAAATAATTTAAAAAATTAATTTTTTTAAGAAAAATAAAAAATTTTTGATTAAAAAAATATTTTTTAAAATGTTAAAGAAATTTTTAAAATAATTTATTTTTCAAGAAAAATTTTTAGTAATTAATTTTTGAAGAAAAATAATTTAAAAATTTAATTTTTGAAGAAAAAATCTTTTACCTACCTAATTTTTTAATGAGAAAATATTTTTTAAATTTTCCAAGAAGAATTTCTAACCTTTGGTTGAAAAATTATTTTAAATAATTAAATTTTTTTGATGAAGAAAATGTTTTTAAAATTTCCATGAAAAAATTACTAAATCTTTGAATAAAAATTATTTATAAATAATTAATTATTTGATTAAATAAAAATTTTAATTAAGTAATTAATTTTTGAAGTAAAATTGTTTTTAAATATTTAAATTTTGATTAAATAAATAATTTTAATATAAAAATTCCAATAATTAATTTTAGAAAAATCAATTTTAATTATTTTAAATAAAAATTATTAAAGAAAATAAATATATATTTTTTAAATAATTAAAGTTTGAAGAATAAATGTAAATTTTTAAAAAATTTTCCTTCAAAAATTAATTACTAAAAAAATATATATTTTTTAAAAATTTTGAATAAATAAATAAATTTAAATCAAATAATATTGGAAGGAAGATGGAAAAGGGAGGAAGAAATTTATATAACTTTTTTACATTTTAAATAAATAAAAAAAACAAAAAGGAAAGAAAAGTAAAAAATTAAAGAGAAAAATTTTGGATAAATTATAAACAAATATTTTCATTTAAAGATCAAAAAATGCGTTTTTTTTTGCACATAACACTATTTTTTGGGTTTTGCACATTTATATCAATCAGAATTGTTTCCTGCATTTTTAGGACTTTTAATCTTTATTTAAACATATTTGTTTATAATTTATCCAAAATTTTTTCTCTTTAATTTTTTCCTTGTCTTTCCTTTTTGTTTTGTTTATTTATTTAAAAGTTTAAAAAGATATATAAATTTCTTCCTCCCTCTTCCATCTTCCTTCCAATATTATTTGATTTAAATTTAATTATTTACTCAAAATTTTTTAATTTTTAAAAATTTTTTATTTTTCTTCAAAAAATGAATTTTTTAAATTATTTTTCTTCAAAAATTAATTACTAAAAATTTTTCTTGAAAAATAAATTATTTTAAAAATTTTTTTCAAAATTTTAAAAAATATTTTTTAATCAAAAATTTTTTATTTTTCTTCAAAAAATTAATTTTTTAAATTATTTTTCTTCAAAAATTAATTAATTTAATTTATTCAAAAATCACTTATTTAAAAATTTATATTTATTTCATCGAAAATTTTTACAAAGAATAATTTTCGGGGAATAAATATGAATTTTTAAAAAAAGTTTTCTAAAAAAGTAATAGTTTATATTTACATGTTTAAATTTCCATAAATTTAAATTTTTTTATTTATTATTTTTATTTTTCAAAAAATTAATTTTAATTTATAAATTTGTATTTTTACGCTGCTTTTAAGACAAAACTTGTTTTGTCTTAAAAGTAGTGTATAGACTACTTACGGTATATTACCTTATTATTATTTTCCAAATCATTTTGTTTGTTTAATTTGTTTCTTAAAGCCAATTGTTGTACTAGTAATTTATTCATACCAGCATTTAAACATTTAGTTAAACGACAAGCACGGCATTTAATTCCTTTTAATTTTTAAAATCAAAATTAAACAAAAATTATATTTTTTCAAGTTTTGGGTATAATCCAATTATTATCTAGCCATTCCTTTCGAGACTATTATTATTAGTATTAACAAAGTTCTGGTATTTTGTGTGAAGGCTAATTCATATTTACAATGTCGGACATTTAGTATAAATTGAGTTCCAGCTCTAGCTAGAGTTTGGAGCTATACAGCTCTGAAACTGTACAGCTTCGAAGCCATACCCAACAAAATTTACGATCTTTGATATATTGAGACCAGCAGTTGTAAGCTCGTACCAAAATCCATACTTGCTTCTGTTGTGTAGTTGTTCACTATATTAAGTATAGAAGTCAGTGAAAGCGTCAGTCTAATTCAGCCCCACCCTATAAGCTATACTCGACAATCGAGTAAATAGGAATGAAAAAATGTGAAGGCTATTTCATATATTGCCTAGATTTCTTACCATTTTCAACCAAACAATTTGAATTTTCTAAGCAAGAATATATTTTATTTTCAATAATTGAACGTCGAAAAAAGTGTTTACATCCTTAAAATTAATAAATTTATTTAATTTTTTCTAACAAATTTCCCCCACTAACCATTACAACTAGGTACATCGTAATGATAAAAAAATGCCTCCTTCTCGCAAACAGCACATTTATTTGGTTTTTTATTTTGTTTTGAATTATTTAAATTTAATAGTGACATTTATTTAAATAAATACAGACCTAATTCAATGAAATTTTTAAAAGTAATATTTAGGCACTTTTGTAAAAAAAGGTTTAAAAATAGTTAAAGAATTTGCTTTCTAATTTTTTAAATTCTTCTACGCCAAAAAACTAAAAGAATCATAAATGGTGCAATTGAGATGATGATAAAAAATTGATAAAAAATTTGAATTTTTGATAAAAAATTTGAATTTTTCAAATTTTTTCATAAAAAATAATAACTGGAATTTTTTTAATTCTTGAAAAAATATTCTTCCAGCCATCCAAAAAATTTTCTAGGTTGATTAAAAAATGGAGGGTTTTTTTTTCAAAAATTGTTAAGAATTTTTGCTAGAAATGATAATTTTCCGAAAAAATCCAAAATAGGTGAATATAATGAACAAAATTATGAAAACTTTTAAAATAGATTTAAACTAGAGATTGGACAAATGGCAAAATCAAATATTTGATCAAAATAATTTGATAATTATTTGATATTTGAAGAGATTTGATAAAATATCAACTTTTTATAAAATTTTTAAATACATATAAATGGGGGTATTTGAGAGGTATTTGAGAGGGGGAATATCAGGAGATTTGGTTTAGATTTAGTTTTACATTTAGATTTGAGTGTTGCAATTTAAAAAGAATAAAAAGGTGAATTGAGAGGTATGTAACACCTATTTTTCGATGCTTCCATAATTGACAAATACGGTGTACCTAATAGGGTTTTAACATTAAAAAGATTAATTATAAATAATAAATTTTTATGCAAACTACAAGGTATAATTAATATACACTAAAAGTAGTGAAAAATGTCAATAAAAATGTAAGTTAAAAAAATAAAGAATTTAAAAAATGCATTAAAAAAGATCAATGTTAAATAAATTACATACTAGAGACGTCCGAGACCGAAAATTTTCCAAGACTCAAGACCAAGACCCAAGACCAAGACTACACCCCAAGACCAAGACCCAAGACCAAGACTTGACCCCAAGACTCAAGACCAAAAATTATCAAGACTCAAGACAATTTTTAGGTTACATATGTCAAATTTTTGGTTTATTTTTTGTTATTCTGACATGATCACAGTCAAATCCAGCACAATCAGTCAAATCCAGTCAAATCCAAATCCAGCACAATCAGTCAAATCCAGTCAAATCCAAATCCAGCACAATCAGTCAAATCCAGCTGCTGATATCCATCCTCGTTTTATCCCTATCGTCTTGCGCCGCAGGCGAAAATTTTTACGATTTGGAGGAATCTTACGCCAAAAATCTTCTCTTCCCATCGCCGCAGGCGAAAATTTTGAAAATTTCGGAAGGCCAAGAAGCCAGAATTCTACCTTTTCCAGCGCCGCAGGTGAAAATTTTGAGAATTTTGGAAGATCCTAAGCCAGAATTCTTCCTTTTCAAGCGCCGCAGGCGAAAATTTTGCGAATTTTGAAGGCCAAGAAGCCAGAATTCTCCCTTTTCCTGCGCCGCAGGCGAAAATTTTGAGAATTTTAGAAAGTTATGAGGCCAGATTTCTTCTATTTTGGAAATAAAATAAGGAAACTAAAAAAAGTTCAATCCTTAGGGATGTAAGTTTAGATAAGCCCAAAAAAGTCGAGACCAAGACCAAGACCAAAACTACACCCCAAGACCAAGACCGAAAAAAACCCAAGAAAAGTCTTGAGTCAAGACTCAAGACCAAGAGTCTCGGACATCTCTATTACATACTATAAAATAAAATAGAAAGGCAGGTTTTATTTATTTTAGAAATTTAAAATTCATATATTAATTTAGATTTAAAATATATTTAAAAGCATTTTTGACTTATAAGCCAAAAATGCTCTGCTTTAAAATTTTTTTAAAATCTAATATAAATATAGTATTATTGTGGAATGTGTAAATAAATATATATAAATGATACTGATCTTTCTAAAACAAATAAATTATTAAATCCACGTTACTCCAGCTTTAATTTAATAAAAAGAGAAAAAAAAATAAATTCAAAAACTGTTTAATAAAAATATTTTTATTAAATAATAAATAAAATAATTTTTGAAAAATAAAAATAAGGCATGGAAATTGTCAACGCAATAAAATTTGAGTATAAAATACATTCACACATACATACATAAATAAATATAAACGAAAAATGTATTTGTTAATTACAAGCTGGGACTACATATATAATTTAAAAAGCAAAATAATTTTTGAAAATAAAAGCAAATAAATTTTTGTTTGGTTCGATCTCTCTCTCATCTATAGATAGAGCCACATATTTTACCTAAATTAGTGTTGCCATTGGTTTTTTAAAACCAAAAATAAAATTTAAGAGAAAACTTTTTATATAATATTTTATTAATTATTCAGTAAATTAAAGTTAAAAAAGTTTATTTAATATTTAATTTTAAATTTAGATAAAATTTATTTTGGAAAGAGAAAGAGAGAGGGAAGAGAGAGAAAATGGGAGATAGGATCTTATACATATGAGCAAATACTCTTTCACATTTAAAATTTCTATTTTAAAATTATCGAAAAGCTTATTTATGTTTTTGTAAATTTTTAAATATCCAGAATCGGTCCGCGTGTAAAAAATGTTTTTTAACCCGGTAAAGTCTGTAAATGACCAGCAATTTGAAAGTTTGAACTCTAGTAAAAACATTATTTTAGACTTCAAGAGATATCCACTAGAGATCGGATAAACGGCAAAATCAAATATTTAATCAAATAATTTAAAAATTATTTGATATTTGAAAAAATCAAATTTCTTCAAAAGCTCATCAAACAAATATTTGATCAAATAAAATCAAATAAAAGTTGATCGAATATTTGTTTGGTCCTATCTTTAATATCTAAATACAAGACATGTAAATATTAAAAAATACGGATCAGAACAAAAGTTTCAATGTATCAACCACTCATGAATTAATAAATCCATTTATTAGCCATAAATTGACCAAGCCAAAATTGACCAAAAAAAAGAATATTTTATAAAATTAGTATTCGACCGGGTTAAACCCCAAAAAACCTTTATTTACAATTAGTTTTCGGCCCTGATTTTAAATAAATAAATAAATATTTAATTGTTAAAAAGCAAAAATAATTGTATTTACATAAATATTACTAATAATCTTTTATTTCTAAACAACTATAAACAAAAGGAGCTAACTTTTCGTCTTCTTGTTGTTCTTTTAATTCATTAATTGTTTGCACATTTTTAAATTGTTTTTCTATTAATTCCTGAAAATTAAAAAAATTTTTAATTAAAAAATATATTTTTCGATTAATTGACACCTAATGGCAATTGGTACAAACACAAATCTATTCAAAAATATAAGAATCCCGGTAAAGTCGGACCTCGTTTTGAAATACCCTCATTTAAATATCCCCCAATTTTAAAGTAAATTTCTTCATCACCAAAGGGTATTTAAAACAGAAGTTAATTTAAATAATTATTTATTTATTTTATAATACTAGGGTAGCACAAAACCGTTTAATTTCGAAAAAACCGTATACCGTTTATGCCGTTTATCTGAGACCCGTATACCGTTTCGTTTATTTTTGAAGACCCCGTTTAAACGTCCGTTTACCGTTTATTTTAAAAAATTTTTAAAAACAATTCATAATTCAAAAAAAATCAATGAAAAATCATTAATTATGCTCATCCCTCTTTATAAAAATTATAATTCAACAATAAATTCATCATATCGATGGATTTTGAGGGATAAGGACGGGCTGAAGAGATGTCTTGTGATTAAGAGTGATATTAGTGGTTTTGGAGATAAGGAGGATTTGAATATAAATATATAGGAGGATTGAGGTGAGATCTCAGTAGATAAGGAGTTATTAAAGGGGAACAGACGATTAAGGGGATTAGGATTGTATATCTTAGGATTAAGGTGATGTAATGAGATTTAAAAGGATTGAGAGGATTTAAAGGGATATCAGAGGATTAAAGTAAATATAATGTGATTTCGAGCGATTGAGGGATTTGAAGGGAAATTGGGGATTTGAAAGGATAATAAGGATCTTCCATTTTTTGAGCCGCAGGCGAAAATTTTGAGAATTTTGGAGGTCCTTAAGTCAGATTTCTTCATTTTTTTGCGCCGCAGGCGAAAATTTACAAAATTTTGGATGCTTTAAACTAGATTTCTTTCTAAATTTTGCGCCGCAGGCGAAAATTTTCTGATTTTAGTGTGTCAGAAGGAAAAAATTCACGTTTTAAGCCACTAATTCTAAGAAAAAATTAAACGAATTAAACGCCGTTTAGAAGGACCGTTTACCGTTTATGCCGTTTATCTGAGACCCGTATACCGTTCCGTTTAATTTTACCAAAAAACCCGTTTACCGTATACTGTTTACCGTTTAGCTAAACGGTTTTGTGCAACCCTATATAATACCTTAAATATATACATTTCCCTTTCAGCCTTTGTAGTAGCCAAAATGGAATTAAATAAAAACATTAAATCAGAATATCTTTTAACCCCTTCCAAATCTCCTTTATTTGTTTGTAAATATTTTAATAATATTTTTGAATATAATTCTGCCGAATTTTTCATTTTAATTTTCCCTTGTGAAGATATATTTGGAATATCTATTTAAATATTTTTTAAAAATTTAGAAAAAAATATTTGATACTTGTATACTTATCCCCCTCCTTTTTTATCCTCCTTCTTTTTTCTGCGTCGTGGGACTGCAAAAAAGCCAAAAGCGACCTTATTCTTACATCGATGAACTATCCTATTTCGACTTCATCCGAAATCAACAATATTTCTGTTTTCGATGCAATTTGAAAAGGATTAAAAATTTTTTGCCTCGTTTCTAACTTCTTTTCTTTTTTAATTTTAAATAAATATTTACGCTCCAACGTCATTCTTGGAACAATATAAGGTAGATTTTAATGAAAATGAAGGAGGTGGGGGTAGGATAAGTGTACATACAAATATATAATTACCCCAATTACAAATAAAAATTGAACGTAGAATTACAAATTCATTTTGATTAATATTTAAATGTTTTAATGTTTGCAGTAAACTATAAAAAGCAATTCTTTTAAGATGTTCAAATCTTTAAATAAAAATTAATTTTTAAAGATTATTAAAGTTTTTATTTGTCCCTAAATGCCCACCCTTTTTATCCCCCCAGCCCGCAGTCTATATTCTGTAAAAGGCCAGAGGGCTCTGATTAAGGAAATGTTATGTTTATGTACTAAAAATTAAATTTATAAGTACGTAGTAGTGGAAAAATTTCTCCAAATATAAGTACGCTAGAGAAATCAATTTAAAAAACTTATTCTCGCTCAAATCTCTTCTCTACAAAATGAATTTTTTCCTTTGAGCTAGGAGGAAAATAAAGTTAAAATAGGTATAAGCAAAACTTAAAACCGGAACATCAAAATTGAATTAAATTTTCTTTTTTCCTTAATTTTTAAAAATTTTGAGAATTTTAAGGTTAAATTAAATTTTGTAGCCAAAAAGTCTTTATAACTACGTACTTACAAATACATAAGTACATTTTCGTATGTAATAAGTCGATTTGTAAGTATCTATGCTTAATTCCCTTAATTCCCCTAAACCTTTGTTTTATTTATTTGGTAGTTAAATTAAATAATTATAAGTGAATAAAACAATTTTAAATTATTAAAAATTGAATAAGTATTTAAAATAATTTAATTTAAAAAAAAACAAACGTATTTAAAAAAATTAAAGAATTATTTTCATCTCTCATTTTAATTTTATTAATTTTATTATTCAACATTAAAATGGGTGTTGAATTATTTGGTAATGTTAATGTTTGTGTATTTTGTAGTAAACTTGAATAATAATTTGAATCGAATGTTCGAATCATCATTGAAACATTTAAAAGTAAATATTTCTTTAAAAAATTTAATAATTAATTTGGCTGTTAAATTTTCATTAAAACTATGGGATTATTATTAGTGATGCCTAAAAAATACGGTCTAAATTAGATTTATTGGCGCTCGGTACCTGTATTAGTTGGAGCTCCGATTTTCATTTAATTTAAATTTACAAGGGTTTTAGTTAAATACAGTGGTTGTATTTAACTGTGTACGAAGTACGAGTACGAGAAAAAAATAAGGCCAGTACGAAAGTACGAGTACGAATACGAGCAAATTTCGAAATTCCAACCACTGGTTAAATATCGGTTTACCCTCCATAGTTTAAACCCTTTACAACATCAGAATGCAAGTGCCACAAAAATTCATTTTTCGACATTTAAGGTAAACTCTTTTAATTTTATAGCTATTCAAAAATTCTTATGACTTTTAACTTTTATAACTTTATAATTATGACTTTTATAATTTGAAGAAATATCTCTGAACTCTAAATAAAAGTTCAGATAGGAATTTAATATTTCAATTTAAAATTAAAATAATTAATTACCTTATCAGAAATACTTAATTCTTCATAAAAAGGCATAGAACGTAATAATTCAATTGCTAAATATAAATCCCTATAAATTAATTTGTGTAATATATTTAGGGGTAAATATAAATAACAAACATAAAAAAATAACTGGGCACGTGTTTATTTAAATTTCTTCCTTCCATTAAATCCTCGAGTTCGATTGAATTTACTGAAGCTGGTGGGCCAGGCTATATAAGTAGAGTGAGTAAATAATTATTTATTATTAAATTAATGCTACATAATCAAATAAACATTTTCTTAAGAGGAATTTGACATTTTCTAATTATATAAAGGTATCCGAATTCCCACACACTCTCGACTCCTATCTTATCCACTTCCCTTAATATCTTAATTTCTTAACTGTTCCTACCCCAGCCTACTCTTCAATGTTAGATTTTGGCCTAAGCAAGTTTTCTTTCACATTGATGATCGAAAAAGTGTTTTTACAATGGTAAGTGCACGTTTTATGGTGTTTCGCTTTTAATTTTTAGAATTTTTTTAATTAAAATTTTTATACCATTGTGCAAATGGTATAAAAAAATTTGATTAAATGTTTATAAATTTTCATATAAGGCCAAAAATAATTATTTAAAATTACCTCAATTACCTCAAATTTTTTATATAAATTTAATAAATTATTATTAGATTTATCCAAAAAATCATCCAATTTTCTTTTAAACATAAATTCAACAGATATTCCATAACGGGAATTTCTAATATAAAATTTTTTATTTTCAACATTAATTAATTCTGATAATATTTTTGTTATTTCACAATTTTTATTTATTGTTGGAATTATTGAAGGAGATAATTTCTTAAAATTATAAAAATATGTGTAAATTAATTCAATTACAAACAAGTTGATAAAAAAAATCAGTTGTGGGAAGGTTTTGAGGGAAAGGACAAACCAATCTTTTTTACCTCATAGAAGTTATTATTACTCTTTCTACTGATCAATTAATTATAATAAAAATTTATATATTTTTTAGAAAAAAGTCTACTTAATAAAATTTTTAAAAAATTCAAAGAAAAATTTTAAAAATTACTCTGAGTTTATTTACTTATTATTCTAATGAAGTTGAGGGGTAAAGACCAGTTACACGATATCCTGAATTTTAATGACACGAAAAAAAATATTTTACTCCACCCACCCATACCCTAACTTTTAAATTATTACCTTATTATTATTTTTCAAATTATTTTGTTTATTATTTCGAGAAAATAAACAATCGCCATTCTGGTATTTTAATTTGTTTTTTAAAGCCAATTGTTGTACTAGTAATTTATTCATACCGGCATTTAAACATTTAGATAAACGACAAGCACGACATTTAATTCCTTTTAATTTTTTAAATTAAAATTAAACAAAAATTATATTTCTTTTAATATTTTGGGAATAATCCAAATAGGTAAATATTTAAATAATTCCGGCATGGTTTAGTATTTTTCCAACATTTTAGTAGTATTTGTACTATCATTAACTCATAATTAAAAATTCTTTTCATTAATTATTTAAGAAATATATAAAGAAAAAACTTAAAAGAAAGATTTTTACAATATGGAATTTTATATTGACTAAAGAGTTAACATTATTTTAGAGACTTTTCTTGTTTGGACTTGAATAATTGGTTAATTTCGGTCAAGAATTTATTCTTTAATAATAAATTTTTAACCATTTTTAATTTCACAAATTGATTTTCTTGGGCAAATATATTTTCTATTTTCAATAATAGAACGTCGAAAAAATTGTTTACAACCTTAAAAATTGAAATTATATTAATTGAATTTTCTAATAAATCTTTCTTCACTAACCATTACAACTAAAAACATTATAATGATAAAAAAATGCATCCTTCCCACAAACAGCACATTTACCCACTTTTTTACTTTGTTGATTTAAAATATTTAAATTTAATGATGATGATAACATTTATATTTAAATATTTTTCTAAAAAGAGGAGAGATTTTACTAAAATTACAGTAAATTCTTATTTTCGTTTAAAAATTGTAAATTATTAAACAAAAATTTTTAGACAAAATAAGAACGAAAAAAAAATGAAAACAAGCTATAGTTCAGATTCCTGTATAACGATGAACTAATTAAAATTTAAATTGTGGAAAAGACAAAAATAGTTTCTCAAGAATGAGTAATAAAGTTTAATATGTCCAGTCCATGGGTACATAGTTTTATTTAAATACGAGAACTATATTGTAATATTGCTTTACAAATAAAAATTTTTTATGATTTTATATTCATTAAAAAAAGTTAGAATATCAGTTGATATCTCGATCCTTCCTTTCTTTCGAGATTATCGATATCAACTCTTGAAAAATTTTATAATCTGAATAACTGTTTAAATTAACTGCTATAAATAAAAATTTGTCCGACTTTCTAAAAATTATGAATTTTCTAGCAATTTACCAGGGGTGTGCCAGTTTCGCCTTTTGCGCTTTTTAAGGCCTAATCTGCTCCCACTTGGTGTATACCTTTTTACTATAATTTCCTCCAAGTTTATCTGGCACAAGCACCTTCTCTTTTCTTTTTGATTTATGTATAGGGGAAATTTGACGTAAACGTTTAAATAACCCTTGAATTAATGTACGAGCCGAGCCTCAACAATAAGAGCTACTCACTAAACATTGCAACTTTATTTTCAATTTTATTTTTCTTTCGATTTTTGATTTCGAAAATGTTGTAAAATATTTTCTATTTAAATATTCTTGAACATTTTCTATTTTCGATTTTCGAGGATTTTTTTGTTTCGAAACAGCTCTGCCTCAACTTTATAACACAGACATTACAAATTTTAATATAAGAGCTCATCTATTATACATACAATATTTTAAAAAGTTTAGACTTTGGGTGAATTTAATTAATTAAAATAAATATTTAAAATTAAAAATTAAATTATGTAAGACGATAACAGAGAATTTAATAAATATTATAAGTCGAAGTGAAGAATTCTAACCTTAAAATCTAATAAATAGCCAATCAATTATTGCCAGCTCTTCGATTGATTTAATTAAGAAAGATAGATTAAATAAATTAATTAAAAAAGATAGAATATATGTATGTAGTATGTAGTATAGGGCTAATTATGTAAAAGTGCACTGTATTTCCCGCAAAAGTTAAGCATTTCTGCAAAAGTTATTTTTTGTTGCATTCTGCGTCTTTCTATACCCCTCTTTCCCTTAATTTCCATCGGCCTTCAAATGATTGTTGGCAGCTTGCCTAATTTATGTTCGGCATACTTCACGACATGAAGCAAATCCGGATAAAAATTTTGGGTTATATCCGTATCCGTTTATATCCAACCCACTTTTAACTCGAGTCCGCTGATATCCACGGATATAAAACACCGCACATAAATTACGCAAGTTGTCAACAAATCATTTGATAGGCCGATGGAAATTAAGGGAAAGAGGGATAAAGAAAGACGCAGAAGCAACAAAAAATAACTTTTGCAGAAATACTTTTGCGGAAAATAGAGATAAATATTTTTAACTAATTAGCTAGCCTATACATACAACTACATACATACATCTTACCATCTCTTTTAATTTTTCCTTCTCTTTCTTAATTACAGGGTGACAAGAAAGTAATGGGACACACATTTTATGCCATAACTTTATTCAAATTAAAAATAATGAGATCAAATCAAGCTTATTTGATAGAGAATTCAACAGGGAACAGATATTATTAAAAATTTTCTAAGTGCCCACCCTTTGCTCGGATATAGAGTTAAAGGCGCGCGGAAAAATTTTAAGCAAAAGTTCGCACCACCTTGGGAGCGATTTTCTCTCATTCCCGGACGGGTGATTGTAGTATCGACTCTAAACTTTTGGGTTATTAAGAACAGTCAGTTCCCTCGAAAATACCAAAAGGAAGAATCCATAGGATTCAACTTCAATGAGTACGGTGTCAATTTTTGAGACGTGTTAAAAAGGGTAAATTTGATGCGTATCAACCCTGCAATACTTTAGCCTTATGAGCAGGGGATGAATTCTGCCTAAAGGTCCGGTCCCTATGCCAAAAGTGGCCTCGGACCCAAGGCTGTAAAATACCCTTAAGGATTTCCCATAGATTCACGAAACCCCTCAGGATTCATTAAAATCAACGGATTTTGACCGTTTTACATATAACATCCCATATCATTAAAGAAGAAAAGTGCTGTGAATCATTAACATGTGGATTAGGAAGAGGAGACTTTGTGGCACAATATCTGTCAATTTAGTGATTTTGCCATGTTTCGTTCATAAAAAATTTTCCGTCTGAAAAAATTTTTTTTGCCTTGCGCACTTTTGCTTTAAATTTTTCCGCACTTAGAAAATTTTTAATAATATCTGTTCCCTGTTGAATTCTCTATCAAATAAGCTTGATTTGATCTCATTATTTTTAATTTGAATAAAGTTATGGCATAAAATGTGTGTCCCATTACTTTCTTGTCACCCTGTAAATCAATCGAAAAGCTGGCAATAATTAGATTGGTTATTAAATTTTAAGTTTAGAATTCTTTACTTCATTTTTATGTATCCTTGAAATCGAAACTTCGAAAATCAAAAATAAGAAAAAGTTATAAAATATTAAAATAGAAAATATTTTTCAAAATTTTACAAATCAAAAATCGAAAGAAAACCCCAAAATAAAAAATCGAAAAAAATTAAACTAAAAATAAAGTTGCAATATTTAGTGAGTATGTAGGTGATAAATTAATTCTTACCGTGGGCGTTCATTAGGAATTTTCAAAAAGCCCGAAACCGTAAAATGCAGGGGTACACAGGACCATCTTCCAGATTTCGGACCCCTAGCTGAGCCCTAGTCTAAATAAATAAATAAATCATTTGTGAACATTTCAAAATCAACATTTGTCCTGTGTCATTTGTTCTTTTGGCATTTCCGGTCTTTGAACTCATCTTTCCCGACTAACCTCTGGTTGTTAAGCCGAAATCTGACCTTTAATTATTAACAAAAGCTGACAATGCCGCCTTCTGCATAGCCTTAGAAATATTACTTTAGTGCCAGAATCGAATCCGAAGTTAATAAGGATCGTTCCACTTTATTTTTTATATAACTAAGAATATATAAATATGTTGTGGATCATTCAATGGATCAAATTTAAATTGCAAAAGAAATTAAAGGATTAAATTCTCCCCTAATTTATTCTATTCTTCCAGTTAAACAATTAGGTATTTTTAAATTCAAAAAAAGAGTTTTTTTCGTAATTTCAACTTCCAATTAATTTTTAATTAATTTATTTTTCTTTCTCTTCCACAGCAATTTAACATTAATAAATAAATGAATATTATTTTTACTTTGATTTTACCGATTTATGTGCATACAATTTATTGTTAAAAAGGAAATAAATAAAAAAGAAAATATACTTATGTACATATTTTTTGACCTTGGGAAATTTTTAGAAAAAAAAATCTGTAGAACACCACCACTCATTATATCAAGAGAAGCCTAAAATCTGGCCTTCAGGCCTTCAATTATTAACAAAATATCTCAGAATTATGAGAAATAATAATTTTTTAGAAAAATTTTAATTAAAAAAAGAATTTCTTTGTCATTCTCGTATTTCTATTTTTTAAAAATAAATTTCATTTTTTAATTTTATTTTACTATTTTTAAAAAGCAAAAATAAAAGTTTAAATAGAGAGAGAGCATAGAACAAGAAAAAATAAATTTTTAAATTTTTTTTATTTTAAAATGGGCTTAAAGAGTAAAGAATGAATTTAAAAGAAAACGATGATTATTTAGTTAATTTTAAAGAAAAAAATTTTTTTGAAACATTTTATAAAAGTATTTTAATTAAATAATTTATTTAGAATTTTGTAAGTACCTTAATTTGTTTAATAATTTTTTAAATTTATTTTTTAATTAGTTTTTAAATTAAAATAACAAAAAGCTATACTTATGTACTTTTATAAAAATTAAATTTAAAATATATAAAACAAGAATGCTAATAAGTGGATAATGAAATGTCGAGTCGGATTTAAAATAAAAAAAAATAGTCCAGGTTTAGGTAACTACTCATGACATTTTGAATCAGAATATCTTAAGTGGTTGCCTGACTATTTTTTGATTAATTTTTTGGTTCTTCAGAAAACAAAGGATTTCTGGCTTGCTGGCTTTCTGAACTTACAAAAATTCTCTCCTCCATCGCTAAATATTTAACGAAGTTTGAGCGTAGATTTATATAATATGTATAACCACAGCTCTTCCTTAAAATTTTCGATTCAATTTCTGATATTTTAAGATTTTCCCTAATTCTTTATTTTTTTTTGTTTTTTTTTTCATCATTTTTAAAATAATTATGGTTGCCTTGGCTACTTTCTTTTTTAAATTTTATTAACCAAAACATTTCCCTAACAACAATAACAGTGCTTATTTGTCTATATTTATTGTTTATTTAGCTAATTTGGCAAACCTTTTTAGAGTTTAAAAAAGAAAAGACTTGCCTTCGTTTGCCTTCGTTTTACGAAGACTTGCCCCGTAAAACGAAGACTTGCCTTCGTTTTACGTTGATTTTCGAGATTTTTGAGATGTCAAGATCTCGACACTGAGTAGAGATATGGGCCTAATTTTTTTTATTTTTTTTATAATATTCCTATATATAATTGGTGGAATTTTTGTAGATTTTTCCTAATGTTGGAAATATTAAAAATAAAAGTGGGTTATACTTATGAAACACCTTTTTTAGGAAAATTTCGAAAAAAATTTAATTAAAAATTTTGTATTGGATAAAAATTGATGAAATTTTGTGAATATTCGTAGATTAGTTAATTGAATCAGCATACCAAATTTCAAAAAGATACATCAACTGTACATTGAAAAATGTAAAATATTAAAAGTGGGTTATACTTTTGAAACAGAGTGTACATATTTATTTAATTTATTTTTAAAAAATCTTTTAAAAGACAAAAAAAGCCTCGATGAACAATTAGGGAATATTTATTTAAAAAGGTATAATAAACTAAAAACGAAAGAAAAATTTTGAGTTATAAACAATGAGTTTCTATAAAAATGTTTGATGAGCAGAGTTGGGTTTCTTTAACTTTTCTTCTGTAAAAGGGATATAAAACAGTTTTTTAATCTAAATTAGCTAATAAAACTTTTCAGAATTACTCGATCTTTGGAATTATTTCTGAAAATTTAATTTTAAAATATCTTTTTTTATTTTTTCCTTCATTTTTATTTTTTAAAAATTAAAATTTAAAATTAATTAACCAAGATACAACAATTTTTTATACAAAAAATATCTTCTCTTTAATTTTCAGTAACTAAAAATTAAAAATAATGTACTATTTATTAATATTTAAAACAATTTATATTTATTTATTTCCTCATTGAGTGCCAGGCACCGAAGTACATACTTATATAAATATAATTCAATCTGTCTTTGTCGTTTTTTCCTCATTATTAAAAACCCTGAGCAAGCAAAAATTGAGCAAAAAAATATTTCCGCCTTGTCGAGTAAATAATAAAAATAAAAATTTATTTATTACAAAACGTAAAATTGAGGAAATTTTTTTAAAGAAAATCTAAAAAATATTTAAATTGTGTTTGTATATTTTTTATTTGTAACTTATTTCATCAATAAATATTTAGTATATCTTCCAAATATTCATCTTCATTCTCCATATTAATAATTCTTCATTTTTATTCTCTTTATCTTCTTCTCCTTTAATTCATTCTTTTTAATTATCGCTGACCTTTCTCTAAATTAATTCTTATTTTTTTCAAATTTTATTTTCTTTTTTTTACCATCTGTCCCTCCAAATTTATTTTAGTAGTTAATTGTCCATTACTTCCATCTTTAATCAACTCATTTATTTTCCCAAATGAGGCGCAACTATTTTCAAATAATTTCCCGCTTCTTTAGCCTGTTTTTCTTCAATCTTCTTTCTATTTAAAATAATTTTTGGCGTCCATTTTTTAAAATTTTTAAGGATCGATTAAAAAAAACTAGTTATTAAATATTTATGTTTTTTTTCTTTTTCATCTTTTTAAATAAAATATTTTTCGAGATAAATTTAAATTTAATTTATAGATTGTTTTAATTTTAATGAGATAATACTTTAAATAAATTATTTATCATATTTAATCAAATAATTCCCCCCCCCCCCATTAATTGCCCCTTCAGCCAGAACCCCTAAAAATAGTTATAATTAGCCTTTCTAAAATAACCTCAAATAATTACCCCTGCCTCTATTAATTACTCCCTCCAGCTAAAAATTGAAACAACTCTCTCGGCTATATATTTTAATAATACATAATTAAATGAACTTTAAGGGATATCCTAAACTATACAGAACTAATTTATTTAATAACAAGAAAAATCCTCCAAATTAGTCACACTAATTTAAAGACGTTTAAACCAATTAAAATAATTATTTTAGATTAATTCAAATTTTCTTTGTTTTTTTTTATAAATTTTCTTTTAAAAATTTTATAAATCAACAAATATTTTCTACAAATTTCCTTTGAATTTATTTTATTTTAACTTTTTTGTATTTTCCAAAAAAAATAATTAAAAACAAGTTTTTAACAATCAAAATAATTTAAAATCAATTTTTTAAAAATGATTTTTAAAAATTATAAAAAATATTTTTTAGTCAATACGCACATTTATTGATGAGGAAAAAGAGAAAAAAATTTTTCGGCGCTGATTTTTCTTTCTAAAAAATATTTTCTTTTAAAATCTCTCTAACCAGAATATACCTACTATTTTGATTTTTCTTTTTTTACCAATTTTTGTGTTTTGCCCATTTTTGTGTATTTAAACAGTTGAGGATTTTTTGAGGAATTTTGTAAGAGTAAAAGAAAGAACTGTTTGAATGAATAAAGAGAAAATGGGAGGAGGAGGTATTTTAATAACAATTTTTTTATTTTGTAAAATATAGCAACAATTTTAGGATTTTATTTTTCTTTTTGTTATTACAATCGGAATATTTCTTTTAAATATATACCTTTAAGTATCAAAACAATTGTAATATTTTATCTTAAATGTAAGACATTCTTCCTTATCCTCTTTCACATCTCAGTACTTCGACGCTCGTACTCGAACTCGACAAAATATGAGTAGCAGCAAATCTGGAATTTCGAGTGACAAATAAATTTTAAAAATTATATTTACATAGAGGTTCTGAATATATCCAAAGGTTTTAGGTAAAGTGATCTTCTTCTTTTAAGTATTATTTTTTAATTTATCTTTAACTTTTTTTCTACCCACTCTTCCAACATTTTTTTTATTATTCCCTTAAATTTTTATTATTCTCACGTAACATTTTATTTAAAAAAGTGCCCATTTTCTTTTGCAAAATTCTTTCAAAATTTACCAAAAATAGAAAAAATATGTATTGAATAAAGGTTAGATAATAAATAAATATTTTAATTTTTTTGTGTTTTGTGTGAAAAAAAATAAATTTATTTATTTATTTATTTCTTGTTTAAATTAAATCTTGATTAAATTAAAAATTATTTAATAAATAGACATATTAAATATTTTTTTATTTTAATATAAATTACCCAATATTTTATTTAAAAAATTTTAAATAATTTTTTAATTTTTTTCGTTTCTCAATTTTCGTTTTCTCAAATTTCCTAGACTTTTTTTTTAAATAAATTTTTTAATTCTTTAATTGTTAACTTTCATTTTTTTCTTTCCTTTTTCTTTTTCTAAAATTTTAATTCAAACAAACATAAAATATTTTTATTTAACTAACACATAATTTACAGTCTTTAAACTCTAAAATATTTTTTTTAATTTATTTTTAGATTTATTTTTTTTGTTCTGAATATATAATATGTATTTATTTAAATTTATATGTATATTAAAAATATTTTTATAAAAATAATTAAAATAATTAGATATATTTAATTTAATTTTTTAATATTTTATTTTTCTTTAAATTTTATTTCCTCCAATTATTTCCTTTAAAATTCTTTAACAAACAAAAAGTGCAATTTAACAAAGATTTTCCTTTCTTTTTTTTCTAAAAATTATTTTACCCTTTCTTACTTCAATTTATTTTTAATAAAAGAACTTCTATTATCTGTTTAGTAGTAAGTCTCAAAGTTTTTTTTTAATTTAAATCTTTTATTTGAAAACAAATTATTTGGTTTGTTTTTAAACCCCAAGACCGGAAATCCCCCAATAAAAGTTTTGAACTATTTATTTATTTCTAGAATTGAGTCAAAAACTCTCTTCTTTTTATCCTTTTTAATCATTAATTAATTAAACCTTCACAAATTAAAAATTTGTAGAATTTACTTAATTTTCTGTCTTTTGTTTAATTTAAACGTTGATTGAACCTTTAAAAGTAAATTATAGTTAGGATTTATTAGAGACTTCCAAGACCAAAAATTTTCCAAGACTCGAGACCAAGACTGGACCACAAGACGTAAGACCGAAAATCAACAAAAAATAAAGACCATTTTTGTGGTCCCATAGGGCAAATTTTTGGTTTATTTTTCGTGCCTTAGACCGTGCCTTAGACCCCCAGGATCGGAAAAAAGCCAAGAAAATAGCCAAAACTTTAGACCAAGTCTTGGAAGTCTCTAGGAATTCTGTTATTTAGTATTTTTGACGAAATTATTTTTTTATTGATACGGACATATTTCTGTTTCTTAACTCTTAGAATTTTCAAAAATATTTTTTTACAATTTTCTTAATTAAAGACCCTTTTAGTAGGCAATTATTTTTCACATAATTTACATTTTTTCAAAAATAAATTGGTCACTAACATCAAGGCCTTCATCATCATAAATAAATAAATAATTCACATACATTTATAACACTCACAAATTGCGCATTTGTCTATGGGAAACACTGCCGAAAATGGAGGGTTTAAGTATGGGGAAATTAAAAGGAAATTTTATAGTAACAGAAGCACTTAAGTGTTTGTAAATGGACTTTTTTAAATTATGTTTCTCAAAATAACAAACAAAAATTGTTGGTTTGTTTCGATTCTAGAAGCACCAGTATATCTACTATATTTTACAGAAAACGATTGCGATTTTACGTGCTGAGGTATCTCTCACTGTCTAATTTAAATATGAATCCGAATTTCGTTTTTTCTATTTTTTATCTAATATCTAATTTATATATTTATTCTTTTTCTACATATTCTCTCAATTTTTCTTATTTTTTTCTAAAAAATTTTTATTGTCAAATTCTCTTCACATTCAAATGGCCTTTGTCGCCAAGTGGAGGGCTCTTTAGGTTGAAGAAATATGTAGCAGATGTGCGTCCATCCGGCCAGTAGCCTTCTCAACAAAATCTCCCCTCTCTCCTCTTTTTTCTCTTAATTTTTATACCCTCAATTTCCTTCACCGTCATTTTCTGCCATTTTCTCTTTTCAAAATCATCAGGCAGAAAGGCAAATCCGGCTCTCCTCCTCAATAAATCCCCCCTCATTTTGACCATCTGCCTTTGTAAAAGAATATAAAGAGAGGAAGTTGAATTATTTTACAAGAATATATAACGCTGCTGGACATTTTTTTATCTTTTTTCCTCAACAAAAGCAAGTGGCGGTGTGGTCTACTTCTTCTACTCTCCCTCTCAAAAGGCTTCCATCAATCCCTGGGTAGGGCAACAATAACAAAAGTATTAAAAATAAATTTATTTCCTATCACTTTTTTAAAATAATTTCTTAAATCTAAAATTGAATAGAATTCAATTCAAGTTATTCAAGTTTGTGGGTAGCCAGAAATTTTAACCTTAAATGGCAGCAGGTCGATAAATAAGGGTGCAAAATACTCAACTATGATACCCTTTATCAAGTGCCACACAACATTCCAAGCCGGAATAACTCCAAAATTTAGCCAGAAATTTTAACCTTAATTATTTTCTAACATATTTTTTTCTTAACTTTTAACTGCTTAAACATTAATTTCTCCTCCCAACAATTCCTATTCATCAAATGATTTCTAAAAAATAAATTTGAATCATTCCCTCAGTTGCCCTTTACTCAATAATTATTGAAAATAAAAAAAGGAAATAAAAATTTAAATAAAGAGAAATGAGGAGGAAGGGGGAGGGTTGCACTTTATCATTCATTAGAATTTTTTATTTAAAAGAATTTAAATTATCTTTAATATTTATTTATTTTAAATTTATATTTAGAATTAATTAACAATACTTTTTCTTTAAAATAAATTTCTTTTAATTTTAAAAATAAATTTTATTCTGAAGAAAGCTAAAATAATTTTTTTTATTTTTAACAAAAAACTAAATTGTTTGAAAGTTTTTCTCTCATTTTTTCATTTTTATTTATATACTCTAATAAATATTAATTTATTTTTTATTTAAAAAAATAACAAGAACATTTGTTACAAATTTAGTATTTTCTTTTCTGACAGCCATTTGTTTTTGTCTAAATTTTAAATAAAAAATAGAGAAGGTATTTATATTCTCGAATTACTTCCACATACTAAATAAATATATATTAGGTACTTTGTATCTAAAAAAATAAAAGGAACGGCCAATTTATTTTTGTTTTGTTGTTGCCATTTATATAAAATATTTTTTTAAAAATATTTTTGTCTAGTTTGGATTTTTTGTTCTTACTTACAAATATTTCCTTTGAAAAAATATAATAATCTGAAAAAATTTTTACAAATAAAATATTTTTTAGATTTTAATTAGGGACGGGCTTAATTTAAAATTTTCAGATACTAATATTGTAACTTTGAACAAAAATATAAATATTTTTTAAATTTATTAGGGCTTTTAATTATGTGAAAATTTATATTCCTTTCTGAATTTGTAGAAGTATAAAACGCGAAAAGATCCGCTGAGAATTAACCTTTTATCAAAATCAGTCCTTATTTTGTTAACAAAAAAGTTTATTAAATAATTAATTGTGGAAAGAAAAATTGAAATATTTAGAAAAAAAACAATTTATTTTTATGGTTCCGGAACCTTCAACATTAACTTGAATTTATTATTTTCTGTTTTAGTCACACTAAACAAATTAATACTTAACTTGTAATTTTCTAAATTTTAACAAAAATTTAGAAAAAAAATATTTTTTTCAGGTCATTTATTTCAATAATAATTTTGCGTACGTAAATTCGCAACACTTAAAATCACAACAAAAATTTAAGAAAAGCACTTAAAATTCACAATAATAATTACAATATTTAAATAAAACTTGTAAATATATACAAAAATAAATTCTTTCAAGTCTCTTCTTTCAAAAATCTCTAAATTTGCCCTTTAAAAATTTTTAAGCATATTTTTCTTTTTATTTTTAATTTTTTGCGCAAAGAGGATTAAATTTTACTTTAAAAAAAGTTTTTGAGTTAATCTCTAACGTTAAAATTCTTAAAATAAATTTTTATTAAATTCCCAATTCTCTTCAAATTCTCTACAATTTTTCCTCTCATCTACATTCCTCTTCTTCCCTCTTCCTCTCTTCTCTTCATTAAATTATTCTTTCATTTTTTATTTCAAATTAAATTTTTATATATTTTTCTTCAAAAAATAATAATAAAATCTTTTCAATTCAATTCATCAAGTGCATATTTTTATTCACAATTTTTTCTAAAAAACTTTTCAACTTTTTTAGAATTTTTTTCTCGTCCTCCAACAATTTTTTCTTCAATTATTTTTTCGATTTCCTCATCAACAAATTTTTATTCATTTATTAAAAACTTTTTTTTGAAGAAGTCAATTATTCAATCTTTCCCTCTTTTTTTACTAAATAAAAAAACATCCAATTGCGCAATGCAACAAAACTTTAAAAATAGTGAAGAGGCGCCAACGGGGAATATTGGGAGAAGGAAGAAAAAAGCAGGAGGGAAAGGGAAGGGTTGGTGAACTCTCTAAGCGCAATGAGCGCCGCAATAAAATCAAGACATTAAAAATAAATAGGAGAGAATTAAAAATGAGGAAAATTGGAGATTGAAAATATTTTTGAAAATAGGTTCTACTAAAATAAATTGAAAATATAAATAAGAAATTAGAGAAAGAAACATAAGAAAAATATAAAATTTAAATGAAAATATTTTGAAAACTTTTACAGGAAATATTTAAAATTTTTAGCTTTTCTCGGTACTTACTATCTGTTATCTCCCCGCATTCTTTTCTCCTTTATTTACTTTTCTTCTTCTGCCTAAACTTCAGGTTTGAAAAAGGCAAATGCCATAATTTTACTAAATAGCATACCGATAAGTATCCAGATCGATGTTTTAGAACCGGTACCGCTATTATACGGTACCATATACTATTTTCAATAATTCATTGATTCTCATAAAAATGGTTCCCCTCTTTCATTTAACGGATTTGGTGTTTTGGATTTTTAGATGGCTAATAGGCTTAGAAATTCTTTTTTCAGCTCTTTAGTCACTAATATCTAAATTTAAGGAATCCATTGAAAAGTTAAAAATAGTAAGAAGTGGGGGGGGGGGGATATATTCTTAAGCTCTCAACGAAGCTTCAATAATTTTGTTAGCAAAAAAATTAAAATTTTGTGGACAGTATAAATAGTTATATTAAAGTTTCTATTTTCTAAGATTAAAAAATTTAGGTAATATAATTTGTCCTTCAAAATCAAGTAAATATATAAAAATATTTTAAAATTCATCCGAGCATTGTCTGTCTATTCACAATATTTTTTGTATTATTATTATTATTTTCCTCCATTATTCTCCCATTTTGTCTGTTCAATTTCCTTCAAGCAAAAATAAATTTATTTTCTGCGCAAAGTAATTATAAATTTAGTTTTTGTTGTCTATTATTAAATGCCAATTACTATTTAAAATTGGGAGATTTTGGGAGAGGGGTATTTCGGGAGCTTGTTTAATAGAAAGTTTTTATAGACATGTTGGATTTTAAAAATTTGTGAATTATCTTATATGTATAATACAAGTTATCTCGTTTGATTTTAGCTTTTTCCCCAAAAATGTAGAAACATTATTTAAACTTTCATTTTGGGTTTTATTGCCTACTCTTCTTGCTTAGAATATAAAATACTAATTAATAAATTATATTTGTAAAATTATAATTTTAAAATCCTCCAAAATTACAATTCATCTTATATTTACTAATTTGTGAGTACAATTACATATTTCCATTCTTATTTACTCATTATTTAATATCTACTAGACGCTAATGTGTTTATTTGTTTATTTTTATATTTATCTACTAGACAAAGACTAACCAACCTTTTTCCCGAATATCTAACAACTTTTACTTACCACAATTGTTTGTGTATATGTACAGTTGAAGGGGGACAACAAAACAACAAATAATACATACACACAAAAATACTAAAATATTATCAAGGCCAAAGCTCGCAAGTTGGTGGTTGGGGTAGTAAAAAAAGGAGGGGGAAAGGGACAGATGGAAGAAGGATTTAGAGGGAAATAAGTGGGAAAGCAAATTTTAAAAAGAGCAAAGAGCCAGTTGGGGGACTAAAATAAGAAGGAAATAAAACATACTACAAAATATATTTTGGTGCCAGGCGTCATAACTCCTTAGTGAAAAATAAGCAACTTTTTTTTGTTCATTTTTTGTGAAAAGACACACATATGTAAGGGATGAAAATAATAAAAAAGAAAACCAGTTAAAATGTTGATTTCTCAGAATATTAAAAAATATTCTTTGATTTTAAATTTAAAATTTTTTCTTTAAATTTTTAATAAATCTTTACAATTTATTAAAAATTGCATTTTAAAGTATATTAATGCATTTTAAAAGTTATTCTAAGATTTTGTCTCGAAATAGGTTAATTATTGTAAAGCATATATTGTAAAGCATATTTAATTCCCAAGGCTGTGCAGTAGGCTGAAGATCTACTGAAGATGCTGGTTCGCTCCTAGCCGCCGAAACTCTTTTGCACGAGCTGAAGGAGAGAAAAGGCTTTAGCCGAGCTGCTATTTCTGCTATTCCCAAACATTTAATAATAGTACTTGGGGACTCCCTACTAATTTTGGAATTACATTGTATTTTAAAATAAAAATTTAAAGAATTGAATAAGCAAAACAAAAATATATTTATTATTATTTTTAGAAAATACCATTTCCATCCATTATTAATGCATTCATTATTTTTACAATTTACTATACTTAAATATATATTTTCTATTATACTTACTTTTATTTTCCTCAATAATGCCCATTTAATTTTCTACATCCACTTATCGTTGCGGCTTTCACAATTCTTTTTTTTCTACATTTTTGCAAAAACGTCAGCACCGCAACAACTCTATTTAGAAAAAGGATATTTTTTTATTTCTTCAATTTTCTCCTCAAAATCCTCCCGTCACAACCTATCTAGTAGTTAAAAAAATTGAGGGGATGACTCGCTAATGTGTTCGCCGGTTGGGAGGAAAAGGGGCCTATTCTTGTTTTATTTTATTTATTCCCCCCCCCCCCCAATCATCCACTTACCCATTCTTTTCACATTTTTCTCCCCCTAAAAATTTACCATAAAAGCGAATATGTTGCTGCGCGTTCCTCAAACATTGTTTAGGTTGTTGACCATTCTCTCACACAAAACACACATTTATTTCTCTAAAAAATATATAAAATGCTTTTAGTAGGTTACCCAAGATTTTATATATTTATTTATTTAAGAAAAATAATTTTTAAAAATTACCCAAATTTATTATTTATTTTTCCAATAACCCTGAGTAAACGAATTTCTTCAATCCATCAAGTTTATAGACTCCTACAAATTTTAAGCTTTTTCATATTTAAAAATAGGTAGATGGATTCTTTATTCGACAGGATTTTTTAAAATGATATAGAATACCGTAAAACCTATTTTAAATGATATGTTTTTTTCTATTGTTCATTGTGTATTTTTCCTAAACTTGTACATGTTGTGCAATGTGTTTACGGTATTTAAATTTCTTATTTTTCATTTATTTTATTTTTAAATTAATTTATATGAATTTTTATTAAATTATATATTCCTATATACATTTATATATTATTCTAATTTTTTTTCATGAATTTTCCTCTCTAATGAGACTAACAACAAACAGAATAACCATTACTACAACCAGAAAATGGATGGGAGAAAATGTGTGGTTATTTTGTGTGGTTATTCTTTAATGGCTAACAAAAGACCGGCGGGCGGTCCTTCCATTCTCAAATATAACCCATCTATAAAAATACTAGTAACCCTTTCTCTCTTTTTTTCTACAAAATTGTGAAAAAGCTAACGGCAAATAAGAGAACCCGTTCCTTTCTTTATTTGGATATTCAAAAACCAAATCCTCTTATTTAAAAATCCTTTCTCTCTCTCTGACCCAAAGCTCTGACCACTTGGGTGCAGTTAAATCCCTTTCCCTTAATCCACCTCTACCATATAAGAAAGAAAAAAGGAAAAAGTGTTTATTTATTTTTATTATTATTTTCTAATCCAAAAAAAGGTATTTATTTAAAGATATAAAATTCCTTAAATTTATTTTTTATTAAAATAAATTTTATTTTTATGTAAGATATTATTCGAGGATGAATATAAGTCTGCGAGAAAAATTTTTGATTTTAAATACCTGCAATATATTTTAGTTAATTTTGTAAGAAATTGCATGGTTCATTTTAAGTAATACATAATTAAACCATCTAAAATTAATTTAATCCTTGACAAGTTGATTGATATTTTTGATTGAGGGTTATGGGAAACGAAATAAATAAATAATTATTAGTTGATTAGTTTTTATTTAAATCTATTTCAGCAGTGTGTGCCTCACCTATACCAGAATATTTAATAAAATTTTTCGCTTTGGAAACCCTAAATGATTAATTTTTAAATTTCGAATTTTTTCTACTCTATATGTCAAAATTTAATTGTCTTTATCAAGATTCTGAAGATGTTATAATCAAACAAATTTCAATTTCGATTTTAAATTTTCTTTAATAAACTTTCATACCTTTCCATACATCAATTTCAAATAAAAGTCTAATTAACAAACAAAAGTTCATACCAAAAATCAACCTAAATCTTCAAAAAATATATTTTAGTAAATCCTCTCCCTATTTTCAACGCGCACTTCTTTTAATTGCTACCCACAATTTGTGATGAAAAATATGTAGATACTCTTTGTATTAGAGAAATGGTTCAAAAGCAAATATATATCCACAATTCTTTTGATCCCACCCATCCTAATTCTGTGTTTTGAAAAAATTGGGGGAATGGGGGGGGGGGGGGGGGAAGAGGTCATCTACAATGTGTAGTTATTATTTTATTGTTGTTATTGTAATACTTGTTTTCTTTATCTATTTACTTACTTTTTACAATAGCTTCTACAAATATATTTTTACTTCAAAATCCTTCCATTAAAATTAAAAAAATATATTTTTTATTTTAAATTTAAAATATTTATGTAATGCGGATGGGCCTTTCAATATTTTAAAAATCGAAGATGGAAGACGGAATGTGAGGCAAAAGCAAAGATAAAACTAAACAAGAGACTGGATCGGCTGAAGGGGGTAACGGAAAAGTGCATAATTAATTTTTGATATTTTTAATATTTGTCTATAAAATTATTTATTCCTCACTTTTCATCAATTTAGGTATTAACAAAAAAATTTTTGATATTTTTTATTTTCACACTTAAATTCCTCCTCAAACCCCCCATTAATTTAACCCCACCCATTTTTCCTCTTCTCAAACCTTCTCACCCAGCAGGATATTGAGAAAATTAACACAACACTCCAAAGGTCTGAGGTTTATTATTTAGGCAAAAAATAAGGTAATGATTAAGTATAGAAAAATTTTATTTTAATTTTCTAATAAAAATTGTTTGAAATTTTTGTTTGAAAAATTGTTTGAAATTTTTTTGACAAATTCATATATAATTTGTGTTATAAGCAACTTCTCTCCCTCAACCTTCTAAAAAATTCTTTCAGAGATTTTTTCGGGATTTTTCAAGACATATTGGGAATCTTATTGTTGGAGGTACTTGTCAAGTTTTTATAGCTAATAAGACTCCATAGGTCTGAGGTATAAACACATTTAGTGGATTTGGCATAGTAAACACATCTACATTTTTTCCTTGTTTAGTGCCAATGCCCGCTTTAAATTTATTCACACTTTACATATGCCCACTTTTATATAGTAAAGGACAAAAGGGGAAAGTAGTTGTTGATGTCTACAGACACAAATATATGCTTTTGACATAAAAACAGCCTTGGCTTTATTCGAAAAATTGTTTTCGATTTGCTTCTTGTTATTGGCGCCAACCATTTGTTATTCTTTCCTTTTTTGTTATTTATGGTGGGAAAGTAGGCACTTAATAAGGAATTTATTTTTTTTAAATTTCCTTATAAGGAATTTATTTTTTTTTAATTTCCTTATTAAATCTATAAGTCTTTTATTAGAATAAAAAATATTTAAAAATTATTTGAGTACCAACTATCTCTGGGTTTAGTTATGGTCTCAGATAGTAATACAAAATTTAAGGCTGGGAATTCTGCTAATTTATACATACTGACATAAAGCCGGAATGTTTGACTATCGTTTAGCGAATTTTATTTCAATTTAATTGTTTTACCTAATTGAAATATTTGGTTATACATTTAATTGAAGTTGGTCGAGGGTTTTTATTGCTGAGGCTAAAAAAGCCGAGATCGAGGTTGAGGGGAAAATTTGGGTCGAGGTCCGAGGATAATCGAGTTCATCAGTTGGAGTAATTAGTAGAGTATATACGGTAGTTTATATAGCTAGTACTTAGTCTTCAGGGTGTAGTTTTTGGTGAGAACCGAGCCGAAGCTCGCTCAGGGGTGGGCGCAAGAGATTCTTTAAAAATCAGGAAATGTTTGGTTTTTATTACATTAAACAAATTTTTATCTTTTTAACTAAATATTAAATCCTCTACTATATTTCTAAAAAATATTATTTCTAATTAAATTTTTGTTTACATTTATTTTCTTTTTATTTTTAAAAGGATAACTCTATAAAACATCTATTAACTATAAAATCCTGTACATGCTTTTCATCCTTTTATTTTAACTAATTTTTTCGTCATTTCAATTCCTCGTGCGCAATATTCTTCATTTATATTTTTATGTTAATTTTTATTTAAAATTTTTTAAAATATACTACATAAAATTTGTATTTTCTGGTGTTTTTGTGGTGTGTTATACATTTTCATATTTTAAAAGTTCTACTCTATAAAACACTATAAAATATTGTTAATTAGAAAACCCTATTTTTGAGCCACAAATTTAAAGATTGAAACTCGCCGATTGTATTTTTAGGTTTTTTATTTGGTTTTTAAATTTTTCCAATTATTATCTGAGCAGGTCTTGTCTGTCCTATTTAGTAAATTGAATGATAAGCCGATTCTGGTATATTTTAAAAAAAATGAAATTTTTACAAATCTATAGTGGATAACAGATTTTATTTTTTAACTTCTGTTTATTTCTAATTATTTTTTACAACCAAGGAGGGTAAACTATTAAAATATACACCTTCTGTCACTCCCCCCCTCCCCTCCTTATATGTATTTTAAAATATTTTTAGCATAATTTCCCTTAAAAACTTTTTCCAAGTCCTTCAAATTAAGTATTCTACTAAAAAAAATATTTTTAATGTCTGTGTCTACCTCCCCTCTTATTTTTCTTTTATATCTAAAGAAATAGTCACTTATAAAAGCCTTTCAAATGCACGCAATGCGCCATTCTCTATATTCTTCCAAGCGTCAATAATGAAAAAAGGCGCGCAAAAATGTTTTAGGCAAAAGCCAATAAATGTGACATTTTCTTTCATTAAATTACATAAAATAAAGAAATTTATGTTTTTAAATATATATTTTTAAATAATTTTTAAAATTTTCCCGTTATTTTATTTTTGAGGTGAATTTTTGAATTTATGGGATTAATTGTTAAAAATAGGTTTAAAAATACATATATTTATGGAATCAAAATTTGATAATATTTTTAATTCAGGAAGGAGATGGGCATATTTTCGTCACTTCTTAATTATTATAATTTATACATTTAATTAATATTTTTGTTTCCTTTTTTTGTTTTTCATTTTATCCTTTTAAAAATAACAGATTTATTCTATTATTTTTTGCCTTATTAATTAAACTCTTATTAGAATTAATTTTAATTTATTTTTTTATTTAAACGTCACTGCTTAATTATTTTTTTAAATTTAATCCATCTTTTTTTTTCTCATTTAATAGCTTTATTTTCTATTAACTCTCTTTTAATTTATTTTTTTCTAAATTTATTTTAGAGAGGAGGAAAAGACTTTAATTTATTTAAATATTTAAAAAAAGCTCAAAAAATGCTCATAAATAATCAACAACAACGACAAATATCATTAAATACTCAACAACAGTCACACCAACAAACATCTCCACCACCACCACAACCTTGTTCCAATCAGACAACAACAAATTTTGATGGAAATAATTTTAATTCAAATTCTCAACAACCAATTCCTTTATTTTGTGGAGGATTGGGAGGAAATGGACAACAACAACAATTAAATAATAATTTATTTAATTCTGTTGGGGGAATATTTTCAACAACAACAACAAATACATTTTCATCGTTAAATCAACAAAATCAAAACAATTTAAATAATGTTGGTGTTGAAAGTAGACAAATTAATGGACAGACAATTCCTGGAGCTTGGTTTATTTTTTTGAAATAATTTTTTAAAAATAATTTTATTTTCCGATATTTGCGGATCGACACTTGCGGACTGGCATTTGTCAGATCTAAAACAAATCTCAAATAAAAACTATACCCCTTTCAAATATTTTTCTGAACTTATTTAGCCCCCCCCCCGTCAATTTTTCTCGGCCCAAAGTAAAGACCTCGAACATATTTTGGTGTCATTTTGTCAGCTCGACAAGTTCGATATTCCATTAACCACAAAAAAATTGTCTGGGGAGGGGGGGGGCTAAATAACTATCCTTAATAAATAAAATTTTGTTGGGAGTGTCGATCGGCAAAATAAATAAATTTTATTATTTTCATAAACTTTATTTTTAAAGGTTTTTTCCTCCTCAACAGTCTGCTGAATTGGACACAAATACTTTAGGTTCGCCTTGCTCACCAGGTTTAATGGCGCCACAGCAATTGCTTGCTCGATTTGGTCCTCGACATTCTACAGATTCTGTTGAAGTTCCAAGTAGTGAACATGTGGCTGAAATTGTTGGAAGACAAGGCAAGATTTTTAATTTAAAAATATTTTGAGAATAATTGTTTAGAGAGGGGAGGGGGGGGGGGGGTATTTTTCAAAAAATATTTTTTTTATTTTTTATAGTAATTTTCTTCTCATATTTCTTAGCAAAAAATCTCTTCTCTAAATCCTCTTAAAATGGGTCATTTTTTAAATATTTTTTTGTCTTTGAAGAACTATAAATAAATCCAAAAAACCAATTGCCGTTAAGAAGAAGCAAATTTTAGATTTTTTTCGAAGAGGGAATATTTTTTTAATATCCATCACTTTTTTTTATTGCTTTGATTTTTGATTTTTTTGTAATATTTTCCCATATTTTTTTTCTTTATTTTTTTAACATTTTTTCCTTTGTAATATGAGAAGTGAGGGGGGGGGGAGGGTATTTGGATATGGTGATTGACATTTTTTAGGTAAAAACAAAAATATTTTTTAAGAATTTTCGGTATTCTTTTAGGGTTTCCAAAATGGCCTAACTCAATTCGAAAAAGTAGGCATCGCCCCGACTCGAAGACAGATACCTAGGGGTTTCTTTAAGAGTAATTTTAATGTAAATTGTCTAAAAAGGTTTTTATGCTTAATCATCTTTTGCTTATTTTCTAATTTTATCCTTTCTCCTACCTTCTAATAATTTATGCAAATAAAGCTTACCTTTAAATAATTTTTTAATAAATAAAGGTTAAAGAATTTTGATCTCTTTAAGTGCTCCCTAATTATTACAAAAATATTTTCTCATTTCCCTCTTTTTTAAAGGTTGTAAAATCAAAGCACTTCGAGCCAAAACCAATACTTATATAAAAACTCCAGTTCGTGGTGAAGAGCCTGTCTTTGTCGTTACCGGCCGCCACGAGGATGTTGTTGAGGCTAGACGTGAAATTGAATGTGCAGCTGAACATTTTACTCAAATACGTGCTTCGCGCCGGCATAGCCAGGTAAAAATTAAAATTTGATTTTTTTGACTTTAAAAATTAATTAAGCAAAATTAATTTGATTTTTGTTTTTAAAAAATTTTTTTTGCAAAATTAAATCGATTTTTTAGCGTCTTACTAAAAAAATTTTTTTTTTCGTTTGTTTGTTTTGCCCCCCCCCCTCCCCACTCTCTAATTGTTGGAAAAAGCAAGAAGAGAGAGTCTCTCAAAAATATTTTTCTTAAAAATACCGGAAAGCAAATAAATACACCTTTTTGTAAAGCAAATAAAAAAAACCTTCCTTTAGACAATACAAAAAAAATATATAAAAATATTTTAGTAAAAATAAAGCTATCAAATTTCTTTTTTATAAAGAAAAACAGGCAAACAATACTTACTCGTTTGCAATATTTTTTTATTATTTGTTTAATAAAATTGTTGCCAAATAAATTGGAGGGACCGACTTTATTTTAATTTTTTTAAAGGGTGCGTGCCCAGCACCTGGTCACGTAACTGCTTATGTGCGTGTGCCGCTTCGTGTTGTTGGATTGGTTGTTGGTCCGAAAGGAAATACAATTAAACGAATTCAGCAGGTTAATTTTATAGAAAAAGATTTTTATTTAATTTTATATTCAAGTATTCATACTATAATGTAAATTTAGGTAATTGTTTAGGTCCGTTAAAAATTTTTTTCTGTTAGTAAAAATTGGTCCTATCGTTAAATAAAATCAGGCCTCTGTGCCTTTCACTGAAAAACCTACAATTTACTGCAAATATATATATATTTTAATTTTACAAATTTTTAGGATACCCATACATATATAATAACACCAAGTCGTGAACGTGAACCTATTTTCGAAGTTACTGGCTTGCCAGAAAATGTTGAAGCTGCACGTCGCGAAATTGAAAACCATATTTACCAAAGAACAGGAAATATGCCAATAACTGATCCAAATGCTTCTATTGCTAATTTTGATTTGAATGTGAGTTGAAAATATTTTTTAAATTATTTTTGTTGAGACTAAAATGAGGGTGGGGATTTGAGGGTTTAAGTCTCGATAATTTCTCTAAATATGGATTATCTATTTTTGGACTGAAAATATTATAGTACATAATCCTTTAAAAAATACATTTTTTTTTTAATTTTCATCTTTTTTTCAAGTCTGCCGCTTTACAAGCTCAACAAGCAGCTCTCCAATCCAACTCTGTTAATAGACCAAATTATGGGGCATTAGCTGTTGTTTGTCCTCGAAATGTTGGATTATTAAATGGTGGAGTTAAAGATTCAAGTCCATACTTTCAACAACATCAAAATGGAATTAATTCAAATCATTTTGTTAATGGTTATGGACAACAAACAGAAATTGATGTTTGAAATTGTTTTTTAATTTTAAATCTAAAATTTAAACAATTTTAGCATTATTTAAATAATAACAAATCTGGAATGTCTGTTATCTTTAATGGTAACAACAACATTAATTGTTGTCCTCCTCCATCAGCAGATTTACACAATTCGACAACTTCTAATTCAGCTGCTTCTTCAAATGATTTGCATTTATTTTTTAATTCACTTGAATTGGATGCTGGGAATGGGGCTGTTAAGGTATTTTTTTAGATATATAATTTGTTGATTTTCTCTAATTTTCTGTTTTTGGCTTTTTTATACTTTAAAATTTTTTATTTTTAGTTTTCAAATTTTGGTGCCATTGGTGATCCTCACCCAGCTCCAGACAATCAAAAACGTCAAGAACAACAACAACCTCATAATTTATTTCGTTCTGTTTCTAACGAACTTCGAGGTCAACAACAGCAACAATTTGACCAATTTGGTTCAACATTTTCGAATGGGGAAAGTGCTTTCTCTCCGTGGACTACAACAACAATTGGGGCAGTTACTGAGCTTACAACAAATGGAATAATGAAAGAAAATGTGACGACAAATGGAGGAGTTGATATTTTTGAACTTTTTTCTTCAACAAGTTCTTCATCTCCTTTGGCATTTTCTTTCTCAAATGGGACAAAATGTTATTAAAATTTTAAAAAATTATGTTTGGAGAGTTTATTTGTGTGTTTATTTAAATATTATTTATTTAATTTATATTTATTTGTTTGTCTTTTATTTTAATTTTATTTGAGAAATGATTTTTTTAATTGAGAAAAAAAGAGAAATCTTTTTGAATTTTAATATAAAAAAATTATTTTTAAACATTTCTCAAATATAAAAAAAGGTCAGCTAGCCTCTATATTTTATTTTGGTTATTTTGCACTCTCAAAATTATATATTTTTTGTTATAACACAATTTATTAATTTTACAAAATTTTACGCCTCTATATTTTATTTTGGTTAATTTTGCACTCTCAAAATTATATATTTTTTGTTATAACACAATTTATTAATTTTACAAAATTTTACTCTCTCAAATTATTTAAAATTCTACAAATTTATTTTCTCTATATAAGGCGACGAGTAATTTAAAATAAAATCCTCATTTGTTAAATTATATTTATATTTGATTAAATTAAATATTTTAAATTAATTTTTGTGTGTTTTTATTAAAAAAAAGCAATCATGGTATTATTTTTAAATAAAAAATATTTAAATATATTTGTTTTGGAAATGTTTAAAAGCTGTATTATAGAAAGAGAGAGAAACTTGTCTAAAAAACTCTTTATTGTAATTATTTTTTTAAATTTCTCTTTAATATAATACAGCATTTTTTTCTGACTAACTTGACATTCTCTAATACTTTAAATAAAAAATTAAATTTATTTAAATTAATATATTTTAAACAAAAATATATATTTATTTCTATAAATTTACATATTAATTAATCTAAATATTTATTTTTTGATTTTATTGTCTATATTTATTTTTTAATTGTTTTTGTCTCAGTTATTTAAAAACACCTCTAAAAATAATTAAATTAATCTATTTAATCCATTATATTTGCTTTTATATCTTTAATTAAATCCAAATTTTTGCATTAAAATAGAGTACAACGCCTGTTCTGAGACTTTATTTTGTAAAATATAATTTATTGGAGAAAAAATAAAGACTAAATATATTTTTAAGTGGTTAATTAGTAATTAAATTGGGGAATATGTAAAAGTTTAATTATTTTGTTAGGGTAGTAATTAAAATAATTAGAAAAATAATTTTAATAAATTTTAAAAGAATTTTTAGGTAAAAATTCAAATTTTAGTTTTATTTGTTTTAATGACTCGGTTATTTGTTTTTGATTTTTATAACCCCGTTTTTGAGAAAAAACTTAATAAAACTAATAAAGTGAAATATTTTTAAGATTTTGCGGATAAAATGTCCAATAGCGTTTATGAATCTCCTATAAAAATTTCGGAATAATTGACCAATCAGAATTTGGAAAAACAGAAAAATTTAAATGAAATTATAATTTCTTAATAATAGAGAATAATTTGATTAATTTTTCCAGAAACCTACGTTTAATTTTTATATAACAAACCAAGGTATTTATCTGTAAAGAGCCTCCACCGCATTAATAATCATTTAATTGAAAAAAAGAATATAGTACTTATTTCGGTTTTATTTTTAGTTTAATATTGACTGATACATATTTTAAAATAAAATTTGAAAGAAAATAAAAAAAATTATAATTTTTATTAAATTTTAATTTCAATTAAATTTAATATTTTACAAATTTCCCACTTTATTTTAGTGTAACATTTAATCTTTTTTTATTTTTATTTAACCACCACTACCACCACCAACCACCACGTATTTAATATATACTGGCCAGTATCTCTAATTATTTTTTTTAAATAATTATTATTCTCTTCAAAAAATTTATAGAATTCTAACAAAAACAAGAAACACAACTCTTTATAATTTAATAAAATAATAATTGCTTCAATTAAATAAATTTATATATTTTATATAGCAATTCCAACAGAATTCTAATAAATAAATAAATAATTTTTAGTTTTGTTGGTATTGTTTGACTGCATTTCTTTTTGTTTTTATTTATCAGATTGGTCTGAATTTTTTTATTAAAAAATAAAAATAAATTAAAATCGAACACTTTTATTCTCAAAATTTCATTTTAAAAATTCAGACCAATTAATGTTCTTTAAATATTAAAAATTAATTACCTATAATAATGTTTTTCTATTTTTTGTAAACCAAAAATATTTCTTTTTTTTTGAATGATATTGAAAATAGTTGTTGCTTTTTTGTTTAAAATCTAATTTAAAATGGTTAATTAATCAGCATTATTAAAGTGGTATCACGACTTTTGCGCCGAGAACATTTGCGCCGCGACTTATGCGCCGCGACTTTTGCGCCGGGCGACTTTTGCGCCGCGACAGTTGCGCCGCCATTATTTAAAAAATAAAATAATAACTACATTCGGACCTCATTTTAGAGGCCTTGGAAATCCCCGGACCCGATATCCCAAATGATTTCTGATGTGCTGACTTTTTCGGATCAGGAGATTTGGATCTGCTAACCTATTCCGGCATGATTTTCAGCCCCAAGAGGGTGCATTATAGTCTAGGATTGTCGGATCCGGTATCCGAAGATTTCCAACTATCCGACAACCCTACTATAGTGAGGTCCGGCTGTGGTTATTCATATATTTTTAATGATAGTGGCGGCGCAAAAGTCGCGGCGCAAATGTTCTCGGCGCAAAAGTCACGGAACCATTAAAGTAAATCTAATGACAACGAGCTATTAATTAAAAATCAAAGCCAAAGCTAGAAAAAGGAAGATTTTTTGAGTATTTTTCTTTTGCAAAATTTCTCTCAAAAATATTTAAAAATTATTTATTATACATACATACATATTTATTTTTTCTTTTTTAAACTGAAAATAATTATTTTTTTAATTTTTTCTTTCCTCTTTTTTCAATTAAATTAACATAAATATTTTAATTATTTTTAAAATTTTAGTTTTTTAATTACTAAAAAGGCTTTTATTTTACCAAAAATTAAATTTATATATTTTTTACTTAATTATATTTTGATTTAATAATTATTTGGCATTTTTATTGATTCTATTAAATAAATAAATATTTGTTTTTAATATGTAAATATTTTTAATTATTTAAGAATTATGAGTAAAAAATGTTGAAGTTTTTGATATACAGATCCTCATTTCCAATGAGGATCTTGTGTTTCAATGGTTGATCAATGAGTTGAGGAAGTGCCAAAGTAATGCCCCTATATTTTTAAATACAATTGTGAGTACAATTGTTCCATCAAAGTTGTATTTTTAGAAATATTCGATTGTATTTAAATTACAGAAGTGAAAATATATATTTTTTAATTAATTATAATAAAATAAAATTTAAAAAATCATTAAAAATTCAGAGTAAAAAACTTTTTTTATTGTTTACATAAATTTATTATAGTATTTATTGTCTATATAAATATCACATGGTTACTAAATGAAAAAAAGAAATAAATCAGTTCAACACTCGAGACAAACATTTATTTAAAAATGGAGAAAAATTTAATGGTAAACTTTGATAAAAAAATGAAATAAATTTGTAGTATTTTTTGATTAGAAAAATTTTAAAATTTAAACTTTACAATTATTTTTAATTTTATTTTTAATTAAAATAAATTAAATAATACATAAATAAATAAATAAATATTCATTAAATACTTTGATATATTTGTATTATTTATTTTTTAGATACATATAAGGTGATTTTATTTAATTAATCATTTCTTTCCTCATTTTTAATGTGACAAAATTTTTATTTTAAATGTATGTACTTAAAGATATTTCTTTACATTTTCTCAACATTTTCTGAAAAAAATAAATTTTTAAAATAATTTTAATTTAATTACTTTTATTTTTTATTTTTCCCTACAAAATCGAGAATTTATTTTCAATTTTTGCAAAATTATGTAAGTACACGTTTTCATCATCATGATTGATTATTTACAATCAACCATTTATTTATTTATTAGAAACAATCAAAATTGGTGGAAGAGCAAAGAATATTTTATAAAAATCTTTCTATATTTCCTCCCAAATATGGTCATATTGGGGAGCACAAAGAATGCTTTTTTTGATTTATTTTTATATTCTTTGTAGTCTCCACCTCCCCATGCTCTAAGGAAATAATTATATAAAATGTATTCAATTCATTCATTATATTAACAAAATTTTAGAAAGTATTCGACAGTTGTTGTCCTTTGGGTGGTCAGGTTTTTTCTCGTCTTGAGGAAAGCAAAAATATGTATAATTCGACCAAAATAAAGACTTTTTGACTCTATATGAAACGAAGTCGTTAATCGTTTTTTTTCATTACTTTTTTCCTTCCTTGATATGACAGAATGGTCAGCATTTTCCACCTTGTTCAATTCCATAATATTTGCCTGTTGCATAATCAAAAGAAATGATAGGGAAAAGAATTAATGGAAAGGAGAATGACTCAATACAGGCAATTAATACTTTCAAGGGTCTCCTGCTTTCTTTTTGCGCCGACACAGGAGTAACAAGTCATGGTCTGACAAGTTACAGTCATAACGGACAGACTCGGACGGACGGACACAGACAGACAAAACTCGGACGAACTCGGACAGACAAAACGCGGACGGAAACAGACGGACAAAAGACGGACGGACACGAACAGAAAACACTCGTGTTTTGTCTGTCCGTGTGTGTGTTTTTGTCTGTCCTCATTTGAATATGCCACAGGTAAAAAGAGTGGAATTGAACGAGGAAGAAAAGACTGACCATATTTATAATTAAGGAAGGAAAAATGTTAATGAAAAAAGTAATGAAAAAAACGATTACCGACCTCATTCCATATAGTGCCGACTTTTTCGTTATTTTATTTTTAGCCTATTAGATTCTTTAATTAATAGACCACACTTAAAAGTAGAAGATTAAAGGGGGCGGGTGTATTGCCAAAAGCAAATTGAGTGAAACTGATCCATAAACTCCCCTGAACGTGGGGAGTATAACCCTAGTAAATTCCTGGAGAAACCTTAGAGAAACCCAAGTATACTCCTTTAAGGATATTTTTTTGTTAAATTAATTTAAAATCTACCCAAATTCTTACAATTAATGTTGCATTTAAAGAATAATTATTTTCTTATTGTCCATTAACAATTATTACACATTATTTATTTTAATTTTTTTATCATTTTTTTCTTTCATTTGCAACACAAATTTATTTTTTATAATTCTTTAAATGATTTTATCTTTTTAATTTAACAGTTTTTAAAAAGTACTATTTAATTTTTAACAAATTATTTTAATCAATTTAAAATTTTTCTTTTCATCATTTTTTAATCTAAAAAACATTTAAAAATCACAAGTACAATAAACATAATTGTCTCCTTTTTACTATAAAATTTAAAGTTCAATAATTTTTAAAAGTATTTGTTGTTTTCTTTTAATATTTTTAAAATTAATTTTTAAGGGTTTTTATTTAAAATATACACCAAAGTATTACATTCTTTTAAATGAGTATACATATTTTTTCTCTTTTCTGAGGAAAAAAGTTTTATAAAATAAAAGATAAATTTTGGTATATTTTTTCTTTTTTTTTGCACCAATAAAGCAGCTGTCTCTTTTAAATAATTAATTGTTTTAAATTAAACTTTTAAAATCATACATTTTAATTTAAAAAATATAAAATTAATTTAAAGTTTTTAATTAAAAAATAAACACACATAAGCTTCACAAATTTTTAAATTACCTACATATTTGTTTTTTAATATCAATTTAAAATAAAAATTTACTTAAAACCACACAAATTTATTTATTCCTTCCTTCTCTCTCATTTTATTTTTTTTCCAATCTATCAAAATATAAGAAAAAATAGTTTATTTTTTTCATCAAAATAGAGGAAAATAGCACGAGTTTTCCATTTTTTTCTATTTTTGTGTGTACACTTAAATATATTTTTTATTTACAATTTTTTGAACATTCGTTTACTTGTCCCTAATTTTTTAGAAGTTTTTTGCTCTTTAAATAAAATTAAAAATAATTTATTTTTTAAAAATAAATTAACCAAAAATTATTTTTTTAGATAAAAATTAATAATAAAAATTAAAATGGTGCACTATATAACTCGTTCAGCATTCTCGACTGGAGTACGTGTACTTAGTGTTTTAGAAAAGGCAAAATTAGTTTGTTGGTTTGAAGAGACAAATTCTTTTGCACAAGTGGCGAGAAGGTGTGGAGATTATTTTTAATTAAAAAAATATTTTTTTATTTTTGAGATATCGTGCAGAATTTGGAATGGAACCCCCACATATGGATTTAGTTAAAAAATTACATCAACGTTTTCTCAATACTGGTTCTGTTTCTAATGGAAATAATGAACATTTTGAAGTTAATAATCCAACAATGGAAACATCGACTTCTTCAACAGAGGCTGTAGCAGATCCGTTTGGAATTGAAACAGAAGAACAACAACAACAAATAGTTGTTGGAGGAATGCAGGAAAATAATATAAATACATCACCTAGAGCAGTGACTTTTTAAAGGAAAAAAATATGAGAAGAAAAACAAAATGGAAAAATATTTTTTGCAGCAATAAATTAACGAGAAAATATATAAATAAATAAGAGATTTTTAATTTCTAAGTTATTTTTTATGTGTATGTGATTAAGAATAATTAAAAAAATAAATTATAATTTTCCTCAAAAACTTTGAAATATTTTCCTCTAATTTGATCACATACTGGTTAGTTTCTGTAGTATTTTTTGAATAATTTTGCTCAACCTAATAATCAGGGTTCGTATCTGGAATTTTTAAAATCAAATATTCCAAAAACTACAAGAAAATATAAAAAATCCTCATAATCTTCTAAAAACCACAAAAATACGCAAATCCACATTTTTAAAATAACCCTCATCGACCTACCAAAAAATCACAAAATGAGGAAAAATCCGCACATACATATACGAACCCTGCTAATAATACATAATTTCTATTATAAACGAATATTTTTAATTTTCACAAATTTTCAAACTATTTTTTATAAATAAACATATATTTATATATCTTCTATTACAAAGGATCTCATTTATAGAAAATCTTTTATATATGATTCCTTCAGCCACAAAGGATATTTTTAAACGACTATGTTATTAAAAAATGAAGATCAGCAATTAATTTATATTTTTCTAATATAAGATAAAAAACCATAAACATAGCATTTTGAAATATTGTTTTTTGAAATGTGAAACTCGAAATATGAAATATACAATTACTCCATTTAATATAGGCCCACTAGTTTAATCGTTCATAAACACTACAATTTTTCCAGTTGTAATCAGTGTCTGGAATTTTGAAAGTTGCTCGTATTCGTACAGGCCTTATTTTTTCTTCGTACTCGTACACAGGTACGAGTACGTTGTAATTTTGGTACAAGCTTCCGAACACTAGTTCTAATTTGTAAGAATACTTTATTTTCATAAAATTCAGTCTAAAAATATCCATATAAGTTTGGGCACGCCAAAACGACCCCAACCCGATTGTTATTCCTAAAAGTACTGATATGATCAGGCCATCACACAATAATTTACGACGGGATAAGGATCGAAAATCACAATTACTCGTGCCTATCAGTTGTAAACATTTTTTAGAATTAGCGGATACTGTCGTTTAGTAAGTGGACGATTCAGAGTACAAAATTTTCGGACCTAGAAAATCAGTTTTTTTGCGATTTTTGTGGGTTTTCTCAGTTCCTACGACCTGTTGAACATTCTAAAAAGCTGCCAAGTCTTGACTCTAGACTTTTCTTGAGGTTTTTCGGTCTTAGGGTAAGGTCTCGGTCTCGACTTTTTTTTTCTTCAGGTAACGAATTTTATAAAAAAATGAGTCAAATAAACAAATTTATCAAAAAATAAAAGTCATTGTCCTCATCTCACTTATTAAATTTGTGGCCCTAAAGAGGATCGTTTGGGTTGAGGCTGTTGTTGATGAAATTCCAACATCGCTTCTATTCCAATGAAATTCTCCAAGGAATTCATAAATAAATTCAAAAATTATCTATGTGATTCTTAATTTATGGGATTTCTATTACACGAATAGCAGTTCGTGTAATACTACACTAATTAAGAAGAACAAACAATTAAAAAAGCTAGAATTAAAAAAAATTGAAGACGTGGTGAGACTCAAATGTTTAAAAACCTAAAGGTTTAGGCTTCAAAAGGTTTAGACTAAAAGTAACCAGGTAACGAAAGAGTCTTAAAATATGGGATCAAAACGAAAGTTTTTGGGATATAACTTTTTTGTTTTTAAATCAATCCAAATAATTTTTGCTTTAATTAAAAGCTCTGGATGTGCTGGTTATTTTTTCATAGAAATTGTTTAGTTTTACCTTCTTTCAAAAAAGTTAGGAGCCGTTAACTGCGAATAATCGTGATTTAACATACTTAGGCGGGTGTAACCTTCTAAGAAATGATCGGATCCTTTCATAAAGTTAATAAAAAGAATAAAAACAAACATAGATTCTAATTGATAAAGAAAATTTCTGGAAATGATCGAAATAAAAAAAGTTATGGCATAGAAAAAGGCGTTTCGATGCTAAAGCGCCGAGACTCTATTGACAAGCAAGCCTAAAGGTTTAGGTTTGTGCTGAGACTGAAAATAAATGTAAAGACAAAAGAGTCTTGCTGACTTTTTGACATAATTCGTCAACTAATTGTTTTCATCTGTTTCTTTACAGATTATTTTTGCCATATACATAACATAACAACACCATTTCATCATTTTACTAAACAAACGGATTTTACTAAACAAAACCGAAAAATTAAAGAAAATTTTAAAAATTTTAAATCTTTATTAAAAATTATTTTGTGGCATTGAATAATTGCCTTTGGTTGTGCAAATTGTTGTTTATCTCTCTAACACAGTAAAAGGAAACAAAAAAAATAAAAAGCAAAATAATAAATCAATTGCATTCCAAAAATCTCGATTTTAGGATATTTTATTCTTCGTACTCTTAATCGTCCCCTTTTCCTCGTACTATGAATCGGCGGCTCTGAGTCGTCCCCTACCCAATTTTTCTTTTATTTTGCAATCTATTGTTTTCTTGCTTGATTTTTGTTGTCATTTTTTTATACGTTTACTTTTAATTTAATACTAGGTATATTGTCAGTGTTAAAAATTAGTTAAGTGGCGAGTTTAAAGAATATATACAGCAGTCATACTAATGTCTGAAAGCAATCGAAATGAATCATTGCCAGATGAGGATTCTTCTGATGATGGACTTTGGAATGAATTTGAAACTTGTGCTACTTCAGGTTTTTTATAAAGGGGAACGAAATTTATAATTTTTTAAGTTACTCATCTTTATCGAAATTCTAATTGGCGAACTCTTCAATCTGCGGCTGCTTCAACGACCCAGCTTTATAAGGTTAAATAATGAACTTAAGTTTTGTTTAATTCCCTATAAAACATTACATTTATACACATCTGTCTTTACATGATTTTTCAAGAAAAGATAACTCTTTCTATAACTTTTTTGATAACTTTTTCTTTAATTATAAAACACAAAATTTAATTATTTTTTTAGCATGGACTGGAAATGAAAAAACGTTCTTTTGATCGTGGTTTTCTCAAAGGTCGTTTGACTCTTTCTCGAGAAATTTCTGCAATGTGTCGCTACAAAAACAAAGTTTTTGCTCAAAATGAATTAAATGTTTCTTTTTAATTTTAGATTGATGTGGCAGATATTATTGCTTTATTATCTAAATATGATCTGTTACCAACTGCTGCTTTTGGAGCCAAACAACAGCGTGGAGGTGAACAACCCAACATCGCGACAGCAGCAATTCCATCGGCCGAACACCCAGCTGGCGGAACTCAACAGGCTGTCTTTCTATTTCAAGAGGTTGTCTTTTAAAATATTCTGTAGATGACTGTAGGTTCAGTAATACCTCACAATCAGTTGCACCACAAAAACAATTTATTCCAGCGAAGATTCGCATGGTGTCTTAATTTATTAAGAATCATCGAAACAAGCTGTTTTCGTTTTCATTAGCTCAGCTCATTTAGCTCTTTCGAATGAGCTATCATTTGTTTATTCCACTTTTTGACCACAAAAGGAACTTGGTCCCATATGGTCTATGGATTTTTTAGTAACCATATCTCGGTTCCTACAAGAAATTCTATAAATATTTTTGTAAAGTGAACTTTATGAGGTGCCTGATAATAGAACATTTCGGTAATTGTTTTTATTTTCTTTAAAGGTGCTTGATCCATTGTCCAACAGCAGCAATCCACCCTCTACGGGTCCTTCACCCCATCGAAATATCGGCCTTGGAAATTTCCTTCAACATCAAGTTCATCGTCATCGGAAACGCCATTTGCATTCTTCTAATGGGGGTGGATCTCCATGCAGTGGATCATTTGATTTTGTTTCAAAACGTTTCAAACGTTTGTAGAGGAAAATAGAAAATTTATTGATTTTCCCATTTGTAAGATTTTCAGTTTGATTTTTAATTTTTTTTTAAAGAAAATAAGGCTCCCTAGATAAATTCTAATTTTTAATTAAAGGTCTAAAAACTAGCTGATTTTCAGAATCATGACAAATAATTTTTATTAATGATATTTTTTGTTAAATCGTCAATTTTAATTAATTAGAATTTAATATTTATTTTTTGTCTTGTGTGTGCCTTTACTTTCTTTGAAAAATTAATAAATTTGAACTATAACCTTAAAAATAACACAGAAATAATAAAAAATAAATTTTTACTTTATTCGAATATTTCTACTTTTTTCTAAAATGATTTTATTGATTGCTTCATCTTAAATGTATGCCATCTAAAAACATTTTTTTCTGTTTATTTGTAAAATGATTTTTTATTTTTTTTTTCAGTTTTTATTTGTTATGCATTCTAATTTATTTTTTATTTTAATTTTTTAAATTATTTTAAATAGAAAAATGGTTCGTAAATTAAAATATCATGAAAAGAAACTTCTCAAAAAAGTTGATTTTATTCATTGGCCTGAGGTTGATAATAGCTTACATGAAAATAAAATAATGAGAAGATATCATGTTGAGAAGAGAGAACATTACACGATTTATAATAAATTATCTAGAGAGGTTTGTTGATTTTTAATAAAATTTTGGATAAATTGATGGTTGGGGTCAACATGTGAGTCCATTTGGGAATACGTTAATTGTAACTTGGGTAATCTACGTTAAAGGAATTTTTGATTTAAAAATTTATGAAATTAAATTCAGGTAAGAGAAATTGCTAAAAGAATTCGGGATTTGGATGACAAAAATCCAAATAAGTTAATATTTGCTCGTCGTTTACTTGGAAAATTGTATGATATAGGTCTTATTGAAACAGCAGATACTTTGGAACGTTGTGAAGGTGTAACAGCTTCATCCTTTTGTAGAAGACGTTTGCCTGTTGTTTTATATAAAGCAGAAATGGCAACGACGGTTATTTTTTTAATTTTATTTTTTTCGTTAGTATTTACATCTTTGAGTAAATATGTTACTTAATGTAAAATTAGGTTTGGGTGGGTGGGGCTCATCCGAAAATTTCGCCACAGGCGCTCTAGGTCATCAGGATTTTGGAGTTCACATTTCGTTTTATTTCACTTCCTTTTCCATTCAGTTTGGGTTTTAAACGAAATAATAATCATTGATTTCAGAAATCCCTGAGAAATTTAGAAAAATTCTTTAATTTCTTTGAATTCAACCAAAAAATTTCTACTTCAAATACCTCATCGGGATTTACATATATCAGTTTTTAGTTTCTTTTTTAGATCCAAAAAGCTAGTCAATTTGTTGAACAAGGCCATATCCGTGTTGGAATTGAATTAGTTACTGATCCTGCTTTTCTTGTTACTCGTATACAATCTGATCAAATTACGTGGGCAAGGGATTCAAAAATTAAGAAACATGTTAAGTTATATAATAATGAAAGAGATGATTTTGAAGATGAATGTTGAAAAGTATTTTTTTATTTTGTTTTTTAAATTGGACTTTTAAAGAATTCTTTTTAAATTAAAAGGTTCAGTCTGACATTTTGGAGAATTATTAACTTCTATGTCATAAACTTTGTTAGAAGTTTAGAACAAGTTTGTGTCCTAAATGCCATTGTTGCATAAAAAATTTTAAACAAAATCGCGCGAGACTTTTTCTCCCCCTTTTTCAAATTATCCTTTGTCGCAAGATGCGAGATTTTTGTTAAGCGAAAATTATATGCGTTATTCACAATTTAATTATATTCTTTATGAAAAATATACAGATTTTTTATTATAAATCATCCAATTTTCCATCTTGTTGTAATGATCCACTTTGTAATTCCACAAATTCCATAAATTCTTCAGATTTAATTAAAGCCTCATTTAATTCTTTTTTCCTCTCTTCCTCTTTATTTATTTCATTTTCTTCTTCCATTTCCTCCTCCTCGTCTTCCTCTTCAACAATTCCCCCCAAATTTCCTTCATTTCTTTCACAAAAATTAGTTAAAAGACGCCCAATTTCAGCGGAATTTAATTTTTTATTAATTTCTGTTTGTGAATTATGTAATTGAGATAATTGTTCACTTAAAGTCTTAAAAAAATTTTTTTCTTTAAAAATAATCCAAATTTATTTATTTTACCAAATCACTTCCTTCTAAAATTCTTCCATCAAAAGGCAATTGTATACCATTTAATTTAAGAGTTGAATTCATTAAATTAAGAAGAGATCCAAGTGATTTCCTCTTTTTTGTATTTAACTGGCTTTGTGAAATTGAATTTAATTGATCCAAAGTTTTCATTAATTCTCTACAAATTAAGAAAAATATTTTCCAAATTTTTTTTTCAGAAACGATATTTCTTTGAAAAAGTTGTTAAATTTTTTTGAGGTTAGAAATGCCTCAAAATTTTGTTTCTTTACTTTGTTTCCTTACTGTTTTTAATTCTTATATCACTTTTAAAGAACTATAATTTATATACTTATGGCTATATTCAACAAGTGATTCAACAGGCATCCTTTCATAATTTTCCATTATATTCTCATTTTGAGAAGCCTTTAATCGACTAAGAAAAACAGTTTCTACTTGGCGAATTTGTGTAGCTAAAATACTAGCTTGTTTTTCTAAATTGGCACATTCTTCCTCGGCCTTTTTTAGAAATAAAATAATTAAAAATATTTTTTTATAAAATTCTCTGACATATTTTGAATGGTTTCGTAAACTGATTTTTATTTTGTGAATCTTTAAAATATATAAATATTGAAAAATATTAGAGGGGGGTGTCTAATAAGCAGAGGTGGGTCGGAACAGCCAGAGGTGTCGGAAATCGGAACTGTCGGAAATCGAAAATGGCTCAAAAGTCGGAACTCGGAAATCGGAAATCAAAATTTTTTTTCGGAAATCGGAAGGAAAAAAAGGGAGCAGGCCAACCTACCGCGAGCCCAACCTACCGCCGAGCTATAACTTCGTTCAGAATTGTCGAATCCGGGAGGCCCTGTATAGTTCGATTCAGCTCGTCGAGGCGCATCGAACCATACCAGGGTGTCTCGGATTCGACAATTATGAACGAAGTTATAGCCCGGCGGTAGGTTGGCCTCGCGGTAGGTTGGGGTGTACCCGAAAAAAACGCCGGAAATCGGAAGGCGGAAATCGGAAATAAAATTTTTATTTTCATAACTGAAATAATATTTAAAATTGTAAGGTGGCCTTTTTGAGTGTAATTTGAGGGTGTAAATTCTTTTTGCAACTCAAAAGTCAAATTCGAAGGGATTAACAGAGATATGTGTGTGTGCGCACAATGATCGAAGACCTATGACCCCTTGAAATCACACGATTTAACTCAAACTCTAATCCTCCGATATACCGTTCAACTTCCTTTTACAGCGCCGCAGGCGAAAATTATGAGAATTATAGAAGGCTAGAAGCCAGATTTCTTCCTTTTTTTTGCGCTGCAGGCGAAAGTTTTTGAAAATTTGGAAAAATCCTTAGTCGGAAATATGCTTCAAAAATTGTCGGAAATCGGAAATTTTTCCAAAATTTCGGAAATCGAAAATCGGAAGGAAAAAAACGTCGGAAATCTGAATTCCGACCCACCTCTGCTAATAAGGAATAAGTTTTTACAGTATTTCCATTTTTAAATACTATTACTTAAGCATCAATTACCTCAATATATTTAGCTATTTCAGTTAAACATAAATGTAAAGGTACAGGGCAATGAAGACGTGCTTCCGGTTGATTTTTTTGAATTCTTTCAATTAAAACAGAAAATATAACAAAAACAAAATCTGTATTGTCTGATTGAATTCTATAACGATCTAAAAGATATTTTTGTTTTTAAAAAATATTTTTTTAAAGAAAAACTTGTTTTTGTTGAAATAAATAGAGAAACAGATGTATTAGGTTCACCAAAAAATGGTTGTAAAGCAATTGAAGTTCTTTTACCTTCTACTATATTATTTTGATTTGAAATTTCCTCAAAAAATTATTATTTTTTTTAATTTTTAAAAATTACTTTTCCAATTTCCTCTTTTTGATTTGAAAATTCTGGAAATAAAATATCAATATCTAAAGCTGGTTGTGTTGAATCTATTGAAAGTTTAAATATTGCTTGTCTTTGGGGAGGGACTTCACGGCAAATTAAAAATAAAGGAATAAATAATTCAATTAAATTATATTCCCCTAAAAGAAAATAATTATTTAAAGTTTTCTAAAATTAATTAACCTTCAATAATTAAAAGTATTTGAATTTTATTATTCAAAACAGTATTTTCATGACAAAAGAGATTAAATGAATAAACTAAAAATTATTATTAGATTAACAAAAATATATGAATTTCCTCTTAAGAAATGTTTTTGCTTATAAAATAATTTTTAATCCCTAATAGAGCCAAGAAAAATAGTATTATGTAGATTGTTTTTCTAAATTCTCCCACTATCGATAAATACCGAAAAATACAATTGCCAGTATAGTGCTGTCCGGGCTCTAATTTTTATTCTTAAATTGGGTAATAATTTAATGTTAAAATATTTTTTGTTTATTAATTAAAAGATATTTGTATTTTTTATTAATTTTATTTAAAAAATTCTTTAATTAATTAATTTTTCAAACTTTAACATTTTTCAATATCTTTCAATATTTGTTGATTTCCTTGTAAACAATACAAATTATTTAAATTATTTAATATTAATTCTCCATTTATTTTACTTCCTTCTTCATTATTAAAATTAATTTGAATTGTTGCTGATTTAATTCCTTCATTATAATTAAATGAATTCGAATTTTTATCGATAAAAACTTCAAAATTAAATATTTTATTTAGTTTTTCTTCTTTATTTTCTCCTTCCCTTCCACTTAAAAAAATTATTTTTTCGAATTCCCTCAATTCTTTTTTCTTTTCTTCAAAATCTATAAAACGAGTTTCTGATGCTGGCATTTTAAATAATGAAGGTTCTGTCCCCAAATACCCAACAAGTAATTTATCGGAATTTTCTGACAATAAAACAATCATTGAACGAAGTGAATCACTTTAAAGTTTAAAATATTTAATTAAGATTAAAAAGTAAGTTTACGCCTCGACCCTGACTTGATTCTAATACTTTTTTACAAAAAATTGTAAATCAATCCTGGAGAATCCTAAACCCAAAGTAATCCAAAAACCTCGAAATTCTATTATACATTCCTATCATTTGCCGTGCTTTAAAAAGTAAAATTTTGTCAATTTGTGCAAATGTTTTTTAATTAATTAAAACCACCTAAATGTACAAGTTTCAACAATCTGTGCAGCAAAAGGTAATTGGACATTCCAAATTAGTTTAGTATCTGAATAAAATAATAATGTTTTTCCAGCCGTTCCAATAATAGTAGAAATGGCTAAAGTTGTTTGTTGTTGAATTAGTTTGTTTTCAGAACTTTTACCTATAAATTATATTTTTAATTAATTAACAAAAATTTATTTTTTATGTTTATAAATAGTAGTCGGTTATCCGCCTTTATTCTACTTTTCTCCTTTCTTTTTTGTGGTACAATTCGAAAGGACCCGAATGGCCCATTCGCAACCCGTCCAGCTGACATGAGTAAATTCTCCCCTCCAGTTGAATGCCCCTTTAAATAGAATGCCCCTTTTGAATGTGATTGAAAAATAGGGTGCCCGGGTATTCTATTAGAATACCTTGTGACAATATATGTAAAGATAAGGCAACAGTTTGAAGTCTAATAGAATATCTCAAACTTCCATTATGTGTAAAACAATAAAGAATTCTTTTGCATAAAACAATAATTGAAGGTGGAAGCCCTGTTGTATTTTGAGCATTTGTATTAATCGAAATAGAAGAATTTAAATTTGTATTTGAATTGAAAACGGCACTAGAAGGGCGGGAGTTTAATGAGGCAGAAGGATCACCAAGAAGTATAATCATTTGAACAGCCCAATCACCGAGAGGTATTGTCCAGTCAATCTATTAATAAAAGCAAGAGTTGAAGTTTTTTTGATTTTAGAGTTAAATAGATAATTATAGTTAAAAAATCTTTTTTTTACATAAGTTTGTTTAGTTCCAGTAGCAATTAACGTAGAATATCTAACAGACCTTAAATAACCACCAGAAGCAATTATTCTTTAATTTTTAAATTTTAAATATCGAATATATAAATTTATTTTTACATGGATTCTGAATTGGAGGAATAACCTAAAGGGCCGGGATGTAAAATATCTGGAATTGAGCGTTGAAGAACTCTATTTTCTGCCTCATAAAGGATAAGGCCTCCTTGGAATGATTGAACACAAATTTGTTCAACATTGCCTCGTCCGAAATAGCCTAAAAATGAAAGGGATGAGATTACAAATAAAGTGGATCTCCATCCTTGGAGATGGAAAAAGTTTATATAAGATTGAGGAGTATTCAAAATTAAAGGTAAAATAAAATCAAAAAGAAAATTTATGTAAACTCGGGATTCAAATTAAATAGAAAATATTTATGCCTTGACAGAAATTAAAAGCTGGAGGGCCAGGAATTTTATGTTCAAATATTTGTTCGCATTCAAATAAAGATTGAGCTAAAAATTAAAAAAAATTTTTTTTAACAATTTCCGAACAAACTATTTTGGTTAATTTTAAAATAAATTAAAGTTGATGGAGTTAAAGCAACAATAATTATTTTTTCTGGGCCATAAGAAGGTAAAAAATATCCGGTAGATAATTGCAAAATTGGACGGCCAATTTGTAATGTAGAAAGTACTCCCATTTCGTTTTGATGGTTTGGCTCTCTTCCTGGATCAAAAACTGAAAAAAAAATTTAAAAATCTCTAGTCTATCAAAATAAAATATACCTGTAAGTATTCCATCAAGTGAACCAACAATTATTTGGTCTGAATAAATTTTTCAGAAATTTTAATTTTTAATCAGATAAATTTAAAAATTAGTTTTTAAAATTAAAAAACAAAAAATAAATTTCAAAAATTTCTAATTAGAAACACCTCTTTCTCCAATTATTTTTGCTACAGCAAGAGAGAATGAATTTTGTTGTGTAGCAGAAAACCATTCTTGAAATTGGAATAAGGACATTTAAAATATTTTAAAGAAATTTTTTTTCAATTTTAAGGCAATATTTTCTAGATTTCGAAAAAATTTTTTTCTTTCTATTTTCTTTCGTTGCTAATGGAAACAACAAAAATATACTACTTAAAATATATGTATTAGGTTGTTTTTAAGAAGGAACTTAATTGTTTGAAGAGATGTATTTTTAAATTCTATTTTAAATAAAAATATATTCCTCTTCCAAGATAAATTAGTTAAAATTTATTACAAACTAATCTTTACTAAACTACAAATAAATTATTTATTCATATTTTACCATCATCATAGTTTTGAAATTAGGAATTTATACCTTTTTTGTATAGTACGCCTTTTGGCACTTTTAATGAAAAGAAATAAATAAAATAATTACATAAGTGAAAACAAGTGATCAAAGATTAGTAATCATTAAACAAAGTTTCGTTCTAAAATAAAAATAAATAGTAATTGGTATATTTAATTTCTTTTCAATTTTGATCCCAGATCAATTGGATTTTCAATCAAAATGATACCAATTATTTTTTTTATTTTTCATTTTTAAATTTCCACTATACATAAATTCTTTCCATTTACCAATTCTTAAAAATTCTCGACTTTAAACTAGACAAGAATATTGATTATACATACATATATTATTTGCTAAGAAAATAGCAAATTGCTCCTCCCAAACAACACACCAAGGTCAAATAAATTTTGCTCTTTAGTTCTCCTCATTCATTTATTCTTTCCAAAATTCAATATAAAATAAATATTTAAAATAATATTTTATTTAAGTTAAAAATTAAATTATTTAAAAATATTTTTTACAAAATTAAATATATAATTTTAAAATATTTTCATTAAAAATAATTAAAAATACATAATAATAACCAGCTAAACATTTAATTAATTTAATAAATAATTAAAAATAAAGATTTATATTTAAAAAATATTTTCAATTAAATAACAAATAAAAAAAGTATTTTAAATTTTATAAAGATTAATTATAAAATTATTTTTTTATTTATTGTCTCAGCATGTAAATGTTAGGTTGATAAATAAATACATATATTGAGTAGAAAATTAAATTTAAATATAATAAAATATTTATTAAATAAACAAATCTTCACAAAATTATCATTATTCTTTTGGAATCGAGAGAATAAACCTCAGCACTGTGATCTTTATTTAATTTAAATTAATTAAACGAAGGAAATAATTTTTAAATTGAAATAATTATTTTTGTTTTTAAAATTATAAACAATTTATCAGCAACTTAAAAACTAATTACCCTTTTGAATCTCCATTTAATACAATTGCAAGGGGTGACACGACTCGGGCACAGTGATCCAATTGCACAGTAAGATAATTGCACACTGGGCAATTGCACAGAAGACAATTGCACAGTAAAGTGTTGTTTATTCGCAAAACGACCTGCCATTTAGTCGCAAAACGACCTGTTTATTCGCGAAACTCTCCAAATAAACGTAAGGCTCATTCACCTATAGGTCATAATTTCGTTCAGAATCATCCAATCAAGATGATTTTGTGTCAGTCGACTCAACTCGAAGAGCTCTTTTGAATGACAAGGGAAAAGTTCTATAAACAAAGAGAAACAGTTCTATAAACAAGGGAAAAGTTGTTTATAGAACTGTTGTTGTATGATTTTGTGTCAGTCGACTCAACTCGAAGAGAAACAACATTTTATTATTAGGAAACTTATTAGAAAGTCTAACACCAATGCGCTTAACCACCGATTACCGTGCAATTGTCTTCTGTGCAATTGCCTAGTGTGCAATTGTCTTACTGTGGAATTGGATCACTGTGCCTGAGTTGGAGCGCCTTGCAAGGCTAAATGCCATAATTTTGTTAAAATAAAAATATCAACTATTTAATATAATTAATTTTGTAAAATTAATTCTTCAAAATTACTAAAATATTTTCAAAATTACTATTCGATAAATTGAACAAAGCATCGAAATTCCTGTACAGACCAACAAAGATAATAAATTACTACAATTTTAAATTTTGAACTTTTTGTGTAACAACACGAAGGCTCCCGAGATTAATATAATAACCTTTTAGTATGTAAAATTAAATAATGTAAATGAAATATCCTCCACGAATAACGATTAAATATTTGGTAGAACAATATTTATTTGAATCTAAACAAAACAATTTAATATATAATTTTGTATGTTCTCTGAAATATTAATGTAAATGATATTAAACTAAAATTATTTAAACAATTTTATTGAAGTTTTTCAAAAATTCTGTGACCAGAGTTCATACCAACAAATTTAAATAAAAAATAATTAATAATCAGTGAAGCTTGATATTTGATCGACGTTAATAATTTAATCAAAAAATGATTGTTTATATTCTTGTCTCTTGATTAATTGGAGTTAGTTATATTATAATTATGTATTAAATGCAAACAAATATTATTTAAATTGTTTAAAAAGAAGGATAATTTAAAAAATATTAAAAAATAAAATATATTTATATTTAATAAAATAAGTTATAAAATGCTTTAAAAGTAAAAAATAATGTGTTAAAAACAATTACGAGATTCAGAAAATTTGAAAATGGTGGCAACAATATTAAATTTATTTTAAAATTGATGATAATTTAAAATTGATGATAATTGATGATAATAAATTTTTTGATTAAGACAATCTACTGCATATTTTGTGGTATATTTGTGTAATTATTTATCCCTTTTTTAAATTTGAAATACGAATTTGAAATTTGAAATACCGAGAATTTTATGTTAACCTATACTTAATTTATTGTATTAATTTAGAATTTAGTTATGGGAATTCAAAATTAGATGTGAACAAAAGTGTCCCGCTTGAAGTTGAATAGAAAGAACGTTAAATAATGCCCTTCAAGATACTGATTCTACAAATGAGTTTAAATAAAGAATAAATTAAAATATTAAATATTTCCTCTCAGGTATTTTAATTGATTAACAATAAAAATAAATACTAGGTAATTAATTTAGATACACAAAATTATTTTATAATTTAATGAATTTAAATAAAAGACTGAGAATGTTTCTAAAATAATTGGGGCACTACAGATTACAATTAACTGGATGCTTCAAATAACAAATAAAAATAAATAAAATCCATATTATTTAAATTATAGTGAAGGAAAAAATGATAATTTAGAAATTATTAAAATAAATTTTTTATCGAAAAAATACTTGTAAAAATCCCTCAAAAATTAAAAATATTCCAATTTGCCTTATATTGTTAGATGTTGTGGATTTTTTAATTGGGTTGGAGATTCAGCAATTTTATTTAAAAAATTAATATAATAAAATACTATATTCGATTTGATAAATAGTCAACAATATTTACAAAAAACTAATAAATTAATTATTTTCACAGTTTCTAGCTGATTACATCCCATCGAAATTAAACAACATTTATTTTATAAATATTAAGTGATTAAAAAATGTTTAAGATTAAAACAAAATATTAAATACCTGAAAAAATAATTTTTTACATTTAAAAATAATTATTTTCAAAAATTATTTTATACAAAAAATTTTTTCCTTTGGAATCGAGAAGATAAACCTCAGCATCGTGATTATTATTTAAAAATATTTAAATTCAAATATTTAACAGAAATAATTTAATAAAATAATATCATTAATTAATATTTTAAAAATATAAATTAAATAAATAAACTACATTTTTCAATTCAAATTTATAATAAATCTTTCCAACTATTAACCATATTAATTTAATGGTTCACGTGAAAATTTTTTTGATTGTGTAAACAGAATTTTTATTGAAACGAAAAGTTTTCTAAAGTTGTAAACAATAAAAAGGCAATGAGAAAAAGAAAATAACATACTAAGTAAGAGAAAAAGATTTCCTTCTGTCTCTTTCAAAATTTTAATTGTAAACATCGAGTGCCCTGCCAAAATGGTACATAAACAATAGCCTACAAAAGACCGAAACAGATTTAAAAGTACAAAAGATCTAACTGGCTGAAAAAGTACAAAAGGACTAAAGTGTTAAAATGTTCAAAAGGTCTAACTAGCCTAAAATAACAAAAAGTCTAACCAGAGTAAAATATACAAAAGACTAAATTGAAACGAAAGACTAAAAATATTGCATAAGTCAAAAATGTTATTTGTTTATTTAGTAATTTGTATTTGAAAAAATAGAAATTCAAAATTTTTGAATTTTCTGAATAAGGAAATATGATAAAGTCTAAGACAAGAACTAACAAAAGTATGTAAGACTGATTAAGATTAGATAAAAGGGTGGAAACACAGGAAAAAATGCTGAGGAAAGGGTCCAGAATGTTAGAGGTGCGTCATTGAGTGAGAAACAAAGATCAGGGCAGAATGACCAAAAGAATTTTCAGTTTTTTGTTCTGAAATCAAAAAACTATTAAAAAACTCCTCGAACATGAAGATTTCTGAGACGGCGGCCGCCGCGAGCGAAGCGAGCACGGCCGTCGCGAAGCAGAGTAATCTTTCTGAGAAAAAATTTTTGGTTTTTCTCAAATCTAATCTTATCAAAGATTCAGCAAAATAGATTTGATGCAATTAATAGTGATATAATCAAATATAATCCACGTTTTGTCGGTATAACGTGAAATTGGTAAATGGCGCAAAAAGGATTGATGAATTAAGAAAGATATTAAGGGTTTTGTGGGATTAATAGAGAATCAATGTTTTTAAATAAAAAGAAAAATTAAAGGTTTGGGGATTTAACATAGATAAGGGGTTTGAAGGGATCAACAGTAGGCAAATTAAGGTTTTTGGAGACTTGACAGATAGATTTTAAAAAAAAAGAGGATTATTATGGGATGGTTAGTAGAGAAACTAAGAAATTTGTGAAGGTTTTGAGGGATTAGCAATATTTAATTGTTTTGTTCGATAAAAGAGAATAAGAATATAAAATGGATTAAGGGTGAAAATGAAAAATTTTGAGGACTAATATGCAGGTGTGGTTTCAGAGTAAAAATAATATTATTAAGGGTAATTTTTCGGTTCGTATTCCCCCTCCTTTTTTCTGACCATTTTTTCATTTTTCCTTCCCTTTCTCACTTATTTTTCATGAGGCAAGTATCGAAAAGGATTATGAATGTACATATAAAAAGTTCTGGAAAAGTTCATTTACATCATTCAATAACCCAATATGGAGCAACAAAAAAATTTTAAAATGATTGATTTGGGTGACAAATTTCGACTAAGTGACAACGATTTCGATGCTTGGCTCGAAGTGCTTGGACTTCTTCATGGTAAAATATGCAGGTAACAATACCGACATATATTTACATACCAAAATATTTTCCTGGATTTCTGTGGCGAAAACGATTTGGTGATATTTCTTAAGTTTTTTATAATTTTTGGTATCATGTTTCTCTTTTTTATCCTTCGAAAAAAAGAAATGAATATTTATCATAAATCCTTTTTGATACTTGCCTCATGAAAAATAAGTGAGAAAGGGAAGGAAAAATGAAAAAATGGTCAGAAAAAAGGAGGGGGAATACGAACCGAAGAATTACCTTATTAAGTAGTTAAAAAGGGATATCTGAGATTTCGGGGACGATCAAGAGTGATATAGGTGTTCGTGACAAACGAGAGTTAGCGAAATTTTAGGGCAGTTTAAAATGTATGTTTGGGGATAATGAAAATAACGGGGATTTGCGGATACCGGGAAATATTGGAGCATCAAGAGGGGAGAGTGATAAATGAGGATTAGGGGATTAGAAGAGATATCGAAGGAATAGAAAGGATATCGGGGGGGGGGGGGTTTGAGGGTTTACAAGGGATAGCGGTGAATTAAGATGAAAAAAATAAATAAAGAGGATTTTAATGCCGGGAAAAGTGAGAGATTATGTGAAATTTGGCTATTTCTAAGTGTTTAAGAAGAATATTGAAGTTTTAGGGAATTTTTAGAATAAAAAAATTTAGAAAATCAAGAGATGGGAATAAAGAGATTAACAGGCGATTTGATGTAAAAAGACAGAAATTCAGTTTTCGGAAATAAATAGTGAAGGATATCTGGGATTTCGAGTTGAAATAGATATCGGGATATATGTATGAGATAAAGAGGTTATAAATATGTATTAATGTGATGACGTGTATTTAAAGTGATAAAGAAAGTTATATTGGGTGCTTTTGGGAAAAATAGGGATAATTGGGGTATAAAAAGCGGTAGAGTACTCAGGTGATAAAATAAAATACGAATTCTTGGGATAGTAATTTATCCGAGTGTTTATGTTAATAAGAAGTATTAAGGAGGTTTTTCGATGAAAAAAGGAATAACAGCAGATTAAGGCGGAAAAAAGTGGTAGAGATCACGAAAAAAAAGATCCAGCATAGGATCTGTTTTGTTATCAGATCACCGAACAGTAGATCAGTTTCGTTTTTGGTCAAGAGAACAGAGGAAGTCAAAGAGAAAAAGATGAGCTACATAAAAAGGTGAAAAAAGATCGGAGTCAGCTCAAAGGAAAGTAGATCAAGATTGCGATTTGATTAAAAGTGATATGCGTGTTTTGGTGAAAAAGACGAATGACGTATGAAAAAGATGAGCTAAAAGATGAGCGTTTGAAAAAGATGAGCTACATAAAAAGGTGAAAAAAGATCGGAGTCAGCTCAAAGGAAAGTAGATCAAGATTGCGATTTGATTAAAAGTGATATGCGTGTTTTGGTGAAAAAGACGAATGACGTATGATTTTGTCCTGATACCAAAGAATAAAGAAGACAAAAGTGCGATATAAGAGTATTTAAGAATAATATCAGGTGATTAAGGACAACAGAGAATGAAAGATTTGCGGGAATAAAATTAAAACAAAGAAAGTGGGGAAAATAAAAACAGAAAAAAACTAACAGCCACAATAAGTGCTTCGGAAATTTGAGGTGTCCAAAAATATCGCGGATTTAGAAAAAGTGAGGGTGAAAAAATTAACAGTTTAAGTGAGAGACACTCCTGAATTTGAGAGAAAAGGGCCTGTCGAAAGGGTGAGAAAACAAGATCAGGGAAGCGGCATAAGAAGAAACGAGGTTCGCAAAGCCAATAGGTAACTAACAACCACAATAAGTTTTTTCAAAGCTTTTAAAGAAGGTTAAAATAGACAACAAGGGATTTGAAAACCAGGAGGGAGATCCAGAATTTGGTGGGATTAAGAATGATTTAGCATTTGGTGAATATATCGTGTGTTGGGGCGGATTAAAAATGATATATTAGAACTTGGGGGTAAAATATAGGGATATCGAGGGATTAAGCTATTAAAATATATTTATGATAGATATCAAGGAATTCTGATGGATATCAGTGATTAATGGAAAAAATATGTATCGGGAGATAGAGGAATGGTTTCTGCGGGAATAAAAAATAATATCTATGGATTTGTGAATAATAAGATACAAACCGGGGGCTTAGGGTTTAAAAGGTGATAACGGAGGATTTAGAAGGATTTAGAGAATTTAAATTTTAAAACGGAGGATTTAGAAACTATAGAGTAATATATAGTAGTTTTTTGTGTTAAAGGGAGAAATTTGGGGGATTGGAATAAAAATGTTATCGGATGTTTGGGAGGATAAAGAGTGATATAAAGAGTGATGTCAGTGGATTTAGGGTTCAAACGACATTCGTTATTTTGGGCTATTAACAAATATTAGTGGATTAGTGAAATCGGAGGATTTGGGGGTAATTAAGAATTATAGCAAGTATAGGAAAAAGGGAGATATCTGGGACTTCGAGAAGTAAAGAGGATATGGTGATTTTGGGGAATTCGGCGTCGGAGAATAATGTAATTAAAATGAATATTATGGGATTTGCGGTGCTTAGTAAAACCAGAGGAATGGGAGTGATTAAGGGGTATATCAGAGAATGTTGGGGATAAAAGTTGAATCGGGAATTTGGGAAAATAAGTTGTTCCCTTGGTTTGCTGAATAGGTGCGTAAAAGAAATTTCGGAGGATTTTGGGTGAAAAATGGTAATATTTTGGTTTTTGAGATGATTCTGGGATTAGGATGATGGTGAGATTAAAAGTTAAATCTAAGGATTTAAGGATAAAGGTTTTAGAACATAAAAGAACATCAAAATGTATAGTACGAGCGTTAGGACGCCGCGAAGCGGCGTCCTAACGCTCGTTACTAATAAATAAGGCCCGGATTTATAGGCAAATGCTTTTTTTTCTGCAAGTTTGGCATAATGTAATACGTTCAAAAAACGTGTTTTTAGCTTGGTCCGAAGAGTCTAGCATGACTTTTATTTTGCCTATTTTGGACTTTTTGTGCCTTTTTGCCTATTTTGTAATTTTTGGTACTATTTTTGCCTTTTTTAGCGATTTTTCCTAAATTTTGCCTAAAAATAAGTGAAAAATCTGAAAAAATCAATCCCAGATTTAAAAAAAATCGGTACAAACTCCCATTGGTACTTATCCCTTATACCACACCCCCAAAAGTAGGGTCCAAAATGTCATATATGGGGTAATAAAGGGTGCTGATCACGATTATGGTGTTTATTTCTCAATATAAGAACCCCCTCACCCATAAATTGTCATGGTTCATAATGGTCAAACTTCAAGTTTTTATTTAAATAAATATATAGGCCATGGCAAGACAATGGCAAGCAATTGCCGGTATGGCGATGTCCAACAAAACATTGCAAAGCTATTAAGGGTCTTAGACCCGATACGTGGTTTTTCTCATCCCGACTCCCATTCCACAAGATTATTAAGTTTATTTATTGGTGGTCACAGACAAATGCTGGACAGCTATTTGTGCGAATTTCTCTGGCGAAGTGATGTTAAAAGAGAAGCTGATCCATTTGAAGAAATCATAAAAGCGATAAAAAGAATATATTCCACCAAAATAATTTTATTTAAATAAAAACTTGAAGTTTGACCATTATGAACCATGACAATTTATGGGTGAGGGGGTTCTTATATTGAGAAATAAACACCATAATCGTGATCAGCACCCTTTATTACCCCATATATGACATTTTGGACACTACTTTAGGGGGGTGTGGTATAAGGGATAAGTACCCTCCCATTTTTAATTTATAGTTCGACGAATTGAGTATTTTTACTCTGTTGGACATTTTGAGATGAGACATTTTGGTAATGGGACATTTTGGGGTGGGACATTTTGTGTGTTGGGCAAGATTTCCCTTTTGCCAATTATCGAAATTTTTTAAAAATTTACACCATTTTTTCAAAAAATGATTCGAAATGACGAATTAATGGCAAAAGAGTTTAATAAACAGTCTATAATACAAAAAATGGCGACTAAATGGGTATTTTCTTGCTTTTTTCTTAATTTTGTAGGTATAATAACCTTTTTTTACCTGCCTATTTTTGTGCCTATTTTGGCCTTTTGGTGCCTATTTTAGGCGCCTATTTCACAGTTTTTACTTGCCTAACTATCCGGGCCTTACTAATAAAGCAATTGTATGCAAAATATATATTTTCTCCAAATGAAGAAATTTTAGAGTTTAAGAAATATTCTCTAAAATAAAGTATTTTTAATATAACTATAATTCAAACAAATAATGTTAATAAACGCTTTTAAGTTTGAAAAATAATTTTAAATTTAAAAACAATTTTTATACATACTATTTTCACCAATGGCTCATTAGAAATGGGCGACAGCAGAATTAAATTTATTTTAAAATTTAATTCATTAAAATAATTCTAAATAATAAAAATAAAATTAAAAGAAAAATCGTGAATTTGTTTAAAATCTACTGATATATTCATGCTATGGGCAACCAGTGATTATCAGGCAATATTTATTTTAAAATAAATGTTTAATTAACAAATATTTTATAAATAAAAAAGTTAAATTTATAAATTAAAATATATAAGTTATTAAAATAATTTAAATAAATTATTTATTCCCCACGAATAACCATTAATAATCAGTGAAACAAAACTTTAAAATATTTAAATTAAATACACAAATGATCTTAATAAACAAATTCTTAAAAAAATTAAAAATATATTGTTTATTTTAACAAAATTTTTGATTGTTTTGTATTGTCATTTAAAGGATTATGGAATGAAGTAATTAGCAGATTTATTTTAAATAATTTATTATTTAATTAAAAATTATAGAAAAATAATTTTAAAACAGAAATAATCAGAAATACATAATATATTTACAATATTTCTTCTAAACCAAACTAAATGTAAACTTAATTTCGCCATTTTATAAGGCATATTAAATATGTATAATTTAAAAAATATTTATTTTTAATCAATTAATTAATTATCCTTACTGAAATTTGTTAAAAAACACCTACGTATTTGAACAAATAGTTAAATAAAAAGTAAATTAAAGAAGCCTTCTAACTATGACTTCAAACTTTTAACATATCCGAACAACAAATTTACATCAAAATAAGTCACCGTTTCTCGACCCAATGAAAGAAAGAATCGAATTAGCATTTAAAATAAAGTAATAATGTTAACAGAATAGTAATTAATTTTATAATATAAAATCAAAATAATTACTATAAATATTTGTTGAAAAGGCAGGGTTCGAAGAATGCCATTAGGAAAAAGTATTAGAGCAATAATTATTTTAAGAAATAATTTTAAAAATAAAAATTTCTTTTTTGATTAAATTTAGATATTTTAAATTAAATAATTATTAAAATATTTTTTATTTTATTTAAATAAATATATTATTATTTTAAAATAAATTTAAATATTTTTATACATTTAAAAATTAATTTGAAAACGATATTGCGCTACTTGAATTGCACAGCCCAATAATTAATATCTAACAACAAATAATTATTTACCTAGTGCATAGAATTATTACGTAATTTTATTTAAAAGGAAATTCTTTATCTTATTAAAATTTTTTTAAATTTAAAAGTTCGTAAAAAAATAAAATGAAATATATAATTATGTAGATAGCAATAATTTTATATTTCATTAGCTGATAGCACCCTTTGTCGACTTTCTTTCAATTAGATGGAAAGTATTTTAAGATGAAAAGTATTATAAAATGTATGTATTAGAGCAATAATTATTTTAAGAAATAATTTTAAAATAAAAATTTGCTTTTTGATTAAATTAAAATATTTTTAATTAAAATACTTTTTATTTAAATTTAAATATATTCTAATAAAAATTAATTCGAAAATGACATTACGATTTTAGAACTAAAGAATGCATTATGTGATACTTGTAGAAAAAAATAATTATGGAGATAAAATTATAATTTTATCTATTTTTATTTAAAATTTTACTAATTTAAAAGTTTGTTAAAATAATTATGAGAAAGTTATTATTATTTTAAATAATTCTTCTTAAGTTATTATTATTTAAAATAATAACTACAATTATTGTAATAAATTCATCAATTTTAGGGGAATAAAGTCAAATTTTGTTAAAATTATTAAAAATTTGCAGTCAAAATGCACAAAAAACATCATGCGTATTTTTTCAAAATACAGTTATTCCATTAAAATAATATTTATTCAAGATTTGATTGACTGATTGATTTGACTAATCCTCAATTAAAAGTTATTCTTCTCAAATTATGAAGAGTATGTAAATTAAATAAAGTTTAATTAAATTTTTATCAAAAAAATAAAAACAAATAAATTCAAAAAAGGGAAGTATAATTAACCCCGAAATTACAAATATTTTTTTTGAAAAAAATAATATAAAAAATTAAAATCACTGGGATAGATTTTACCTTATAATTTAAATTTTTACTTTAAATAATCTAATATTTGTTTAATAATCAGAAAATTATAATATAAAATGCTTCATCACTAAAGCGAGGATTTATAGGCAAGTAAAATCAGTGAAATAGGCGCCTAAAATAGGCACCAAAAAGCCAAAAAAGGCACAAAAATAGGCAGGTAAAAAAGGTTATCAGACCTATAAAATTAAGATAAAAACAAGAAAATAACCACTTATTCATCATTTTTTGACCATTTTGCCATTTATTCGTCATTTTGTATCATTTTCTGACCAAAAATGTTTAAATTTTTTAAAAAAGTCGATAATTGACAAAAGGGAAATCTCACCCAAGCCACAAAACGTCCAACCCCAAAATGTCCCACCACCAAAACGTCTCATCTCAAAATGTCCAACAGAGTAAAAATACTCAATTCGTCGAACTTTAAATTAAAAATGGGAGTTGGCACTGATTTTTTAAAATCTGTGACTGATTTTTTCAGATTTTGCACTGATTTTTAGGCAAAATTTAGGAAAAATCGCTAAAAAAGGCAAAAATAGTACCAAAAATTACAAAATAGGCAAAAAGGCACAAAAAGTCCAAAATAGGCAGAAATAGGCAAAATAAAAGTCATGCTAGACTCTTCGGACCAAGCTAAAAACACGTTTTTTGAACGTATTACATCATCCCAAGCCTGCAGAAAAAACAGGCATTTGCCTATAAATCCTCGCTTTATTCATCACCTAATCTGTTTCTGATGATAACTTCAAAAAGTCAGTAGAAAAAAGTAAAAAATTTAAATTTAAAAAGGCAGTTAAAAAGTGTGGGAGTGAAAATGCAAAATTAAATTAAAAAAAAATATCCAAAAAATACAAAAATAAAATTTAATTAAAAGGAATTAGAGAGGGCATTCCAGAAAATACTATAATATTTTAGTAAAGAAATCGAAATTTAAAAAATAAAATATTCTCTGGAATTAAAAAGAATATAGGTAACATATCCGGAAAATGCAAAAACTCTGAAAAATACGCTAGAAAAATTAAATTCTGATTTGTATTTTCAATTAAACTTCCCCCGTTTAATTCGTTAATAATTTCAGAATTTTTAATATTGCTTGTTTAAAAATAATAATTTTATTTTTTAATGAGAATAATTGAAAGAAAAGGGAAAATGAGGAAGAAAGAAACTAAAATATTTAGAGAAAATGCTAATTTTAAACAGGAGATCCCATTAAATGTTGCTGTTTGTCTTTGCCCTTTCCTGCACGTTGTTGGAGTAGAGGTTGTTGCTCACTGTTTGATGCATTCACGGCAGTATTCCCTACAGTGATTGTAATTGCCTGATCATCATCTTCCTCAGGCGTTGCAAGTCGAGGTGAGCCTGTCTCTTTTCTAAATATTTATAAAAATAAATTTCTAAAATTATATTAAAGTCTAATATCAATCTTAGATAGCTTTTGGACTCAAATTCATAGCAGATAAAAGTATTATAGTATCGCTTAGGCAGCTTCTACTAACCAATTGTAAAAAACATAACCTAAATCAAGAAAAACTTAATTTTTGGGACAACTAATAATGAGGTTCGACTGTATATACAGGTTTTGTTAGGGATCGGACTAAATCAAAAGTTAAAATTTCTCAAAATTCAATCGAGATTCAGTCAAAATTTTAATTTTGTCAAAGTCCGATCTCTAATTATTGTATTTCTAAATTATTATAAAATAAAAAAATTTTTTTATTTTAATTCCACACCGTTCACAATGGACCGTTGCAGTCATTGGAGAGGGAGATTTAGTAATTGGACTAGAAGAGCTCTGTTCTCTCTTTGGTTTCGGCGACTTTGAATCTCTCACTTCTCCATCTTTTCCAATTTTTTGCAAGGACGATTTTGATTCGCTAGCAATAGAACGCCACATTCCTGTTTGGCAGACAGCTTCGCTGATGTTAATATTGTGGGAGGGAGGTGTTGGTTCTTGGATTGCCGCCAGAGGGATTTTGATGACCTGAACTAATTTGGTTAAAAAATTATTTATTTTAATAAACAAATTAACATTTCCAGATGTCATAGGTATGTGTAAATGAGCCTCAGTCTTCACTGCTCTAATCGTTCCTTGATTCTCATCCAAATCAATGTCAATTGTCTGTCCCCCATGTGATTCACGTTTTTGTTTGTCCTCAGTTCGGCGCAAATGAAATTCTGGCATTTTATCGTCCAAATACTTCAAATCTTTCTCAGAAAAACAACGCTCCATTAATTTTCGAACAGCTACCATTACAACCAACTTAAGTTTAAAAAAGTTATTTAAATTTAGAAATTTATTTAAAATATATAAGTAAATATAAAATTAATTTTTTAAAATATTCAAAAACATGCCATAATAGGAAATGACATAGAAGTTGCTTTAATCGACTTAACCAGCCATAAACATGCCAGACAGGCTATTTGGAATAATGTAAATTTGTGAATGACATGGATGGGAACATGGCGTATGTAGATTGTGTCCGGTTGGTATTTCATTGGCATCAACTACAAAAGGAAATAAAAAAATAATTTTTAATTTTATTTAACTATTTACCATTAATAAGAAACGATCAAATAATTGAATTCCACCCAATGCAGAAATACCCATATAAAGAAAAACTCCATAAAGTACGGGCATTGGGATGTGACTGAGTAACTTTGTCATTGTAACGGAGAGACCGATAAGTAGGAAAGTGCAAACGCCAGTTAAACGTTGTTCTCTTTAAGAAATTTTTTTTATTAAATAATTTTTAATAAAAAATATACAAAAATATACAAATATCATGTTAATATATAATTATTAAAATTTTTAAAGAAAGCACCACACCTACAACCAACAAATTGTGCAACTTCTCCAGGTGCTCTACTTTCACTTTCAACACGTAATGAGTTGACATGGTTCATTGAGAGAACAGTAGCAGCTACATAAATTGGCAACCCCAAAGCACCAACAATTATAATAAGAATTGAAAGAACAAGCAAATCAAGATGATAGCCACAACCTTTTTTCAATTTATTTTCTCTTCGATTAACAATAACAGTAGTTATTTGTTGATCCATAAAAATTAAAACACAGGCCAACAATGCAGGGAGAATAGCAAAAAGTATTGTCCAAAAAGGATTAGACCCAAAAGGAGGGACAAACCAACCACGGCCTGACCAGGTTGGCTAAAAAAGGGGTTACTTTTAAATACTTTCAATTATTTTAAACTCTAAAAGTAGATGGAACATTCAATTTTGGTGTATTAATTCCAACAAAAATATCAAGTAATGTCATACAAATAATTGCAATCATTACTGCAAAGTCACAAAGAATTTGACGAACTTTTGTGGGGAAATAACGACTGTTTCTCATTCTTTTTAGAGTTATAGCCATAAAAAATGTTCCAATCTGTTGTTAAAAAAAGAAACAATTAGTTAATAATTTAAGGAAATATTCTTTCAGTTTAAAATTAAATATTTATTAACCATAAGAACAATGCTCATAAGTAACTTGTCATGTAAAATATAGCAAGTACTTCCTTCTAATTGCCCCAACAATTGTTTACATTTACCCAATGGAATAAGCGAATAGTCAATCTCCATTTGCCCCGAACTGTTATTAGTCGGTAATAAAGTAAAGTGACGTTTAGCAGCTAAAGCCTGAACTTTGGCGAAAGGAGCACCGGTTGAAATACAATGACATTCTTCTCCAACAGGTATTGGTTCGTTTGGAGGTATATAACTATATATATATATATATATTTTTGAATTAGGTAAATTATTTAATGTATTTAAACCTAATAATATCCAATTGATCTTTAATCATAAAAAGTTTCATACAAGCCTTCAAATAATATTTTAAATTATTTATTTAAAATTTAAAATAACTTCATAAATAAAAATAACTGCTATAAGCATTGCAAAAGACTCTTCAGTAAAACGAGTAATATATGATACTAAAGAAGATGCATCTGTTGCAACCATTATAAAAATAATTAAAGCAGTCCATACATGAATCCAAAATCGAAATGAGAGGTAATCAATTGAAAGAGACTTTTAAAAAATGAAATTTAATTTTTAAGAAAAATATTTATTTTTTATTACATTGCAAATATCAAAGGCAATTGTTTCAAAAACAAGTACAGGGCCGGTAGAGCCAATTATAGTTAGGGGCTGGCCACTGAACAAGTGATATATGATGCCACAGATTGCACCGCTAGCTAAATTCTCCATTGCTGCCTTTAAAAGAATTTTTAAAATCTTCCTTAATTAAATAACCATTCTTTGATGAGTAGCTTCTTCAAGAAGACCACCAAAAGTTACAATTGGGGCCAACAGTGCAAAATACATAAAACAAGTAGTTGCTATACATTGAAGGTTTAACGCATCAGTAAAATCGGATAAATAATGTGGGGCTTTCCGACTTTAAAAATTTTAAATTAAATCTTAAATTTTTAAATTAACACACCGAATGTCTAACATTAAACCCCCAAACAATTTCCCGGTTCTACGTAAACCAGGATCTTGACCGTGACCGTCCTCTTCTTCTAAACTAGTCTGAAATCAACAAAATTAAAAAAATTATTTTTATTTTTTAAAACTTTTTTCCCGTTGGCTAAAGCAAGTTTAGAACCTCCAATGCCACCCAAATCCTTTCCATTACTCCCTCCAGGCAATCCAGTTGTGGGATCGCCAGTACTAGCTCCTGATAATTTATTGCAAACAAATTTGTCACTTATAGCTGAGGGCTTTTGCTAATTATAATTTTAAATTTTATTGTGTTTATTCTAAATATTTTAAAATATTAAACCAACCTGAATACGGCTTTGTTGATTAGGAATTGTACTAGGAGGCTCAATTCGAATGCTAGAAATTAAAAAAATATATTAACAAAAAATTCCCTACCTCGGATCCCATTCACCGGGCGGTAAAACGGTTACTGCATCTAAGAATTCATCAACACCATCTAGTAAATCCGAACGTTGTTTTGCCTTGTAGGCGACTTCATGGAATATCTAAAAAAATCTGACCTAATTTCATTGAAATAAAAATTCCTCATTATTTAAAGTTATCCTTCTGTTCCAAAAATTTGTGAATAAAAATGACAGTCCACAAAGAGTGTGTAAGGATAACCGATAAGTACTCTAAATAATTCTTAATTAATTTCACCTCGTCACTCATTAAAGTAGCAATCGCTCGACCGATTTCCTTAAATTGGGCAGCATGCCCTGACGGGCCGAGAAGGAGGAAGAGAAAACGGGTAGGTACAGGCACCTCTGTTAGATCACCAAGTAATTGTGCTTTTTTAAGTCGAACAAATGCTGTTATGTGATGACTGAGGAATTCAACCTAAAATTTATTAAAGGAATTTTAATTAATATTTAAAATTAAAAATAATTAAAATGATGGAATAATGTAATTATTTTAGTTTTAATTAGTATTATTCCGGTATTATTTTTTTGGAACCAAATTAATACTGGTTTTAATAAAATATAGAATTAACTTTCAATTTAAATTTACCTCTCCAACCAAAACATTCGAAGCTTCAACTCCAGGAGGAAGTTTTTTCATAAAATGTGTATTTCGACCGAAGAATTCACTATTCTGAGAGCCTTCTTTTTGTATGTCTTTAGGGAGAGATCCAACCTTTAAAATATATATTCTGATTATTTTTTAAATATTTCTTTTTAAATTCACTTTTGGAAGGTCAAGTTGAGGACCAAATTGAGGCTTTTTAGTAATGGGACTCTGTGTTGTGCTATCTCCACCACCTTGTAAATTTTCTTCTTGACCTTTTTGATGGAGATTTTTGCCATGAGAAAATGAACGTCCAATATCCGAAATGGAGCGGACGGCGTTTAAAAAACTCCCTTGACTACTCGATGCACCATTTGAACTCCCACCAGAATGACGAGCCTGGAAAATTATTAGACAAATTGAAAACAAGGAAAATAAAATAAATTTTTATTAAAGATTATAGTGGAAATACAAACTTAAATTATTTAAAGGGTAATTAAAATTAAATAAAGGGGATAAAAATTAAAATATATGTATTTGTGGGAAATACGTAAACACATAAAAAATCATAATTACCTGCTCGTATTGATGAGTATGTCGTCTAGAAAGAACATAACGCACCGCCATTTTTTCACTTTCTTGCAAATCGTTTTTGGCTACAAATTCATCCAAAATATGTTCTAAAATAATTTTTTAATTATTTTAAAATAATTATTCAATTATTAACACACCAATTAATTCCGGCATTGATTCTGCTTCTGAATCAATTAGTATAATTCCATGAAGTAAACATGAACTAAAGAAATAATTTTTAAAATTAAGTAAATTAATTAGAACCGTAATTGAAATAGAGCATGTAGAGACAATGTAGCAACATGGGGCTTTGACCATCTATTGCCCCCTTCTTCAACATCTTCTTCAAATTTAACCCATCTAGCTGTTTCTCTCCATTCCTCAACATCCCCACTACGCCAAAGTTCTCCCATTTCAGTAAAAACGGCAGGAGCCTCACTTTGTTCACCCAAAAGGAACATTATACGAGTTCCTGGAGCCAAATTTGCTAAAAATTTGTAAAAAATATTATTGACGGGGAGGAGTTTATTTGAAGGACTTGGTGACTTTGTTTAAAAGACTTTGAAGCCTTTGGGGCAGATAAAGATTATTATTATAAATATTAGATATAATTCTCGTTTTGTATTATTCAAAAACAATTTAAAAATTGTTAATTAAAATAGAAAACTAACAAAGAAATAAAAATAGAAAGTGAAACAAAAATTTAATAATAATTTATAAAGAAGCCCTTAAAAATGAGACTTTTGTAATTATTAAGGAAAATATTATAAAATTAATAAAAATAATTTAATAATTAAAATAAATTAAAGTAAATTATTAAAAAATAGTTGTTGTCAAAATAATGACAAATGGCTTAAAAGCCAGCCATCCTAGGGATGACCCTTTCATAGTTTTTCCTTCAAAAACCGCAATCTACCAGTGGCCAAAAGCTTCGTTTTTTAAATAAATAGTGCTGCTAGACTATTATATTATTGACTGGATTTGTTTGTGTGTGCAAAGAGAGGGAGATTTTTCTCTTTTTTTCATTTTAAAGGGAACTTCTTCTTGTTTTTAATTTTTTAAAGCTTTTTCATGGTACAGGAAAAAAATGAACAGAAAAAAATAAAGGAAGGAAAAGTTTTTATGTTTAAAGTCATTTAACAACAAATTCTTTTTTCACAAATCCAGTCAATATTTATTTAATACGTAAAGCCTTCCCTAGACGCATTTTGGCCTTTTTCCATTAGCCAAGAAAAAATAAAGAAAATAAAAAGAAAGTGCCAAAAAATAGTCTAGGTAGTCTGTCTCTCTCATCTTTCGAAAATTTTTTTCTTATTTTCATCAGTCTTAACCGATTTTTTTTCATTTTTGCGTCATTCTATCCAATTTAACTATTTTTTTTCATTTTTAAGGAGAAAAATTTGAAAGAATTACAAGGAAGTTTTTAGTTTTGAAAGTTTTTTTTTGAGAGGAGGGAAATTATAGAACGATAAAGACCACAGTTTTTCCTTAAAATTCTTTTATTCTTAGGAACTTAAAATATTAAATTGACTTAAAATTGAGGGAGGGGGGGGGGGGGTCTTTTAATTTTTAAAAATATTTCAAAAAACATTTTTCCTACCCATTTCATCTACAGTCAATGCTGTAGATTGTGGATTTGTGATCATATTAGTAATGTTTGTATTTCCTCCAATTTCAAGAGATTCCCGATTTCGAGAGAGTCTTCGTTTTCGAATAGATTGACGAGCTTCTTCTGTTCGATGAATGCCCATTGACCTTTTGAAATTAAAAAAATAATTAAATAAATTTTTTTTTGAAAATTAAAACATTTTTTAATAAAAATTTAGCAAAAAAATTCTTTTCAAATAAATTTATGTTGTGAATAATGCTAAATTCCAAAGCACGCGTTTATTTTAAATTTAGAATAAATGACGTGAATACTAAAAATAAAATTTAAAAAAATAATTTATATCTACTGTTTAAATAATTTTTTTATTTTTTAAAATTATTTATTAAATATTTTTTAAAATAAATAATTGTCTGTTTATTTATTAGGTTTTGTTGAAAATCTAAAAATAATAGAGAAGGAAAAAATAATTTTTTTTTCTATTTGATTGTTTATATGTATTACAATTAATATTTGCTTAATTCTTGTCCCTAAAAATAAAATTTCCCCAACAAATAAACAATGGAAAGGAAGGACAGAATTGATTAATTTAAATTTAAAAAATAAATTTAAATTTAAATTATTTCCAAAAATTATTTTCTAAAAATAAAGAAAATATTAAAAAAAAATTAATTTTAAAATTTTATTTTGGCTTACATCCAAAGTGAATCGCGTCTTTTTGTAGGTTCATCACTGCTTTTCTCCTCCTCCTTTTGTTCCTTGAAGGATTGACATCTGCGCTTTTCTGCTGATTGTTGGAGAATATTATTATTATTTTCTTCTTCCTTCCCTTTTGTTGTATTTTTAATTTTAAAATTAATAGGTGGAGGGGGAGGGGTTTCTTTTTCTTTGTTATTAACTTCTTTATTTCCTTTACTTTCGTTTGAATCTTCTAAAAATAAATTTTAAATTTTTAAAAATATTTTTACAAATAATTTTAGAGAAATACTCAAAAATTAATGCATTAATAATTATTTTTTATTAAAAAAAGTTTTTTTTGTGTTTTATATTTTAAAAAAGAAACAAAACATAACACAAAATAAATGTGGGTATTTTAATTATTTTAAAAATTAAAAAAAGAAAAAAAATATTTAATTGTTACGTTATTTTTATTGCTTTTCAAATTAAGAAAAAACTAAAAATAAATATATTTATAATTTATTTTAAGCAAAAATTAAAATATAATTTTTATTTTGTGTTTTGATTTCCGGTTACGTAGAAAATAAAATAAAAAAATAAAGCTAAAATAATTTAAGTGGATAACTTAAAAATAAAAATGTAACAAAACACACGCTTTGGAAATTAAGAAAAATATTTGGAATTTTTTTATTGTTAAATTTTTAATCATTTTCTAATTCGAATTTTTTTAAAACTTTACTTAAAAGAAAATTAAATTTTTAGTTTATCTAAAATAAAAATTTTTAACATTTAATATTTTAAACAAACATTCTAATTAATTTATAAAGAAAAAAATCTAAAATGATCTTTCATCTTAAAATATTTTTAATAAAAATTTATTTTAATTTTTAAATAATCTTAAAAATAATTTAAAATAAAAAAAGGTTTTATTTAATTAAATAAGTAGCATAAAATTATTTGTTAATTTACACGGGAGAGGAAAGAAGAAAAAGAGGTGGGTGGTGAGAAGGAGAACATTCTTGGGAAAAGGGCAGTTAGAATTAAAAGGGGGTGGGGGACTTTGGAATTTAAGCATGAGATTTTGAGGGAGAGAGAGAGAGGAAAATAAAAAATGAATGGATTAAGAAGAAAAAATTGAAGAAGAAGAAGAACATGATTATTTCCACACAATTATCACACAGAGAGAGACTATGTACATATTTTTGTGTGTTTGTTCTCCTCTTTTAATTTTTTCTTCTCCTTTTATCTCCGGGGAAACAAATACTAGAGTAACTTAATGTCCTCCACCCTCCATCCCAGAGCTATTAAAAAAGTATGTATTTCGAAGAAGTTTTTGAATGAAAATACTTGGAAATAAGTCTTCTACATTTCCTTAAAAACTTTAATTCGAGAATCGAGGATTTCAACAAAAACGAGATATAGAGTAAATTTTTGAAACGAAAGCGAGAAAAATACATATGGAAAAACCGAGATCTCTGTTCTTGCTAGCTCTCGATGTACTCTAATTTTAATGGACATGGATTGGGGACTTGTTTTTAAAAAAATACTAGGAATGAACTTTGTATCTTCTCCATTTTACCTAATTTTTTTCTTCCTTTTTTCTTTATTTTTTCTTGTTTCCTTTACAATTAGTCCTTACATTGTTTTTTAGATTTTTAAAAATATTATTTAAAAAATACGTTTAATATCTTTACTTAAATAATCATCGTAAACTGAATGTGTACATATTGACAATAATTTAAAATTTAAAGAATTTATAAAATAAATAAAATATTTTTTGTAATGATTTTAAAATTTAAATTTTCCTCTCCTTAAAAGTATTTTTTCATTCTTTAAGAATTTTTAATTTTAGTTTTAAAATAGTTGTTTTATTTATTAAATCTAATCAAAATATATTTACTTCTAAAAATATTTTTGTTAAAAATGTCAAAAAATGATTTTTTAAGAGGCTAAAAATATATTTAAAGATAACTAAAATTCGGGGTTTTTAAATTAATTATTTAATTTTTAAAAGAAATTTTTTTAATTTCTAAAAAAAGCTAGAAATATGACAAATTTATTTTTTTATAATTTATGAAAAACAGATTAATTTTACAGGGTGCGGCAAATTGGGCGCACTTTTTCTTTGCGCCATAACTTTCTTCAATCTTATCAAAAATTGATAATTCTTTTTTTATTTTAATCCCAAGACTTTGAGAAATTTTTTGATACCAAACACTGGAAATTTAATTCAAAGATAGTAAGGATAAACGCTTCGAAACATTCAAACGCGTCAAAAAAACATTTTTAATCCAAAAGTTTAATTGATCATAACTTTGTTCAAAATCATCCGATTTAAAAGATTTTGATACCAATCGACTCATCTCATTCAGACGCATCGAAATATCTTATAATACCATTTTTGAAAAATTTACTCAAAAAATTTATATTTGCCAAAATAATTTTAATTTATCATTCAAAGCTCCATATCTCGGTTCATTTTCGTCAAAGCTGCTTGATTTTTACGTCATTCGAATCGGATTGCAGAGCTGATTCGAATGATATAAAGATTTCCTATATCAAAATCTTAGTCTTGAATCTAGGCCAATTTTTACTAAAAAAATCTTGCTCAAACTTTGAGAAAAATTTAGTAAACTAAATTATAAAATTTTAAGGATATTTTAGTATCAAATAATTTCTCAAAGTCTTGGGATTAAAATAAAAAAAGAATTATCAATTTTTGATAAGATTGAAGAAAGTTATGGCGCAAAGAAAAAGTGCGCCCAATTTGCCGCACTCTGTACAAATTAAGTTTTCACCTGAAAGTGATGTCATAAACATTTTTATTTAGCTTCAATAAAAATATTTTTATTTAATTTTATTAAAAATAAAAACAGTTGTTTTATTTAAAAAAGTCTGGGATTTTTTTAAATAATTAATTTTAATGGCAATTGTTGTTAAATAATTGTTGTCAGAGTTTAATTAATAAAATTAGTTGAAGTAATATTGAATTAAATAGACAGAGTGAAAAGTAGTCATTAAACTTCTAAATACAAATTTAAAATTAAAATATTCTTTCTTTTTTCTTAGGTTTTGTTAAAATTTTATGGTGGCCTAAGGCGCACTTTTAGCCAATAAAAAATATTAATAAACTCAAAAAGACCCTTTTCGAGGATTAAATATCCAAAATTAATAGGTATTAAATATAATAAAAAATATTTTCTTGGTAATATTTTGGAAGTTGCCCCCCCCCCTTTTCCCGATTTATATTTGTTTTGACTTAAGTGAACAAAGTTATGACCACTTGATTTAATATAAAAAGCCCTTCCACCAAGGATTCAGCTTCATTATTTTGTTTAAGATGATCACATCTAACCGATAATGGTATCATCCGACCCAGCTCGAAGGGCTCTTTCGAATGATATATAATAAATTATATAAAAAATGGTCAGGGAAATGGGGAAAGAAAGGGGGGAGGAGGGGCGACTTTCAAAGTACATATTACCCATTTTTATTTTAAACAAATTATTTAATAAAATTAAAAAAAAAGATTTTTTAGAATTAAAAAGAATAAAGATTTATTTATTTATTTTGCAAATATATTTTTAAATTAAAAAAAGAGAAATGATCAAACATTTGTAAAATCGGAAAAGTTGTAATAAAAAGGACAAAGTTCAATATACCAGATGTTTATTCACATGGATTTTGCTTGATCAAAAAAAATAAATATAAATATATTTCCGTTGAAATAATTAAAAAATAATAAAAAATTAAAGGAAATAAATTAATTAAATAATTATGCATAAAATTAAAAATAAATTTAAAAAAGTTTTGAAGAATACCATAGAAATCGAAATTAATCTCAGAAAAAAAGGATAAAAGTTTTAATGTAAGTCCAAAATCTTCCAAAAATCCAAATCAATAATTCGTATATTTAATTCTTCAAGTAATCCAAACAGCCTAAATTCCTTTTATCTCCTCTCCCTTATTTCAATTAAACAGGTGTTACAAACATAAGTTTTCAAGGGTTATATCTTCCAACTAAAAACATAAAATAAATAAAAATTAAAAAAATCAATTTTGTTTTGTTTTTTTCTGCCAATTTTTCTTTTTATTTTTTCATGTTAAATAAATAAATAAATAAATATTTTTTATCAAGTTTTGTTTAAACATTTTTCTCTTATTTTTTTTTTACTTTAAAGTTTCTCCCCTTCGTTTTCGAAGCTTTTAGAGAGAAAAAGAGAAGGAAGCTTATTTTTAAGTAGATTCTTTGAAAAAAAAAGATGAAATAAGAACTGAAATTAAATAAAAGAATTGAGGGAAATTGTGAATTATTAAATGGAAATAAATATACATATTTTATTTAAAATTAATTAATTTTTGTATTTTTATTTAATTATTTGAATTTTAAATATTTATTAAAGTATTCTGAAAAAATATTTCTTTTAATTTTCTTTTGCCTAATTTCCTTTTATTATTTTCTAACACAAATTATTTCTAACAAAAACTGGTCATTAAGCTTAAAATGAAGCGATATGTATAATAAAATAATTTAAAAAATAATAAAGAGAATTAAAACAAAAAATAAATATTTCTAAAATAAACTTAAAAAATAAATTTATAAAATATTAAAAAGAAAAATCGAAAGGGTAAAAGAAAGGTTATATTTATGTAGTAGAAATGGATGGGAGGTGGTTGGTTAGGTTTGTTGGGTTTGGAAGGGCTAAAAATAAGGGGAATTGAAAGAAGGATGTTCTTTTTTTTTATTCACATCCATCGGCTGAATAAATGTCTGATGAAAAAATAAAAAAAGGGAAAGCTTGAATAATTTTGGATAAAAAAGGTAAAGAGAGGGGAGAGGAAAGTTAAAAATTATTGAATATGGCCATAGGGAATTTAAACAAAAATTTATTATTTAAGTAAAAGATGAAGGTTTTAAAAGGTTTTTTAATAAAAATGTTTTTTCGGTAAATTAGATATAAATAATTAAGTCTTGAGTATAGGAGTTTTGGTCATTCATTTTATTTTTCTCATTTTGGTATTTGTAAGGTTATAATTTAAAAATAAATTTTTAAAACCTACATATTTTAGAGATTTTTATTCGAAATATATTTTTTCTGTATATAACAAATAAATATTAATAAAAAAGGGAAAAAGTGCATAAAAGCCATCCTATTTTAGCTTTAACTTAGAGACATATTTTTCTCATTTTGGCACATTAATCGAAATAATAAAAAAATATACTAAAAGAGCAGCTGCCTCTTTAGTATAGCTACATTTGTATATACCCTTTTTGTAGTCTAAAATAAATAAAGGGAGAAGAAAGGTGAAAAGCTCGAAAAAAGGTAGAAAAGAGTAGAAATTCGTAGAGGAAATTTAACTTAAAAATTAAAAAATTATTTTAAACTACCTAATTAAAAAAAGAAAATTTTTCGGTTTTATTTTTGTAAAATAATTTTATTAGAAAGAAATTAAATAAAAAATTGCTTTCCAAAATTCTTTATTTAAAATTAAATATTTATTTTCTTTTTTTAGTTTATTTCCATTTTTGTCACTAAACATTTCTTTTAGATATTCAAATATTTATTTTTAAAAATACTTTTTTATTGTCAGCTTAAATTTCCATTTCTATTTTGAGTAAATTCTGAGAAAATTTAAAATTTTAGAAGTAAAAATTTAGAAACAAAAAATATATAATTTTGAATTAAATAAATAAATTAAGTTTTGAATAATTAATTGAAGATAAATAATCGAGGAAATCATGAGTAGCGATAAAAATTAATTTTTGTAGATTATAATATTTTTGTAATATTATTTATTTTTAAAGATTAATTTGTTTTACAAAATTTATTATTTTTGCCAAATAATTAAAAATATTTTTTTCTAAATACATAATTATACTTCTTTTATTTAAATACAATAAATAATTTCTTGGAAAAAAATTTTTTATTTCAAATATTTTTTCTTTCAAAAAACAAAAAAAAAATAAATACCTAGACAAATTAATTCTAAAAATTTTATCGTTACTATGGAATCTTAAAACAATTAAACAACAATAATTTTTTTTAAATATTTTAGGTAAAAAAATTTAAAAAATTGAAATTAAAAAAATATTTGAAAAAAATATTTTAATAAACAATTTATTTAAAAAGTTAATGGAAATTAAATAAAAATTTATATAAAATTTAATTGATAAATATTTAAAAAAGTATTTTAAATATTTTTTTATTTTTCTTTAAATTAAAACACTTTAATTAAGGTTTATTAATTTAAATAATTTAAAAATAATTTATAAAGTTAAATACCAAAACGTGTGGGCGGAAAAGGATCTCTGATTGTGAATATTTAGTATATTTATTAAAAGGAAAGCCCCCAATTAATTTTTAATTAATTTAAATTATATAATTTTTATTTTATAAAATAATTAAACATTCTGTGGGCATTTAAAGAAAAAAAAAATAAAAATTTTTATTTCTTAGAAAAATTCTCAGCTTTCATTTTTATTTCTTAAAAGTATTTTTACATGTCTGCGCGTTAATAAAAGGGGAAATACACTAAATAATGTGAATTACATTAAAAGACAATGTAGGCGGGTTAATGCATTAATTTAGTTAAAAAAGTTTTTATTTCCTGTTTGGAAAAGGGAGAGACTTTTGAAGAAATTAGAGACACCGAAAATGAGGATTGAAGGGGATTTGAGATCGATAACGAGATTTTTGAATGAGACCTCAAATCGGGAGTCGATATCTATTAAATACATAAATTGTCATCAGGTAGTGGTTTTTTTGTAATCTTGATAAGTAAATCAGTTGGTATTTTGATAAGTTCTGAGGGACGTTAACAACTTCCTCCTCCTCACGTAAGGAAACAAAAACCTTGAAACAAGAAAGTTAAATAAACAATTAATTGTCTATTATTTAAAACTTTCAATAATTAATTAATAATAAAATATATTTATTTAAATGCCTTTCCCTCCTTTAAACAAAAAAATAAATCCAATTTTGTGTTTTGGACAGTGGGAAAATTTAAATAAACGCGCGTAACATATGTACCAACTGATGCCTGGCACAAATTTTTGATGTAAAACCAACATTTTCTTTTTAGCTATAATTTTCCCACTAAAAAGCTTCACTTCTTTTATTTAGAGCTTATAATTTCTTTCCAACAAAGCCAGTAACATTTCGGCGCAAAATAAAAATAAAAAATTATTTATTTAAAAATAACGCCGAAATATTTAATATTTTTTTTTGGATTCCCCCCCCCCCCTAAAACGTTTCTTGAAAAGAATTTTCCCTCAGGACATTCAAACTTTGACAAACTAATTTTATGAAAATTCTTTTATGAACTCAAAGACCAAAAAATAATTTCTTTTTGAAAAATGTTAAAAACTGCTAATTTAATTGTTGAATTTATTTTCTATAAATAGTTAAAAAAAGAAAATAATTATATATGTAAATAAAAAAGTAGTTAAAAAATATTAGAAATACTTACATATTTTAAGAATTAAAATTTTTTTATTAATTCTACAGGCAAAAATTTTGAGAATTTTGTAGGCCAAAAAGTAAGGCTTCTTCCTATTTTGGCGCCACAGGCAAAAAATCTTTCTATAAAAATTAATTCACGTTTTCAGCCTCATTGATGAGAAATTACAATTATTTTTGGAGAAATGTGTCCATTCAGCCTTGATCGGGGATCAGTTCGACTAGACCCCTGATAAGTAAGAGAATATAAACGGACCAAGTACGAATTCTTAAATTTCTAAACACTAAAAAATAGATGGAAAGTTCAGAGTTAATTATTGAATTACAAATATTGTAATCAATTAAAATGGAAGAATCAAACTTAGCCAGTTTATTTAGAATAATTTTTTATTAAATACATATATAAATTTAAAAATGTAATTATTTAGAAAATATTAAATTTGTTCCAAAACTAGTATTTATTGCCTATAAAAACTAAAAATTGAAATTGATATAGTAGTTGAGGGTGGATTTAATTTAGAAAAAGAAAAAATTAAATTTTTCTAACAAAATGAAGTTTTTACTTTTAAAGTTTCTTTGAACTTATTTGGGAAAAGATAATTCAAAATGCAATATGAGAACAATTTAAAAATAAATAAATAAAAAATATTTAAAAAAATTAATTGGTTTTATATATAAATTATTTGTAAAATAAAAATAAATTTCGATTAAAATATTTATTCTTAAATTGTTTTTGGCTTAATAAATATTTTATAAAAATTATATCTAAAATTAGAAAAATAAATTAAATGTAAATTGTTATATTCTTTTTACCTAAGTCCCGAATTACTTAAATTTTATTAAATGCTTTTTATAAGTATTTATATACTAAATATTTTATTTATTTATTTGTACTTTTACTTTTTATAAAAAAAATAAATAAATAATGTTAAAAAATTTTTATAATTAAATTTAATCCTTAAATTAAAAGGCTAATTAAATGAAATTTAAGTAAATAATTAAATAAAAGTTTAAAAATATAAGGAGTAGCCCTATATTTTATAAAATACCTAATTAATTTCATAAATTATAAAATAGAGTCATTTAAATAAAATAAAAATCTGTTAAATTTAATAAATAAATATTTATTTTGTGGGTAAAAATATGTTCTTTTTTTTAGAAGATAATAAAATGTGTGTGGTATAACATAATTATTTTAGTCTGGTTGGTTGGCTTTTGATGTTTTAAAAGTGTCAGCTGTTTATAAAAAAATTTCATTTAAGAAAAGTTCGTGGGAAAATTTAAGAAAAATTTTTTTGTTAAAAGTAAAATTAAAGGATATTAATTGTGGGAAATTGTAGATTTTTAATTAAAATATTTAAAATAAAAAATTAATATAAATAAATAAATTTAATTTAGTAAACCATTGTAATTTTAGAATTTTTTAAAAGAATTGTGGTTCTATTTTTCAAACTTTCCATTTTCTGTGATTACCTATATTAGAGAATGTATGTAGTTCAAAAAGGAGTTGTTTTTTTATTTTCAATCAAGCTTTAAATATATACAATTAATAATTAGTTTAGATATGTCTATACATTTATGATAAATTTTTTTGGCGTACTCGATGGCTTTTTTGCTCAACGGATATGCTATGGTGTGTTAAGAAATTATATGAACACCAATATTTTTCTTATTTCTCTGAGTTCCTGAAGGTTTATCCATTTGTAATTTGTACAATAGTTATTAAATGTAAACATATTGCCTGTGAGAGTTCGTTATAATTTCCTCTTCTTCTGAAACAAAAACTACGTTGATTTCTAAATCAGAAGACACCCTTGATGAAGAGACAATTGATTCACCATTTAAAAGGATGAGAGCTTATATGGTTATATTAGTAACTAGGACCGGGCCGAGACGAGTCTCGAACGAAAACGAAATCCCGGTTATTGAAATTGATATTTTTGAGTCGATTCTCGACAGCATTCCTATTATACATCTGAAGTGAAAGGTTTTTCAAAAAACCTGCCCATTCTTGACGATTCTCTTAATTTATTTTGTTAATTTTTCTAAAAAAATTTTATTTTAGTTATTACTTAAATAAACTTTTTATTTTATTTGTTTGCATAACAATAAGTATATATTGTGAGTATTTGTTTTGTTTTTCACAGTAAATGATGATTATAAAAATTTATTTATTTATTTTACTTATTTTTTTTATTTTCCTCTCTCAAAAATCGCGCTCTTCTTTTTTCATTTTTTAAAGGTTTTAGAGGTTAGGAGGGACTTTTTTTTAGTTTAGTTTTTTTTCTTTTTTTTTCTTCAAAGCTATTTTAGTTTTGGAGAAAATTATCTACTAATTTTCAAAAAATAAATATAGGTATCTATAATATATCTTAACAATTTTTTAAAATTCTGATTTCTTAACTAAAAAGAAAATTTATATTTATTCTCTCACAATTTTAAACAAAAACAAACTTTAATTTATTTATTCTAAGGATCGCTAAAAATTAAAATCATAAAATCACTAAAAAACAACTTTCAAATTATCATTCAAAGCAAAATTTATTTAATTTGATTTTCACAAAAGATTTATTTTAAAAATTAAATTATTATTTAGAAAATTGGGGGTATTTATTTAAGAAAAAGAAACAGAATATAAAATGAAAATAGTAGAAATTTAAAACCCTCAAAATACAAAAGAATTTTTATATAAAATTTATTTTATAAAAAATGATTTTTTTTAAATATAAGAAAATGAAATTCGAACTTTGTTATATTTTAAAATTATTTTTTTATTAAAAAATTAATTTTGCTACTTGAAAAGTAACAAAAAGAAGTTTTTTTATTTTTATTTAAATACAAAATTAATTTTAATTTATTTTTCTAATTAAAAAAGAACAAGTTTTATTTTTAAATCTCCTCCTCTTTCAAAGACTACTCATTTTCCCAATTTTCTTTCCAAATTTGTTTAATTTAAATTTTACAAAAAAATTTTTTTTCAATTTTTCTCTCCTTTTTGACATCCTTCAATAAATTCACTATCATTTTTACTCATCATTTCATGCGCGAGACTAATCCCCTCGTCCTCAATATATTTATTTATGCAAAAAATGAGAGAAAAATAAATAAAAATAATTTTTTTAGATATTTTTTTATTTTTTTACATAGATAAATAATTATTTTTACATTATTTTTGATTTAAAATGAAATAATAAATAATTTATTAAAATATTATTATATGTATGTTTTATTTACTTAATTATTAAATACATATTTTTTATTTAACTTTCAATCCCTTAATATTTAAAAAAACAAAATAAATTTTTATAGTTTCTTCAGCTAAGTTTTTTTTCTTTTTTTTTCTTCAAAGCTATTTTAGTTTTGGAGAAAATTATCTACTAATTTTCAAAAAATAAATATAGGTATCTATAATATATCTTAACAATTTTTTAAAATTCTGATTTCTTAACTAAAAAGAAAATTTATATTTATTCTCTCACAATTTTAAACAAAAACAAACTTTAATTTATTTATTCTAAGGATCGCTAAAAATTAAAATCATAAAATCACTAAAAAACAACTTTCAAATTATCATTCAAAGCAAAATTTATTTAATTTGATTTTCACAAAAGATTTATTTTAAAAATTAAATTATTATTTAGAAAATTGGGGGTATTTATTTAAGAAAAAGAAACAGAATATAAAATGAAAATAGTAGAAATTTAAAACCCTCAAAATACAAAAGAATTTTTATATAAAATTTATTTTATAAAAAATGATTTTTTTTAAATATAAGAAAATGAAATTCGAACTTTGTTATATTTTAAAATTATTTTTTTTATTAAAAAATTAATTTTGCTACTTGAAAAGTAACAAAAAAGAAGTTTTTTTATTTTTATTTAAATACAAAATTAATTTTAATTTATTTTTCTAATTAAAAAAGAACAAGTTTTATTTTTAAATCTCCTCCTCTTTCAAAGACTACTCATTTTCCCAATTTTCTTTCCAAATTTGTTTAATTTAAATTTTACAAAAAAATTTTTTTTCAATTTTTCTCTCCTTTTTGACATCCTTCAATAAATTCACTATCATTTTTACTCATCATTTCATGCGCGAGACTAATCCCCTCGTCCTCAATATATTTATTTATGCAAAAAATGAGAGAAAAATAAATAAAAATAATTTTTTTAGATATTTTTTTATTTTTTTACATAGATAAATAATTATTTTTACATTATTTTTGATTTAAAATGAAATAATAAATAATTTATTAAAATATTATTATATGTATGTTTTATTTACTTAATTATTAAATACATATTTTTTATTTAACTTTCAATCCCTTAATATTTAAAAAAACAAAATAAATTTTTATAGTTTCTCTAATTTTTTCAGATAAATATATTTATTTTATTTTTAATTATAAAAATATTATAAAATACATTTTTATTTAGAATAAATTCACAAAAATTCTAATTATTATTTTAAAAATATTTTCCCTCAAAAATACCTAAATTCCCATTTATTTTTAAATAAATTTTAAAAAGTTATTAATTTTTTTTTGGAATTTTTATTGATAAATAAATAATGCGCGAATATATATAAATATATTCTTTTTCATCGCCCAATTTTCAAAGGCCAATTATTTTCTCGTTTTTTTATTTTTTATTTAAATATTCCCGTTATTTTGCCAAAAATAAAATTATTATTATTTTTTATTTGTCATTTTTTAAAAATTGAAGGAATTATTTTTTAATAAATTATAAAATAAATACCTAATTATTTTTTAATTATTAAAGATGATAGAAAATAATTATTTTGTTTTTATTGAAAATTAAATATCATTTTTATTAAAAACAAAAATACTATAATTAATTAAAAACCTCCAACTAAAAATGCAACGAAATTTTATGTGGTTTCAACTTGATGGTTTGTTGATTAATTTTTCTAGATTTTTATTATTGTTTTTTCTAAAACAAAAAATTAATTTAAATTTTTCTTTGTCAAAAAACAAAAGAAATTAATTTTTAATGATTTTCCCAATCGACCTAAAAAAGAATTAGAAGGACTCCAAAATTTACATTCGTCGTAAATAAAAACAAGATCCGTGCCAAAGATAAAAATAATTTTAAAGAAGAAGATATACTTAAAATAAATAAATATTTAATTTAAAAGAATTTTTAAAGTAATTTTTAAAGAATTTATTTAAAATTCTCCTTAAAGGATTAAAAAAATTAGATTTCCCTTGATCGGTATTTTGGGGGTTATTTAATAATTAAAAAAATGTTAAATAAGCAACAATCAAAATATTTAATTTCTCCAAATTGTTCTTCAAAAAATCAACAAATTTTTGCAGATTTGGCACTTAAATTGTTGTTACTTGGATTAGCTTTGGTTTTGAGTATTTTGATTGTAACACTTTTGGTTTTGTTATTTATTTGTAAAAGAAAACAGAAAAGGCAAAAAAGAAGGCTTGAGAATCAAACAGAGGAGGGTAAAAAGGTCGGAAATAATTTTAAAAATAAAATATTAATTGCCTAAATATACGATAATATTTTCTTTAATTATTATATCTTGTTAAAAATATTTTAATTTATTCCTCTCTTTTTTTAAATTAAGCAACCCAATCTTGGAGATAATTTTAAAAGTGAAACATTCATTGTTGTTGGCCAGAAATTAACAAAATGTTCACAACAAAATGGGTTTTCTGCTACTGTTAGTTATTTTATTTTTAAGTATTTTTAATTATTCGTCCCCACAAAAAATTGAATGGTTTATTGAGAAAACTATAATTGGAGGAGAATATTTTACGACTATTATATAGCTATTTTAAATTAATAAAAAAATTAATTTTAAAGTTTTCCCAACCTAAACAACAAAATTTAAATAAAGAAGTTGAAACTTCACCAAAAACTCCCTCCCCTTTGAATGCTTCAGAATATTTAGATTTGGAGGAAGAGAGAAGGAATGGACCTAAAAGCATTATTCGTCTTGAAAATTGTGGAGATAATTTGAAAGTAATAATTATTGAAATAAATAATTTAATTTTTGGGTTTATCCAAATCAGGATAAAAAAATTGACTAATAAATTAACTAAAATTCCATAAGATAAATTAAAAAAATATTTAAATTTTAGAATTCCAAACAAAAACGAAATTCCAACAATCGAAAGGACAGTATTAGACCATCATTCACAACTTCCTCTTTTGTAAATACAAATGGACCATTAAAAATAACCGTAAATGACGATAGTGGTTATGAAGATTCTACTTTAGATCCAAATGATTTTAAATTAATTAATAAAGAAAGTCCCCTTCAAATGAGAAGATTTCAAACAAAGACAATGGAAAAAGTTTTAGAAAATGAGAATGAAAAGATTTATGGAGAATTTGAGGCAAAATATTTTAAAAATTATTTAAAAATTACTTTTTTAGTGTCTTGGACAGCAAACTATGTGCACATTAAGGCCTCGTTCAACAACTGCAGAATTACCTGAAAATATTAGAAAAAATCGGTTTTATGATATTTTGCCTTGTAATTAAATATTTTAAATAATTAAAAATTAATTTATTATTAATTAGTTGAATTTAATCGAGTAAAACTTAAATGGGCAAATAATGCTTATGGAGGTACTAATGGATGTAGTGATTATATTAATGCCAGTTATATTAAAGTAAAAAAGTTTTTTAAAATAAGATTAATTTTTTTTAATTTAAAGACGGAAGAAAGCAAAATTAATTTAACAATTCCAAAATATATTGCTGCTCAGGGACCGATTGGTCAATCAGAAGCTGTGGATGGAAGAAGAGTAGAAACTGTAAAAGATTTTTGGGAAATGATTTGGCAAGAAAATATTAATTGTATTGTTATGTTAACACAATTATCTGAAGGTGTTAAGGTATGTTTAGACAAATGATATCTCATGAATTCTGTATGTAGTATGTGGGATAACGGAAAAATACTACAATATTAAATAAATTTGTTTATTAAAAATTAATTTTAAAGCAAAAATGTGCTCAATATTGGCCAGAATGCCCTGGAGAATCAGAACAATTTGGAAATGATTTTACTGTTCAATTTTATTGTGTTACAGAGGATGATATTTGTATAAAACGAGAACTTTGGTTACACAGGAAAGGAGAAAAAGACAGAAAAGTAAAGGAAATTATAATCGAATCCCAATAATAGGGCATCCTGATAACACGTCACTTTTATCCATAAGTCAACTAAAATCGGTCACGAATGTGACGTATTAGAGGGATTCCACAGTAAATCAAATAATTTTTTAATCCAAGTTATTCCAATGGCATTTCAAAGAATGGAGAGACGCCTCAAGCCCAACAGATGTTGAAAATCTTTTAGCTTTTATTGAAGCAATTAGAGAATCTGAAAGGAAAAAGCCTATATTAGTGCATTGCAGGCATTTTATTATTTAAATTAACTAAAAAATAAATATATTTAAAGTGCTGGAGTAGGAAGAACGGGTGTTTATATTGCTTTGGATATTTTATTAGATAAATTGGAAAAGGTGAAAATCAATTTTAAATTAATTAGGGAAATGTTGGAAATTACAAAAGACTGATCGTTAAATAAAATAAATATCTTAAGGAACAATTAATTGATGTAAAAGAAACTGTCAGAAGATTGCGTTCGCAGAGGATAAGTATGGTAAATAATGCTGAACAGTATATTGCCCTATACGAGGCTATTGCTTTTGCTATTAGGAAAAAGTCTAGGTGGTATAGTTATTTTTTAGTTGGAGATAAAAATATTTAATTTTAAGATCAAATGGTTGATTTTACTTTAAAACAAATTTTGTAATTTTATTTGAGAGGAAATATTTTTGAAATTAAAAATGTCTGATACATTTTATTTTATATGTACTTTATCAAAGAAATCCATTCGAATAATTTTTAATTGTCCCTAAATGGAATATGAACTTAGTTGATTAGGGATAAGTACCAAGAAATCCATTAGAATAATTTTTAATTGTCCCTAAATGGAATATGAACTTAGTTGATTAAGAAAATAAATGGGATTGGCTGATGATCCCATGCATCACTGTCAATAAATGCCCAATCCCAGGACTGATGATGGATAAAAGTATTGTTTTTGATAAAATTATTTTAAAATACTGTTTTATAAAAATTACTCGATTTACTCGTACTCGAACTCGGCCTAAAAAGTTGAGCTCGTACTCGATCTCGCGGTTTTTAAACACAGCATTACTCGAACTAGTTTTTCCCCAATTCTCGGTACTCGACGGACTTTAATCTAAATAAATAAATTTATGTAGTATATGTTTTTATTTTTAGAAAAATTAAAATCTCTGAATTATAATTCTCTAATTAAAGCCCTGGGCGTTTTTTCAATAGGCAAATTGGGTGGACTTGTATTAGATATGGGCTTCTAATAGAGCCAGGCTTTAATTCGAGCATTTAAGGTATTTATATATTTTTTATTCATTTTTATCATAATTTTTGTATTTTAATTTAATTTTTTTAATAATCCAATAAATTATAAATATTTATTTTATATATTTTTAATTCTACCAAAAGATTCATTTATTTTCAATCACAAATGTTATATTAAATAATAAATACTATGTATATTTTACATTTTTGATATTGAAAAATATGAGTAATATTTAAAGAATTTGTTAACATTAAAAAATTTTCTTAAACAAATAAATTATTTATATATTAAAAATAAAATAATTTTATTTGTTAATTTTGTAATTATCTAAAAATATTCTTTTTTATAAATATATTTAATAAATATTTTTTATTAATTTTAATATTTTATTTTAATAAAAAATAAATTTAAAAATATTATTTTAAATTAATTATCATTTATTAAATAAGGAAAAATAAATATATGTAATAAAAAATCATCCAATAATAAAAAATTTCATCATCTGTTCTGTTCACAGAAAATTGTTGTAGGGAAATTATTGGATTTAAATATCATAAATAGAAATACTTATCAAAAATAAATTTATTTAATAATCTATTAAAAATGACAAATTAATTATTACCAAAAGTAAGTTATTTAGATATAGAAACAAAAAAATAATTTTTATTTTAATTTTATTAAAAGTTATAATTATTTAGACAAGTAAAAAACATTTAAAAATAAAATTTTAATTTTAAAAAATTGTTGTAAAAATATATAAAAATAAATAATTTTAAAAAAACTTTGAATTTAACTAATTGATAAATAATTTAATTTAAATAATAATTTTAATTTAAATTAAAAATGATTAAATTTCGATATTTTATAATTTTTAAATAAATAAATTAACACTATGGATCTAAACAATTAGTAAATTTTAATTGTATTATGTTTAAATTTAAAACATTTAAAACATTTTTAAAACCAATTAAATTATAAAAACAAATTTATAAAAACAAATATATAATTGATATATTTTTCATATTTTGTAAGTAATTTAAAAAAGTTATTAAAATAAAAGTAATTATTTTATTTTACCTAACTTAAAAAGTCGATGTTTAATGCTCTTTGACACATACATATGAGATAAATAATATGAGATTAAAGCATATGTATATACTTTATTAATTCTTAAATAAATTTAGAATATTTTAAATAAAAACATGTCTAAAAGAAACTCAGACCAATTAAAGTAACACTATGGATCTAAGCAATTAGTAAATTTTAATTGTATTTTGTATAAATTTAAAACATTTTTTTGAAAATTAAAAATGATTAAATTTCGATATTTTATAATTTTTAAATAAATTAATTAAAAGAGATTTTTTATTTCCAACAATTTATTAAAAATAATTAACTTTATTAAAACATTTTTTGCAATTGAATTAGCAGAAACAGGATGCTAAGCGGCAACAAATTTGGGCATTTTATTAAGAATATAGTATTTAAATTTTATATTTATTAAAAATAGAATATAAATAATGAATTATTTAATAAAGTTACATCTGCAACCCAAATTGTCCAGCTCGTGTCCCGCATGTCCGCAAAAGGCATTCTGCAAAAATGCTTTTTTCTGCCTTTCCCACTCCTTCTTAATTTTCCTCGCATAGTCAAATGATGGGTTGACAGTTTGGCGCAAATAATAAAGTAATAGAAACAAAATTTTTATTAATATCCAAGTTTTTTTACAGTTTTCAAATTTAAGTTTGATAAATAAGAAAAATGAAGCGTTTTATAAAATAAAAATTACAATGTGCCTCTAAAAAATTTGATTAAGTTTTCTCATAATTTATGTCACCAGAAATCAGAAAATTGTTTAGATTAAAATTTCCATTTATTAAATAAATCGAACAACTTTCTGTTGTAGCTCTTTAAAGGCTTTACCCTTTTAAAATTTAGGATTGAAGTATATTTAAGATTTATGAATATCCCTTAAATTCTTATTTAATTATTTGTAATAAAAAAGCAAACTTTTTCAGATTGAAAAAACACTAAAATGTTTTTCTAATATCCAATTGTTAAACTTAATTGTAAACTTACTAGTAATTTATTTGATCTTTTTTATTTATCAAACTTAAATTTGAAAACTGTAAAAAAACTTGGATATTAATAAAAATTTTATTTCTGTTACTTTATTATTTGCGCCAAACTGTCAACCAACCCATCATTTGACTATGCGAGGAAAATTAAGAAGGAGAGGGGAAGGCAGAAAAAAGCATTTTTGCAGAATGCCTTTTGCGGACATGCGGGACACGAGCTGGACATTTACCGGATATAACAACGGATTCTCGGTCTTTTTAGATTAATATAAAAACTTAAAAGTTAATTTAATGTAAAATTTGAGAAAAATAGTTGAAATATAATTTACAAATAATAACCCAGTAATCAGTAGAAAAACATATGATTGCAACAATTTATCAAAAAAGTATTAAAATACAATAAACAAAAGTAAATTAAAAGATGATTTCACGTAAAAATATTGCATATATTAATTAATTAAATATTTCTTTTAATTTTAACTAAAGAGGTAAATAAATATAAAATATTTTTAATGATTTTATTTTAAAAATTTAGAAATTATTTTAATTTTCTATATTAATTAATTATAAATAATATAAATATTCAAAACGTCCATCTTCCCTGCAGCGCATTGCATCTAATACATTTATTACTATGACAAGTATAAATTAGAAATAATTAAGGATTATAAGATATTACGCCGATGCAGAAGTAGGATATCTAAATAATTAGAGCATATTAATGTTTAAATATTATAATAAATAAATTATTTTTAGATAATAATTAAATAAACATTCACAAAATCATCAAGCACTTGAATTCTGCTGACGTTAACTAATTAATAAATATTTAAAATTGATATGTTTTTTAATTTAATTTTATTTAAAATTCATTTAAAAATGAAAATAATTTTAAATTATATTTTTAAAAAATTATTAAAATTAGAATTCAAAAAAAAAATTTTTTTAATTAATTAATTAAAATTAATTTTTTTAATTAATTAATTAATTTTAAATATATTTTAAAAATTTAAAAAGCAAACGCCCAACGTTTCATGATATCTGCCTCACACTGTTTCTTTATTTTGAAAGTATTTAAATTTTAAAGATATTAATAAATGTACTAAATATAATTATTTTTTATTATTTTATTTTACATAATTAAAAAAAGACAAGGTTAATTAACTCAAATGAGATATATGAAATTAAATATGAGATTAACTTTATTAATTTTAAATAAATTAATTTAGAAAAATATAGTAAAGTATTATAATATATTTTAATTATTTTCTTGTTGAAATATACTAATTATAAATAAATTCGGAATATTAAATATATTATTAATTAAATAAACACAAGTCTGGACAGAAAAACAATTAAAATAATCACTTGAGTTAGACAATTAGTAAATAATTATAATTCATATTTAGGTAAAATTCAAGAATTTTTAAAAAATATAGAAAAAAAATATAAATCGAATATTTTTTATTTAATTAAAAGTTGTTTTTCATTAAAAATTCCACCAATTTATTTAAATAATTAGCATAACAGAAGTGTCAGAAAAGGTTTGTAGTAAAGCAACATTTTTAATTAATTATTTTACTTATTGAAGAATATATTAAAAGTTTATACTATTAAAAATAAAATTTTAACTTAATATTAAATTATTCCTTTAAATTTTAATTATTTCAAGAACCTAAATTGTAAGAAAATATTCAACACATTGTAGAGGTTTTTTACAAAATATAAAACAGAAAAGTTAATTTAGTAATAATACAGGGTGCGGCAAATTCGCGCAACTTTTTGTTTTTAACATAACTTTCTTCATTTTTATCGAAAATTGATAATTCTTTTTTTATTTTACACCTAACACTTTAGGAAATTTATTGATACCAAAATCGCTTTTGAATTTTACAATTCAGTATGATTAATTTCCCGTCAAAGTTTAGGCAAAATTTTTTTGATAAAAATTGGCCTGGAGTCGAGGGTATGATTTTGATATGTAAAATTTATTATCATTCGAATCAGCTCCGAAATCCGATTTGAATGACGTAAAAATCATTCTGCTATCACATATATGAACCGAGATACGGCTCACTGAATGATAAATTAAACAAATTTTGGCAAATATGAATTTTTTGTGTGAAATTTTCGAAAATGAGATTATAAGCTATTTCGATACGCCTGAACGAGATAAGTCGATTGGTACCAAAATTATTGGGATTGGATGATCTTGAACAAAGTTATGATCAATTAAACTTTTACAAAAAAAATTGCATTTTTACCCGTTTTTATGTTTGGACTCGTTTTTCTCTGCTATCCGAAAACAAAATGTTTATTATTTGGTACCAATAAATTTCCTAAAGTGTTAGGTGTAAAATAAAAAAAGAATTATCAATTTTCGATAAGAATGAAGAAAGTTATGTTAAAAATAAAAAGTTGCGCGAATTTGCCGCACCCTGTATTTCTTAATATTTAAATAAAATTTGGAAAAAAATATTCGTAATAATTTAAAAGTAATAAGCGTGAAAACTGAAGAAAAAAGATGCGATTGTAACATGATAACATTAACATGCGATGCTAACATTACATAAATACTATGTTAATTTAGATTTAAAAATTATTAAAATAAAAAATAACAAATATAAATTTAAAATTAAATATTAATTAAATAAATATAAAAGAGATATTTTATATATTTAAAAATAATTAATTAATTATAATATAAAATTATACAAAGCTTATACTCACTGCAGAACATTGCATTGAGTTTTTCAATTATTATGATGTCAAATACATATAAAATAAATATTAAAATAATTTCTATCATAAAAATTTTTAATTTCCTTTTCTAATTATATTCAAAAAATATCCCTAATTAATTTATTTATTCAGAATAACTAATCTAAATAAAACAAATTAAAACAATTCAAAAATAACCTTTAGTTTCAAAATATTATCATTTGTGATAAAAAAAAATATACTAAATTAAATTACTCAAAAAATATCATTATGAAATATAATGTTTTGTATTCTTAAATGTAGTAAAACGATAAAAATGGTGAAATAAACATAAATATCCAAAAATAAAGAGTATTAATTGAATAATCAAATAAACAGAACTCCATAGAAAATACATAGGTATTTTAAAAATATCTTATTAATTGATTTCTGAAATTCAACTAATGTATTATTTGAATCTATGTAAATTTTTCAATCGCCACACATCCATTTAAAAAAATTTCATATAAAAGCCTAATGAGATTAGGCGTTCATTAAAGATATCCATATGCCCAAAGCAATGTGTGCCATCTTCGCTTCGCCTTTTCCTGTGCCTGGAGCCGTATCGTCCATCATCTGCTTCGTATTTCTAATTTACAGTGGTGCTACCATCTTATTTTGCTGCAAAAAATCAAAGGCGCAAAAGAAAAGGGTTTGTTCTAATTTTGGGGAGGATCTCGCCAAAAATCGTTCTGGTTAGACAGGTGTTCCCATGGTTTTGATTCTGATATTTTGAAACAATATTCTAATCTTCTAAATTCATTTTAACATCAACCCCCTCCTCTCTCCTAACATTTTACTAAACTGGAACCCCTCAAAATGACTAACCATACTTAATTTCAATCTTTAATTTTCAGAAAAATAAGGCAAACAAGGACTCAAGGATGTCAAGAGCTTCGAAGAAGTCACATAATTGTGAGTTTTTGCGAGAAATTTCAGAAAAAATTTTTTCCAAAAATTTTCAGCTTTCGAAGAAAAACGACGTAAAAGTGGAAAATATGGAGGCGGTGATGATTACCAATCATTGGCAGGGCTAGATGGGGATATGTTTGTGAAAGGTAGAGCTTATAAACGCATTGATTCTCCTGCTAGAGTCAGACGCGAGGTATGATGCTTATCTGAAAAATAAAAAAATTTTTCATTTTTTCAGAAAGCTGTGGAGAGAGCTAAGAAAATTGTAAGAAAGTCTAAATTTTATAATCTCTATCCATTTTTTTAAAAACAGCGGCGAGGTGGAGAGTGTCAAGACGATATTGAGGAGGTAATTTAATTTTTTTAGATGGTTAATCTAAAATGTCCATTCACTTTCTGACCTATTCCTAAGAAACCCCCCCCCCCCAACAAGATCCCTCCTCTCAATCATACAATAAAATCTTTTCAAAGGATGACGATGTAATGCCGCCATTCACTCAATCGGATATTAAATTGCCTGGAAAATCGCTCCTATCAAGAGACACTATAAGGCCGAGACAGAGTATTATGGCATCTACTAAGCAAAGTAAAATTCAAAATAAAGGAGCTAGTCTATTTATATAAATAAAAGAAAAAAGAATGGATGTATGTAGATGTGTAAAATATGTTTTTTTTGTTGATCATTTGTAATTGTATTTTTCTTGTTAATATTTCTGATGGTTTATTGAATAAAAATGGATTTTAATGAGGTAATATTCGGTTATCTCCCACCATTTTATTTTCTTATCCTATTTCCGAATTTGATCAACTATAACTTTTTTATGCTTGATAGAATCCGAATATCATTCGAAAGCTCTCGATAAGCGCTATCTTTTTCCGAATTAACTGGATCAAGTTTGATCGCCCATTAGAAAGTACGAAATTTATGAAAAAAAAAATTTTTTATTACTCAATACTAAACAAGAATAGACACAAAAATTTATAATTTAGGTAACAATTTTTTTTAATTCTTTTTTCCTTCTTTTTGGAGTAACCAATTGCCATTCACCATCATCAGTATTTTTTAATTTATTTTCAATTTCTAAAATATTTTTAAAAATAATTTACTTTAGTTTAATAACAATTCCAACCTTTCCTTAACTGTTTTAAATTTGAAATATCTTCTCTTTTAATTTTTTCTTTCCTCTTTTTCTTTTCATTTATTTCTTGAGGTATTTTATTTTCAATTAATTTTTCTTCAATTTTTAATTTTTTTCTTTTATTATTTTCCAAATTTTCTTCTTTTTCAATTTTTATATTTTTTCTAAATTTTTGTATTGGTCTAAATTTATTTTTTAAACGCCCCCAACGAATTGTTAAATTTTTTCTTTTTGGCGCCCTTTTCTTTAAATTCTTCTTTTCTTCTCTAAAAATAAATTTGAAAATAAAAATTTTGAAAAATTAACACCGTGTTGGTTTGTGTAATTTAAGTAAATATTCGGGTACAGGAAAGCCAGCTTGGTGAATTACTGTGGAAATTGGGCGAATTATTGGCATATCTGATTCCTAAATATTTTAATTAATTAAATGGGAAGGGGTTTTAAATTTGTGAACTCTGAACTTTAACATTTGCAAGACAGAAAGGTGTAATCCTTAAGAAATAAGCAAAAACCCCCCAGAGAGAAGGTGCATTTGAACCGAGGGAAAACAAGGAAAAGCAGCTTAGTTGTTGTTCATTCCAATTTACGGGAGCAGGCCAGTTTACCGCAGCCCAATTTACCGCCGCCCAGTCTACCGCGCCCAATTTACCGCCGCCCAGTTTACCGCGAGCCCAATTTACCGCGGGCCCAATTTACCGCCGCCCAATTTACCGCAGCCCAGTTTACCGCGAGCCCAGTTTACCGCGGGCCCAATTTACCGCCGCAAAAATTTTTATTAACATGGCGGGGGAAGTTGTTCCAAGAAGGTTGTATGTTGTTTCAATTACGGGTAATTCCATCGTTGTCGGATCAACTTCCCCCGCTCTTTGAACAACTTCCCCCGTTGTCGGATCAACTTCCCCCGCTCTTTGAACAACTTGCCCCGTTGACGGGACAACTTCTCCCACTGACTGACCAACTTCCCCCGTTGGCTGGACAACTTCTCCCGCTGACTGACCAACTTTTACTGTTGACGGAACAACTCCCCCCGTCCAAGGAACAACTCCTGCACTTTGAACAACTCCCCCGCATTTTGAACAGCTCCCCCGCACCTTGAACAACTCCTCCCGCACCTTGAACAACTCCTCCCGCACTTTGAACAACTCCCCCAGTCCACGGAACAACTTTCCCCGTTGAAGGATCAGCTTCCCCCGCCATGTTAGTAAAAATTTTTGCGGCGGTAAATTGGGCCCGCGGTAAACTGGGCTCGCGGTAAACTGGGCTGCGGTAAATTGGGCGGCGGTAAATTGGGCCCGCGGTAAATTGGGCTCGCGGTAAACTGGGCGGCGGTAAATTGGGCGCGGTAAACTGGGCGGCGGTAAATTGGGCTGCGGTAAACTGGGGTGTACCCCCAATTTACTTAGTTCTCTATTAATCAATGGCCTTGTGTCCGGTCGGCCTAGAGCCTAACCAAGTGGTTAACCAATATCACTCACCCCTCGCTTGCGTTACCTCTGGGAAATCTATTCTATTCACCGCCCGCATTATTTGAAAAGTCAACATCTTCTCTTTTAGTTAGGGTTGGCCCCTCAAATTAACAATTAACTCATGCGGATCCAAGTCCGTAGACTTTTCCCCGAAAATTCTTCTCAGAAAACTCCTTATTTTTCGAAAAAATTCTAATAAAAACACCGTAAATAAAGTTATAGCCCTTCCAACACGTCCAGCTCTCCCAGTTCTGCCAATTCGATGAATATAAGAAATAATTGATGTTGGCTAGAAATTTATTTTTTCAAAAATCAAAAAAAAATAAAAATTCTTTCTTTCCTCACCAAATCAAAATTAATAACCAAATTAACATTTTGAAAATCAATTCCACGTCCCATTAATTCTGTACAAATTAATAAATCTATTGAACCAGAACGAAATCTTTCAACTACTAATTGGCACTATTTGAAAAGAGTTTTTATTTAAAAAATTAAAAAAAAATAATGTTAACAAAATTTATCTAAAAGTTCATTGAAAATTCCACCTAAATGTCAAAAAAAATTTAGGGAGTATTTTGTTACTTATTGTTAAGCATGAACTCTTGAACACTATTAAAGATGAAGAACATTTTTCATAATGTAAGAGAAAATGGGAAGGCATATTTTCCGGTATATGTCTTCGAATAGTTCGAATTTCTTTAAAAATGATTATTAATTCCCCCAACAAACATTTTAATTTAATTTTGACAAAAACTTTCTCTCTTTAGTTTAAAATATTCCAAAATCTTCACCTCTTTTTCTGTCAAATCCCCAGAAATTAATCCAACAAAAATTTTCCCTTCAAAAAAACTTTTTAATTCTGCAAATAATTGTTTTGCTCTGTCTTTACTCTAAAATTTATTTTTTAATTAATTATTAAAAAAAATTACTTGTAAAAATATCAAAGCTGGGGGCTCAAAATTTTTTCTTAAAATATCTCTAATTATTTGAACTTTTGCCTGTTCCCAACCAGCAAATAACAATTCTTGTTTAACCAATTCATTTGCACTATTTCTTGGCCCAATACAAACCATCAACATTTCTTTTAATTTTTCTCTACACCAATTCTCTACTTGACAAGAAAATGTTGCTGAGAAAAATCCATGACGGACATTTGGTCCACAACAAAAATTGAGGATTTTATCGAGCTAAAATTAATTTCTAAAAAATATTTATTTAAATATTTACTTGTAATTTAAAACAATTTTCTCCCTCAGTTCCTTCAAAAATTCTGTCACATTCATCAACAATTAACCACTCAAGATTTGACAAAAAATTTAAAGATTTTTTTTCATTTTCTAATTTTTCCAATAAATAAATTAAACGATTTGGGGTGCAAACAAGTATATTAATTGCTAACAATAAGAAAAAAATTCTTTTTTTAATTTTCAGAAAATTTTTAACTTTTAAAAATCGACGAATATTCCCAAATTTAAGTTTTCGGTTTAATTATTTATTTTAGCAGAGAAATTTTAAATTTTAATTTTATTAACAAAAATTGTTATTTTCTTGATAAAATTTAATTCAACACCCGATTACTTTAAATAACTAATTTTAAATTCCAAAAAATTAAAAACAAAAATAAAATACCACATTTTTCCAAATTTTTTTCAATTTTAGTAGCAATTTTTGAATTTAAATAAAAACAATTAATATCCAATCCAAAACAAAATTTAACAAAATTTTGGAATGTCTAGAAAAATATTTTTAATTAAAAAAACAAATAAAAAAACCTGAATTGCCAAAATTTTTGTTGGCTCTAAAATTATGGCAGAAAGTATTTTATTAGAATTTTTGGAATTGTTTTGTTGTTTTTGTTCCAAAATTCGTAAAATTATAGGTAACGCAAAAGCTAATGTTTTTCCAGAACCTAAAAATTAAAATTAAGAGAAAAATTAGGAAATAATAAAATTCTTAAGTCGAAATTGAATAGAAAAATGAAAATTATTTATTTTTCTTTTTATTTAGTAAAACAATTTTTATTAAAAATATAAAGATGCACCAAATAATTAAAAAAATATTTCATTAAAACTAGAGAGCGAGATTTTGAAAAAAAACCTTGACCATGCTTTTAGGTGAGGACCTTGATCAGATTTTTGAGATTGAGTCAAGAAAAAATCAAGGAACTCTGAAAAATGCCTTGATCTGGACTTCGGATCCAGGAAAAATCAAGATCGGGTCCAGATCCAACTCGCTCTCTAATTAAATCCCTTCCCCAAAAAAATAAATTAAAAACAAACCAGTTGGAGCAGTAACAAGTAAATCTCTGTGTTGTAATCCAATAGGAATTCCTTGCATTTGTACAGGCGTTGGGACAGAAAATTCTTTTAAATTTTCAGATAATTTGTCTGGCAATTGAAAATCAGCAAAATTTTCAATTGGATCGGGAATGTTTGTCCCCCAAGTAAATATTCTGTGTTTTTTACGAATTTGACGAATCTTTGAAAAGAAAAGAAAAAAATTATTTTTAATAAAAAATAAATTAAATTATAAATTTTGATCGAAAAAGTAAAGAAGGGGAGGGTAAATTTAAATATAATAAAAATTTTAAAAAGAATTGGAAAATTAAATTTCGATAGATTTCTGTAGACAAAAATAAATTTAAATAAAAATTTTAGCAAAAAAACCTGTTCAAAATGTTTCAATTTTTTATCTTCTTCCATTAGTTCCCCATCCACATTTCCTTTTTCAATTAACAATTTTCTCTTCTTTTGTTTTATTTTATTTTCATTTTTGTCAAAACTTAAATTAGATCCGGCCAATAATTGAAATTTAAAATTTTTATTTTTTGAAGCCATCTAAAATTAATTAAAAATTAATTTTCATTTTTTAAGACCTCAAACAATTAAAAAAAAAATATTTGGCAAAATGTTTTCATAAAAAAATTATTTTTCCTAAAACTTATTTTTTTCTAAAAATTTCTTTTAGAAAATGCAGCCTTTTGTTCTTCGCGGATTTCTTAAAGAAAATCATTGGCCAATAATGGAATTGTGGACAGAAAAATATTTACGCGATAATTTTGCTAAAAATAAAGGGCCTGTAACTGTACGTTTTGGAAATAGAGAACATGTAGATGGAGAGGTAGATTAATTAATTAATTTTTGAAATTAATTTTTATTTAATGGAAAGGAAAATTTTTATTTTCTATAAATGAATTATAGAAAAAAATATTTTGAAAGAAAATAAAAATTAGATTTGCATAAAAAAAGTTTCTTTTCAATTTTTCTTCTATTTAGATTCTTCATGATCATAAAAGTATAAAACATCAATTTGAAAGTTTTTCTGAAATGTTGGATTGGATGGTTGGTCAAAATGAAAAAGAGGTGAATTTTTATTAATTTATTAGAATACTTAATTAAAATTTATTTGAAAAATAATTTTAGATTTTTAATCAAAAAATTTTTTCCTCATCAAGTTAACAATAGATTTAAGGAAATATCTATGGGGCTCTCCCCTTAAATCCGTTTCCTGATTACACCATTGAATTAAAAAAAACAAAAACCGTAAAATCTCTCTAATAAAATAGCCGGTCATTCTATTTTTCCCTCCAAAGGGCCATTCTATTAAAGGGGGCCATTCAAATGGAGGTGGCCATTCTAACAGGGGTTTTACATTATATTAAGTTCTCTCCACCTCTTTTTTTCTCTCTTATTTTTTTTAAATTAAAAAGTTAACATCAAATTCTGCAACAGAATCCAAAATTAATTCCTCAACTCATTGGGCATATTTTGATTATCGAGATATTTTGGAATTATTGGATGAAGAGAATGCTTCTCTTGTAGATTGGTCTAAATTAAATATTTTCCCTCCTTCTTCCTCTTCTGATTTAGAAAATAAAAATTGGAAAGATTCGACTATTTGGATTGGTTTTAAAGAACTTTTTTTTTAAAAATTATTTCCTTTAAAGGAACCCCCGGTGCCTACACTCCCTGTCATTATGATACTTACGGATTTAATTTACACGCCCAAATTTGTGGATATAAACGTTGGCTACTTTTCCCTCCAAAAACTGATTTAAACGCTACTAGACTTCCCTATGAAGAATCTAGTGTTTTCTCTTCAATTGATATTATTGGGGCTACAATGAAAGAAATAGAGGAGGAGAATAATTATATTCCTTCTCCTTTTGTAGTTATTTGTGAACCTGGAGATTTGTTATTTGTTCCCCAAAAATGGTTTAATTATTTAAAACTAAAAATATATCAATACAAAATAATAGGGTTGTTCACTAGCGGTTATTAACCGGTACCCCCTTTTTTGGTTAATCCAGACTTTAAAAACCCGGTTTTCGATTTTGAGTTTTAGACAAGTACCGGTTTTATTTTGGGGGAATTTTTAATAAAATCACTCATTTTCAATCACATCACTCATTTTTTAATTTTAATAAAATAAATATATTAAACTATTATTTCTAAGTTAGAAAATCCCTAAAATACATAGAGTCCCCCTCCCCCCATTTTGGAGGTTAGTTTAAAAGATAAAACCCCCATAGGACTTTATTTTAAGAAACATGGTATTTACATAAATTAATTTTAAAAAAGAAATATTTAGGTGGCATTCTGTCCAATGTATTGCCAAAATTAACACAAAAAATATAAATAACCAATTATGTATTTCTTTAAATAAATGGTTTCCAACTGAAAATGATTTAATTGAATCAAAAAAGGAAGCTTTACTTAAATTTCTGGTTTTTTTAAATAATTAAATTCAAAATATTTTTAGATGTCATTAAATTTAAATTTTGGATTATTAAATTTATCAGAAAATATTTGCTTGACAGAATTAAATTCTTTGGAAAGTAAAAATAATTTGGATGAATTAGCTTTTTTGGTAAATGAACGTTTAGAAGAGGAGGAAGAAGAAGAAGATAATGTGTAGAAATTAATTTTTATTTTTTAAATTAAAATTAAATTTTTAAGAAAAATTCTCCAGATTTAAAACGTGCAAGATTAATAAATAAAGAAAGATTAGAATTTAATGAAGAATATTTTTATAATTATTTTTTAAATAATCCGTTAAAAGAAGAAATATCAGTTATGGAATGGAATGAAATTTATAAAATGAAGAAAAGTAAAAATTAAAAGAAAAATTTAATTAAAATACATTTTTCAAAGATTTTTATTCAACTTTTTTGTCAACAAAATCCAATCAATTTAACAAAAATATAAAAGAAAATTTAGTAGATCAATTAAAAATTGAATTGTTTGAGGCTATATCGTCACCTAAAGTTTTGGGTGTTTTATTAGATGTTTTTATTTCGAGAAGAAGGAAAAAGAAATAAAATTACTAGAAAAAATTGTTTTTTATTTAAATGCAAATTTTGTGAATAAATTCTAAGCCTTTTTCTGGTGTTACGTGAACATCTTGGACGCAGAATTTCTGGAACAATTATAGCATATAAAATAAGGATTGAAATCCTGCTCGTATAATTTTGTAACGGACATTATACTTATAATTTTTACTTTAATTTTTTTGGATAAGTTATACTAATAAATATTTATAAGTTGGCTGGGATCTACAGTATGCCTTTTCAACCATCCTCCTCGAATCTTAAGTTTTGGAAAATTTTTGTTCTTTTTTTATAATTTTTAGTGTTTGCCTTTTTCTGTATTTCGAAATACATTGTCTTAAATTTCAAAAATCTACGAATGCTTGAGCTGATTATGTATTGAGTTAAGTGTCCCTGGTGAGAATGAGTCCATAGTGTCCACTAGGGTAGTTCACTACAGGTTATTAACCGGTACCCCCGGTTTTCGGTTATCGCCGGTTTTCGACCCCCGGTTTTCGGTTCCGGTTTTTGATTTAACCCCGGTTTTTGGTTAACCGGGACCGGTTTTTGGACAAATTTTCATCCAGAATATCCCATTAAGATGTTGTCAAATTCTAACGCTTTTAAACTAGGAGCTGAATAATATACAAATTTCAACAATTCGAGGAATTAAAGAGTATATGGCTAGATAGAGTTGGCTGATTTAGAATATTAGGATAATAGAGGGATTAGGGGATATCGATGATCGGTGGATTAATATCAATGATCGGAGAATAGAAAAATAAGAAGTTATCGAGGGCGTTGGGGTGAATAATAGATATCCGATGACCATTAGATGACCTATGACCTTAAATCCGATGTCCATTCGATGACCTTAAATCTCCTGATATCATCGATATCCAACAAATCTCTATATATCCCTCTAATAACCCCGATTTCAATTTTCAGCGCCGCAGGCAAAACTTTTGGAAATTTAGGAAGGCCAAGAGGCCAGATTTCTTTCATTTTTCAGCGCCGCATGCCTCCATTTTCACAATTTTATTTACAAAGTGTTCTAAGAACTACAATAAATTAAAAAATTCGCATTTTTAAAAATAACCTGTCAAAAAACCACAAAGTGAGGAAAAAACCACAAATTATCGCCTTTGATAATATTTAAAAATAAAATTAAAATTTTAAAGTTATTTATTCATGTAAGGAATAAATAATACGACTTTTCGTCATGCTGGGATTAGTGCTTTAAAAATCCCCGGTCTTCAAGTAAAGTTGAAGACTCATCTTAACCACTTAACCACACTCCTCTCATAATGAAACTGGAATTATACAATTTATCAAGAAAGAAAAGTAGAAAAATATTTTGCGATGTATTTTGGGAATTCAAATGTCCGAAAAAATCCCCAAATATTCCTGCCATTAGGGGTGTATTTTTAAAACCGAAACCGGGCGGTTTTGGTCACCGGTTTTCGGTTATCGCCGGTTTTCGACCCCCGGTTTTCGTTCCTGCTAATTCGCCAAAAACACCGGTTAACGGTTCCGGTTTCGGTTCGGTTAACCGACCGTGAACTACCCTAGTGTCCACTGATTACACCACACATATTGTAATCAATGAAGAGTTGGATGGTAGTTTGAGTGATGGTAGTTGACATCATTGAGTTGAGTAACAGTATTGAACCAAGAGAGCCATATTTAAGTACACGGAGATTTTGCTCTTTCTGGTTTCGGGCACTTGCTGGGATTATTTTTAGGGTGACATTCGACTTCCAACAAAACATTTGAAATTCCAACTCTTCAGATCTTTCAAAGACTAAAATTAAATTAAAAAAAAGACAAGTTATGTTTGGAAGAAACTACCCAAAGTGTCACTCTCTTCAACCTTTATTTGATTTTATTCTCTACCCCTTTTTCCTCCCTTTATTATTTTCTATTTTTCTTGCCTAATGCAATGAAATAAATTTTTTTTGCTGTTGGAGAGATGTGTTTGTTTGACATAGAAACGGGCGTGCACGAGAGATGTGACTATTAAATATTTTGGAGTGTTGCCACTCGTTTAACACAGCCATCTCTACAAAGAGTTGGGTAGTACATACATACTAAATAGACTTTTTAACCTCCACATTTTTATTTAAAGTAAAAATTCTTTAATTTATAGTTTTTAAATAATACCAAATCTATGGCTTCATCTTCTAATAATCCTCGTAATTGTCCTAAATATGCAGTAGTACATTTACCTGAAGGAACTAATGTTCTTAATTTCTATCAATTATTAGTAAAGTTTTTAAATTTATTTGTTAAAATATCTGGGTAGATTAAACAAAATCGTTTATCCAACGTATTAGTAAAGAGGCCGAACCCATACAAGAAAATTGCAAAATATTGGATGGAATAGGTGAACCTTATGCTGGTTTTCATCTAACAGTGAATATAATATTTTTATTGCTAAAAAATCGATTTTCTGGGATGTGATCTAAGAAATTGCATTTTTGTGGGGTTTCTTGATTAATCCAACAATTAATAATTAATTTTGTTAAAATACTCTAAATTTGGTTTGCTTGTTACCACATGTCCATAGAAAGTTGAAATGTCCAGTAACTATCAAGGAAATTTAGAGTTACCAGTAATATCCCAATAATTTTTTTCACTTTCTTCTCAGTTGTCTAATGGTTTTTCTGAAGTTTCTTTTGTAAATGAAATTCGTGAAAATGCTTTTTTGCCATCAATTATGGGAGGGAATAGTGGTAGTTTAACTTCAACTGGACACAAAAATGATTTGGCAAATACTATAAATATTATTCCAACAAATGAAACGACAAATCCAACAATTGAAACAATTGAAAAAGTTGTTGATTCTGTAGCGAAAATAAGGTACAAATAAAAAAAGAGATAAATTGGAATAAATAAGGGGAGAGATTGATATTTAAATATAGTAGAAGAATATGGGGGGTCTTTAAAAGGATCAGTTCAAATAAAATTATTCAAATAAAATCCATAACTTTAAAAATTATTCTTGGAAGTCAAAAAAAAAGTACATACAAACATATTTAAGTAATCCAACATTTACTATTTCTTCATCTCCAATTCCACAAATAACAATAAATAATGGCCAACAACAGCAACAACAAAAAGAAAAAACATTAAAAGAAATAGCTTTAATTAAAATGTTTGGAGAAAGAAATTTATTAAATGAAAATCAGCAACAAAATATTTTAATAAAAACAAAAAATAACAATATCCAAACAATTTGTGGAATAAAGAAAAATAATATTTTGCCACTAAATAATGATAATAATGCAAATTCTGTTGATTTTTATTCTGTTTGTGCTTTATGTAAAAGCAGACTTTTGTGAGTGGATTTTCTTTAAAAGAAATATTTCAGTGGAAAAATTTATTTTAGATATATTTTTCCTAATTGAATTTAACTACTTTTGATAATTATTTGAAATCTCTCTCTCGAGGGTAACTAATTGAGAGAGCTTTGTGACCCCATTTCTTAAATATATTTAATTAATTTCTCAGATCTACCCGTCTTAGCAATCTTGTAAATCACGTTCGGCGACATGCTACAATAAAACAATTTAGGTGTAAAGTTTGTAATTATGAACATATAGAAATGGGAAAAGTTCGTTTACATATGTTAAAAGCACACAAAGATTCGAGTTCGCCTGTGGATAGATTAAATTTTGAAATGCAGATTGAATGGGGAATGTTGATGGAGAAATGTTTTCCAGAACATGCAAAGGTAAAGGAAGGAAAAAAGTGTGAAGAATGATGAATCTAGTAATTGTTTTTACCTTGAAATATGTACATACCTATACCTCTGGCGCAATCTTAATTGTTTTTCTATTCTAGTGGCCAAAGCATTTAAATGTCAAACTTTTTTTAAAATTACTCCCGCTCCACAAAATTAACGTCGAAAAAAACTTCGTCGGTGCGGAGGAAGCGAGGCATAGAGCAGAGCGACACCGCGAGCGAAGCTCGGGCTATCGTGTAATGCCTATCCTCCCCCAAAGCAGCACAAAAAAAAACAGTTTTTGTATTCAATTTATTTTTAACTTCTATTTAGAGATTTGGATTAACATCAACAGCTACAAATTCTCCTCGGAATTTAGAAAATATACAAAAATTTATTGACGTAAATACAAATTATACTTGTACTGTTTGTGGTGAATTAGTGATTGGGAATCAATTAATTAATCATATAGAGGATATTCACAATTCTGAATGTATTGACTTTATTTGTGGGGAATGTGGATATGAAAATGAATCGAAAAATAATTTAATTTTTCATATAAAGTAAATAAATAAATATATTTTAAATAAATATTTAAATATATTTTAAAGTTCCCAACATAAAGAGAAGGCAAACAAAGTTGTTTTGGAACAGAAGAAAACTACGAGGAATTTTGTGCATTTCTTAAAGAAATTTTTTGCAAATGTTTGTGGATATTTTGATTTTAAATTAATTTTAATTATTTAAAGGTTAATATTCCTAACCGAGAAGATGTTAATTTAAATAATTCAAAATATTTGTTAGACCCTCAAGAAATTAATGAAAGGAAGGAAAAAGAAATTAAATTGGAAGGGGAATTAATTAATTTAAGTGAAGATGAAGAAGAAGAATTAAAATTAGAATTGGAAGAAAATTTTGATAATTATTTGGAAGGAGAGGGGGGAGAGGAGGTAGAGGAGGCGATAGAAGAAGGAGAGGAAAAGAGAAAAGAAGAAAATAATAATTTAAATATTTTGGAATGTTGTTCTAATTTAATTTTAAATGAACAAAATGAGGTAGTAAATAAATAAAAATAAATTAATTTTAATTAAAATTAAACAGAAAATTCTTTCAAATGAAATTAAAGAAGAAAAAATGGATGAAGAAGAGGGAGAAGAAATTACTATAACACATTCACCACCGCCAAAAAAACAAAGAAAAGAACAACAAAATAATATTACTTTACGGCAAAGTAACAGAGTTTTATTAAAGCAACAACAAAATGAGAAAAAATAAATTTATGAATTAAAATTAAAATATATTTGGAAATGTTTTTAAATTATGTTAAGAATAAAAATATTCTTTATTTAAAAATAAAGACTTGATAACATTTTATGGATAATTATTGGCTTGTTTCTTTAAAGTTAAATCTTTTGTGTATCTTTTCCTATACTTTATGATTAATTTAATGGAAATTACCCTCAAAAGTCGCGTCTTCAAATGTTGCTCTATGTTTTTATTTTATTTGTTAAAGACTAGGGCTGGACGTAATCGAAGAAATCTTATGAAATGCAATCCACAATTATACTTTTATTCGCAATTTCAATCCATAATTTAAAACACTCCACAATTTTATTACAAGTTCTTAAATAAATTTAAAAAAATTTTTTCAAATTGGGGGAATACGAATATTTTTGAAAAGCTTCGTTATAAATTTTGTGATTTTCCTGCTCGGCCTATTGTTGAGACCGCCGTCTAATTTTTGTTTTATTCGATTTAACTTGGTGAGCTCTTTCGAAAGACAATATACAATTCGGCCTAGTTGAAGCCAGCTTGTAAATAAAAAAGAGAGGAGTCCCCCAACATTAATTTAATTTTTAAATTTTTGTTGTAAATATTTTTTGGTAACCTTTTTTATTTTAAAGAATTTATTTTCCTTCTACATAATCGATTTTTCGCGCTATTTTTCTTTTATTTTTGAATGAAAAATTAACAAAAAATTATTTTTATTTATTTATTGTTTGTTTGTCTTTAAATTATTTATTAAATAAATAATTTTTAAATTTATTTTCTCAAAAAAAACTTTTAATTAAATATTTTGAACATCCCTTATCCCATTTATTAATAATAATTTCTTGATGTGCTCAATTTAATTAAATAAATTTCTTTTTAAAAAATGTTTTTAAAAAATAATAATTTATTTTTAATTTCTCTAATTCTTTTATTTTTAAATTTATTTATTTATTTTGATATTTTCTCTAAAAATATTAAAATAAATTTTGAAAATGATGGAAATTTTAATTTTGATGATGAAGGAATAAATAAAGCTTTAATTAATGGAATTGAGGCAATTAAATATATGTATGATTCTCAGTTGGGGAAAGCTAAGGTTTTAAAAGAATTTCTACTTTGATTAATAAAAGGAATTAGGGGGAAAGAATTAAATAATTTAGATAAATATTTTTTTATTTTTATTTATTTGATGGTTAATAAATTATTGTTTAACCTCTTGTTATAGGAAGTGGAATGGAGAGGGCAATTATTTGAGAGAGGGTAATTATCCAAGTATATACGGTAATTAATCAAATCAACCTTTGTGGCTGCTCATAAATAAATAAAAACTCCCTTTTTCTAATTCCATATAATAGTTAAATTCAGAAATCAAAATTCCAATTCCCAGTCTAAACAACTTTTTTTAAAGGTTTTAGATATAATTGAAGATGTAAAAAATAATAATTTAATTAAAGAATGTCCATCAAAATATTTTTACAAATCAAATATTTTAATTAATAAAATTAATGGAAAATTTACAAAAAATGAGGACTTTTATTTATTTTCTGCATATATTGATAAAAGGAATTTTAATAAAATTCGAATAATTAGTTCTTCATTTAAAAATATTAATTTAATAAAAAATAATAAATATTATTGCCATTTTCATCAATTTAATAAAAATATTAAAAAAGGTTTGGAAAATTATTAATTCGTAAAAATATTTTTTTGGAGAATAAAAAATGTTTAGAATAATTTGATTAAAAAATTTTTTTAATAAAAAAAGGTGATCATATTGAAAGTTGATGAAAATAAATGTAAATTAAAAGAAGAAATAGCTAAAAGAAATATTTGAAAGTTTATACCAAAAATCTTTTTTGGTTTTCAAATTTCAAATGCAGTCAGACCTCCCTTATGTGTGAACCCTTGGGGCGAAAAAATTATACAACATTTGAAAGAATTGTGTAGGTAGATCCTCCCACCAACCAAATTAAAAAAATTTACATATTTATGAAAGCTTTGTGATCCTTAGATATTAAATATATAATAAAGTTTAAATAAAAATTATTAGATTTTTACAGGGCATTAATTCAGAATTTTTGACAAAAAATATTTTTATTTCAAAAAATAATTAATTAATTATAGACGGTTATTGGGCAAATAATATAATTGTTGAAGCTAATATTCAATGGATATGGCAAAGAGCTTGGGATCCTAGAAATGAATTTTATAATACTTTTATTATTACTTGTCCTAAAGTTTTTGAAGATTTTGGGGTAAAATAAATAAATAAATAAATTATTTTTTATTTAAAAATTAATTAATTAACAGACTACAGCAGTTTATATTTCAAAAAATAATTTTTGTATTTTACCTAATTCTAAAATTAATTTTATTGAAATAAATAAAGAATTAAATAATTATTTATTAAAAGAAGAGGAAAGTGTTGTTGGAATTAAACCCGAAAATATAAAGTAAAGATATTTGATTAAAAATTAAGAAAAAAGTAAATTTAAAAAGAAAAATATAAATTAGACGTGGAAGGGAAGGGAAAAGAAGATAAGTTTAGAGATTAATAATAAACAAAAATGAAATATTAATAGTCAAGCCTTGGATATTAATTAGTGAAAATATTTTTTTATTACATTAAAACGTTTTGAAGATAAAAATATTTATTTTACGAATATTTATTTTATTCCAGTTTAATTAATTTTAAATAAAAATTAGTTAAAAATTTAATTAATTAGAATAGCAGTTTGCACTAAAGGTCTCTCATTTCTAAATGAATCAGAATTATCTAGTCGATGGATGGCTGAATGGATTGAATTACAGAGAGCTTTAGGTGCTTCATCTATTGGTGTTTATATTTATTGGGTACCTGATAATGTCCGAAAATTACTTGAAAAAATTTCTGAAAGAAAAAGAGTTGATTTGGTAAGAAAAAAGTTTTTTTTGTTTTTATTTTAAAAAATTTTTTAGATAAATTTGGAATTACCCGGAAATTCACCAAATCAACCAATGAGGTATAATATCAGTCATATTAAAAACAAATATAACTATATTTAATATTTAAGTCAACAGAATTTTATTTTGAGAAATAGACAGCAAAAAAGACGTCATGAATTAATTCCATTAAATGATTGTTTTTATAGGTAATTTAAAATAATTCAAGAATATTTGACGATTAAATAATGAAAAGCAACGGGCATGACATAGTAGTGGAAGCCAAGAAGCCAGATTTTTGAGAAGTATGGAAGGCCGTAGGCGAAAAATTCACTTTCTATATGTTGGTGGCGGATATCCGAAATATCCGCGGATTTGGAGGATCATTCCGTATCTGTCCGATTTTCAAAGAATTTGGGACCTTGGGCTGCCTTTAT